>JBCFYV010000001.1:37796849-38996849 GCA_039000515.1 Timema cristinae
CTCTGTGAAACTAAAATTCACAAAACTATATTAATATATTTTCCAATATCTCAGAAACTGTTGTTTTATAACGATATAGTTAAGCTAATATTTTTTATTTTCAAAATTATTACAGTATTGCAATTATAAGTTATTTATTATCTGAAATAATTGCGGAGATATGGAAATTACCACTTATGTAAATTACCATAATATTAAATTTTATGTGAAAATGAAAGTAGATCTTTTACTCAAATTCTAGATACAAATTTTAATTAAAATCATTAAGGCCTGTTTTGAGAATATTAATTTTTCATGTTTATCCCTTTATTTAACTACTCTTAATTATATGGTTGAACATACACACTAATATACGTCATTGCAAAAATTACTTTTTAAGAATTGGGGTGGGTGGGGGTGGTTAAGAAACGTTGACATCCATCAACACCTTGGGTTAGATTTTTTTTTTCGATATAATTCACACTTATAGTGTTCGAAAAGATAATATAAATATATATTGGCGTGTGGCTTGAGAACTATTGGTTTGATAAATATCCTTTATATAAAAAAAACAGTATTGCTATAAATAGACCTACATGTTTTCAATGATAAGTATTTTCATATCTCAAAGTGTTACAGTGATATATTAAAAAAATTAGAATTTACGCATCAGACCGGAATCCTTAAAATCATTTTGATTAAAAATTGAGGGTTGCCATTTTGTTTGTAATATTGTTCGACACTTATAAATGAAATATAATCAAAATCACTGGAGCCGATTTTGATAAAATTATTTTTTTCTATTTAACCCTAAGGAAACTATACTTAATTTTAGGGTTAGATATCGAGTTCTAAAACCCGTTGGGGCAATCCTATGAAAACATTAGATACAAGTTTTAGCCAGATTGGTAATATAGCTTAGGCTCCACTCTGAAGTACAGACAGAAAAAAAACAGGCAGAGAGCAGGATATTAAAAAAAATCGGATTCAGGAGGTCATGAAACTTAGAAATTCATCAAAATCTCGAGTTCGGTTTATTGACGATCACAATAATTTATCTACCTTTAAGTTAATGAGAAAGTAAAAAGTAATTAAATTATGAAATTTATTTTTTTAAATGATAATAAGTTTTTAATTTTATTAAACAAATAAATTAATTGTTTATACCAGTTTAATATACATATTGCGCTATCAACTACGTAAAAAGTAGAAAAAATATTTTTATTATTAAATAACTAACCACTAATAACCCTTTTTACTGCTGAGAACCTGAAAAAACTAGAATAATTTTAAGTTAAATTCTATTCAAAAACAAAATAATGGGTACGGACCTCAGCTCGAACTTTCTTACTCTATGGTTAAAAAGTTGAGATATTTACACAAAACTCGTAATACATGAGAAACAAAATAATATACACAAGAAAACCCAGATATAAATTGCCCTATAATTACGTAAAACCTTTTTTGAATCCTAGTTTTATATTTTGTTGTTTTATTTTTAAAGAATGTCCTCATTTGTATTTTTAGACCAATAAAAATGTTCGATTTTGAGTCCACACATAATAATTACATTTTGACTTCCAGTTAAAATTTTAACATTTTATTAGGTGTTGCATATATTCATATTATCGCATTATATTCAATCTCTCATTAATAAATTTTGACCAATAAAAAATGTAAATATTGAATATTGAGTCTAAAATATAGTAGATGTATCATTGTTATACAGTACAAACATTTCTCCTAAGAGGTTAAAGGTATTTTGAGAAAATTATATTTAATTGTTCTATGGCATTACAGAATTATTGTGTTAAAACTTAAGTATTATCTCTTTACAAATAAAACTCACAAATGTATATTAATATATTTGCCAATATCTAAGAAAATATTGGTTTTATAAAAATATATTTCAAATAAATATTTTTATATTTTTAAAAGAACTACAATTTTGCAAATATAAGTTATTTATTATCTCAAATATTTGTGGAAATACAGAAATTTCCAACTCTGTAAATTAATTTAAAATACATTTTCATAGAAAAAGGAAACAGCCGTTTTATTTATAATCTTAATAAACGCCTATGTACGAATTTTAATCAAAATCGTTGAAGCCCATTTTGAGAAACAGACGGAAATTCAAAAACAAATTTTTCGGATTCAGGGGGGTGTTAAAATGTCGAAAATCAACAAAATTTCAATTTAGAGTTTTGGATGATCAAAATACTTTCCATGCCTTTAAGATAGTTTGAAAGTAAAAATTTTTTGGTACACCGAACATGTTTTTTTCATGTTTGTCTCTAATAATTACAAAAAATAATCGTGAGATTTGTGAAACCAAGTGATAGATCTATACATTGTTGTGGAAACATTACACCAAAAGATCATAATTGAAAGGATATACAATACTACTTACTTACTTTATGGCATTAGATATATTCCATTCACGATAGGTTTTTACCTGGATGACAGTTCGAAAATCATTTGTTTAGGTTTTGGGTGGCCAACACTTGTTATAGAACACAGTTTTGTTATAAATGTAAAGATCTTTAATTACCTGTTATATATTACATTTAAAATAAAGTAAACTTAAGTTTTCCCACACTATTTCATTTTTTTTAATAATTTCTTTTTTATAGAACTCGAAACAATATTTTAAACATAATTAAAAGTGCTTATTTTTCGTTTTAGAATGTTACTGATTTTGTGTAATATAGTGCACACATCAATATATTTTAATACAGGCATCGTATTTACTTGGAAAAGAGAAAATTGTTGTCATTTTTTTACATACAATAAATGATTTTAAGATTATTTTATCGTATTTTGAAATATTTAACTGAATAAAACATTTTCATCACTGCGTGTCTGCATCATTGTAAAAAAACTTGTTTCGTCAGTGGTCATTTTGAAGCTATATTCGTTAGAAGTTTTTGTGAAAGTGATGTGAATATTTTTTTAAGGGGAATAAAACTATAAATAAACTTTGTGTCTGACCTCAAATAAATATATAAATAATATTGGCCTAAATTACTGTGGTTAACTATCACATTAATATATTACCACCTGTTTTCATTACAGTGATCCAACGTGATGGATGTCAGCTGTTGGTGAAGTGATATATTAGGGATTACTTCTAGTAACATTTCGAGCTGTCATCCAGGTAAACTTTGCTCGTGAATGCCTTATACTAGAAACATTGAGAAAAGAGAAACATCTTTGTACACCAAAGAACGGAAAAATAAAATTTATATTCAAAGCCCCGAATTAAAAATTATATAAGTATGTATATTTATATGGTCAGAGCTCAGAAACAATTGGTTTTATGAAAAAAAAATTCCAATAAAATATTTTTATCTCTGATAGTACTACAACTTATCAATAATAAGTTATTTCATATCTCTAATAATCGGGGAGAAATGATGAAAAGTGGAAAGTTTCCCTGATGTACAGTACCATTAAAGTCATTTTCATGAGAAAACTAGAGTTATCATTTTGTTAAAAATAATAAACAGTATCTAGATATAAAATTTAATAAAAATTGTCAATGTAAATTTTGAGAATATAGATTTTTATTAATTTTGAACTTCAGTTAACCACCCTTATTTTTAGGGTTAAATATCTTATTCTAAACACATTCGGGGGACCTTATGAAAATTCCAGATACCAAGTTTGAGCCCAATCGGTTAAATAACTTAGGCTTTTACCCGAAGTACAGACAGATGGTAATGCGAAAACAACTTTGTTGGTTTCAGGGGGTCCTGAAACTTTTATTATTGTTTCCTTTTTTACCACATCCCAATCCTACCTATGTAATTCCGGATAGTTATAATTCTAATTTGACAAAATAAAATAGTATTGTTGAGGCAAAAAGAAGAGAGAAAAACAATAAAAATATTATTTAGACATAAAATAAAATGTTAATTAATTCTATGAATTAGATAGTATTTCTGAAAGTTCTCACATAAATTCTGATTTTTGATAAAAGAAGAAAATATAAATTTAAAGTTGAAGAGTTGGCTTGACCTCATCAATGAATCAGTCCAGGCTGAAACAACACAAACGTCAAATATTTGTTTCACCTTATTAATGTTAACTCGACCACAAATCTTTAAAAAATAAACAGTCTATCTCTTGTACATACACTTAGATTTCCATTTGCAACTCCGCTTTACTTTACCACTATTATTTCACTTTAAAAATCAATTAAATTAAGAGCTCCACAGATTTTAATCCATGTTAGAACAACACCGAGGAAGAAGACCCAGTCTCCTACAGAAAATCTTCCAAAATCAAATTTAAAAATGTTCTATTTTTTACTTCCAAGTCCAAAGAGAAAACTAATATATTAAAAACAAAAGATTAAATGTTGGCTATGATCTAGGGATAAAAATCAAATACAATGCAGGTTTAATATAAATATTGAAATATGTGCCAATTAATGTAAACAATGTTTTCTTAATAAATTAAACGTATATTTCTATCTGTCAGAATTGACAGATTTGGAGTTATTTACATCTTGCCTTGTGTCCTCTTTTTCTTCTTTTACAATCACAAGTCACACCACTCACTTGTTTGACAGATCTGCGCATGCGTTGAAATAAATCATGGCCGATGTTGAAAATAAATAAAACAAGAGTCAAGCAAACTTATTAGAAGGATAATTACTAATTAATATGTTTAATAAAAGATAAGTGTTATTCCTTAAGTCAAATTTCTTATTTAAATTACTAAAAACAATGTTATACGTTGCTCCTTTTGTCCTTTTATTTTATTAAATGGATCTAAATACAATTATTTGTCAGGGCAGCATTACAGCATGTTAAGTGGCGACCGAAAGTTTAAAGTGCTTAATTTCAAACGAAAATAAATTGGAAACTATACGCCAAAATTTGTTGTAAGTTATGTTGAAAAAAATCCGTGGAAGCATATATATATATATATATATATATATATATATAAAAAGAGAGAGAGAAAGAGAAGGAAACAATATAAAGGTAGTTTTTAAAAGAGATAATATGTTTTCAAGGCCCAATAGGATTGTGACTGTAAATTCGTCAGAGGAAGAAGGTAAAAGTTATCTGTAGATAAATAAGATACCTCACAGGTTGAACTGCTCATTTTCTTCCCTCTATTTCTATTTCATGTATTTCCGTCCCAGTGTGATATTTCTTAGAATGTTTAGGTGCGTCAAGATAAGATGCAACCCACTTATCTAAATAGCTTTGAAATCTCCAAGTATGCAACATCAGTAAGACAACCATTATAATCCTTCTCCCAAAATATAATTGTAATCCTTATCAGGTTCTTCCAATCTTTTGATTTTTAATATCCTATACACTATCTTATATCCTTCTAATTCTCCCTCAAAATACATTGTCGAGGTTTCTTAAGGTGTCTGCTATGGCTTCATTAACCAGCCAAATGACTGAGTGAGTTCCCAGCTCTGGATGGATAGAAATCACATAAAACCACGATTCAGGGTTGTTGACTTAAACTTTTCTAGCTTTCAAGTAAGTGTTTTGGGAGACCTGGTGGTCTAGGGGTAAGGTGTCGGACTTATGTGCTGGGGTCCGGGGTTCAATCCTTGGTCCTGGCACATATTTATCTGATTACCAAACCCTTCCTTCACCTCTGACAAGACATCTTGTGAATGTGGGGAATGCCAGGCCTCCACCGTGGTTCGGATTCCACGTTAAACTGTAGGTCCTCCATTTCATCTCACAATCACCCTACCACTACACATTAGCGTATGTGCGTATAACCTGAACGGGTAGTAAGAGGCGGTGCTAATAATAATAATAAAAGTAAGTGTGTTCCTATAAAAGTTGGACTATAATGAGCGTCTTATCATGCAGCGCTACACCACGTCACCCTTGGGATATGGAATACACAAAGGAATATATTCTAACAAAAATTATTTTCATCTCAGAAAGTAACTAATATAGAATCTACAGTTTTTTTCCTTTTTTACTTTCACTCTAGCACTGGCAGTCGAGATAAATGGCAGAGGAGTGTGCCTGTAGAGTAGTGTACTGCAGGGAGTACCAAATTCCACGGAGAAGGGAAGTAGGGGGAGAAAAAAAATCTCTTGAGATTGTTTTAGTGCGTGTCAGTAACCCTACACACGTTCGTTTGGACACTTTACCATTTCTTTCTTTCTCTGCCTACTGAGCTAGACGTGAGTCATTTACTTAATCATGGTATTTTCACGAAAAAAAAAAGTATTTTGTAAATATTTTATCTAGTTTGGGGATAATGCCAATTTAAAACATTTAGAATTTGTAAAAACAACAAATATGGTGCTCTTAATTTGGATCCATGTGTATTATATTAAATATCTCAAATAATTATAATGGTATTTATGTGGGTGAAAATAATCTTCAAAGGCTCTCTGAACGATCTAATCTGAGATAAACATTTGATCCAATTATGGTTTTCATATTATAACTATTCAAGTATCCGTTTCAGTGGCCAAACGGTCTAAGGAGTCACTCTCGTGTTAGACTGGCTTGCTGATGACAGGGAGATTCGGGTTCGAATCCAGACTGTGTCTGATGAAGGTGATTTTTCCTATAATGGTGTAACACTATTCTACCATTCGTATTCGGATAGATTACCTCTAAAATACTTCCTTCTTAATCCCTAAACCATTAGAGCAATTATACTACTATAAAGCCACATGGCTGACTCACTCATTGACATTAATGTGTACCCACTTCCAGATGAGCTAGAAACTTGAAATATGGCAAACTTCTAGCTTCTAGCCTGTAACCGACAGAAATATTCCAAACAGTTAAAAATTGTAATTTTTAGCCCCCAGAAAAAATTTAAAATATTGGGGCAACTTTAAAGTCGGTGTGGATATTTCTTTGGAGATCTCTGGTGGTTAAACGGTAAGACCTATAAAAAAAAACTGCTCTGGAATAACATTAGTTTACATCCACTTGAAAAGAAAACTCACTGAGGGTGTGGGGGTAAAGCCCCCAACGAGCAAAGCGAGCTATGATACACATGAATACAAGCCAAACAGCTAGTAAGACATGGTAATAAAAATAACTATTCATGTATTACAATTTAAATATGCTTTCATAAGTGCGCTCTTGTGGCTTTGACTGGAGCTATAATCACTTTTATTTAGGCAGAAAAGTTGTTTTAAGCATCAATACAACTACATTGCTATAACTAAGGTTGTACGAAGGCTACTTTTGAAATGCGAAGTTCAGTCAAAATCATAAATGAAATTTTTTCTGGTTGTCACATAACCATATTTTAAATTTATAAATTAAATAATAATTTTATGCTGTAATATATGAATTCAGTGGCGGATTCATATAAGGAGCACCGGGGCAGTTGTTCCTCTTGATGATATTCAGGAAATACATTAGGCCTAATCATTTAGATTCCATTCAGATACAAATAAAATTCATTGTTAACAAATTAAATGTAATAGAAAACTCTTGCGAAAACTCTGATTTGAGCTTATGTAAACTTGTTCTATTCTTTCATCTCAAAGAACTGGATATTAAATTTGGTAATAACATTTTACAAAATAAAATGTTCCTTATTATTTTTATTGATATAATTAACTATTTATCAACCGGCTCACAAACATATTTATACATCCTAGCTCTTTATACAACCTTTTTAAAATTAACTTTTGCATAGAGATTTGATTTTTTTTAAAGATATAAGTTAGAAATATAATTATTTGTATCATAGTGCCTATCCAGTCCTATTTTTCTGGATCTACTTCTGGATGCATATATCTATGCTTACGTTATTTATGCCATTTAAACAGCATTTGATTTTAAAATATTGTTTAGTAGCTGGTGTAAAACTGATTGTATGTTTAAAGACGTCATAATATCGAGATATTTCCCATCTATTTATGATACACTAGATAGCTGTTGCCCGCGGCTTTGCTCGCGTGGAAGTTGATTATATACAAATACAAAAATATACATATGAATTTACAGATTAATTTAAAATATTACGTTACGTTGATGACCATAACTTGACCTCAGATCAAAAATAATGCAAGTCCGATACACACTTTCACCCCCTTTTTCATCCCTTATTAAATAAAATTTCCAAAATTCCTGAAACACGTATTTATTTGTTTTACGTCAATAACCGAAATACAAAATTTTGTTTATGTAACTTTCAAAATGACGGACTTTCATACATATTATCATACATATTATCATCCCCTATTTTGACCCCTTTGTGGTGGAATTTTCTAAAATCCTTTCTTAGTGGGTGCCTACATAATAAAATGAATATACAGTCCGAATTTAATGCTTGTAGCCTTGATAGTTTGCGCTTGGCGATGATGAATCAGTCAGTCAGTCAGTCAATCAATCAGGACATGTTATTTTATAAGTATAGATTTAGCTTTTCTTCTGTTTTCAAAATGTTTCGAAGATGCAAAGGTTAGTTTAGGCATCGAAGAGAAGGATATTTGATCCTTGACCTTTCAAATCTTCGTACGACCTTATTAATTATTTGTATTCTTTTTAATTATTACAATTATAAACTGATTATCAACGGTTTAATATCAAGGAAATTGTTTAGTAAGAATAAGTACATCACTGATTTCACCAATAGAGGTTTATGAACTCGCATATAGGACGCTACCTAGCACATTGTTTATGTTGCTGGGATTTGAACCTAGGCCTTCCCGTCAATTGTGACAAATTACAACACCACGTTAAAGTTCTATACCTTGTAGTATGGTAGCCGTGACAGGTTTATTTATATTATATCGATCTCTTACAGTAAATAAAAATGTGTACTTGTCCGCTTTTCGTATTAAAAGAGATGAGAAATGTCTTCTTTTTCCGAACCTTTCCTTCATCCAACAGAACAAACCTGCTGATTTGTTGGAGGTCTAATGTGTTTGTACACACGTACTGGTCATATGGCGGGCAGTGAGAAGAGAATAGGGGTCAGGGGAGAAAGAAAACATACAAAAAAAAAAGCCTTCAACTGTCCGTGGCAATACAATGACGTAATGAACCACTTTGTGGCTAGACCAATATTGGCCACTCTCCTCCTATTAATGACTTACTGGTCTGGTATTGCGTGCCGTTATTAGGGTTTGCTTGAGACGGTCCTGCGTTGAATAAGACACTAAGTGACGGAGGTAGTTTAGTGTAATCTTTGTTAAGTTTTTGACATTGGTCACCGTAGAATATCTTTGTTTCTTAAATAATTTTTTACTCTTATGGGTTAGGACTTTAACTAAAAATCAGGGCCATCCATATATTTCGGTTTGCAGTTTTTTTTACTGATGTTGTTTTTACCCAAAGCGTATCCCATGCTCCCTTTACGCATATGCAGGTACATTTAATATAGATTCTACTCTATCCACACCTTCTCTTTTAGGAAATTTTAAATTCTTATAATCCGTAAGGGTAAAAATATATGGTGGTAAGTATGTATTTATATAGTATTACCTTTATGATAAAAGTTATTATTGAATTAATTTAAGGGGATAGGAAAGAAATGGGTAGATTATAATAAACGTACACGTTTTAATATGGAGATGATGTAAAAAAACAGGGTAAAGTTATTTTGTAAGTTTATATAATAGATAGGATTACTCTCATCAATAGCATTCGAGAACGCTACAGATCATTTTGATTTCTCGCGTAATTGGTCATGAAAGTTTTCTGCTAAACCTTCAATCCGCTGAGAAACAGTATTTCCCAATAAGCTATTGCTAGAAAACAAGTGCCTTTTTTCTGGCCAATAATATCAACAGTGCTAAGGATAAAGTTATTGTTAAATTCTCCCTCAGAAAACGGCTACGAAGTACTAGACATTTTTTCTGGTGTCTCTGATTTCCCCGCAGCGTCGATCAATTTGTTAACATTCAAAAACACACTTTTCTCTAATTTAAGTTCTCTTTTTAATTCTTCTATTTGGGTTTACCACATAAGTCCCATTTATTTTCCATAACTATTGTGATTTTCTTTATGGTGTGTTTTATTTAAATTTTATTCTTTTGTAATAGCAATTCTTTTCTCACAAATCCAACATGTAGGTTTCGACTTTATTTCAATAAAATCATATTTAATCTCACACTTTTCATGAAAAACACGAAATTATTTATCTACTTTCCTCTTTCCTTAGAAAGCAACATTCTATACCGTCAATCAATAGTACTGTTACTATACACGCCTTTCCTCCTGCAAAACAATACAGCCCTCAAACAATGGATGGATAGGATTTCAAACACTATAAAGGACAGCAAAGCAATAGCTGAATTATTTAATTGAATCACCAAGAATTATACCAGATACAATTTTTTTTTTGCACGTATGGACCGGAAAGTATTTTAAAAATTGTTACATACAAGCGTACAGTGAGTTTTCAAATCCTGGATTAAGAGTAAAAAACACAGCTAGAAACCGCAATTAAAATACATTTTTGTAAAAAACAAAGCGTAAACAAAGTCTACCATTTTATAAAAACAATGGGGGCATGACATTTTATTAGTATGGTTATGATCAAATTTTTTATTAATCAGTAGTAATCAGTTGCATAAAAATTTGTTGGTCAAATTAATCGAATATATTTTTTTATTTAAAAAATTAAATTAACTAAACCATTATGAATATTCATCTAGGTCTAAGGATTTAATAAAGGTTGGCTGTGGCCTTTAACGCTCTATAATTGAAGGAAAAATTTATAAGGCGAGTTGCAAGAGGCCGTGTGTTACAGCCATGTGTTTAAAATATGACGTCGAAATATTGATTTTTACATTGCCTATGGATTACTTTTGTGTAACTTTTGTAAAATATTTGGCACTAAATCAAGTCTAGTGGAAACTAGTTGGAAAATGGTTTGTAGAAAAAAAATTTAAGAATCGTGGATAAGTTTAGACATCTATCTGGGTATTAAAATAAATCATGAAGCTAAGGTTTGCTCCTCATTATTTTTGTTGGAAGTTAAATTATATTGCTAACCAATTCTATTTATTTTTTAGCATCGCGTTTTACTATCTGTTCGGATTATATGCTTATTTACTAACTACGCTAATGGTTTAAGGGATTAGGAAGGCTATATTTTAAGTAAGTGTATCCACATTTACGTGGAGGGATAGTGGAAAACCATTATGGAAAAACAAACTCAATACACACTACCGAGATTCGTACCTAAATCTCCCCGTCATAGGCAGTATATTCTACTGTTATAGTAGCACGTTAGACCATGCGGCCACTGAAGTGGGTTGATTCTATTTTAAAATTGTGTGTAAAAGGTGGTTGTTAAATTCTTTAGATCTATTTAAGTAAGTTTTAGACGTAGATGCTTCTTGAACTTATCATTTATAGCTTTGAAAAAAGAATAATATTTACAATTGTAAGCCCAATTTGAATATTTTATCAACTATTAATGATTCAAACCTCTTTTTTGCTAGTGATACTTATAATTAATTTACTGAAATAACTGATTATATAAGTGCACGTCTTACAAACCAACCTAATACAAGAAATGACACCACATTCTTACTGAATAATAATAATAATAATAATAATAATAATAATAATAATATTTAGCACCGCGTCTTACTACCCGTTCGTGTTATATGCTTTAAGTACTAATTACGCTAATGGATTAGGAAATGGGAAGGTTGAATTAGAGGAAGTGAACCCGAATTTGCGTGGAGGGGGAGTGGAAAACAATTTAGGAGAAATCACCCCCAGTTCACCCGACTGAGATTCGAACCTCAATCTCCCCGTCCTCAGCAGTCGAGCTCAACACGACAAGCGCGTTAGCCAACTACGCCACCGAGGCGGGTTTCTTACTGAAGATTTATTGGTACAAATGCTTAAGTCATGTCACCAACCGAACCCAGGAATCTATATAATGAGTGAGGGGCTCTACATAATTAAATGTCTAAATCCATTTCAAATTAGGGGAAAAATTTAAAATGACTAATTTTGATTAGCCTAATTGGTCAAGAATTCACTTGTAGAGAGGATGTAAAACAACGTGAAAATAACAATTAGTTGTGTTGTCTGTCGAGAATGAACCCAGTTCTCTTAAGTCAGAGATTTCCTAATCTCTTTTCCAGCCACATGATTTTTTTAAATTGGGCGTAAATGAAAGTTTTTTTTTGTTTACTCCACACAAACCTTTTTTTTCACAAAGTTCTTTTAAAATTTAAAAGCGTCGCAACAAAAAAATACCCAAACTTTCCTCAGACTGAAACGCCCACTTTCCGGGAACTGTAGCTTCTGCGGTAATCCGGTTACCACCTTTCCACCGCCACTTGCACTTGTGGCCAACACAATAAAGCAGAACCAGCCCGTCATGGGTGCGCCGACACGTACACACGGTCATTACTACCGGACCAAGAAAAGAAAATAGCGTTCTTTTATTTTCATTCTGGGAGCTTTTTGGTGGAGAATTTTATTGAGGTTAGGTGAAGTCAGTCTCGTCCTCCCCAAACCCTCCCCACCCACCACCGACCTTCAACCCTTCCTGATGCTTTCCGCAGCTTGCACTGCACAGATTTGATTATGTGATGCCTCAAACCTCCTTTCTCCCTAACTACTGTCAGATACACATGTTTTCAGTGCTACCTCGTTCTCAGCACTATCACGTTTCCACATATCTCAGCACTACCACATGTTTTCATTGTTATATGTTTTCATTGTTACCACATGTTTTTAGCATTACCACATGTTTTCATTGTTAAATTTTTTTTGTCCGACCACGTTTTCAGGGCTACCAAATATTTTCAGTGCTACCAGATGATTTCTGCACTACCACATGTTTTCAATGTTAGATGATTTCTGCACTACCACATGTTCTCAATGTTAGATGATTTATACATTACCACATGTTTTCAAGGCTAACACATGCTTTCAGTGTTACCAGATGATTTATACATTACCACATGCTTTCTGTGCTACCACGTTTTCAGCACTACCACATATTTTTATTGTTACCACATATTTCAGTGCAGTTATGCATGTTTAGTGTTACAACAGGTTTCCAGTACTACCCCATGATCTCATTGTTACTTATGTGTTCAGTGTTATCACATGTTTTCAGTGTTATTACACAAGATCAAAATATTGTGTTTTCCATCGAGTCTTATTACCCGTTTGGGCTGTACAAATATGTATTAATTACGCTAATTTTTCATGGAAAATAAGGTATACCCGCATTTACGTGGAAGGTGTGTAGTAAACCATTTGGGGGAAACACCCTGAATATACCTTGGCTGGGATTCTAAACCCTAGGCTCTCAGTTACCAGCAGATCACAACGAATGAGCTTGATAGCTAGAGCATTTATCCATAAATACGTGTAACAAAACATGTGTATTTCATTTTAACTGGTTAATTTAGCAAAAAACAGAAAAATTACTTACTTTAACTCGCATCTCCACTCCCACATTAAGTTGTTGATGTAGGAGATGCTAGAAAATGAGAGTGTTTTTGTAGTTTTTATAGCAAACCTTTTTTTCTTAAAGAGAATCAAATGTTGCTTCAGTACAAATAAAGAGTTTAATTTTCTTCACATGATGACCTCATCAGTTGTTGAATATTTATCAAGGATGTCCCGGAATTTAATGACAAATTTTTCTCTTCATTTAAAAAGTTTTATCATCTAATGTCACTATGCTCGTGACAGATATTCAACAACTGTTGATATCTTCATGCGAAGAAAACTAATTTCTATGTTTCTGCTGGAGCATTTATTTTATTTATTTTTGCCAAAAAAAAGTTTCGCTATACAATCTGCAAAATCACTGCTCTTAGCTTTGGTTTTATACATTCCAGCCGCATTTTAATTGTGCCTTATCCTTTCAATTAAGTTAGTCCATAATAAATGTAGTGCTTGCGTCGTTGAAAACTTGGAATAAATGTCAGAATAATCTTGTCAGGTTTGCCAGTAATGGGGAGGTCAGTACTCGAATCCAGAATGGGTGTTTTGAGGGTAGGTTTTCCTTAATGGCGGTGCCTATAGCTAATCTACAGTGGGAGTGTAGGTGACAGCAAGAAGAAGGTTATTTATTGCAAACAATGGCTGAAAGTATTATTTGAAATGTTTTATATTACTTTTTATTGATAGTATATTATTGCTAAGGAAATAATAACTATTTACAAATAGGTTGAAAATAGTAACTTTCAGCCAATATTTGTAATAAAGAAACTTCTGCTGGGTGTCAATTACCTACACTCTCGCTGTGGATGAACTGTACATGTTAAACCAGAGAGAGTCAAGATAGAATTAGCCATGTTGGTGTATTTACGTTTTATTCGACAAGTTTTTAAATTATAAAAATAGTCTTACACTGTAATTTATGTGATCTGGTAGTAGATAGCTTTTTGTAGACGTATTTATTTTAATCGTCTACAGCTTAGTCTAATTGGTTTATTCATGGAAATAGACTGTATGAATCTTCCTTCCAGGATGTAGATTAATTAAGTCCATGCAATCATTGTGTAGATTTTATAATATAGGAAAATAGGAAATGTTTGTTTTGAAATGGAAGTCAATGCCATCCAAGAGCAAATAGCTATAAATTATTTGAGGTATTTAATGTGCACATTCTGAACTGATTGATTATATCAGCACATGATCATTTTTATGAGTGAGAGTTAAAGGTCTTACAAACTTTACCAAGAAAAGTATATTCGCATATCTTCCAAGGTTTTTTAACATGACAAAATCGGCATGGGACGAACAACTTTACATCCCCTCCCAGGGAAGTTGTACCAATGATTATTTTTGCCAAAAAAATATAATTACCCCGGCTGGGTTGAAACCCACGACTATCGGGTTCTGAGACGAGCACTTTAATCCAAGATCACAGGGGACGACCTCAAATGGTTGAATGAGTGTTTATACTCGTTAGAGGAAGAGAGGAAGTATTGAGCACATACACAAGAGGAATCACAAGGGTGATCTACTCATTTCCTTTCCTCTAATTTTATTTTGTATATTAGAGTCCTAAGGTATTTTTAAGAAGAGCAAGTGAGCTGGTTTATATGAGCTGGTTCACATGAGCTGATAGCTTGAGCCCATGTGAAGCTCACTAGAGCAGCGATTCAGATCACATGATCTTGTAAGGATCCAAAACTGCTTGTTGGTATTCTACAATTCCAGAACCAGAAAAGGTTAACGTTTTAACTTATTCAGTTCAAATTAGATGGGTAAAAAACTAAATAGAAGGTTGTGGGTGCAGCTTGTACCAATTTTAAGGATATAGAATGTATGTTTTAATTAGATATTTCATCAACTTAGAAAACACATTAGCTTTTTAATTATTTCCTTTGTTAATATAATTTTTTGGGGAGCCAAATTATATTTTTAATTTCTTGCTCCAGAAGAAGACACTAACATTTACAATCAGCCCAAAGTTTTTTCTCACGTTTAATACAGTAATTGCATCGGGTGTACACAATGCAAGCCGTAGTATGATAAAAAAAAATACTGTTTAGCAGGAAGACTACTACGTATCCCCCCATCATGTGAAACTTTAAATACAGCTATTTACATACTGTGCTTCAGATCACTCGTGTGAAAGGCTGTTTAACACATAATTATCTACTTATAGCTTCATATCTCGCTAATCAGCTTACTTGTTCTCATTAGAAAGGGTTCTAAGTGTTATTGTGCTTTGAGTGCTTAGCGCATCAAGTTAAGATGCACACCGATTTGGAAAAAAGCTTTGAAATCACCGAGTAAGTAATGTCAATAATGGTTTCCTCCAATTTCCACCCAAATACTGACACACTTTATTTGTTTTATGCCTCCATCAGCCTATCCCTAGTATATGGGATTAAATAAGTATGTCCGGGAAAGATTGTAAAATTCATTGAGAAAAAAAAAGTAATTTTATAATTAGTTTGTCAGGTGTGTGATGAGAAATTTCGCGTCTAATAAATATTATGATAAAATGAACGTCTGCATAGTAGGTATGAGTAATAAAAGGAATATTTCACCTTGATATAATATAATCCATCACGTAAGAGTAATTACATAACTACTCGCAAAATGTACTTGGATTTTTTTTGTAGGTAATGCCAACCTACTCTCAATAACTTTAAGCAGCTTAGTAACCCAGGTTTCGGTAATACGATAACGTCATGAATGAAGAGGACATAATTTTTCACCAGATGAAAAACGTAACCAGTTAAATTTGCTACGCTTGTTTGTTAAAAGGTTTTATTTTGAAATTCAAACAGATTTAATGAAAAAAACTATCCGAGCGTGAAACGGCATTAAAGAGAGGGATATTTTAATATTTTAAAGAAATGTCATGATGAAGGTAAGAGTTGTAATAGGTTTGTCAGAGCCCCAAGTCCATTAGTAGATATTTAAAAACTTAGGTGGGAAAGAGAATCTTATACGCATTAAAGGTTTATTTGGTTTGAAAGAAACAGACGACGAAATTTGATGAGATCATGCTTTCACACAAAATATATTTAATCACCCAATTCGGGCACAGTAAGAATACCTCAGTTTAACTCAAACAATTTAAGCGATCTTATCTTGATATAATTGAATATTTATGATTATTATCAAATGTTTAATATGGAAGGTGAATCAATTGCTTTAACTGTACATTAACTAGACTAAGGATGTTGTTCTAAATGTTGCAACATAGCTTTTAATAAAAAGAGTGTAGATGAAAATAAGCCCTCCGCAACGAATCGACAGCGAAGGTTATTAAGAAATATATTTATGGGTGGATGGGTTTATACCATTTTCTATTGCAGAATATGCTTCGGTGGCCACATAGTTTAACGCGTCACTCTAACATTTGACTATACTACCGATAACAGGGAGATCGTGTCACGAATTCTGGTAAATTGTACAGAAGATTTTTTTAAAATTGTTTTCCACTCTCCCTCAAAGCAAGTGCTGGTAAACGTACTCTAAATTCAACCTTCCTCACCCAAAACTCATTATCGTAATTAGTACACATGCATTATAATCTGAACAGTTAGTAAGAATCGATGCTAAAAATTGTTACATTTCGTTTCAGCCCCTCGTTGGACGTCCTTTGTTACCTTTCGGGTCTTGGCGAGTGTTAATAGTTGCATATTAACCCCCACGTTGTGTCGCCATTTGCTATACTTCTCTTTTTATTGACGTATAATAGCCCCGTGATTGGAAGTCATTTGTTATATTTCTCCTCCCCACGTTAGAATGCTATTTGTTATATTACATAACAGAATCATTTAAGAGTCACTCCGTAAATCATCGTTTCTATTACGCAACTATGTGCTTTACTTATAATGCCTCGTTCCTTATCATTAGACTTTAATAAATGATAATATATCACATAAAGTTTGATATCTATTTATTCCTTAAATTGAAAACATATTGTTATTAGTATTCTAATCGAAACACGATCATGTCGAGGGCCTAGCAACTTATAATCACCGATCGCTTAAAGCACGTCCATTCAAGACCACGACTGATTGCACAGTAAAGTACGAAGTTTCAAAAAGTCACATATATCTGAGTTCAATAGAAGCTTCTCGAAGGAACCTTTCTAACGGTAAATTACACACCTACAAACTCAGAACAAAAATACCTATTGCTTGTGGATTCTTCTCGAAGAGGAAATTACTTTAAAAGATCTTAACTTGTCTGGATTACGTTAAAAGACGTTAACATTTCTTAAGTTTAGCTCCAGTAGACGCTGCCATCGTACCACGAGGCGCGAACTAACTAGTAAATAATTTAGAGGAAGACGTGATTTAAGCGCCACGTAATAGGTTGTACAATTTAAATAAAGTAAAATATGTTTAATTATATTTAAAATATTTTTGAATATATAAATAATTAGAATGATAAATGGTCAATGCTTTCAAATACTCCTTAGGGTCAAATCTATTGCATTACAATTCCCCCCAAAGTGTATCTGAAAGTAGAGACTAGTCTTATACTTTTTGATACGCTTTGCCAAAATAAAAAAAGAAGACATGATCACTTTTCGTACACCCTGTATAAGATTTACAAATTTTACAAAAATTTCACTATTTTGAAACATCCTGTATAGTTTCACAAAATTTACTTAAAGTTCAATATTTTTAAACATCCTGTATAGAATTAACAAAATTGCATCAAGTTCAATATTTTGAAGTGTAAGTTATATGAATTAAGCATTAAAATAAAATTTATCAGTTATAATTAGGATTAACTAAAATAATATAATCTAAGTAAAACATTTAGTATAATTATGATTAAATGAAATAAAATATCTAAGTAAGATGTCAGCCTAATTATAATTAACTGACATAACATAGTCTAAGTTTATTATATTAAGAAAATTTAATTTAATTGTCATAAATCGAAGTGTCTTTTAATTAATTTTTGCCAAGCAATTTGCATTTCCTTTATGTCTTGTCTTTTTTTTTTTTATATACAATCTTCTTTAAATAATTGTTGCACTTCGTTTCATGATCCTTCACGGATCCACTTTTGTGATTTTACTTCACACACTTAACAAAGGCTCTTAACACTTTGTTACACTTACTCTTAAAAGTCTCTTGGCCAAACTTGCTATATGATCACAAACATTTACAACTTTATGAACCAAACGGTCAACTAAAATTTGCTATATGAGCACCATATTTGCTGAAAATAGCTTAACTTAACATAAAAATTTAAAATAAACACAATTAACTAGTAAAACATATAAGTACATTGTTTAAATCATAAAAATGGCAATATCATACACATACATTGTCTAACAACAGAAAAATATTATTATCATACAGTATCATTGATTTAATTAGGATGACACTTAACCCCTAGTAAAACAAAATGAAAAACAACAACTCGATGCTGAATCTCTCCACAGCACAGAGAACCATAGTATATACAATCTCTAACAAGACCTTAGTGGTTTAATACAAGCTCACATTTTGAAATATTCTTATAATTAATTATTATTTATTATTATGATTATTATTCCTTTAAAAATTTTATTTAAAAGAAAGTTGCTTTAAACTTGTGACATAATATTGATTTATTTTTATAACAGGCTCAATAAAGGCTAACTCCCAAAAACTGGAACGTATCCTCAGGATACTTCCCGGCATACAGTGACCGACAATCCCATTTCTCAGGCCTTCAAAACACACAAGAGGCGTTCTCTTAACGGTCCAAACCTCGTTCAAATGTCTGGTAACCACAGGCGGTTCAGAACTCTGCTGACCCCTTGGCCCAGAAAAACTCTCAAAACTCTAATACGGGTGGTCCAGGTTCAATGCCTGCCCCCTAAAACTCACAATACTTAACTCGGGTGGCCCAGGTTCAATGCCTGCCCCCTAACACTTACAAAATTCCCATAACTCGGGTGGCCCAGGTTCAATCCCTGCCCCCTAAAACTCACAAGGTAGTCAGACCTCTGCGACAAAACTACTCTCTTGCCAAACGTCGAAGAATCCAAGTCCTGACATCACAACATGTCACTGTATAGCAGAAATTACCTGCCTCAACTCAATTTTTATTATAAGCTTGTCTTAAATTATTTGTCTGACCTGGTGCTTTCCGAGTACACCCCCACCCTCAACTGACTATACTTTGTAATAAATCCATTTCTACTCCTTCCTTCACCAAGCACTTCAGAGGATGCTTCCCTCCCCTGAATTTGTCATTAATAATGAAAACAAAATGAAGTACTTGTCCTTACTTTCCAGAGTTGGACTGTATTGAAACATTAGGAGGGTCACTTTCCACACTAATCTTTACAATGAAATGGCCCTTATTTACAAGGTTAAGAAGATAAAATTACATAATATACTAAGAGCTTGTTGCTTAATAATTCTAATTACATTATTATTATTTCTCACCCCCTCTTTCTCTCTCTCTCTTCCTTAGCTACCTATTGTCAAATCCTATCAATACTCTTTCCATCACTTCACATTTTGGGCACTAACACTTAACAATACATTTTGTACCTGAAGAGGAAAGTGATTTGTTAGATGTTTCACCAACCTGTGTTCTTCCAATGGATAATTTAAATACCTAGCCTGAGAAACAAAACCATGAAAATACTCATTCATTGTGCCTTTCTTGGAATCATATCTATTATTAAATATTAACTGCAGAAAGTCGTCCTGCATCTCTTGAGACCAAAAGTGATCCAAAAATGCGCGCTTAGCCTGTTCATAGGTCTCCCATTCATCCTCTAAATAACTGGCCCAGTTCCTAGCCTCCCCTTCTAAACATGAGAGCAAAATTTCAATTTTGTTCCTTTCCCATAAATCCTCTTCTTTCCAAACTCTCTCAATTTTTTGCAAATATTGAGCCACAGATATTTTGCCCTTTGCTCCCGTATACCTAGGAATGAGTGACAAAGTAAGGTCATTGACATTTTTGGTTAAGAGATTGTGACTACTCCCATTTTTGTTAAGTTGTACTTGATCAGCTAAGTTGTTTATTTTCTGATCTAAAGTGCCAACCGTTTTTTTGTTTTCATTTACAATTTCTTTTATCTCCACAATTTCTTTCCTTTTTATTTGAATCTCCTCATTAATATTTTCCTTAATAAATTGCCTATTAGCATCCTCTTGCCCTTCAATTTCTAACCTCACCTTTTCTATTTGAATTTCCAAATTGGATTGCACTACCTGAACAGCTGATTTGTTGTGTGCTATCTGTATATCCTGTGTTTGTATTTGTTTTTCTAATTTACTGGTTTCTTTATCTAATTTTTTCTCCAAACCCTCTGTTTTGTTTGTCACTGAAGATATTTGATCAATTAACTTAAACTGTTCCTTTCTTAGATTTTCCTGCCTAACCTCTAAATTTCCTTGTTTTTTTTCTCCTTCTGAAACCCTGTCATTAATTTCATTAATTTGTTGGATAAAATTTTGATTAATTAATTCTAAATTCTCAAATTTTTTATTTATATTCTTTGATTGTTCGTCGACCTTTTGGTTGAGTTTAGTTTCTAAAGTTTTAAAATCCTGTTTATTTTCTGATGCAGTTCGATCAATTTTACATCCGAGTTCTCTCATATTTTCTAATATAGCATTTAAAAGATCTACTTGTTCTACTGGTTTAGCCACCCTATCTTCCACTAAGGTTATAGTTCCCCCTACACTTTGATTCAGCGTTTGCAGGATTACTTCTTTACTTGCTACCTCCCCAGAGCTAGCCCCTACTCCCTCCTCACTCCCTTCTTGTTCCTGTTCAAAATTTGCCCTCTTGAATTGACCTGCCCTTTCATCCTCCTCATAAATAAATGGCATTGTGTCTTCATCATCATACTCTTCAGGTTCTCTTATCACCTTGTCTGCCATGTTGAAAATTTAAATAAATTTTTCTTAAGTTAATCTATGAATTAATTTTGTGTTAGGCCTTGACAAATTTCAAGTACTATTGATCTAAGAATTACTTTTTATAGTGAGAAATTTAATTTAAAATTAGGCCCATACACTTTTATATTGTTAGTTTTAATTTAATTTGTGAAATCCCAACATATAGAAACAAAATTTTACTACCCCAAAATACACAATTGAAATTAGATAAAAAAAATTTTTTTTTTTTAATTAGAGTTACAGCTTCTGTTGACCACTTATCTGTCCTCGACGCTGTTTCTTGACTGCATGCCGTCTCCAAAAGGTCCTCCGTCCCGTTCCTTGATGGTGTGCCGTTGGTGTGCCGTCTCTTAAAGGTGTGCCGTCGGCGTGCCGTCTCTTGCAGGTGTGCCGTCTCCAACAGTCCTTTGCGCTGTTTCTTGACTATGCCGTCTCCTTGGTGTGGTGTGCCGTCCTTTGGTGATTATGTGCCGTCTCCTGGTGTGCCGTCTCTTCCTTTAGCTCAGTTGACGCACCTCTGTCTCAGTTCGCGGTATTCGTGCCCCTAAGTTGTAGCGCCATTTGTTACATTTCGTTTCAGCCCCTCGTTGGACGTCCTTTGTTACCTTTCGAGTCTTGGCGAGTGTTAATAGTTGCATATTAACCCCCACGTTGTGTCGCCATTTGCTATACTTCTCTTTTTATTGACGTATAATAGCCCCGTGATTGGAAGTCATTTGTTATATTTCTCCTCCCCACGTTAGAATGCTATTTGTTATATTACATAACAGAATCATTTAAGAGTCACTCCGTAAATCATCGTTTCTATTACGCAACTATGTGCTTTACTTATAATGCCTCGTTCCTTATCATTAGACTTTAATAAATGATAATATATCACATAAAGTTTGATATCTATTTATTCCTTAAATTGAAAACATATTGTTATTAGTATTCTAATCGAAACACGATCATGTCGAGGGCCTAGCAACTTATAATCACCGATCGCTTAAAGCACGTCCATTCAAGACCACGACTGATTGCACAGTAAAGTACGAAGTTTCAAAAAGTCACATATATCTGAGTTCAATAGAAGCTTCTCGAAGGAACCTTTCTAACGGTAAATTACATACCTACAAACTCAGAACAAAAATACCTATTGCTTGTGGATTCTTCTCGAAGAGGAAATTACTTTAAAAGATCTTAACTTGTCTGGATTACGTTAAAAGACGTTAACATTTCTTAAGTTTAGCTCCAGTAGACGCTGCCATCGTACCACGAGGCGCGAACTAACTAGTAAATAATTTAGAGGAAGACGTGATTTAAGCGCCACGTAATAGGTTGTACAATTTAAATAAAGTAAAATATGTTTAATTATATTTAAAATATTTTTGAATATATAAATAATTAGAATGATAAATGGTCAATGCTTTCAAATACTCCTTAGGGTCAAATCTATTGCATTACAAAATATAAAGATATATTTTATTTTTACTATTATTTTAATTGTATGGTTCATTACTTACTCAGACAAGACTAAATTAAAACTATGTCCATGTTTTTGATCGATTTCGGAAATGTGTGTGAATATATTCCTGGCGTGACCGATTGGACCGACACATCACATTTAATTTCGTTCACCAACATTATGCTAAATTATTATATATTTGACAAGACGTGAATTAGTCACAACTTTTGAATGTGTGGAATTCCAAGCCTCCACCGTGGTTCGATTCCCACGTTAAACTTTATATCCTTCAGTTCATCTCATAATCACCCTACCATTACACATTAGCGGAAGTGCGTATAGCATGAACGGGCAGGAAGACGTGGTAATAATAATAATAATAATAATAATAATAATAATAATAATAATAGTGCTTAGCGTACCAGAAATTTACATAATTTTTTACCATAGTGTGGTCAAGATGAGGAAGGTAAAATTTAGAAAAAATCATACCCATATTTTGTGTGGAAGTATTCAGTATTACAGAACGAATTTCGTGTTACAACCTCTCTGTTACCTGAAATGTAGGACATTGTGTGAGTGGCGGATGGTGGTGAGTGGTGGCTGGTGGTGAGTGACCACCGATGTGAGTCATGATAGATATGAGATAGAATGGGAAAGGGTTTAAGATTTATGTCAAATTGTTGATACATTTTGTTTCATATTTGAGATAATTAAATACTAGGGTTGTTTTAATTTACTTTTTAAAAATTAGCCTGAGATCTTACCCTTCAACTACCCTGTAAGATAACAAGCTTACAATGGATAGTTACACTATTGTATAGCTTATAAGGGAGGATTTTAAAGTGAAGAAAGATTTAAATTAGATTAAAAACAATCCACTTATTACTTTGTATGCTGCACCACATAAAAGAGTCAAAAGGAAAAATTCAATGTTAATAATAAATATATCAATATCATGTATAGAAATGTATTTATTAAGAAATATAACAATATATTTTGTGTCATTATTTATATTAGCTTTGTATCTCTATGTGTAAAGAGTGAGTTCCCATACAATACAACGGAAGCGTAAACTTTACGAATGTACTTCTGTGATTCCTGAAGTGTGTGCGAGTTCGTCCCATTAAATTTCTCTTTACATAACCCCAAAGATAAGTCACATGTGGTAAAGTTTGGAGAACGAGGAGGCCATAAACCTTTGTTCAAGGTGGTTTTTTCTTAGAACTGCGTTTTACTACCCGTTCGGATTATAAGCTCGTGTATTAACTACGCTAACGTTTTTAGGGATTAGGAAGATTATATATATTGGAAGTGTACCTTCATTTGAGTGAAAGGCGAGGGAAAAAAACATTTTATAAAAACCACCCTTAGTGTACCCAACAAGATTCGAACCTTGACCATCGGCAGTCTATCTAGTCTACTACAAAATTAGCGCGTTAGACCACGCTGCCACCGAAGCGGGTTTTGTTCATCCGCCTGGGAATGCATTATAAATTTAGGCCAGCGCTAGTTTGAACGTATGGCAAGTGGCCCCATATTGTTTAAATGTCCACCCCACCAGCTTTTCAGGGGTTAATTTGTGCATAAAAGCTTCAACATATTCCCAGGTACACGTCTTGTGTTGACAGTCATCTCGAATGAAGATGGGCCCTATAATACAACACGTGAACAAGTCACTCCAAATTCTAGATTTTGTGGCATGGAGCAGTTAGTTCTTCGTAGTGTATGTGGCGATAATCGGTGTCCCAGTATTTTGAGTTCTAAATGTTGAAGTGCCCGCATAAATAGAACCAGGCTTTATCTAACATAAAATATTAAGACAGGGCTCAGATTTTTATGATATGTTATTATTTTTTTAGTCTTCATATATAATTCTCATAAGTATACAACTTCTGTACATGACACCGTGGTTGTAAAAGTATATGTTTTAAAGGTCATTTGTTGCTGATTTATTGTAATTTTGGAACTTTAGATCATAAATATTTTCTTGGTTTGCGTGAATTTTTAGTCATTTTTAGACATTTGTGAGTAATTATGAGGCATTTATGTTGATAATTATAGTTTTTAAAACAATATTTATGTTATAAAAGCATAAATACCCTAAATACATTTTTTTAAATCACGCAGTTAGGAGAATAAGAAAATATTGTAGTCAATACAATGTGTAGTTGAATTCTCTTTGCTTGTCTGGTTGTAAAATACACATCCCTGGTAATACCGCAACTAAACTGGAGAGGGTGGCGTTGGAAGGAGTTTGTTATTACTTCTGAAGCAGATATTTGTAGATCACTGTTATACAAAAAATAATACAAGAGCTTAATGGTTTTCTTTGCATATATATTTTTTAGTTTTCATGTAAAGTAGTGAATGCTTTATTTATTCGTGTGCATGTATTATTTAATAGTTTTTGTTAATTTTTTAAATATTTTTTAGGATTTGAAATAGAGTTTAGACATTTTAGGTCATTCAATTATTCATTTTAAGAACAAATATGGGTCATATAAGTCCGTGTCCTTATTATAACAGATAGATACACTAAACATTGCTAATGAAAAACTAATTTTTTATTTTGGACCAAAATATAATTTTCTTATAAAATAAATAAACACAAAACATCAGACCTTAGCTTTCGTTCTCTTCCACTATTCAACAGTTGGATATACTACACGTTAAATTAATTATTTGATAATTAAGGACTTTCCTTTTAATTAATTTAATTCAATAGGCTATGAAAGTTGAAAAATGTTAAGTTGTATAATAGTTTTAGTAATAATAGTAATTTATTTTGGAACAATGTTAAGATGAGTACTGATACCAAATTCCAAGATAATTTGTCTTTCTATAATATTTAATTTACTAACGATTACAATTTGTATGAAAAAGGGGTTGAATTGGTTATCAAACTAATTGTTTTTGAGTGTAAATTAGTGTAAATTTAAAAATATTAGGCTATCTTAAAGAATTAAAGATTTATTAGGTCAATTGATATTAATTAATATGTGTCTGATTCTGTGGAGACGCCCTTAAATTATTTCGAGATTCTTAAAAGCGGTTTCAAATTCTTCGTTACTGTCACCGGCTAAACGATAGGACCTATATTCTCCACGTTCAAGTCTGTATATTCCTCTCACAACCCACCCTCAAACTCTATACAAAAAAATAAGTAAAAAAAAATTGTGTAAGAGACACCTCCATAAAATGGGGGTGAGTGGGGAGTAAAAAAAGGTGTGGTAGGGGGTGGTGGTTAAGGGGGCGAAGGAGACACCACGACATCTCCTGTAATCAAATTCAAATTGATGGTGTTCCATCCCTCTAACCCATCAACCTTCCCTAACACACAAACCCCCTAGGGCTTCTCTATATTCACGTCATGCCCGTTATTCCAGCCTGTCTTCCTTTCCACTTTTCATATTCCCACCTTCAACTAGGGATTTTTCTTCTTGCCCCCCCCCCCTTTTCCCCCGTATTCTTCAAATTCTCCTTTCCTCAATCCTCCTTCCCCCAATTTACCCCTTTCCGCCACTACCCCTCTTTCCGCGTGAATGACTAGTCACTTACATACAACAAAAATCGAGTATCTTCTCTTACCAGTTCTCTCTCTCACACACACACACACATATAAACAGGCATTTAAAAAATTATACTCTCGGACAAGATTCCTTAATGTTAAAAACTACTGGATGACAGTTCACAATGGAAGTTTTTAACAAATGGTTTATATTCCACACAAAAGTGTTGAAGGAGGTATTGTAGTACGAGAGAAAAAGGCAGTGTTTTTACAATGCTTATATCAAAACTTTTTTTTTCTGTCCATTCAGTAAAGGTGTCCTGGATTTAAATTACAAGTTTTTCAATTCATTTAAAAAATATATATATATATATATATATATATAAACTAATGCCGATATGATCATGCTTGAAAGATTAAACAATCACGTGAAGAAAATTAATCTCTATGTTTCTAATAGAGAAATATTTGATTTATTTTATTTAAAAGAAATAATTATCTATCAAAATTGCAAACACCTACCTGTATGTTAATAAAGATATTTTATGATACAAAAGTGGCCAAATATAAACTTTTAAAATGTTATTTGAAACACATAATGTCTATATAATTAGGCCTTTAATATTGCATAAATGTTATTTAGAGATAAACTATAAATTTAATTCCCTACACTTTGATATTTTCACTACAAAATTGACAAGAAATCTATTTATAAACTATAAATGTTCAAAATGTCTAGTTTCAAGTAAAATGATGTTTCTGACTATAAAGTGAATTTAATAACTATAAAATGTATCAATTAGAAGTAAACTAGTGTTCACTAACTCAAAGTCTATTTAATAATCGTTTTATATGTTTTAATATTATTTTATCATAGAGTATAACTCTTTATGTTTTAATCAAGCTCAAATCTTAATCTCATATGAATATTAGAAACTAAGATAAAAAAAATTTTAAACATATATTTGTATAGTTGTATACTGTATAGTGAGGATACATTTTTTAGTAGGATGTGATTTAAATGTATTTAAAAATGACACCAAAACACGGGAATCGAACCTAGACCCTTTACGTACCTAAAAATGACTTATCGAGAGCTAGTCCTAATCTCGAGTAATTTTCACTCAAAGTTAAATAGTAGTATGATGGACATGTGAAAGCATATATGATAATTACTCTATGGGTAGGGATGAGGAAGGAAGTAATTTAGAGGTAATATACCAGCTCGAGTGTCCTGCCTGAGTCATGTTAAAGAGGATCGCAAGTGATCGTATTCTCATGACAGGAGAAGAATATTATTATATTATTATTTATTATTATTATTAGAAGCACCGCGTCTTACTACCCGTTCGGATTATACGCACTTACGCTATGCGTAATGGTAGGGTGATTGTGAAATGAAATGGAGGACCTACAGTTTAACGTGGAATCCGAACCACGGTGGAGGCCGGCACTCCCCACATTCACAAGATGTCTTGTCAGAGGTGAAGGAAGGGTTTGGTAATCAGATAAATTTGAAGAAATATTGACCCACCTCGATGGCGAAGTTAGCTAACGCGCTAGTCTCGTGTTGAGCAAGACTGCCGAGTACAGGGAGATTGAGGTTCGAATCTTGGTCGGGAGAACCGGGGTATTTTTTCCTAAATTGTTTTATAATCTCCCTCCAAGCCAGTGGGGGTTCACTTTCTCTAAGTTCAAATTTCCCAATTCCTAGCCCCTTAACCTAATTAGTACTTAATCGTATAGACTGAACGGATATTAAGATGCAGTGCTAAAAAAAAATATTGATTGGATGGATACACTTTAGTATTCTTATAATTTTCTTTATGTTTAAAAGATTATTTTTGGTATGTTATTTGTTTATTAATTCATTTTTAAACATTTTTTTAGCCCCATATCTTACGCCCCACTCAGGTTGTGTGCACTTATGTATTAATTACACTAAGAGTTTTAAGGATGAGGAAGTTTAAATTTATAATAAGTGTACGCGCAATTGCGTGGATGAAGAGTGGGATTCAATTTTGAAAAAAACAGCCTCAGTAGGCTTACAACCGAACAATATTCGAGCCTGGATCTTCCGGACATTGTAAGTCTAGTTCTGCAAGAGATGCATCTAAATAATGCCGCCACTGAAGTTGGTTTCATATTCTTAAGTGAATCTGCCTGGAACTTAGATAGTTTTAGTGATTTGATTAAAATATAATATAGGATATGTTTTAATAATAAAATACATCGATGAATTATGAATGTAAATCAATAAAAAGCATTTGCTAGTAAATTATAAGATTTTTACCATAAGAGGCAGTCAAAAAATGATAATTTTCCTTTAAACACCTTAAACAATTTTTATCGCCTTGTGGTAATTTATTATAAACTAATAATGCATGTATCAATTCGTTCAAAAATTATGATGTATTTATTTTTATTCGTATTTTAGCAAGGCGATAATCGTCTTTAGGGATTGTTTTTATATTTGGTAGAATAAAAACTATTAATTTTTTCTTAGACATATTGATGTCGTTTACATTGTAAAGTAGAAGGCTTACCTTGTTTGTTTTCACTACGATGAGGCCTATCTGATAGGATCATAGCGGAACCTGTCAAACTAATATTGTAATTTTTGACACTAAGCGGAGTGAAATGCATGGTCGAAAGTACATTAAATAAAAGGTATTGTGCCATACAGGTGTACCGTTAAATAGGGGACACACTTAAGTGGTGGACAAACGACAGAAAAACTATAAACATGTGTTCCATTTGACCGTTTCCGAGTCACAACCCAAATGATTCCACAAAACTGTACACCATATTCGATATATCCCAACTGTTGACTGGGTTTATTCTACGGGTTATTTTTAAATAGGGTGAACAACTTCGGTGGTCACATGGTCCAAGGCAAACTCCCTTAGTAGGCTATACTGTCTAGACGAGGAATTTGAGGTTCAAATCTCGGTTGGGTGTACTAAGGGTGGCTTTTCAATAAATTATAGCAATGCAAAACGGACCCTTAATGTAGTGGTCAGTGCACTGGTTACGAGCCTAGGGATCCCAGCTTCTATTCCCGCTGGTACATTGAGTATTCTTTCCCTTGAGAAGAGTTTTCCCAAAGGTATCCATGGGTTTAGTTAATTAGCCTTAAGTTAGGTTAACTTACACCAGTTCTACAACTTCATAATAAATATCACATCATCTCATTGCTAGAACGACGTGTAGACAACCTCCAGAGGTGTACCCTGGGCAAAGTTGAGTGCCACCAAAGTGGCGAATAGTCTACACATAAGGTGACCGAACCCAGATGTCATGTCCCACCCGGACATATATGTCATACAATAAAAACCAACCCACCTCGGTGGCGTAGTTGGCTAACGCACTTGTCGTGTTGAGCTCGACTGCTGAGGACGGAAGATCGAGGTTCGAATCTCGGTCGGGTGAACTGGGGGTGGTTTTTCCTAAATGGTTTTCCACTCTCCCTCCACGAAAATGCGGGTTCACTTCCTATAATTCAACCTTCCCAAGTCCTAATCCACTAGCGTAATTAGTACTAAAAGCGTATAACCCGAACGGGTAGTAAGACGCGGTGCTAAATATTATTAATATTAATAATAAAAACCAATAGCAATGCATACAACTACTGTTTTATTACAAAGTATTTTACAATCTAGCGTTCTCTACTTTATGCAATGCTACAAATCTTACTTTCCGTTGGAACAATCATAATTCTACTAATTGTTTATATTTAGGGAATTGGCCGGCTTCCCCCTTCTGGACATACCAACAGTCTAGTAGGCAACATTTCACATATGACAAGCACGTAGTTACATTGATCTTCCGGGAGAGCGTTATATATAGTTTAGAGGGAGGAGGTGGCGCGCCTGGGTGAGGTATGGGGAGGATCGGAACTAGAAGTATGCAGCAATCTGGATTGACTAACCCCTTTCCCCCCCTTCATTCCCACGCTTGATTGAAGATCATTTCAGTTAGCTCCCAAGCGATTGCCGCTTCGCTCCAAAACTGCCAATAACAGACCCTTTGGATTATTCCCGAAGAATAATTCATCATCACCTTTGACACTGACATCATCTGTTACCATCAAGTACGACTTCAGACAGGATTATAAGCGTTTAACCGACCAGTATATTATGAAGAAAACATAATATTTTCCTCAGCAGTTTGTAATATTATCCAGAAGGCCGGGACCGAAATCACAGACGAGATCCAAAACGAGTTGACCCCAGTAATAAGATGGATTGTAATATCAATTATACATAATCAAAGTTTCAAATTTGGCTTAGTATGAAATATAGCTAATTCAATTTCCCAATTGAGAATTGAGTGAAACAGTCGATTAAATATTTCGATTTAATAAGTAACTTAATATATATTAATCACTGATGCATGGTAAAGTATTATAATCGTGAAAATTATTGACCTTGATATCATGATGAATCTTTCCTTTTAATGTGTGTCCGCACCCTCCCCCTTCCCCCTAAAAAAAAAGTGGATTTTACAATTATGTCTGTCCCCATATCTGTAAGTCTGTCCCTGGCAGTAGATTTTAAACAGTTCGATCGATTTTGCTCAAACTTGATATTTAAATATTAAATGGCAATACCTCAGGACTTTTTTTTTTACTATATCCATAAAATTAAGGGTAGCTTGCTGATGATTTTTTTCTTTGTTCCATAATCTTTTGAAAATTGTTCTAATGATTTCGTTTAAAATAGTGTTAGGGGATTTTCAATAATTCAAAATATTTCGAAGGGGAAGGTTTATATGGTAAACAAAACTATATAGATTATTGGCAGATGAGGGAGGGGGAATTTATATAAAGAGTAGTTCATAAATGACTGATTTAAAAAATGGAATATTTTAAGAAGTGGCTTTAATTATTCGGTTCATAATGCGTATTTCTTAAGTTTTTTACTTTATAAATAATTATATAGATTAATATATGATTTTTTAAGTAAAACAAATACATATATTATTTTACTGATTATTGATTTTTGAAATAAATTGAAGTTTTTAAAAAATAGCTTTAATGATTTTTTTCATATTGATGTTTGGAGATTCTGACACATAATAATAAAATATTGTTTGCTGGTTTTCTAAAATAAATTAATTTAAGGGTTGTATAGCTCATGACAAATTATAGAAAAATAAATTGAAGTCTTTCAAAAAGGTCTTAAAATGTAGTTTAGTAGGGGTATATGAGAAAAGTGTTTCATGATAAGAAATAAGCAATTTTTATGTTCACAACATAAATAACAAATAATGTATGTTTAGTTTACAAATAACTTTAATTGAAATAGTATTTCCAAGATTTAATATATTATATGGGAGTTTTCTAGGATTGTTTCATATTATTCATTTTTCATCAACTTGGAAGTGATGTTAATATCATAAAATATCAAACCATGCAGCCAGCCACATGAGCATGTCTGGCTTAGAACATTGTTTTAAAACTATTTCAGGTATTTAAAGTACTTCTCTTAACCGACCGATTATACTAGCAAATGACTTAGAAACCAACTTAAATATAGAGCGGATACAAAAGCTAGTCTCCGACCGTTAATTCGTTCCTGTGAAAGAGTAAACTCACATTCCTTAAATGATTAATTTCCAAGACTTCCTGAGAATTGAACCTGGGTCCTATAGCTTAATAGACAACCCCTTTTAAGTCTAATTACTGCTCTTAGGTGTTGGATATTATATAATAGTTCAGAAAGTGCTTTTTAAACTCCCCCATCTCGATCATACGAAAATACGCAATAATTTTGTATTATTTCATCTCATTTGGAGCGATTTGTTTACTAATTTTCTAGGAAATTATACAATTCACTTGTTTGATTTCGGAATTAATCCAAGTGGTAATGTAAATAACAAAACACTCGATGATTATTGTAGTTTAGACGACCAGTGGTTTAGAAATTATTATTTAGTTTTAAATTTCATAGTTCAATTCACACAATAACCGTCACGTTTCTGAATGTTTTTTTTACACGCACGAATGCTTGTTGGAAATATTTTAGGCATGAAGCTATTAGAATACTTTATCTATTCATTTATTTACCCTGTAATGAATTTGCTTTCGAAATGTTTCAAAATCTGTTTTTATTTTATTTGAAATTTTCTGCGCTGTTGATAAAATGTGTCACAAGTTAAAAAAAAAGTTTACATAAAACTAAATATTGGAAATTTAGATCCACTTTGAGTAAAGGATTACTTTACTTTATTTGAAACTATGGAAACGAGGTTGAAACTTGATCCACCTGTAACAAAACGCGATAAAGCTTTTAATAATTTAAAAGCCTGTTTTACCATAATGGGAAAATAACGTTCTGAAATTCGTTAATTAAATTAATATTATGGTTTTTGTACTAATTTTACAACTCATTCAAAATATAGGACCTACATTTATTAATCTATTTATAATTATTAACATTCTTTTAGGTCATATTAATAGTAATACATTACATTAACGTGTTTATTGTTTGAAATTTTATGATTTACATTTTCACCCTTCTTTATTCAGGTTCGTTTTAAACTCCAAATACTAGTGATTTTCTCAAAATTTATTTTCGGTCATTAAGTATTTATGTTGATTTCCATAAATTTAACCAAGATTAAAATTTAAAAAGATTTCAGAAATCCTAAGATGAGGGTAGAAAATGTCAGTACTTAACTACGCATTGTATTGATATTTAAGAGGTGACCTGGCGATCTAGGGGTAAGGTGTCAGACTTCTGTGCTGAGGGTCCAGGGTTCAATCTTCAGTCCCGGCAAAGATTTATCTGATTACAAACCCTTCCTTCACCTCTGACAAGACACCTTGTGAATGTGGGGAATGCCAGCCCTCCACCGTGGCTCGGATTCCACGTTAAACTGTAGGTCCTTCATTTCATCTCACAATCATCCTACCATTACACATTAGCGTAAGTGCGTTAAACCCGAACGGGTAGTAAGACTCTTGTGATATAATAATAATAATAATAATAATAATAATAATAATAATAATAAAGATTGCGTGTAAAAAGAATCTCCTATTGAGTGAACATATTTCAAAAAGTTGGACACCAATTTTGGTTTCCTTGAAGATTTATGAATATTTCTGTATTAATCTGAATATAAGATGAGTTTTAGTGGTCCAAGTTTTTTGTTATAGATCCAGAGACACCGGGTTCAATCCCCAACGCTTTCCTAAATCTATCTGTGAAACAGTGGGTCTGGAACGGGATTAAACTCAGTCTCGCGAGGGAAAATGAGGAGCTATGCAAATAAAAAAAGTAGAATAACTGTTTTTTAAAACGGAAATTAATGGCCAAAGGGCTCGTTGTGCTGACCACATGACACCCTCTAACCACAAATGTGACACTACCATCGCTAATGGCAGTGGTCTCTTTGTCGGTATAGCTCACTGGTGGGTTCACACCATGGAGTGTTTTTTTTAAAGCATTTATAGAAACAATATTTTTTCTGAATACAGTTCTAGCAGCCAGTACATAAACATCGCATAAAAAGAGACTATAAATAATAATTATTAGCTTGAAGACAATTTCCGTTACATAACAAAATTTTCTAAAACTTGTGTAACTGTGTTTATTCACCATATTATTATTTCGAAATCTCAATTATTATTTCAATGTTTACACTCAAATGTATAGCTTTAACCATTTCATTGAAAAGCAATGGTGATGGACTTGGTCATAAGAAGCTTATAGTTGTTGATCATTATCATATATATGATATGAATTTTGTAAATATTGATAAACATATATATATTCATATATAATGTTATATAACTTTATTTGAATAATTTATTTTAAAGATCTGTAGAAACGAGAAAGTAACATACGTAAAGTTTTACTTTTTCTTCATTAAATATAATAATAGAAAGTTGGGTCGTTTTTTCTTTATTTTTTTACAGTAGAACTTAATGTCACTCATGGCTAGAGCTGTGAGATGTAAAATATTCCTCTAATTTTTTTTTTTCATAAAATTTTTCTTTTGACAAAAATTGTATATTCTGTTTCAGGAAAAATATTTAAGTTATTTAAATAGAATGGATGCATCGAGATATCGCAAGTTTTAAAGCTTATACTTCAGTTCAATTTCTCTTAGGAATTTTAAAACACCTGCTTCGGTGGCTACATTTTCTAAGGCGTCGTTTTTGTGTTAGACTGAAAGGCTGATGACAGGAAGATTAGGGTTTGAATCCTGGTCAGTGTGCTGAGGGTGGTGTTGCCAAAATGGTTTTACACTCTCCCTCCACGCAGACGCAGAAACTTACTCTAAATTCAACTTTCTTAATCTCTAACTCATTGAGTAATTAGTACAAATGCGTATAAACCTAACAGGAACAGGATGCAGTTATAAAAAATATGCATTCAATATTTTCCCAAATGTGTATTTTACAAATTTTACAATGGGTTGTGGCTAAAAGATTTTCTACATAATTGAAATTCTAGTTCAATAAGCTGTAATTATGTAAGAAATTACCATATCATATAAAATAAATAATAATAAGAGATTAATTGGTATATATATTAATAAAGATAACTCATTATATATATAAGATACAAAACAATAAATAAACAAAATCTATTTATGATTATAAAGTATATATATTATATATATATTATATATATATATTATATATATATATATATATTATATATATATTATTATATATATATTATATATGTTATATACATATTATATATATATATATATATATATATATATATTAGATAAAGAGAGACTAGCAATATATAAAAATACCAAAACAATAAATAAACCAAATCTATTTATGATTATAAAGTTTTAAGACCTATTTGAATACAGTAGACTACTTCCAATAATTTTAATTATTTTATTTTAAATTTCTAGACCCATAAACTGTACACTCAGGGGACCCGAGGTAAATTAAGCCCCTCCTATATAAACGGGGATAATATAGTCAATTCACCATAGGAGTGTAGTAACTGATAGCAAGGAAAGTTACCAAATTTACTCTCATATATCCATTCACCAAGCAAATGATCTGCAAGACCATATAAATATATATTTTATATCTCTTTTGGGAGTCAAAACTTTAACAAAAAACATTTAGTTTTAATTATGTTTTTCTTTTAATGGGTTTTAAATATTCTGCTGTCAGCTACCACAATTCCCATGATGAATTGACTCTTGTTAACTATGAAAATAATCCCCAAACTCAACAAATCCAAACTTAAAGTATCCTGGGCTTCATAGGAAAATATACTGAAGGGAATCTCCATAAATGGAAACTCTATAGTCCAAATGATTCACTTCTAGATTGTATAGAAATGGTTAGCTTACAAAAAAAACTAATAGAACATGTTTTGTAGACAATGGTTTCTCTATATTTTACTATACAAACAATTAACAAAAACGTTAACGATATAATTGCAAAAAACCGTTTTAAGACGGCATTTTTTCAAGATGGCAGATTCAAAATAACATTTTAAGATTGGTACTATATTTTCTATTTTAATAACCTCAAAAAACTCTAGCAATATGTAAATTTAATGTAAGTACCTATCAAAAAGTGAGGCTACGTTAGGTTAGGTTAGGTTAGGTTGGTGCTCTATTTGACGCCCTACTCAAGCCGCCATCCGGGGCAGCCGCCTTTGTGTACAATAGTTGAGTACACGCACTTATAATTTAAATAAATAAATAATCACAGCAGGATCATATTAACATTCTCAATAAATTTTATCAGCTTTCAACATTATTATAAAATTTGAATAAAATAAATAACTAAAGAATAAATTATGTATGAATTATTAAATGTTTAATTGAAAAGTTATGAAACTATAACAGATATAAAAGATAGTTATATTAAAAACCAAACAAACTTGAAAAATATACGTGAAATATAATTAATTATATTATAAAGAATGATGATAGAAAAATCATCATAAGAACCTTTGTGTAATAAAACAAAATATGTTAAAATTAAGACATATTACATTTACAATTATCAAGATAGTGATTAGTCATTAAATATATTATTATTACTTATATAAATATATAATTTTAATATTATTATTCACTTAATATTTTTTTAAACTTAAAATTAATGATAATGTATTTTAATTAAAGTGAAAAGAATAATTAAAACTGTACTAATGTAATTAACAAACTTTCTCATATCATTCATTATAAAATGTATCTTCAGGACTTTCTTAAGTCCCAATCAAGCAAGCTAGCTCAATTTATATATATAATAGTAACGTTAAACTTATAAGATTTACAGTAAACTTTAATTGGTAATTGGTAATTATTTCACTGGTTTCCTTTTAGACCCTACTGACAGTAGCCTGGCACTTGCCCAGCTGTTTTGATAGAGAAAAGGTTCTTCCAGCCTACTGCCTTTTACCATGCTGCCTTGGACGCTTAATATTACCCAGCAGTTGCAAGACAATCCTATAGTTAAGACTTGCAAATGTCAACACAGCTTGTATTTAACGTAAAGTTTTCCGTGATCCAAGATGTTCACTTTTTTCCTGAACTTATATATTACACGTTTAATTGTCAACTAGCATAAATCTTGTATAATTATTGTAATTTTATATCTCATTTATGTTTTTCTATAATAAATCTATTTGTTGTTAACTTAATTATTTGTTTTACGTAATGAATTATCCCAACGATAAATCAATTACAAAACTAGTGTTGGAAATTTTTGTGCAAAATAGTGAAAATTGAATTACTTAATAGGGTTAGGGTTTACCAAAACATTGTTTAAGGAGGGCAATGTAATATGTACCTAAGCTATCATTAAATGGATGCCCCTACCACAAAATTCTCAGTTGTTATACTGCTAAGTATCAATACAATGTCGTGACAAAACACGGGAATTGGACTATATTACTTTTATTTAAAATAAAGTATAACTAACTATGTAAATAAGTGCTACTCTTGCAATGGACTAGACTGTTGATGACTGAGAGATCAAAGTTAGAATCTCGGTCGGGTGTACTCAGGGTGGTTTTCACAAAATGGTTTTCCACGATACACGTATACACCTTCTCTGAATATAACCTTCCTAATCCTTAAAACCATTGGCGTAAATATTACAAAAGCATACAACCCAAATTGGTATTAAGACATGATGTTAATAAAAATAGAACTGAAGTAATAAATTAATCTCTAAAATGAAGATAATATGAAATAGTATTAGACGCAAACGATGAGCTTAAAGCATAAAACATTTCCTAATTTACAATAAGCTTATAAAATGTTGACACAAAAATAGTTAGGCTTTTCACTGTGGCAATTTGTAAATAAGGACTTGATTAGGCTTGTCCCAAACAACACTCTGTTCTAATAAGTCCACACATAGACTACACCCAATAGCTTCAGGTCTTATGAAGGAAAGCTTTATCTTAGGTCTTTCGGTCACCTGTTGCCAAATCTCCTCGCTCTCAGCCATGTCTGGAGGTGTGATGTGCTGGGTTGTGAAGGAACCACTGGCAACCTTGACTGACCAGCGTTGGCTAACTTGTCTTATATTTGAAGTGAGATTGACCACACAAAAACGAGAGAATGAAAATATTGTTTCCCAATAGTAACCATGCAGCTCCCTCAGCGTTGATATCCATTGTAACGAAGAACAGTGTTCGTTAAGAAACACAAAGTCTCAGCACTGATAAGTACAAGTCTGTAGTCCATTGAAACCCCATATAACAATATTAGCACAAAGGGAAACATCTGACAGTTCCCTTTTATAAAAGTAATCAAATCAACTAAAAGTAATAAATATAGAAGCATTCTCCCAGAAACCAAATAGATTTGAAACTAGTTTAAAAGATACAGGGGATATATCTTTACACTAGATATACTATACCCAAAAGCTATGTTTAGCACAAATGAGAATACTGTTTTCTCGAGAAGCGAAATGAGAATACATAACATTAGTAGCAAGCATAAATACTGAATCAATTACTTTAAAGTTAAGAATTTACATAAAAAGATTATTATAATAATATTAAAATAAATTTTTTTATATAAATTGTTAACACGTTGAAAGTGTAGACGTAAAACACGAAGAACTATCAATTGCAATTGAGTAAGTGAAGCATAATTGCATTACTAGCCTAAATCATGAAGTTGCATTAGTTATATTTCAAGGTGAAATGCCAGCCTTTAAATAGAATATCTTATCAACATTTACATGATCACAAATATAGAAGACCAATGTCTAATTACAACATAGACTGTTACCTATCAACCCATGTTTAAATCTCTCTACATCGTCAGCCAGACCATCGATACAGTCTCTCTGAAATGACAGGAGAGTAGCTCTAGCATCAGCTCCTCGTAGGTTGGTGATTGAATAGTAAGCAGTGATATCTGTGCCACTCCGCTGTAACCCATTACGAGCCTACCAGAGACAGTGACGCCATCTGTTATGTAAAGGAATCCGGGCCTGATTTTCTGTGTAAATACCGAGTCATAATCGTGACTCTTATAGTATTTCTCTTTTAATGATTGATAAAACCTTCAGGTTGAAACCGGTGAAATTTAGCTACACAAATTTACATTTGTCTGATATATAGTGATAGTGTAATATGATGAATGATAGCACTGGGTCTTGGGTAGGAATTATTTTTCTCTTGGGATTTGGAAAAATATGTTTAAGGTATGAGGATTTTTGTGATCTTAGCTTAGAATATATAAGATCATAGTGTCGGATCAAGGAGATGAAATTAAGGAGAAGTAGGCTAATATAATAGCCTCCCAGACGTAGCTGCCCCTTTTGTTGAGTGGAAGGAAAAATTCACGTGATGCACCCACCTCTTGTGTTCGAACAACAGAAAGTAGTTGGGCGCTGCGCTATGAGAGCATTTTCTCCCAGTGAGCGGTTGCTCTACCAGAAGCGCCAGTCTTTAATTGAATGGGTCGTTCCCTCCACTGATCACGCCACCAAGTTCTTGTAGAGCTACGTGAATTTAAGTAGCATCCTACAGGTAAACAAAATGTCGTTCACACAAGCGTATTGCCAGTAGTGGTTTATGTGAAAGATATTTATAGAATGTCAATTAATGTATTAACATTCCTTGTGATGGGGCCTTTTAACCCGTTACAGATCAATTAGTTCAAAATCTAGCTTTTTTTAGCACCACGTCTTACTACCTGTTTGGGTTGTACGCATACGTACTAATTTCACTAATGATTTATGGATTAATAATGTTTAATTGAGATGAAACGTACCCACATTTGCGGGGAGGAGAGTGGAAAATCATTTAGGTAAAACCACCCTTAGTGCACCCGACTGGAATCGAGCACCAGTCTCCCCATCTTCACCAGCTCAGTTCAAACATGAGTGTAGCGCTTTATACACCTTTGTTAATAGTTCAAGTTTAAAAAAATTGAATCAATTAATATTTAGTATAACCCACTTCAGTGGCCACATGGTTTAACGCGCTACTATCGCAGAATACTAGACTGTCGATGACGGGGAGATCGAGGTTCTAATCAAGGTTGAATGTAATAATGGTGATTTCCCAAAATTGTTTTCCACACTCCTTCCACGCAAATGCAGGTATAGATCATCTAAATATAACCTTCCCTACCCCTAAAATCATTATTGTAATTAGTATATAAGTGTATAACACGAACAGTTAGAAAGATGTGGTGTTAAAAAATATATGTATATATATAGTTTAACACCTTGGTTAAGTTGGTAATGTGTCTATTCAATAAATTAATGGTCTTGGGTTCAAATCCCAACGTCACCTATAATTATATCACTGAATTATTATTATTAGCACCGTGTCTTACTACCCATTCGGGTTATACGCACTTACGCTAATGTGTAATGGTAGGGTGATTGTGAGATGAAATGAAGGACCTACAGTTTAACGTGGGATCCGAACCACGGTGGAGGCCTGGCATTCCCCACATTCACAAGATGTCTTGTCAGAGGTGAAGGAATTCTATCACTGAAGAAATCGGGCTTCCTTATTCACAATGATGAAATTAACGGTGGGGGACTGTGTGTTGTGTCTGTTAAAATATTAAGTTAGTTTGTTTGTAAGCAGTGTGCTGGAATGAGTCGGTTCATTAAGTGCACCTTGAAGTATCTAATTATGATTTACAGCTAAATATTTATGCATATGAATTAATTTTTACAATTGATTATTATTCCTTTATTTTATTTAGCACCGCGTCTTACTACCCGTTCGGGTTATACGCTTTAAGTACTAATTACAATAATGTATTAGGAATTGGGAAGGTTTAATTAGAGGAAGTGAACCCGCATTTGCTTGAAGGGAGAGTGGAAAACCATTTAGGAAAAACCACCTCCAGTTCACCCGACCGATATTCGAACCTCGATCTCCCCGTCCTCAGCAATCGAGATCAACACGACTAGCGCGTTAGCCAACTACGCCACCGAGGCGGGTTTCTTCTAGTAAATATAGTCTGATTTTTTTATAGGAATACCGTTATTTGAAATCTTGAAACTCACGCTACCACAGTGGCAGGGGAAAAAATATTACAATTACATTTACACCCTTAGCCCATTTAGTTAATAATGCGAAGATAAATTATAAAGTCATCCACAAGCAAGTACTATCGAAAGCTTGGTGACCATAAAGATATACTTTATATTTGATAAAAACAATAAGAAATATTTCTTCAATGCCATTAGTGTATTTCTTTCAATAATGGTGATTGAAAGTGAGCTTTTTATACAAATACATGTTTAAAATAATTAGTTCTGGATGAGAAAGGTAGAGTTGATAATAAATGTACAGTAACATACCTACATTTGCAATAACAGTGAGTGTAAACCAATAAATAAGAACCATTCTCAGTATGCAGGACTGGGATTCGAACCACTAAATACCCAATCCAAGACAAGCCACGTGTCCACCAATATCGATTATAATGGTGTGAATTAAGTGTACATGCATTGCCTTGTGATATATATATACATACACACACACACACAAATGACGTGTTCGGAAACGCATAGACCAAACTGCCCATATAGCTTTTTGGACCAAAAATAACACCAAATCCCGATACACTTACATACGGAAATCTATGCTAACACCATTCAAGTGTGTTAAAATTTTCGGTGTACAGCGCCGGGAGAGCAAAGTGGTCAAGCATGCGTGTACAACAAGTTGCATAAGAGCTAGGCACGTGACACTTCACATGTAATAAAGGCAAGCACTTTCTGTGATGTAGGACTGTTAATGATGACCCTTAAAACGTATTCGCATTTCTAGATTGGACTGATATGTTGTTTACTATTAATTGTGGTGTGCTCTACTGCCGTGCTTCAAGATGTCAAGGTGTGAAGTGCCATGCGCCTAACTTTTATGCAACCTGTTATAGACGCATGCTTGAACAGCTTTGCTATTCCAGTGTTGTACGCCAACACTTTGAACACAATTTAATAATGTTAGAATAACTTTCCGGATGTAAGTGTAAAGGGATTTAGTATTACTTTTGGTTCAAACAAGCTATATATGCAGTTTGGGATATGCGTTTCCGAACACTCTGTGTGTGTGGGGTGAGGGGGGTAATATATATATATACTTTTGTGTGAAATTTTTGAGCTGGACTGTAGGGAACGGGGTGATCAAGGTTCGAATCCCACTCGTATGAACTATGAACTGGGGTGGTTTTCCTTTATGGTTTTCCACTATTTCTCTCTCTCCACGCAGATGCGGGTGCACTTCCTCTCAATTAAACCTTCCCAATCCCTAACCCATTAACATGATTAGTGCATAAGCGTATAGCCCAAGTGGGTTACGTGGTGCTAAGTATTATTGTATAAACTTTGTTTTTACATCTCCCATTCCATGATAGTTGTTTTCCCCACAACAAACTTATAATGTGTTTGAGTAATCTAGGAAGCAAACTTACCAGAACTATGATGATTAAATCTGGTAATATATCGGTGCAAGTTGTCAAGCAGATTAACCCCTCCCTCGCACATGAAACTAAACTTCTAATGCATTGCTTTTCCTTCCAAGACAAGTTTGCGGTACTGATTAAATGTTAATATCCCTTCGATTTGAGAAGAAGAAACAGTACTATCTGAATTTCGAAGGAAAAATCATTCATAGATTTTAATTAAAAATATAAAATTACATATTTAAAGTATTAAAGTTAAAAAATACCTGATAATTTAACGTGTTATTTATTAATAAACAATATTTAAGTAGGTTTTTTCAAAGCTAAAAAAATATGTTAATTTTAAACATTATTCGTAAATTTTATGTGATACTGGAATATAAATCATTCAAATAAAACACTAAAACAACATTTAAACACACTTTTTAGCCAAGTTTTCGGTGTGACATACAGTTTCTGTAGGCTAAGAGAGTAGAAAAAATTTGAAGAATCTGTCTGTGACAGTGAAAGCTTGCTCTAAAAATGTGTTTGTGTTTTTTTAATGTTTTACTCAAACAATATATAGTCTAGTATTCACTAAGGTAAGTGTATTGGCAATGCCTCCTAATTTAAATTACTATTTAGACTGGTGCTCTATTCCAAATAAAATGTATAGTAAAAAAATATTCACAAAAATTAGCCGTAGCTAAATCAGAATAATTTTGGAAGGTTTATCTTTATTTTGATATATTTTGCTCTCAGGATTTATTTCCCTGATAAAATGTGTAATCACAGAAAATTATATACTGAGCCACAAAGAATGATTGAACCCAGTGCGTCTAGTTTTAACCTATCTCTTAAGTTGGTAATTTCCATTTGGTTAAATTTCCCCTTAAAGTTTTGCCGCCGGGCGCTCCTTTGCGGGACTCCCACGCAAACGAAGTGGGGGGAGAATGGGGGTTAAAGGGGGGCTCCGGCTTGCCAGGGACTTGCTACTAATCAAGAACATGATGTATTGTTCTAAGGGTCACGAGTACAATCCCTGGGAGACTTGTCAAAACATTTGGCGGGAGAGGCACTGCTGCTAAGCTGAGCTGGTTGGTTGGTTACCACTGATGGTGTTGTGGGAGGGTGTTATTTTGTTTCTGTGGGATGAAAACTTTACGCTCAAGCGAACTTGAGCTCGGTAGGTTTTCGTGTTTAAAGGTTCTTGGGGAAACTTCTCGCGAGATTTCAAAACTTTCGGTAGGGAAGAGAATATTCCAAATAGTAGTGATAACTCTTAACTTTGTAACTGTCCACTTCTTTGAGTCATATTATGTTCATTTATATTTGGACTATGGTAGGAAGAACCCTATCACACTAATTTCTATACTCATCCGTCATGTTATGTGGTAGGATATCACATTTGATAATTTGACAATACCATAAATCAACGACTCTTAACCGGGGGGCCGTGAAAGGTATTTGGGAGCCTAAAAAGTCTAAAAGTAATTTGCTCATTAAGGAAGTCAATTATCTAAACAACATTTGGAAGAAATAATTCGATGATCGTAAGCATGTAAGTACATAGACTCGATTTTACAGGGTAATTAAGGGGAAAGGAAGCACAAATAATAGAAATAACGAATAGTACAAATAATCTCCATCTATTTACAATGCCATTCAAAATTTGTTGTACTTTGTTTCTACTTATTTATGTGAAAAAGAATTTTCCACAATGGTAAATATTAAAACGAAGCTGCGAAATCGACTCCGAATCGACTCCTGCATGTGAATAGCATTAGTAATACAATTGAAAGAAAAATGGGCAAATTAGGGGAAAGTATTCAACAGTAGAGGTCCCACTAGATATATTTAGGTAAGTAATTTTTTATTTGTTTGTTTTTATAATCAGTAAATAAAGACACTGGGAATAGTGGGTGTACAGGGAGTGCATAAGAAACTTAGTAGAGAAAGCAATACTGAGATGGTTGGGCGTGTAATGAGGATGGAGAAGAAGTGGATGCCAAAGAAAATAATGTAAATTAAGCATGTAGGAAAACTACCCAACAAAAAGACTAAGAAAGAGATCGAAAGATCCTATGAAAAAGTGTGCAGATGAAAGGAGAAGAATGGTAGCGCTTAAGGGAGGAAAATGGGTGGAAGTATAGAGGAAATGGAGGCATTTTAAAATTGATTGACTAAAATTGGTAAAATTTGTATTTGACGATTAACAAGCTTCTTTCTCTCTCTGATAATAAATATATGATGATAATACTCTAATCTGCACCGTTTATCACGATGATAAGGGCGTGAGCCACACTTAATGTGGATTACCAGTGATGAGGTTGGGTTTCAAAACATGACCATACGTTCTGAAGTGTTGTCCTATGATTTCCCAATCTCCTTTCACGTGAATTTGGGTACATTTCCTCTATACTATACATTTCTGATTGCTACTTAATTAGACTTAGATATGAGAATAGCCTTCACAGGTAATAACGGTTGAAGCGATTAATTCTCCTGTACACAACAAATCATTCTTATTCGACATTTTAACTCAGTCGAGAATGCTTATATATATGATAATTTAAGAGTCTTAGATTCAATTCCAATATGTCCGGTTAGTTTAATATCTGGTAAAAATTGCTATTAGTATTTTTTCAGTGGAATGTAGTGGAGTGTAACCAGCTTGATAGACCTATTTCTATTAAATGTTTTCTACCAATTGTAAATAAGATCTTCTATACCTACCTAATAGGGAAATGAAATTTTTTTTCATTACTTGGCCAATTAATGAACAGAATTATTCACAAGTAAAGTTTAAAAAGTTCTGCCAACCCTTGCAAAAAATCACTACATTTTACAATGTCGAACTGACAAATTAGGTACTTTGTGATCTGTTTGATCTAGAGCTAAGTATGTTTGTAAGTCGTGAGCTGATACAATCAGTCGGTTCAGAAAAATAACGTTAAATATCCCTATTTTTAAAATGCAGGAAAACTTAATACCAATAAATATTTAGTTTATAATTGCTAATTTCTTTTTAAACAACAATTTCGCTATCGCGTTTCCAATTTCAAAAAATAAATGTATTATTTCAGGAATGTATCGCTATCAAAATATAACAACAACCGCAACACAAAGTTAATAAATAAATGATATCATATTAATGACTTTGAGCAACACAATAGCGAACATTAGTTAAAACTGAAATACAATCTTTTTAAATACAATAAAAGGGTGTTCATGTTTGCCCAGTAATTTATAAAAGTAATCGATTATGAATAAAATTATTAATCCTGGACTTTGCCCGGGATGGTGGGAAAGGGGGCAATATGGTATTGTATCCAGGTTAAGTTAGGGTTGATTAAATAAATTATAATGATAAAAACATATAGCTTGACACAATGCAAGAATAGAAGGAATAGAGTAATTATATTTTATTATTTTACGTGATAATATAATATAAATAATCAAAAAAATCCTTCCATTCCTTTCTATGCTAAGCTATGTGAACGCTTCATAAAAAAATATCTAGATGTATTTACTGGCAACATTAATAAACCGGTTGGAAAAAATATGGAACGAAATACGTATAGTTTGATTTTAGTAGGAAGAACAGTAGAAGCTAGTTACTAAAGTTACTAACGTTACTAAAACCATTTAATATATTCATACATCAAGTCATGTTTTCTGCTGCTGTCACTTTTGATAGATATTAACTATACCTATAAAATAATGCAAATAATATGGTAAAATATCATCAATGTTGGGCGTAAAGAAATATGTTTTAATTTAATAAATTGTTCTTTCAATCAAAATTAAGGTTTACTTATCATCACACATTAAATACATTTATACTGTAGAAGATGTAAGATTGTAAAATAAACTGTTGATATGACATAATAACGTACCTAACCTACATACATTATTATAAAATTGTGTTTGGTTTAGATATAACCAAAAAACTCGCATATTTAAGTGTTTCTTTCTACGAATTAATTAAAAAACTATAGGGAACACGATAAAAGGTCACTGTTTTTCAAGTTTTCATAGAAAATGTTTGGCGAAAATTAATAAAATATTACTCTGGTAGAAACATAGAGTTTAATTTTCTTCACATGGTGGTATCAACGGTTGTTGAATATTTATCATGAACGTAGCAATATTGGATTAAAAACATTTTAAATTAAGAGAATAAGTTTTCATTAAATTCCAGGACAGCCTTTACAGATATTTAAGAATGGTTGGCCTCAACATATGAAGAAAATTAAACTCATTGTTTTTACTTGAAAAATATTTGATTTAATTTTTCAAAAAAAAAAGTTTTGCTATGAAAATTAAAAACAAAGACCTTTTCTCTCCCATGTCTCCTTCAGTCCCACCTTAAGTCATGCAAATTAAAGGATGGGTCTAATGAAGTTTGTTCAATGTTACTTGTCTTGAGAATCCTCATAAATTGTTGTACAATTTGTCCTAAATTCTGCACCTACCCTGCCTTTACCATTGATAGAACATGAAGGGAGGGTGCACACCTATAACCCCTCTCGCCTTTTATTTTTTTAGACATATAATGGCCCTGTACCAGTGATTTTCACAAGAATATTATGAAATAGTAATGATTTCATTGCAGACATAATCCTTTGGGGAAAATAGAATTAAATAATTGATTTTGAAAAGGATGTATTATGCTGTTTGATACTTAACAAATACAATTAATTATTATTTAACTACACTTATAAATAAAACCTAAGCAACTTCCTAAGGACGCGCTACACTAGACAAATATATATCCATTAAAAAAATTCCAAACGAATAAGAGTGGAAGATTAAAGGAAAATTAAGTGGAAATGTTCCAGAATGAACTTAATGTAAAATAGAAAAATCACAATAAAATGCACAATTTTGGAAATCAATACATATGATGCCATGTAAAGTCAGAAGCTATTTCTGAGCTACGCGTTAAGGAAAAATCACACCAGTGAATCACCGGTAAATGTAACTCAAGGTCATTTGACCATCAATATTTTATTTCAAAATCTTAACATTTGCATAATTATAAGCTATTTGTAGTGATTCAATGATTTTAAAATATTGCAGATCACGAGGTAACTTTCTATTTTATGCTTTTAGCGTACCAATGTTATTGTAAAGTAATTGATGTATGAGGGTTGAAATTTAGTATAACTCGATGTTAAAATATTATAACTATTTATTATTATTATTATTATTATTATTTAGCACCGCGTCTTACTACACGTTCGGGTTATACGTTTTTAGTACTAATTACGCTAATGGATTAGGAATTGGGACGGTTGAATTAGAGGAAGTGAAACCATATTTGCGTAGAGGGAGAGTGGAAAACCATTTAGGAAAAACCACCCCCAGCTCACCCGACCGAGACTTGAACCTCGATCTCCCCGTCCTCGGCAGTCGAGCTCAACACGACTAGCGCGTTAGCTAGCTACGCCACCGAGGCGGGTCACTACGTCTTACTACCTGTTTGGTTTACACGCATATGTACTGATTACGCTAATGAGTTAGAGATGAGTAAAGTTGAATTTAAAAGAAGTGTACCCACATTTTCGTGATGGAGAGTTGAAAACCATTTAGGAATAACCATTCTCAGTAGGCACCCGACCAGGATCCAACCACAATCTCCCCGTCATCAGCAGACTAGTTTATTGCGAGAGTAGCACCTTAAACCATGTGGCCACGAAGCAGGTTTTAATTTCAGCCCCATACATTGGTTGTTATTATTATTATTATTATTATTATTATTAGCACCACGTCTTACTACCCGTTCGGGTTATACGCACTTACGCTAATATGTAATGGTAGGGTGATTGTGAGATGAAATGAAGGACCTACAGTTTAACGTGGGATCCGAACCACGGTGGAGGCCTGGCATTCCCCACATTACATTGGTTACTTTACCTTAACAATGGCACGCAAAAAGTGTAAGATAACAAGTCTGACCCCTTATGGATCATGAACTGTAATGACTTTGAAATCATTGAATCACTATACATAGCTTACAAGTTATACACGTGTTAAGGGGAATAGAAGGGGACGCGAGAAAAAAAAATGACAGTGTTTTTAAAAGCTTTTATGACAAAACATTTTATTTTGATAAAATAAATAAAATATCGATCTAGTACAAATAGGCCTATAGAAAATGATTTCCTTCATATTATGACTTCAAAACCTTTTAAATATCTGTCCAGGGTGTTATGGAATTTAATGATAACTTTTTCTCTTCATTTAAAAAAATTGTTAGATAATGCCACCATGCTCATGTCAAATATTCAACAACAGTTTGTATCAACATGTGAAGAAAATTATACACTATCTTTATGCTGTATCAACATTTGATTCATTTTGTACAAAAAATTGTTTTACCATAAAAAAAAACTGGCCTTTTCTCGCTTCCCCTTCCATCACACATTAAATGTTTGCAATAAACGGTTTATGGTCAAATAACCTTAAAGGATTGTATAGTTATAATACTATATATTATTTCTGTTGTCAACATCCCTTTTTATCAACTAATACAAAGCCTACAGCGATGAATAAGGTATCAGTGGATAGGATTTTTTACCAACTTCTGACATAACATACTCAGTTTACGTTCAGATACATTGTTATGTAACGGGCAAACCTGGGTTAGCCCCGTTAACAAGTGCAAAAGAACGTATATTTGGCTAGTTCCTGCAAATAATCAAAGTTAAACATAACATACTAATGTAAATGCTTCGCTAATAATATATCTCTTTATTTACATACCGCTTCACCGACTCGTCCGGTAAGCCCGATGCCCAATTCGATGACACACCACAGAAGATAAGTGACCGATCACCACCGCTGGGAATAACTCCGCGTTCGACCGAAACCATCAACCGACTGACCGCTCCAAGAAAAACGTTGGCCAGCGCGCATCGTTCTTCTAGAAGTTTGGGGGAGGTTCCCCCTTCGCTTCGTACGGGCCTATCCACTATATATACGCCTGACTGCTGGGAAGGAGTACAGAACACGCCAGCCGACGATCGCTTAAACATCGTCTACGCAGGCCTATTAAGCGCGCACTTCCAGTCTGAATCTATCATCTAGTCGACGGTAGTCTTACTATCCTAGGGGAATGGATACTCTAAACCGGAGGATGTCGAAGGACTTAACTACTACGAGGATGAGATACGACGAGTAGACTCCAGATTTATATGTTATTGTTAGGGTTAGTCTTCGTCCAGCGAGTATTAGTAGAAGTATCATTTGGTAGGGATTATTAATAGGAAACTGTTCGTGTCTATTGTGAGACACTGTAGTTGTGTTACCGTTAGGCTAGTTATGCAATATTTAATGTTGAGTCTCCTGGGCCAGGAGAACAGGCTGCAATCTATAATTGCGGTATAGCGCGCTTCTCGCGCTCGGGATGGTGAATCCCGCGACACATATGATGTGTCCATTGATGTATATTTAGGATAGCTTGCCTAGGCAGGAGTTTGTTTAGCCTATATGGAGGCCGATGATTAATACCTAATTAGGTTCACTGGTCTATCCCAATGTTGTTGTTGGGAGGTCAAACTGTGGGCCGCTCGTAACTTCCATGATTGGCCCGCGGTATAGTGTTGTTATTGTTTAGCTATTCTCACTTTGCATGTACACTGCCAGTGGGCCGTCTTGCCCCTCAGGCTCGACTGCAGTTGTTACTTATTCATAGTTAGATTTTTGTGGTGTTGCTCCCCCTGCGGGTGCTCAACCAGTGGGACGCGTCTCGTCCTCGATTGGCCCGTGGACCTTGATATGTCCAAGTAGCTATTTTGGTACTCTGATAAGGATAGTATATATGTATCAAGGGCTCTCTTGTATAGCTAAACCAGTACTTGCCTGAGGTACGCACTTACTCTGCCTACAAGGCCAACTTGACATGTAAATAGCAGAAAGAATAACACCACGTTTTGCGGTGTGTTATTATCTCGGCGCTTCTCGCCCCCTTGTGGCCAATACTTAGGCAAACCTGCCACACTTCATTACTTCATTGTTATTTTACTACGTACTTACTGAGATATTAGTGACAATATGTCAAATATCTGTTTTATCATGTATACTCAATCATTAAATTTATTAATCATAATATCCTCTTGTTCTCATTACTTATATTTAACATGTATGTTCAAAGCACCGTCCCAGGCGGTGCAGTTATACAAAGAGGTAAACAAATGACTAAATAATTTGTTGGGGGAGTGGGGGAGGAGAATGTTGAATGTGCGAATGTTTCGCCAGGGCTTACTGGTAAATCATAAATTGACAATCCTCCCCAACTAAATCATATTGATAAAACTAAAAGAAAAGTCACCGCCTATCTGACCATCCGATCTAGAGGTTTCACTCTGCCTTATATTAAATTGCTACTGATGGTAAGGTCAAGCTACGAATCCTGATCACGGGTACTGAAAATTGTATATCCACTGATGCCATAGTTAGCTGAAGACTCGACTTCCCCCCCCCCCCCTCTTCCCTAACCATCCAACAACCAAGAAAAACAATCTTATCATTCATCAACACTTTCAAACTTTCTTCTATAGCAGTAACAAGGAGCTAGTGGTTTGGAAATAGAACTGGTTTATTTAGATTAACTCTTGTAATTGTCAAGTCCTTGGTATCTTTACAATCCGCCATAAACACTAATCAGGAAGGATTGTCTCCCTCATCTTTATTAAATTGTGAAGCATACCCCTAACCAAAACACCCCTCCTAAAACAACACCCTTGTACTCTCTTGGGACAAAGGGACTAACAATCCTCCCCCCCTCTTCTACCCCCCCTGACATACCATACAAGGTTTCCCAGGGCTTGTATGTTGGTGGTACGCGCTGTGTGTGAAAGTACGCACCAAGTTTTGCCACCACCCCTCCACAAGCAGTGATACCAACTGTTCAAAGTTCATTACTGGCCTGGATCTCTGCTGCGTGTGACCTTGTACAGCGCCCTCAACAAAATTTGATGTCGTTATAAAGAGAATCTATGGAATGGCTTCTTTATTATTTTTATATTTTACCGGACTAAGAAGGCCACCAAGGGGGCCATGCCCTGGGCCCCGAACTTGTGGGGCCCTTAGGAAACTAAACACATTCATTTATTACAATTATTTCATATAAGTTGTTAGAAAGATAGTTTTTATAAAAGAGTGTTTTGAAAGTGCAACCAAGTGATAAGTGTATTGTCTCTAATTCCAACAAGTATAACCACACACTACCTCACGCCCAGGGAGTCGAACTGGAACCAGACACAATAACTCAAATTAACAGTTATTTTTAAGGAACAAGAATCGGAACTGGAATCGATATATATTTTTAGATTTAATAAGACTAAGATTTAAAAGGTTATAACTTTTAAATCAATTTATAATAATTACATTTTATGCCCTTCTATGTGTTAATTTTAATTTGAAATATTTATTTTTTCTAATTACAAATTTAAAAAAAAGGAAATGGGGCCCAACATTTTAAAATTGACCCCTAATGCATGAATTTCTTGATCCGGCCTTGATTTAGCCACGTCTTACTGCCCATTTGACGCATGCATTAATAATTTTTAGGTACAGTTTAAGAATAAATGTATCTTAATTTTCGTGAAAGAAGAGTGAAAAACATTAATTAAGAACCATCCGCAATCTGTCCAAGTAGGATTCAAACCTTGATATCCCCGTCATCAGAATTCAGGCTAACACGGGGGTGATGTGTAGGACCATGCGACCACCGATGGGGGTAGTAGATTTTTTTAAATTTAGCACCACGTCTTACTACCCGTTTGGTGTATACGTTTGAGTACTAATTACGCTAATTGGTTAGGGATTGAGAAGGTTGAATTTAGAGGAAGTGAACCCACATTTGAGTGGAGGGAGGGTCGAAACCCATTTAGGGAAAACCAACCCAGTTCACCCAACTGAGATCTGAACCTCGATCTCCCCATCCTCATCAGTCTAGTCAAAACGAAACTAGCGCGTTAGCTAACTACGCCACCGAGGTGCTATGGGGGTTAGTAGGAATTCTTACCGTTAGGAATGTGTTTATTTTTATATATCTGCTTTTGGCACCAGCTCAATGGCATTTGACGTCTTGTTATATCCTCTTCTCTTCAGCCGTGACTAACCACCCATACTTTTGTTCACATTTACGTGAAGGAAGAGTGAGAAACTAAGTAAAATAACAACCTTAGCGCACACCGCTATGATTTGAACCCAGAACTTTCCATCTATGGTAAACCAGACTAGACAATATCGGAATGTTTTACACGTGTCCACCGATGCGTGAGGCAGAGTATTGAATCCTGGCCTTCAAATTTACACAAACAATTTTTAATCAAGCTAAAAAAAAAAACTGCAAAAATAAGTTGAGCATATTTGGCATTAATTTATTGTTATGGCACAATGTTCTTAACACACACTTAATTCGGTTCAATGATACATAGTATCCGGTATAATGGTGCTTAAGAAGATGAAATATAAAAAGGTATCAGACAAGCTAAACGAAATTGGCATAGTTATTATAGGTACTAGAAATATTTCAATAACTAAAAACAATGTTGAATGGTCGAAAATTTCAAACAAAAAATACGGTTATATATAATATTCTACTTAAATTGAAATACTACAATAGGACACGGGAATTGAAGCCTGGGACTTTTCCTTTTTCCCGTATCCATGTGTCGTTTTTCAATTTAATGTTTGATATTTAGGTGCGGCTTAGTCGGTGAAGTGTCTATCTACTGAGATAATGGTCCCGGGTTCGATTCCTATCACGGCCAAAAATTTATCATTGGTAAAATGGGGGTTTACCCCTTTACAGTGATAAATTGACGGGTGAAGACTGGATGTTGTGCCTGCCCTAGTCTTAAGTTAAACTATAAGGCATCTGAATCTATGACAGGCCTAACAACCTGGGAGTGGAAAAATATTTGACTTTGTTTAAATACTGACATAAGCTGGAAAGAGTAATGGATGTAAAAAAAAAAGACTCGTCTACTAGGAAGGTACATAAGAGTTTAAGAAACAAGACTGATGTGGTATGGGCATGTAATGAGGATGGAGAAGATTCCAAATAAATGAGGAAAATGAGGTATGTTGGGAAAAGATCATAAAGGAGGCCAAGAAGAAGATGTGAGGAACAGATAACAGATCCGCTTCATTCGCTGCCTGGGATATTACTCTCGCAATAGACTAAACTACGTCCATTGGTCTACCGACATCGGCAATTATGATGGTATTCCTCGAGGCAGATTAAAATCCGATGCGTACGATGCATGCGATGCGTATGATACCGACCAGTGGACGCACTATTCGACATTTTCACCATTTGCATTCAAAATTGCTAGCTTTATTCTCTCTCTTTGGTTATAGCTGGGCAGTTAAGCGCTAACCTCTAGTTAGACTAGGCTGCCAAAGACGGGTATATCGGGGTTCGATCCCGCTCATGTGCATTGAGAGTGTTTTTATTCTAAATGGTGTTCCACTCCCCCTCCACGAAAATGTGGGTACACTTACTTTAAATATAACCTTACTCATCCTAAAAACATTAATGTAGGCTAATTAGTAAATAAGTATAAAGCTCAGATGGGTATTAAGACACCGCGATTAAGAAAATAATCCATAAAACAATTTTGGATTGAAGTATGTATATACAAAACTGTTATTCTTAGTCGCCATGACAAGTGAATACGTAAAACAAGCGACATTGCTAGTAATTAAGATTACACTAGTGTATTTTATTGTAGCTCGCATGTATGTCTGCATGATGTTTATTTATTCGTTTATATCTTAAAGTAATTATTTTTTTTTATGTTGAGAATGACCAAACGTATTGTCAGGTAACTAAATTGTTTGTTTATGTCTAAGAAACAATTCTTAAATAAAAATATAGTCACATATATCTGAGTCATATGTTATTTAATTGTGTTAGGTCCCAGTCATATCTGTCCCAAAAGTACATCCAAGTGTTTTGTCATCTTTTATCAACGCCTATGAATCCTGTCCTTAAATCTGGATATCCAGAGATGGGTGACTTGAGCTACCCACCATCATAAACCCAAACCAGATTTTATTTATATATATATATATATATATATATATATATAATCTGGTTGGACTTGGTATTTTATATATAATATATATATTTAATATATAGTTATATATATATTAATATATATAAATATATATAAAATATAATATATATATATATATATATATATATATATATATATAATATATATATATATATATATATATATATATATTTATCACTGCGTCTTACTACCTGGTCAGGCAAAACGCGTATATGATAATTACTCTGAACAGGGCTGGTTCTTGGCCTATGCGAGCGATGCGTCCCCAGCAGGCCCCCAAGGATTAGGGGTCCAAAAGCTAACCCTTTTTTAAATATAAATAGTTAAAAACGTTAAAGCAGTACAATTAAATTAGCTACAACCGTTATTTGAATAGTGTTTTTTTTTTTTTTTCGCCATCTTTTCTTCAGGCTATTGTAACATTAGCATTGCTAGCTAATGTTACATTAATACTACCCACCCCAAATAAGCTATACATATAGAAATCCTGCAATATCAAACATTTACAACACCTTACTATGTCTAAGATGTGTGCTTTACTCACTCATGGTATCTTATGGCTTAGCACGAGTTCCATGACCGATTAGTTCGCAAATGAATTCTATGATGAAGTGAAGACTGACAAAGCTATGAATGGTGCATCGACGAGTCACTTCAATGAGATGATCTATACCTACACTGATTGGCGTAGCCGGCCAACCGATGAACCTCAAAAGAGCTTAAATTCCATCTCACCAAGTTCTGATCTACGTGTCTAGGTGACGTGTCAAGATAATGACGGTTGTTAGCAAGAGAATCATGCTGCTAGCACGTGTTTGCAACGTGGCGTTATACTTTTAATATGAAAATCACCCCTCCCCCCTTATTTCCACCAACTGGACCTATATAAAGCTAGTACTTAGCTAACAAGGTGGACTATTAATTCTGAGACAACCACGATAGGTTCTGTCTGGTATGGACTTGGATATCGTCACTCCAGGATGTCAAAATATAAACTCTTTATATATATTTTTTTTTGAAACATAATTAACCTATAATGGTCTTGGCTGTTTGAACACTTAATTAATTGTGCAATTAAAATCGTTCAGTGTAGGCGTTAGTAATTTCTAACTAGAATATTTATTTTTAAAAGTAAAATGTTTTTATGAAACAAGTAATGTTTCCTTTTGTTGCTTGGGTGCTAGTCTCTTTGTAAAATTTAGAATTATTAGTAAGTAGCCACTTTTTGATTATTTTTCTTGCTTGGAATATTTAGTTTAAATAAAAATTTATTGCACTTGTGGTTACCAATAATAAAATAGACTTTAAAGTTTGATAATATTTAATTTATAGATAAAATTTAGTAGACGTATTTTTTTGGAGAAATTATAAATGTAATTTATTTTGGTTGGTTATGGGTTATATAATTTAACAATTTCGATTCATTTAGTGAGAAATTACCAGTATTTTAATGAGAAATTACCGGTATTTTAATGTAATATTGCTTTGTTTTCTATTATAAAGTTAAATATTAACAAGTCAAAATCTTTTCGATTACTTCTATGTTGGTGGAAGTAATAGTTCCACAGAAATTTAGCTATGTCGGGAAGTAAAACCTTAGTATAATTTAATTTGATCATAATTGATATTTAGATTAAATTTGATCTTAAAATTTAATGATATAGTCGAAATTCACAAGGGTTAATTCAGACGCTTTGTTAACCCTTTAGAGGAGCTCTTTAATCTCTTTATTTTTATAGTAAGGTTACAAAGGGTTAATGGTTCAACATATTTGTTTAGTCGTAATTTAAGCTCTTTGATATTCCAATAATGGAAATACTATATACCTTTAAATTTCAAGCTCTTTATTAAGTAAGTATATAGTAAGGTTCCAAAAGATTAATGATTTAATCTGTTTGTTTAGTCTGAAGACACAAGAGTGATTCAGCCACTTTGTTAACCAAGTAGAGGAGCTCTTTAAGCTCTTTATTATTATATTAACGATTTTGGATTATTAATGTGTCACTTCCAGACTAATTGATATAAATAAATATTTAATTATATAATTCTATTATTACAAACATAGTCTTCTTAAAGGATTTCTATTACTTTGAGATTGTGAAATATATCCTCAAATGTATTGTGCAAGCGCAGTCACTGCCATTATTATATGTTTTTCAAAACTCTCCAGTTTGCCTTGTGAGGCCATGTATTATTTATTTACTTCTGTTGTTTTACCTTGAATAAATAATTCAATTTTTTTCTTTAACTAGCTAATGTTCATATTTTTGTCACATTAAATTCCTTATAGATTCCATCCACCCTCTTCCCGGCTATTGTGGGCTTTAGTGGTTAGAGATAGAGGTGGTGAATGGTACACTACGTCACTCATCTCCCCTGACGCCTCGAGACCCCACCGCTCGTATCTCCTCCAGACCTCCTGAGGTACTGCCACTAGTTTCTCTACTCCTCTGACCCCACCACTCGTATCTCCGCTCCTCCTGAGGCCCTGCCACTAGTTTCTCTACTCCTTCCTTGGCCCCACCGCTCGTATCTCCACTCCTCCTGAGGCCCTGCCACTAGTTTCTCTACTCCTTCCTTGGCCCCACCGCTCGTATCTCCTCCAACCCTCCTGAGGTACTGCCACTAGTTTCTCTACTCCTCTGACCCCACCACTCGTATCTCCGCTCCTCCTGAGGCCCTGCCACTAGTTTATCTACTCCTTCCTTGGCCCCACCGCTCGTATCTCCACCCCTCCTGTGGTAGTGCCACTAGTTTCTCTACTCCTCTGACCCCACTGCTCGTATCTCCACCCCTCCTGAGGCCCTGCCACTAGTTTCTCTACTCCCTCCTTGGCCCCACCGCTTGTATCTCCTCCAACCCTCATGAGGTACTGCCACTAGTTTCTCTACTCCTCTGACCCCACCGCTCGTATCTCCGCTCCTCCTGAGGCCCTGCCACTAGTTTCTCTACTTCTTCCTTGGCCCCACCTCTCGTATATCCACTCCTCCTGAGGCCCTGCAACTAGTTTCTCTACTCCCTCCTTGGCCCCACCGCTCGTATCTCCACCCCTCCTGGTACTGCCACTAGTTTCTCTACTCCTTCTTTGGCCCCACCGCTCGTATCTCCACCCCTCCTGAGGTACTGCCACTAGTTTCTCTACTCCTTCTTGGCCCCACCGCTCGTATTTCCACCCCTCCTTAGGCCCTGCCACTAGTTTCTCTACTCCTCTCCCTTGGCCCCACCGCTCGTATCTCCACCCCACTCCTGTGGTACTGCCACTAGTTTCTCTACTCCTCTGACCCCACTGCTCGTATCTCCACCCCTCCTTAGGCCCTGCCACTAGTTTCTACTACTCCTTGGCCCCACCACTCGTATTTCACCCCTCCTTAGGCCCTGCCACTAGTTTCTCTACTCCTTCCTTGGCCCCACCCTCGTATTTCCACCCCTCCTTAGGCCCTGCCACTAGTTTCTACTCCTTCCTTGGCCCCACCGCTCGTATCTCCACCCCTTTCTTAGGCCCTGCCACTAGTTTCTCTACTCCTCTTTGGCCCCACCGCTCGTATCTCCACCCCTCCTTAGGCCCTGCCACTAGTTTCTCTACTCCTTCTTTGGCCCCACCGCTCGTATCTCCACCCCTCCTTAGGCCCTGCCACTAGTTTTACTCCTTCCTTGGCCCCACCGCTCGTATCTCCCCCCTCCTAAGGTACTGCCACTAGTTTTCTCTCTCCCCCTATTCCACTCTTAGGCCCTCACCCGACTCGTATCTCCACCCCTCCTTAGGCCCTGCCACTAGTTTCTCTACTCCTTCCTTGGCCCCACCGCTCGTATCTCCACCCCTCCTTAGGCCCTGCCACTAGTTTCTCTACTCCTTCCTTGGCCCCACCGCTCGTATCTCCACCCCTCCTTAGGCCCTGCCACTAGTTTCTCTACTCCATTCTTTGCCCCACCGCTCGTATCTCCCACCCCTCCTTAGGCCCTGCCACTAGTTTCTCTACTCCTTCTTTGGCCCCACCGCTCGTATCTCCACCCCTCCTTAGGCCCTGCCACTATTTCTCTACTCCTTCTTTGGCCCCCACCACTCGTATTTCACCCCCTCCTTAGGCCCTGCCACTAGTTTTCTACTCCTTCTTTGGCCCCACCGCTCGTATCTCCACCCCTCCTTAGGCCTGCCACAGTTCCGCCTTATTGCACTCTACTCCCATATCTTTGCACCTCCTGCCCGCTACCTCTATTCACCCCTCCTTAGGCCCTGCCACTAGTTTCTCTACTCCTTCTTTGGCCCCACCGCTCGTATCTCCACCCCTCCTTAGGCCCTGCCACTAGTTTCTCTACTCCTTCTTGGCCCCACCGCTCGTATCTCCATCCACCCTGCTAGCACCTTCCTTGGCCCACCGCTCGTACTATTTCCTCTTCTACTCCTTCCTTGGCCCCACCGCTCGTATCTCACCCCCTCCTGAGGCCCTGCCACTAGTTTCTCTACACCTCTAGCCCCACCACTCGTATCTCCACCCCTCCTGAGGCCCTGCCACTAGTTTCTCTACACCTCTGGCCCCACCGCTCGTATCTCACCTCCTCCTAAGGTACTGCCACTAGTTTTTCTACTCCTTCCTTGACCCCACGCTCGTATCTCCACCCCTCCTGAGGCCCTGCCACTAGTTTATCTACTCCCTCCTTGGCCCCACCGCTCGTATCTCCACCCCTCCTGAGGCCCTGCCACTAGTTTTACCACTCCTCTGGACCCACCGCTCGTATCTCACCCCTCCTGAGGCCCTGCTATTAGTTTCTCCACTCCTCTGGCCTCACCACTCGTATTCCTCCCCTCCTGAGGCCCTGCCACTAGTTTATCCACTCCTCTGGACCCACCGCTCGTATTTCCTCCCCTCCTGAGGCCCTGCTATTAGTTTCTCCACTCCTCTGGCCTCACCACTCGTATCTCCACCCCTCCTGAGGCCCTGCCACTGGTTTCTCTACTCCTTCTTTGGCCCCACTGCTCGTATCTCCACCCCTCCTTAGGCCCTGCCACTAGTTTCTACTCCTTCCTTGGCCCCACCGCTCGTATCTCACCCCCTCCTTAGGCCCTGCCACTAGTTTCTACTCCTTCCTGGGCCCCACCGCTCGTATCTCACCCCCTCCTAAGGTACTGACACTAGTTTCTCTACACCTCTAGCCCCACCGCTCGTATCTCCACCCCTCCTTAGGCCCTGCCACTAGTTTCTCTACTCCTTCCTTGGCCCCACCGCTCGTATCTCCACCCCTCCTGAGGTACTGCCACTAGTTTCTCTACTCCTTCCTTGGCCCCACCGCTCGTATCTCCACCCCTCCTGAGGCCCTGCCACTAGTTTATCCACTCCTCTGGACCCACCGCTCGTATTTCCTCCCCTCCTGAGGCCCTGCTATTAGTTTCTCCACTCCTCTGGCCTCACCACTCGTATCTCCACCCCTCCTGAGGCCCTGCCACTAGTTTCTCCACTCCTCTGGCCCCACCTCTCGTATCTCCACTCCTCCCGAGGCCCTGCACTAGTTTCTCTATTGCTTCCTTGGCCCCATCGCTCGTATCTCCACCCCTCCTTAGGCCCTGCCACTAGTTTCTCCACTCCTCTGGCCCCACCTCTCGTATCTCCACCCCTCCTGAGGCCCTGCCACTAGTTTCTCTACTCCTTCCTTGGCCCACCGCTCGTATCTCCACCCCTCCTGAGGTACTGCCACTAGTTTCTCCACTCCTCTGGCCCCACCTCTCGTATCTCCACCCCCCTGAGGCCCTGCCACTAGTTTCTCCACTCCTCTGGCCCCACCTCTCGTATCTCCACCCCTCCTGAGGCCCTGCACTAGTTTCTCTATTGCTTCCTTGGCCCCACCGCTCGTATCTCCACCCCTCCTGAGGCCCTGCCACTAGTTTCTCCACTCCTCTGGCCCCACCTCTCGTATCTCCACCCCTCCTGAGGCCCTGCACTAGTTTCTCTATTGCTTCCTTGGCCCCATCGCTCGTATCTCCACCCCTCCTTAGGCCCTGCCACTAGTTTCTCCACTCCTCTGGCCCCACCTCTCGTATCTCCACCCCTCCTGAGGCCCTGCACTAGTTTCTCTATTCCTTCCTTGGCCCCACCGCTCGTATCTCCACCCCTCCTGAGGCCCTGCCACTAGTTTCTCTACTCCTTCCTTGGCCCCACCGCTCGTATCTCCACCCCTCCTGAGGCCCTGCCACTAGTTTCTCTACTCCTTCCTTGGCCCCACCGCTCGTATCTCCACCCCTCCTGAGATCACGTCAAGCGTATCCCTTTCCCTTCATTTTTTATTGTAGTGTTGTTTCCATGACCGTCTATTAAAATCAGGCCCACACATTACTTGTTTACCTCTATATGTGTGTGTTAATAGATTTTTGGTTTCTCTAAAAGTTATAGTTGTTTTGTATGTCCGTAAGACAAAACCTTTATTGTGCTACAAATTTTGACTATTAAGAAAAATCTCCAATTAATCAGCATGATAATCACCGATTATGATTCATTGCCAACAGACAAATAATCGCTCTATTATGATTAAATGGTACCTTCATCGGTCCACCTATAGATAATATTTAGAACTAATCATTAGATGCTAGCAAGGATAGAACAACAAAGCTTTGCAGAATATGTTATTTGCTTCCTACCAGTTATCGTCAGTTCATGGTGCTACATAATAGCAGGTATTTTTCTTATGAACAATATAGTGTTGGTGTCATTGAAAATAATATATTTTCCTCTTATTACCCGAATTATACACGCTTACATTATTGCAGTGTCTTCTTAAGAGGGTGAGCTACCCGTTTGAAATACATGCTAAGCTCTGGACCAAAATATTTAAATAACCATTAGTCCAAATCCCTTGTGGTTTTTTAATTTCTCTTTAATTAAGGTTTTTCAAACTATCAATACAAAAATATTTTTTCAAATGCCATTTTTATTCATCAATATAAGTTTAAATTTCAAGTATTACACTACATTTTAAATTAGAAAAAAAAAACCAAGAAAATTGTTATTTAAAATTAAAAAAAATTGCTTTTTTTTTTTTTTTTTTTTTTTCAAAATATTGGCTTGAACTTTAGTGTTTAGAACAACTCCAAGATAGCCCTTCCCTTCCCTATTTACTACATCTTGTATTTGAAATATTTTAAAATAAGACCACTAACTGCCAAAACTTATAGCAATACGATTGATCTGTTGGTAAATAAATCATCTTCCATACAAAACTCGCCACACCCATCATTTTCTACCCCAGTTAGCTGAAAAGGAGCTCTTCTATATCGCACACTACAGTTGTGGGCATACTGGGCAGTGGGATGCTGCCATATTGTTCGTTATGTGCCATATTGGACATTTACCGTGGAGGATGGCCGCCGGGTTCGGGGTTCGGAGTTTACGTCCTGGTGGACCAGTAGCTTGATTGCTGTGGGTGGTTAGGGGTGATAGAGTCTCAATGCATTTTTCACAGCTTCCTGCATTGGATTTCATTTTTAGTGTCAAAAATACAGTTTATAGACTGTTAAGAAAATTATTACGTGTTGAAACATGTTATATTTAGTGAAATGTACCATATATATATATGTTTACATTTTCTTCGTCTTTAAAATTGTTTTGAAGAGGCGAAGTTTATAAAGGGTGTCAAATAGAAAGAGATGTTGGTCTTTTGACAATTTTTTTTTAGTCTGATTCATATTATTTAACTTGTTACCAATATGCGATCGTACTATTTTAATCTTTTATTTAAAAAAAAAATCTATGGGGCCTACATTTTACAATTCGCAGGGGGCCCCAAATTGCCTAGGACCGGCCCTGACTCTAATGGGGCAAGGGTAAGGAAGGAAGTATTTGAGGGGTAATATTTTCGTACTTGTGTGGAAGGGGAGCGGAAAACAATTTTGGAAAGACCACCTTCAATATAATCGACTCGGATTTGAATCCCGATATCCCCGTCTTCAGAATGCCAGTTTAACATGAGACTAAACGTCTTAGACCATTTTGCGACTAAAGTGGGTAAGCTAGAATTGATTGACGTTTAGTCCACGTGTCCAACAAAGTCGTAAATATACTTTGTTTTGAAAGTAATAATAATAATATCATGTTATGATAAATTGAGTAAGCAGGAAGTAATGTTTGTTAGTCCTTCTCTTAACTTTAATTATGTTCTACAACATACTTTTTTTTTAAAAAACTTTATTTTATTTTGTACTTTGTTCTTTTAAACAGACTCATGCACGGCTGCGCACCCACCATGTGGGAGTAAAACTTTGTCCGGCGACTTACTCCCTTCGTTTCCTCCCCCTGCCCTCCAGTAGCAGGGTATCTTGCCGTTTTAATCAACGTAACTAAACCTTAGACCCCCCTCTTTTCCCCCCAATTGCCCCCACCAAGTTAGCCGGAGACACGACGTTCCTTGGGTGTGTGCGGTTAGAGGGGGCTGTGCTCCACCTCTAGAAGAGAAGGCTGAGGGCTTAAGGGAGGTTAGGGTGACGATGGGAGAGATGAGAAAATGAAGTTAAGAGGGAAAAGCGATGATTGTGCAAAGGATCTCACCCCCTACCCCTTAAGACCAATGTACACCATACCTCCCACCCCCGTCCCCCAAACCATAAAATCCTTTGTATACAGACTTGTTACAATACACAAAGATATTCTATCCTATACTTCAGTAACAACTAACGAAGATATTCTAGCCGACACTTCGGGAGTAACCTTAACGAATTATTTGTTTTCGGGGCTTACTAGAGAGGTACCATGTAGAATTTTGAAGTCTTTGGTTTAAGAGAAACGACACTTGTTTTATTCATTTAATTTTTTCACCCTTTTATTCCTTACATCTAAAATTGTAGCCTTGGCCGTATTAATTTAAGTAAGGATTAAAACGCTAATTGAAGGTCAAAAAGAGCAGCGTACCTTAAAACAGAAACTTGCGAGCAGCTCATGTAACTTTTACCTTGATTTTCTTACGAATATACCTTTTAGAAAATACAAACTTTTTGCCGTTAGCATTGATAATTTTTTACTATATTAATAGTTTTACCCCCACCTTAGTCTCCAAGAGGTATAAGGTATCACTATCGTGTTAGATTGGCCTGCTGCAAACGGAGATATTGGGTTCAAATCCTGGAAGGGTCTACTGAGTATAGTTTTCCCTTAATTGTTTCCCACTCTCCTTCCAAGCAAATGCGAGCATAATACCTATGAAATTCTTCCTCATCAATCCCAAAATAAAGTATTTTTCAAATATGCGTATAGTCTGAGCAGGTTTTAAGACTCGGCGAATGAAGTAAGTAAAACCTGTTATTTTATAGGTATTGATAATATCTATCGAAAGTGACAGTTACAGGCCACCGGATTTGACTTATGAATACTTGAAAGTATATTTAGTAACATTTTCTAGCCGTCAGTATGTCAACTCGTAAGAAAATTGAAGTATATTTTGGGTAGTTTTCAACTATTAGTCTAAGAGGGCAAGTTGGTGTTAAAAATAAATATATTTAGTATTTTTATTATGCGTTCATGACTAAGGAAGTGTGATGGAATGTTTTCTGGAAAAAGGGGGCTGTAGCTTTTTTTACATTTCTTAGGGTATATTTACATCAATATATTATTAGTTCTTTAATGGCATAAACATCTTGGACCTTATAAAAGCATAACATAAAGAGTCTGCATTCATTAATTAGCGTAATAAATAAAGTTAAGTTTTAAGCTCAGCTGATATATGGATTAAGAATGGCATCTAATCAGACACTTTTTAATTTTACTCGGCTAGTAACTCACTAAAAGCCAGTTTGTACAAAATTAACGTGTTTGGAAAGGTTTTTTTTATTAATGAAGAGATCTATTAAAGTTTTAATTTATTCCCTAATAATTGAATTATGCATGAAATAAAGATGTATTTTAATGATTTTAAATTATACTTTCCAAACTTATTATATTATCGTGAACATTTCCCAATGTTACTATCTCAAAAACTTTATAATTTTAAAGTAATGTTTAAAAACTAGAATAAACTCAAAATCCCAAGAATATTTCGTTCACTTAAACCAGGTTTAATATCGTGTCCACGATCATCACAAATACATTTCAACCATTCTTATGTTCGCTAATAATATTTTTGACGTAAAGGAAGGGCATCCTTTTTTAACTCGACAATTTGGCATTTCATCTGTATGTCTGTCTATTTGTTCCGATATTACTGCCAAATACGTGGACTAAATTAAATTAAATTTGACAGCCTCATTCTTTGGATCTATTCCAAACGACGAATGTACACTATACATTTTTGTTTTGTTTTTAATTTTGACATTTATTGTGAGAGTGGTGTATTAAATCAGGCGATAAATGGTTAATAATATAATATTAGCACCGCGTCTTACTACCCGTTCGGGTTATACGCTTTAAGTACTAATTACACTAATGGATTAGGAATTGGGAAGGTTGAATTAGAGGAAGTGAGTTCGAATTTGCGTGGAGGGAGAGTGGAAAACAATTTAGGAAAAACCACCCCCAGTTCATCCGACCGAGATTCGAACCTAGATCTCCCTGTCCTCAGCAGTCAAGCTCAACACGACTAGCGCGTTAGCCAACTACGCCACCGAGGCGGGTAAATGGTTATTCTCTCTGATATATATAGTATTAATTTGTTTTCTGTCTAACTTAATCACCAAGGAAAAAAACAACTTCAAATCTAAGGAGAAACTGTAGTATCTAGTTATTTAAACTTGAAATCCAAATAACCTGCCTCGGTGGCGTAGTTGGCTAACGCGCTTGTCGTGTTGAGCTTGACTGCTGAGGACGGGGAGATCGAGGTTCGAATCTCGGTCGGGTGAACTGGGAGTAGTTTTTCCTAAATGGTTTTCCACTCTCCCTCCACGCAAATGCGGGTTCACTTCCTCTAATTCAACCTTACCAATTCCTAATCCATTAGCGTACTTAGTACTTAAAGCGTATAACCCGAACTGGTAGTAAGACGTGGTGCTAAATATTATTATTATTATTGAAATCCAAATAGAAATATATCCAAAGAAAAATTAATCTTAATACTTGTAGTAACGTTAAGAACATGACGATAATTCTTAGCATGATATAGACCTTCTTAGAATTTAGAGTGTACGCATCTAGGATTACTGTCCATAGAATTACAGCTAATCTATTTATTAGTTTCTTCTTTGACTAATAAATTCACAATCTTACTGTAGAGGGCTGAGTTGTTTTAGCATTATATATTGATGCTTGTCCTTAGCTGTCTTGAAAGCCCTCCCATTTTTAAAGGAGCACCTCAAGTAGATTATACTCGTGAAATATGTGTGTGCATGTACAATGAGAAATGTCATGCTCTGCTGGACTCATGCTTTGTAGCACATTTAATTAATTTAATCATTACGGTTAGGAGAAAACTTGTGAAGTCACCAAAAAACTAAATTAAAACAATATGATACATTATTAAATCTACTAAAACATGATAAATAAACATTTTATTTTATTTTCTTGACAAAGGATGTGTTTCCGTTCAAAGTGTTGGATCTCATAGAAAACCCAGCTACAAAATTATTTGAGCGTATTTTTCTGACATTATTATAAAAAACATAATTATTATTGCATACACTGTTTAGTAATAAACTATTATTTGGGGCCTAACGGTGCTAATTAACTTACACGTTTCAACAAAAGACTGTAGAAACCTAAGTAATCTAAATGTGCACCTATACTACAGATATTATTTGGAACTTTAATATATTAAAAATAGCTCTATGAAAATGGATGTCAATTATAAATAAATCCTAAAACTACAAAAAAACAAACTTTTTTTTCCTCCTGATATTACAAATGGTCTGGGTTTGGTTGTTTGTTAACCATACAGATACCTTAATTTTCTCACGAATGGATATTTAGCGTACCATTTTAACACAATACTTTTTTTTTCAGTTAGTTTTTAACAACATTTTACTATACTATTAATGTTATTTTATTGTTATTGATAATATACATCAAAAGTGATAGATGCAGATCACATGACTTGACGTATGAATACGTGAAATTAGATCTAGCTAATCTAAATATAGATCAGATATCATTCTTTCGTAAGGAAATTTTATATATATATATATAATAAATATTATATTATATATTTATATATATATATATTATATATTATATTTGTATATATTTTATCATATATTATATTATATATATGCATATATATATATATATATTTATATTAATTTTATAATATATATATATATATATATAATACATACATACAAGATGTCCCAAATAAAGCCAACCCCAAACACACAGTATTTAAAAAAGTCTGTGTTTAAAGTTAGCGCCACCAGCCGCAATACAAATGTTCAATTAATAAACGTCTACTAGTTGGCGAGTGGAACTATGCATAGTGGCTGGTGGCGCAAATTTCGAAAACAGAATTTGAAATACTGTGAATTTGGGGTTGGTTTTATTTGGGACATACTGTAAATTAGAGAAAGAAAGACAGAGATTTGACTGTGTAAAATATCATTTTATCATGTTCAACTGCCTTTGCCTCCACAACAGCTAATAATTTTTTAAAGGCTACGTTTTTTAATAACTATCTAAAATATTCGTTCCTTTTGGATACCCAGTGAACCAACTTTCTCTCCTTTCAATGCCATAACCGGTTCCATACATATAATCAGGGTAATATTTAGTCCAGATAAGCTATGCAGATTATATGATAACACTTTTTAAAATTTATAAAACCTTATCAGAATAATCTGATTGAAATTATAGCTAATGACCTATTCAGTTATAATGTAAGGGGTAGGATTACACGGCCGTTTCCTAAACACAACCCTTTCTTTGTTTAGAACTGTTTCAAACTATTCTGAATTCTATATCAACGTTTCGCTTCACATTGAATTACACACTTTCTGTGACAAAGAATGTATTTTTACTTTGTTACAGAATAAGACTACCACGTTGATATCACGTTAGAACTTTCAAAATCGATTGCTGCTATTCATACATTAAAAAAATACAGGTTTTTACCCCATGATCGGTTATACCGACCGAGTGGACACCACCACTTGATTGATGGTGCCAATTTTTGGGGGAAGAGGGTGTCATTTGGTCAGCACAACGAACCCTCTGGCCATTACAGATCCACTGCTTTCACAGAAAAATTCTGAAAGCGCTGGAGATTGAACTCGGGACCTCTGGATCTGTAGCCTGGAGCTCTGGTAACTAGATTACAGGCAATAAAATAGTGAATTAATTATTCTAAAATTGATAAATTGTTTTGTAAAATACAATATAATATATATAAAACCCATACATTATCTCCATGATTTAAAAATATTATATTTTGTTGGCTAAAAGTGAATAACATTTCATCGGACGAATTGAACGCAATCTTAAGTTTTGATAAACTGTCATTTAGCATGGTTTCCAGATTAAATTAAAGAGATTCATAGCTTAAGACTAATTTTAAACATGTTTCATAAAACCTGCATCGGTAGGCACGTGGAATAAATAATATCAGGATAATCTAGTCTGGTTACACAGCTACGGAGAGTTTCTGGTTCAAATCAAGACAAGACACGAGGAGCATATTTATATATAAATGGTTGTTCACTTGGTCAGTTGGGGTATGTAAAAGAACCTTGTATATGTATGAACGTACTTTTCAGACAAAATTGGTAGGCTATCTCACGCTTGCTCATAGAAATTCAGTGTGAAAACAACGGGAGGCATCACACTTCCCTAGCTCCCCTATAACATAATATGTATACCAGATGGTGCAGGCATCACTAACCAGCCGAAGATCTGAGTGCATATCCAGCTTCAGATGGATATAAATTATATCAACAAACCAACCTTCGGGTTATTGACTTGATAAAAACTTGGACGGGTTGTAGGATGCGTTGAGGTTGGGAGAGGAGGGGGGGGGGGGAAGTTCCATAAAAAGTATTCTAAATAACTTCTTGTACCGACTATCCTAAAGTTATTTAATGGGATTTCATAGGGGATTGAGAAAGTTTTTTACTATAGCTACTCTCAACTTGGGGACACCTATTACCAAGTAAAACGATATATCCCAGTTATCCGCACGACCGTCCCATAGGGCTTATCAAGGACTATAGCTTTTACTTACCCCCTTCCCCACAAGTGTCCTGCTACCCAAATGTTTGTAGTGCCACGCTGTTTTACCCAAGTTCTAAACCAGGATCTAGCTTCAAATTACTACAGTGTAAGCTAACGGAACGATCTCGAACACTTTAATGACAAAGTAGGACAGATCGAATGAATTACACCAATTTTCAGATTAATTTAGCAAATAGAATTTTTAAATATTTGCTCCCATATATTAATATTTACATATTTAGAGTGTTTAAGCTAGCTTTAACTTAGTAAATTACGAGTTTTCTTCTCTTTATTATATTATTTTGTGTGGGGAAAGGGAGTTTGTATATGTACGCCCCTAATTAACAAACTTTTGTCATAAAATAAACATTTTCGAGGAATTTATCTAATAATTTGAATACCACATAAAAAAACTACCATGTTATTGAATTTCTAGTGGTTTGTTAGATAAAACCATTATAAAAATAATTAAATGAATTAGTTATTTTTAAATCAATGAAAATATTACAGAAAGTTTCTCAATTTTTTATTTTAGGACAAAAGTTTGCTTTATCAAAAGAGTACAAATCACATATAATTGATATCAACATACAAATTTGATGTTATGAACCAATTTAAAAAGAAGTCTCTTAAACACTCTTAGCGTAGATAAATAGGCTTTTGAGAAACGCATCGTTTATTATATATTAAATCTAGACTATGTCAAATAAATTCAAATTAATAATCTAATATAAAAAAAAGCCTGGTTAACAAATGCACACAAAAATAACAGTTGCCTACAGAACCAAATATAGACTGAATTAATATATTATTCCATGCAGTTATTTTATATGTGGCATTCTCAGTGTTAGAAAAAAAAAAAAAAAGAAGGAGGTAACAGCTGCAGCCATGGCGTGTATCGCTTTTAATAAAACAATGCATGCAACGGGAACACCTTGGGAGATGGCACCGTTTCAACATTCCCGCTGTGTTCCTGGGGACTCCCTGGAGTACCACAACCCTCAAACATACAACACAGCACGGCGGCTGTAATAGGGGGTGGTAAGGGAGAGAAGAGAGGCCGTTGTGAATACTCTCTCCCGCCGTGCGCGCACGTAAAACAAGAGAGGTTTTTTTAAGGGGGAGAGTTTGGGTCCATTGCCAGATAAGAAATAAGATACTGTAACTTTTTATTATAATATTTAAATTATAGCTATTTTTTTTCTTAATATAATTATTTAGATGGTTTTAAGGGTGTTTTACAAAATGGCTGTGTTTTCTGTTCTGTCCTTGTGGACGAGTAAGTTACATGAGTTCACTGCTAAGAGAGGAGACTCTGGTTTGATTCTAGATGCAGGCACCTTTTTACTTTGAACAAGAATTATTTAGTTTATTTATTGGTTGCATTCTACTTCTAGATGAAGTTATATGTACATGCCATTTACGTTGATGTATTAGACATGAACAAGGCTTTTTTTATCAGTGCATCTTACTACCCATTTGGGTCATATGATTATGTACTAACTACAATAATTTTAAGTATTTGAAATGTTATATTCAGAGGAAGTGTATCCGTAATTTTGAAATGCTGGTCATCGATTCTTCGAGTAGCTTCTTACCTCAGCACATCACCTTCTGAAATAGCTGAAAAAGAGCATATTTGTTAAAAGTTTTTTTAACACTGCGTCTTACTATACGTTCGGGTATATACTAATTACACTAAAGTGTTAGGGATTAGAAGAGTTTAGTTTAGAGGAAGTGCACCCGCATTTGCGTGGAAGGAGAGTGTAAAACCATTAGGATAAACTACCCTCAGTGCACACGACCCCTGTCCCTGTCCTCGGAAGTCTAGTCTAACACTAGAGTAACACGTTAGACCATGCTCCCCCCAAAGCGGGTTTTGGTAACAGTTAAACGAGAAAAGTGAAGATAAAGTTTTTCTCCTTAAGACCTGCAGTTCCCTCAGAGGATTAATCAGTGTACCAATGTGACTAAAGAACATGTAGTAAGATATTTTATAAAACTGTAGACATTTTTTTATTTTAATAGTGAGAGCATTTTACTATTGAGTGTAACCATCCTCGTGGTGTAGTGCTCAGCGCATCTAGCTTCGACCTAAGGATTCCTGGTTCGATTCTCAGTCGGTAGCTTGGATATTTGGGTATTGGGATTGAAACCCAACCTCTCAATATTCGGCAGTCTAGTCAACATGATATTAGAGCGTTAGACCACGCACGAATAATTAAAATGTTCACTTTAGGATGTCCAAAAAATCAAAATAAATGTTGGTGTCAGCAGGATAAAAATTTATATGTTTAAATTTTGATCTATAAGATGTATATTAAACTGCTCCAACACGAAATGGACAAGAAAGTAAAATTAAAATAACTGTAGATATCCACGATCAATCAAATAAAGGAGTTTGATCTAGTGTTATTCCTGAGTAACATATATTAATTACTCCGGAAATAAAATTAACAGCTTCTAAAACTGAAGATACCCCTGCAAAATGAAGTGTACTAGCTACCGTGATGAAAGAGAGAAAGCTAAACGAATTATCAATAAATTTGCTTAGCACACCCTGCCGGGATTCAAATCGAAGCCTCTCACTCACCGTAAAAATAAATTTTAGGAATGTCTCCTTTGTTCGGTGTGAACCAATTATTAATTGGCATAAAGCAAAAGCGAAACGTGATAAGTTCAGGTAATTTTGCAATGTTTGAGGAAATAATTACGCACTGTTTGTTGACAATTATTATTAATTGTTTACATAAATGTATCAATTTCAGAATATAATTCCTGTTTACCGAACTGTGCGGTGATTTGATTGTTTGAACATTATTTAGCGATTACTTTATAATTTAGATTATGATTAGCGCCACCTATGATTTAGAACGGGTAATTGAATGGCAAATATTACAGTCATAAAAAATACAAGATAAAGCTACCGTGTTTTTTAAAAATAAATACACGTTTGTATGATTACATTCAAAATATATTTGTTGTAATGGAAAATCTACTTTAATAATGACATTATCAAAAAAAGTCTTAAATCCGTTCACGCTAATTTAAACATTTATTGGCAGATACGAAAGCAAACAAATCAACAAAATTTAAATCACCATGATGGGGCCTTGTAGTGAAAACGTCAAGCTCATGTAATCATATTTCACTTTGTTGAAAAATGGCACCTGGGCACGGGATTTGAATCCGGGCCATTTGGTTTATCTCGCTAATCCTTAACCACTTAACAATCCATGATATGACTTGTGCTCAGTGTCATTACTAACTCATCATTTTTAAGGCTGACTTTGTGATGTAGATGTGGAATTCACCGGTTACTTGGAGCTATTGTTGAAACCAAGTCACTGGTAGTCCAATTTACGCTTTAAGTAATTTTTATAACTAATTGAAATAGGTCAATGACGGGGTTATCCACAATCTAAGATAATTACTTCTACAAATAATCAGGTTTATCAGTGATAGAATGGTCAGGGTTTTAGCTTCAGTGGGTTGTATTGAAATTATTTTCCCTAAAAGTTTTCAAACCTCCCTCCACGCTAATAAAGGCTCGCTTTCTCTCAGTTCTCTCATCCTTATCTTTACCATATTAGCCTAACTAATATTATTATAACGTAAAGGTCAAACTAGTTTGAGACGCTGCTTTAAATATATATATATATATATTATAGGGTCATGTCACACGCAACAACGTTATGTTAGTCATTGTTAACAAGGTTTGTTGTTCACTACCCTTAACTTTGGACTTTTAGGACAGTTGAAACGTTTCTAAAAAAAAACGTTATTGAATTAAGCGGTTTTACAAAATATGCTTTATAGATTTGACAAGTGCTGTAAAAGATTTCATTTGTCAAATTGTGACAAAAGAGTGAGAAGGATGGATATGAAACAGTTTTATTTTATAGACGATGTAGCTGTTAGAATAAAGAAAACTTAGTGCAATTCGACTATGCCATCTTTGAAGTTCCTTATGGTAAAAAATTATCGAGTGGTTTTTTTTATCGTATGACATATATGACCGGGAGGGACATGACGACATGCATATATGTTCGTTTGCCTTATGTGTAGACTATTAGGAGCCCTGGTGACACAGAACGTCGTTCAGGGTAAACCATACGATTTTGTTACATGCATGTTTGCAATGAGATAATGGGAAGATAGCTATTATTAAGTTGTGTAGCCTTGAAAGTTTTAAACAAACTTAGGCCTAACTAACCAAACCATGGCAACCATTGGGATCATTCTCTTTAAGGGCAAAATAAAGAGGGTACCAGCCTTGAATCGAACCAGGATCTCTAGGCTCGTAACCAGGCACAATGTTCATTACATCACAGGGATGATTAATAATTTTTGATGTTAATTTGATATTATTAATTACGTATTTTCTATTTTCCTAAAATATATTTTTTTGTCTTGATGTCTCATGAAGGTTAGTTACAGTTTAATAACTTAATATATGAATTAGAAGGGTAAATTGCAATATATCACGTGGCCACCCGTGTGGACCTTTAAACTGTTTGAACATACTAATAATATCTTGTACCTATCTTTTATACTTGGCCAAAAATATTAAAACAATTGTTAATAAGGAGTTGTAATAATTTATAAAATGTCAAAAAGAATATACTGTACAATAAACATAACTTAGCGAAATTTGTTTTGTGTGTGCGCCAGATGTTGGCAAATAAAAATGATTTCGTTAGGGATGAATAGAACTCAATTTAGACTAAATGTATTCACATTTGTGTGAAGAGTGAGTAGTAAATAATTTAGGAGAATCCACCTTCAGTACACCCGACGGGGATTCGAACCCCAATCTCCATATCACTAGCTATCCAGTCTATTACTATATTGACACCTTAGACCATTCCACCACTGATGTGAGTCAATCAAATATTTTTAAGTCTTAATGAAGTATACAATATATTAAGAGTGCAAGTAGAAAGAAATGGCGTCATCATTTGCCTGGATAGAAGATTGTAAAATTAAAAGTTAGGAATAAATAAACGTTGTTTGAACCAGTAAGCATTGAGCCGCGACTTCCTATATTAGCCGTGTATCCAATCCAAATGTTGTGTAATTAGTAGGTTCTATAATTGGCTCAGTTAAATATATACATAAACACTAATTAATTTTGTTTTCAGTTATCTAGGCCTACATAATAATAACATATTAGGTTACGAAATGAGATTAATTAATTAATATATTGTTTTGTTCTCGCTTTGTGATATAAAACCATTTTTAGAGCTACGTAGTTCAATTTTATGGAATTATTCAATAAAACATCAAAATGTTCACTGTTAAAATTATATATTTTTTAAGTTTAATAATAGATTATACCCATTTATTTTCGTCCGCTACTAACCTATTCACAACATTCCATTAGACTCAGTGTTTATACCGACGCACGCAATCATTCATCATATCGTACAATCATAGAGGATTAATAGAATATTCAGATAAGGGGTGAGGGGGAGTGGAAGGGGGAGTATTATTTTTCAGTTTCGAATGTGTAGCACCGACGTGTCTCATATTGTTGGACGTACAGTACACTCCACTGGTCTATTCAATGTTCTGAACTTTGGCCAAAGCGTTACACCCCCACCCCTCCCTTTCCACCTCTCTTTTAACCAGTTTTCACTGCTACCACCATCTAAAAAAAAAAGATATAGCAAAAAAAAACACGCAATCATATTTCCCATGTTTGGCACGAAACGAGTTATATTGTAAAGCTAACTATAGGGTTAAAACGTAGAATTTATAAACGACAAATTGGTAATTTCTATTGTCCGTGTTGAAATAACGTTTAACCTCCCAATGTCCCATCGTGAACGTTTTTGGAATATGATTTTGAAAAGGGGGCACGAGGTGCTCGTAAAAACGTAAGGAATTTGAAAAAGATGCTATGCCCCACTGGAGTCCTTTAAGCTTCTGATAAGAACCTAACGATTGTGTCATGCATGTGGGATCATTTATATCATTATTAATAATAATAATCCTCACCAGTAGGTACGTGGGGAAAGGCTTCAGTCTCATCTTGTCTGGTCTGCCGTTGATGGAGAGAGAGATCGAAGCTCAAATCGTGGTTGGATGTACTATGGTTGTTGTATTTTTTATTAAGTGGAATATCGCTTTATCTTCACGTGAATGCTGTTCCTATTTTCCAAATCATAAATTTTCATTATTACACTATTATTGTAAATTTACGGCTAGCCCGGATGGTAAGTAAGACGTGGATCATGAAAAGTATAAATTCTAGAGCAAAAATACGTTTTTAAAATGCAGATCATGGAATTATTCTTAACATTTTAAATCAACTCTTGGGGAAAATTTAATTACATAGCTTTGTAAAAACAAAGAGCACGTGGCGTAATTTAAAAATATTTTGTTTAGTATTATTTAGTATGCGTTGTATTATATGTAGACTACGGAAATTAGAGTATGTAAAACACAATGTAAAACTCGTGAGTAAAATTTAGTAACACATTCCGTTTTAAATTTATGAAATTAAATTAATTTACAACTCCACCTAAACAGCAATATTTTGTTAAATTATTATAAATAATGGCAATGGGTGAGGTTTATTTACTCACATCAGTCAATAATACCATTAAATATATATAATACTAGCCCCCTTCCCCGTAAAAAATATTGTAAAGAATCCTGTAAAACAAAGCTTCAAATCATCCATCATGTCAATATAAAAACAAAACTTTTTGTTACTTTTTTTAAATACAATCCTACCATCACTGTATAGCCCCCTCCCTCTTTTTATCCTCCCTCCTATTTTCATCTTATTCCTCTTTCCTCGCCCCTACCCCCCTAGACCCCCTCACCTACCCCACCTTCCCTTCAACAACTTTTTTTTTCCAACGACTATATAATATACTATTGACATTTTTATGAGGAATAAATTAAATTTTCAAAATAAAATATATTCTATGTTACTCTAAGATAATGTAGCTTTATATTGGTGAAAGAATTTTTAAAATAGGTCCAGTAGTTTTTGATTTTATCTATTACAAACAAAAAACAAAATAACAAAAAATCAAATCTTTCCTCTTTATAATATTAGTATAGAATAGATAGGCTATATTTTATTTTGAAAATTTAATTTATGTTATTCATTGATAATGTAATCTATATTGGTGAAAGAATTTTTTAAATCGGTCCAGTAGTTTTTGAGTTTATCCATTACAAACAAAAAATCAAATCTTTCCTCTTTATAATATTAGTATAGATATCAATTAGATCGCACTAAGATATACTGTTTTTGAGTTCTCTTACTTGGAAAATAAACATTTTCTTAAAAAAAACTATACACTGTGACGTAATTTGCTACCCTACCATGTATTTCCCTATATTTTACTAGATAGCTGTTGCCCGCGGCTTTGCTCGCGTGGAAGTTGATTATATACAAATACGAAAATATACATATGTATTTACAGATTAATTAAAATATTACGTTACGTTGATGACCATAACTTGACCTCAGATAAAAAATAATGCAAGTCCGATACAAATTTTCACCCCCTTTTTCATCCCGATTGAATAAAATTTCAAAATTCCTAAAACACGTATTTATTTGTTTTACGTCAATAACCGAAATACAAAATTTTGTTTATGTAACTTTCAAAATGATGGACTTTCATACATATTATCATGCATATTATCATCCCCTATTTTGACCCCTTCGGGGTGGAATTTTCTAAAATCCTTTCTTAGTGGGTGCCTACATAACAAAATGAATATACAGTCCGAATTTCATGCTTGTAGCCTTGATAGTTTGCACTCGGCGATGATGAATCAGTCAGTCAGTCCGATACAAACTTTCACCCCCTTTTTCATCCCTTATTAAATAAAATTTCCAAAATTCCTGAAACACGTATTTATTTGTTTTACGTCAATAACCGAAATACAAAATTTTGTTTATGTACCTTTCAAAATGACGGACTTTCATACATATTATCATCCCCTATTTTGACCCCTTTGGGGTGGAATTTTCTAAAATCCTTTCTTTGTGGGGCCTACATATACAGGCCGAATTTCATGCTTGTAGCCTTGATAGTTTGCGCTCGGCGATGATGAATCAGTCAGTCAGTCAGTCAGTCAGTCAATCAGGACATGTTATTTTATAAGTATAGATACCTTTTGTGAATAGTTTCCAATTTAATTTAGTGTGAAATTAAACACTCCAAAGTTTGGTCGCTGTATGGCCGGCCAGACAAATAATTCTATTTACATCCATTCAATAAATAAAAGGACGCAAGGAACAACGTATAACATGGCTTTAAATAATTTAAATAAGGAATTTTGACATAAGGAAGAACACTTACCTTTTATTAAACATAATAAGTATCCTTCTAAGAAGTGTTGTTTGACTCTTGTTTTATTTATAATGAACGTCAGCCATGTTTGATTTCAACGCATGCGCAGATATGTTAAATAAGTGAGTAGCGAGCCTCGTGATCGTAAAAGAAGAAACAAGGCACAATGTAAATAACTCAATGCTAGCGCGCTTTTCAATTTTGACAGATGGAAATAAACATTTAATTCTTTAAGAAAACACTGTTCACATTCATTATCATACAGTTCAATATTTATATTAAACCGACATTGTATTTGATTTTTATCCCTAGTCCATATCCAACATTTTATCTTTTGGTTTAATATATTAGTTTTCTCTTTGGACTCGGAAGTAAGGAATAGAACATTTTTAAATTTGACTTTGGAAGACTTTTTGAAGGAGACTGTGTCTTCTTCCTCGGTGTTGGTCTAACATGGAGCCAAATCTGTAAAACTCTTTATTTAATTTATTTTTAAAGTGAAGTAATGGTTAAAAACTAAAATGTGAGCAGCAAAAGGAAAGTTAAGAGTGTGTGCAAGAACTAGACTGTTTACTTTTGGCTAAATTGTGGAAGAATCAGCATTACTAAAGTGAAACAAATTTCTCAAGTTGGTATTGTTTCAACATAGACACATTCGTGGGTGAGGTCAAGCCCACTCTTCAACTTTAAATTCATATTTTCTTTTCTTTTATATAAAATCAGCTTCATGTAAGACTATCTAATTCATAGAATTAATTAACATTTCATTTTATGTATAAATATTAATTTTATTGATTTGTTTTGTTTCTCTTCTTTTTTTTATTTGTTTCAACAATAATATTTTATTTTTATAAAAAATTGAATTATAACTATACGGAATTCCATAGGTAGGATTGGGATGTGGTAAACAAAGAAACAACAATAAATCCACATAAGTTCCAACAATTGTTATTTAATACACTTATTTTTATTGTAGTCTAAATTACTACATTTGGTTCCAACAATCCATTTTTTTTGAGTTCATGTTTTATTTTAAGTATTCCACAATGGTCTCGAGTATTGAGAGTCGTCGTGCCACTCTCTGTTTTAGCCAAGGTAAATGTTTTTTATTATTATTAATATTATTTTCTCCTAGATCCTAGGAGAGGCGCCCAGCATATATCACAATCTTTATAAATCTTGACATTAACTGTTCTAAGTGAACAAGATTAAGAAGACCCTAATATTAGACACACATTTTTTTTAAATACAACACACCTGCCCAAATACCCCAGTTTTAACTGGATTTGGTTTTGTTTCCCCATATATTTGTAAAATAAACTATAAAAATATATATTTGATTATTTTCACTTTTCCAAGCAAACTAAATAATGAAATATATTGATATAATATAAAACCATTACTTAGGGATTATTTTTGTTGTGTTTTATTGCGTTTAACAACCTAGATATGGCCTGATTTTCTTATGAATGTTTTTTATAAAATACAAACTTATATTTTAGCGATCAATACCCAAAACATTTTACTTTATTATTAGTGGTATTTTATAACTATTGATAATATTAATTATTACCAAACGTGACCAATGATCACATGACTTGTCGTATAAATACGTAAAAGTAACTCAAGAAAATAATTGTACTATCAGATTATATCCGTTTATAAGAAAATTTGGGTATTCATGCAATAACACAATTTATTGGTGATCTACTATTAATTTAAACAGTACATTACAAAATATAAATTCCTTATTAAATTGTAAATCAAGAATACCCTACCAAATATTGTATTAATCAAATGCAATTATTATCTGACAATATTTTAATCTAATACAAACTTCTAATATAATATTTAAATTGTGTTTTTTGTTCACACTATAGCACTAATCACATTATGAAAGAGAATAAAATAAATTAGCTTGTAATACCTTTTAAAAGTTTGAAATATCAATTCATAGGCTAATATTAGTCTTCAGGTCTGTCCACGACAGGTTGAGTATAATAATAACCAACTTAACAAAACATAACCTTCAATTGATTAGCGCTTGGAAGGTTAGGCTTTGTTTGCAAAGAAAAGAATATTTATGTAAATTATTACGTAAGATTGGCTAAAGTGAGAGTGAATTAAATCAATTATATTTTTACTAAATAAAAGAGAATCTAAAAATTATAATTAAATATTGAAATCCAACTCCGTTCTGTCCCGTGGTCTATACAATATGTGTGCAAAGTTGCACCTTTCTAGGTCATCTAGGGGCTTTTGGAGGGTGTGAAAAAGACACACATACATACACAAACATTATTTTAGCACTGCGTCTTACTAACCGTTCGGGTTATACGCTCACACACATTAGACAATTGAATATATATATATATATATATAATAATATATATATATATATATATAATATATATATATATTATATATTTTATATTATTATATATATTATATTATATATATATATTATATATAAATATATAATATATATATTATAATATATATAAATATTTTATAATATAATATATTATATATATTTATAATATTATAATATTATATATAATATAATATATAATATTATATATATATTTAATATATATTATATATAATAATTATAATTATATATAATATATATATATATAATATTTAATATATATATATATATTATATAATATATATATAATATATAATAATATAATATATAATATATAATATTATATATATATATTATATATATATATATAATATTATAATATATATAATATATTATATATATTATATATAATTAAAATAATTAAAATAATATACTGTATATGTGATTATTATTATTATTATTATAAGCCCTTATATGACCTAGAAATATGAAACTTTGCAATATTAAAGTGTATTATTACACGGACAAGCCTTTTATGTAAGATATTTAAATTCATTTAGTTCACTCTCTTATAAATAAAACACGCCTCGGTGGCGTAGTTGGCTAACGCGCTAGTCGTGTTGAGCTCGACTGCTAAGGACGCGGAGATAGAGGTTTGAATCTCGGTCGGGTGAACTAGGGGTGGTTTTTCTAAATGGTTTTCCACTCTCCCTCCACGCAAATGCGGGTTCACTTCCTTTAATTCAACCTTCCCAGTTCCTAATCCATTAGCGTAATTAATATTTAAGCGTATAACCCGAACGGGTAGTAAGACGTGGTGCTATATAATAATAATAATAATAATAATAATAATTTTATATATAAAATTATACACATACGTATTGTTTCTTCCCCCTTATTACCAACATTCTGGGTTATACGAATTTAATTAGTCTAATGGGGTAGAGATGGAGAAGTTATAGGCTGGATAAGCCTGACATTTAGTCAACGCACTCACCAATGTGAGTAAATTAATAATATAAAGCCTGAATGTTATAAATAAAAACAGTTTTCACAGAATATTCTTTTAAAACAAAATACATTATTAATCTAATGTAAATGATATTAGTAAAATGACTAATATTATTAATTAATTATAATCCTTTCAAAATCAACTATAAAACAAAAACACATTTTTTCAGATACTAAACACTAATTAATATTTTATCGTTTTCATATAAAATATATTACTATATCATGTTATGATAAAATATATATAATTTTGAATTATCAACTAATGCTGGTTGTCGTAAGTAAGACTTTCATTTTATTTGTTTGGACTAACCCCACAGCTTACACTAAAATAAACTCGCTCATATTTTTGTATTAAAAAACATTTCAAGTATTCTTATTCCTTAAACTCTTAACTCTTATTAATGTTGTTTCATTTCCCGCGACAAACTCACCGTAAACTCTACTTCCTGAGCATTTCCTCTTTGCCCTTAGGTTTCCCGAGAAGGAAGATAAACCTTTTTGTCTAAACTTATGACGTCAAATTCTATTTCATCAAAGAAACTTATTCCAAGCTATCTAAATACACACGGCAGCCAACCGTACGCATGAAACATTAAAATTTCCCACGGGAGACCGAAGGAACTAAGAGGGGAGACATACAGAGATAGATAGATAGAAAAAGTAAATAAAAATGTAAAAAAAATAGAGAGAGTGAGAGAGAGACAAGAAGAGAAAACAAAGAGAATGAGATGGAGAGTCCAGGTAGGCGGATAGGAAAGGCAAAAGGAGATGAAGGGAAGAGGAAAAGAGAGAGAGGGAACTTTGAGTGTGTTTAGTCAGAGTCAATTTAGCGGCATGCACTTGCGCACACAGAAGCATACACATATGTATGTACACATACATCTCCCACCCTGCCATGTGTAGTGTGTATACAAGAAAATAATCAATGTAACAAGTACAGAATGCAAATTAGAGCGCAAAAAGAGAAATGGAGACGGAAGATAACAGGTTCCTGTACGTTTTGAGATAACTTCGGGTCTTTTCATTAGAGCGGTGTTCTCTTCCAAACTCAGAGGTTGTACTAAAGCAAGCGTGCACAACTTGTGGTCTGCGAGTCACTTGCTGCCTTCTACTTCATTTTGTGCGGCCCACAAGATAAAATTGAAATATCTCAAATTATGGGAATAGGCAACATATTAAGATCTTGTTTGTATTATTTTCGGGTATTAGACCTATTAGTAGCACAATAACTCAACCAGGAAACGGTTGGATAGGTTTGTTTACAAGAGGTTTATCAATCTTGTTTCAAGAAGTCTAAAAAGTGTTTCAAACCCCTTGTAGGAAAAAAAAATATGTGATTTAAAATAATTTATATTATTATTATTATATTGGTGACGTGGTGGTCTAGGGTTAAAGTGTCGGACTTCTGTGTTGGAGGTCTGGGGTTCAATCCTCGGTCCCGGGACAGATTTATCTGATTTCCAAACCCTTCCTTCACCTCTGACAAGACGTGTATTAATCACAACTTGCAATGTGTGGAATGCCAGGCCTCCACCGTGGTTCGGATTCCACGTTAAACTGTAGGTCATCCATTTCATCTCACAATCACCCTACCATTTCACATTAGCGTAAGTGCGTATAACCCGAACGGGTAGTAAGACGGGTGCTATATTATTATTATTATTATTATTATTATTAATTATTATTTTTATTATTATTTATTATTATTATTATTATTAACACGGCATTTTACCACCCGTTCGGGTTATATGCACTTACGCTAATGTGAAATGGTAGGGTGATTGTGAGATGAAATTGATGACCTACAGTTTAACGTGGGATCCGAACCACGGTGGAGGCTTGGCATTCCACACATTCGCAAGTTGTGATTAATACACGTCTTGTCAGAGGTGAAGGAAGGGTTTGGTGATCAGATAAATCTGTGCCGGGACTGAGGATTGAACTCTGAACCCCCAGCACAGAAGTTTGACACTTTACCCCTAGACCACTAGGTCACCTACTAATATAATGTAAAATGTACTGTATTTATTATTAACTTTTGTAATAATAAAAATTTATTACTAATTTAATTAATTTGAATTATTTTAAACATTTTAACTGGGTACGAAAATTGATCTCGGGACTTTGGCTTAATACAGCACTGAGCTATTAAGAATTATTTCCATGATGAGGGTAATTTTTCATTCATAGTTTAAGGCTGAGTCTGTGATGGAAGTGTAGATTCACCGGCTATATATGATCGACCAATAGTGTTACGTCGACTATCAGATACCACTGCCATCTACAGCTTGGAAGAGCTGTTACGCTGACAATCTTGGGTAGCTAAGTGTTAGAACATAGGCTTGTGATTCCCGTGTTCTAATGTCATTTTTCAACAAATTTAAATTAATTTAAATGTGGTTTCTTCCATTCGGACAGTGCCGTAATTACAATGATTTTCCTGTGTGTTGCTATTCAATGAATGATTATTTGGATAAACTTTTAGCGTCAATAAATTTGACTATCTACAACTTTAGCTATCTGATTTTTGAAAACATGTTTATATAGAGGTATATCAAAGAAATTTCCAAATTCTCATCTTAAAAAATTATGCGAGTACACACTGTATGACGAAACTACCCCAAAGCGTCTTGTCAAGGATTGAACCCTAGTATTTCAAGTAATTCGCACGTAGTTATATCAGAAATACGTTTTATTGAAAGTTTATATCGGAAGATAAAGGAAAGATAAAAGCATACAAAATGACAAATAAGAGGAACAGCGTACACATTGTTTGGAAAAATATATAAGAACATTAGGTAAATTTGACCTACCTAGAGTAAATGGTAGCTTACATGCATCGATTAGCACGTGGATTAAACGCCAAGACCGTATAATGTGTTTGTCAGTTACAAGGTGCTTTGAGTTCGAATCCAAGCTGAATAAACTGAGGGTGGTTTTCACTAATTAGTTTCTCACTCACCCTAGCAATTTTACCATCCTTGTTCCTACCCTACATTAGTGTAGTTAAATATGGATATGCCAGGATAGATGGTAGGACTTTGTGCAAGAAATATCGAGTTTAAAATTATTAAATCGAACACAGGATGCATATAATAGCAAACTATTAATACGATCAACCCTTCCTGTATTTTTTTTTAGCACCGCGTCTTACTATCATTTAGGGTATACGCTTATGTACTAATTACAATAATGAGTCAGGGACTAGGAAGATTTAATTTAGATTAAGTATACCTGCATTTGTGCAGAGACAAAGTGGAAAAGCATTCTGTAAGGAATTATCTTCAGTACACCTGACCTGGATTCAAACCCCGATATTCCTGCAATCATCAGTATTGTCTATTGCGAGAGTTATGCCTTAGACCATGTGGCCACTGAAGCAGGGCCTTCCGGCAATATTCTTAGTAAGTATACAGGGTGTACAGTAGCATGTGGGGCCCACTTCAGGGGTGAACCTGAGACACAAAAACAATTAAAAGAGTTAATATAAACATGAACTTGTTACTGAGTTACAGTCATGTTTGTACTCCAGTAATGTGGAGCTGCTTAATTTCATAGTAAGTGCTCAAAATATCTACCTTTAGCATAAATCTAAGCCTGAAGTGTTGTCGTGTCGTAGAATGCCGCACTCTTTCAAAAATGCATCGCATTGCAATGCTAGCAGTCAAGATAAGGTGGCCATTTTGAGTACTTCCTATAGTGTTAAGCAACTCCACATTACTGGAGTACAGACATGACTATAGCTTGGAAACAAGGTCAAATGGAACACAAGTTTTTAGAAATCTCTAAAATCAATAATAATATAAAATCATGTTTACACCTGCAGAGTCAAAAGTTAGGTAACGATGAATATTGGTATTGACATCAAAATATTTACAAGGTTCCTTTGTTATTCCAGCATTGGATGGAATGTCTGGATAAAATTATTCCCTATTGGAATAGTTTTATATTGAATATTTTTAATATGTTAGACATTGTTTTTTTGACCATATGTTAACTGTTAAAGTTTGAAGTATGAATTGATAAAATATTTTTTATGTTTATATGTTATCTTAATTATACACCAATGTTTTCTTAAATTGTTAATTGTATTTAAACTTCTTATTAGTTATTTGATTAATTCAAGTCAAAAACTTCACAAATTTAAAAACTCAATTGTCCTTCTCACGTATGATGAGCCACAAAAGCAAATCATACTTACTAATCGATTTAGAGTCCGAATCCCTGTGAAAAATATGTAGATTTCTTTATATGGGCACGCATCCAAGTACTAGCGACGCTCTAGGTAGGTTAACTTGGGTGTTCTTTGTTAATGGTTCTCAAAGTTGTCCGGAGGAGAGAGAGCGCAAAGTTACGGACTTGAAGCAAAATTCTCGCTTGACAAAATACATTTCAATTTTAAAACATAAAAATGTTCTTTTAGAAAATAACTCTATTTTTTTAAACCTAAAACTGATATAATTTAACTATATTATTAATGTTATGTTATAGGTATTGATAATATCTATCAAAATTTACAGCTGCAGATCACATGACTTGAAGTATGAATAAGTGAAAGTAGATCTAGTAACTTTTCTATCTGTCGGACCATGTAAGACCTTCCTATGAAAATTGGACTGTACTTTGTTTGGTCAGTGAGCATTCCGTTACGAGACTGTACCTCCACGCCCTCTATCAATTTGTTTAGTTTTTTTTTGTTCCCAAAACACTTAATAGACGTTCCGACATCAAAGAATAATATTAAACAGTTAAACAGTTTAACCACGCCACCCACAGATATCACAGACCATTTATTGCAACTGTAAAGTACGAATGATAGGAAACACACGGTTAACTTTACTGAGCTACTCCCAACCCAATCCAATCCAATCTGCGACCTACTCTTTGAATCCATTGGACTTTAAAACTGTTCAAGCGAGCTTTTAATTGTTTTTATCATTTTAATTGTTTCAGGGGTTAATCTATTCTCTTGGGTATCAATAATTTAAACTTGGTTTTAAAACAAGCATTATTATGGCCATTCCTTTAAGTTTTAATTAGGCTATTATAAAATCCACCTTAACGTATTTATTGAAGTTGAACTATAATTTAATAATAAATATTTAAAACTTCAATAAGCGCGTTGGTAGCTATACCTTTTAATGTAATAAATATATTAGAAAAGGTTCTCAAAAAATGTTTATTTTAAAAGAAAAGTTTGTTGTTAACGGGAGTACAAATAGTAGTACCCTGTCCTTCCTCACCCCCACCCCCCTTTTTACATACACACATACACACACACATAAAAAATCAAACATTTGTAACTAAAATAAATTTTAAAAATATTATTTAAATAATGTATAATAAAGTATACTGAAGGTAGCAACCACTTTATTTAGAAATTTTGGGGTTTTGTTTGGATTAGAAAGGTGACCAACGAATTTAACAGGATATTCTCAAAATTAATAAAGCGCAGAAACAGAAACTGATATTTGAAACTAAGAATTATATTGAAAGTTATAAGACGTTCACTTTGCTTACGATTACATTACTAGTTTGAACAACAAGCTATGAACATGCAAATTACAGCTAGGGACTAACGAACGGCTCATGACCCGAAGATCATCCCTCCAGGGACGAACTGATTGAGTAGCAGTTCAGTTTTGTCTGGTAACTCGTGATAGGATCAACATTATTATCTCTGTATGACTTAAAAATAATATAAAAATCGGGTATTTTACACATATGCGTGTTTTTTTTTTAAATCCAACTTTAAGTGTTTGTCATTAAAAGCTTGCATCACATACCAATCATCTCTGTGATACAGTCGCCTAGAAATCGTAAATTTACACCAACACTATTGCACTGGGATTATTTATGATTATACATTATGGATATAAAGAGCTAATAGATGTTCCTAATACTGATCATTGTTGAAATATTAAATGGTATTTGTATTGAAAAAACTGCCTTGAAAAGGCCGTTTCTAACAATTTTAGAATGGCTTCACAGGTAAGCATCGTGCACAAATCTTCATTCTGTCATAATAGAGACATACTGTAATACTAACAAGAAACTTTATCGCTTTTTTTCCCAGCGTCACCATGGAAAATGTCGAGTAATCATTCAAATACGAATGCACTGCACACATTTCTGGCATATTATAGGTATTTTCTTTTCCCTTTAACTTTCATACCTCGCGCTGAGGTGAGTTGGGGCTGCTATGATGCACGCTCTTGGTTGTACTCAGAATCTCATGTTATTAAATTAGTCAGTTATAAAATAGAACATCTCTTGAATATTTATTTAAATGTGTGCAAGTTCCTATTCTCAATGAACTGGAGACAGGTCATAACACGGGGACTACTTATTTAAGAGTATACGTTTAAAAACGTAATGTAAGCCTACTGATATTATATTTATATAATAATTTAAGTTGACGTTGGTGTTCTTGGGTTAAAGTGTTCGCCTCAGGACTCGATCATCATGTGTTCACTTCCAGTTAGGCCGATGGATTTTTTTTTTATTGATTAAAGTCCGTAGCACAACTTCCTTCGGAGGGGAAGTATAGCCGGTGGTCCCATGTCATTTCTGGCTTATAAAAGAACCCTGGAAGGTATGTGAGAATAACTTTTACAGCAAAATTGGTAGGGTCTTTTCACTCTCACTCATATAAATTCTAGTGTGCAGTGTTCTAGTGTTCAGTCGGTTCAGTAAGTGCACGTTAAATATTTCAATAAATAAAATATTTAATATTGGCTATATACTACTAAATAATGATCAATAATTAAACGTATTTAAAGAAGACTGATTTAGGCGTTTTCAAATAAATGTCAAGGTATTGTTCAAATTGTTGACTCGTGCTATTAATTTTATTCATTCAAGAGTGAAATATTAGTTTTTGATACATTGAGGATAAAATACTTTAATATGAAGCTTTTCTTATTAAAAAAAATATGTCTTTTCTATATTGAACTAGTATAATTTTCCCACGTTTTGTTATACTTTAAGTTTAACTCAAAATTCAATATTTATATAAACTATTCTGCTAATATTAACTTTTTTGTATGTCTTGATTGATAAATATGAATAATAATGAAGTAATTTTTTTAAAATAATATAAATCATCAGTGGTTTCATTTATTTACTAGGGAAATAAAGTTTGAGCATAACTTCAAAGCGAAAACAGAATTGTTTTATTTTTACCTATAATACTTTTATTCTAGTGTTGCAATATATGGTTTTCTGTATAAAATAGTTACGTTATTTATTACTCCTCATAGTTGTGGCAAGGAGTAAAACAATATTGTTTGTGTGTTGGTCAACTGTTTGTGAATAGAGCCGTGGTGTACGTTATTATACCACGAAATACATTTATGGTTTACAAAAGTTGTTTTAACTCATTAAAATTTAAAATTTTGAATGCTAACAAGCCCAATACATAAAGTTTAATTGTAAAATATATAAATCTAAACTTCGATATGGTTTAAAATAATTCACACATTCACATTCCATATTAAAATATTATTCAAATTATATATTATATATTGCCTAAAAAATAAGATTATATATAACATGGTATACATATATTCATACATATAAACATATACATAATACATACATATATGAGATTTACTTGAAACACGTCCTCATTACTCTCTGTCTCTCTGTCAATATATGTATACTTTTTAATTGTTGATATTTTTGGCATGAATCCCAGATACAGCACCCTATATACAGAGTGTATACAAATTCATTCAATTCCTTTTCAAAGGGAAAATAAGCAAAAAATAAAAAATAATAAACATCAACTAACGCTTAGTTTCCAAAATATGGGACACCATTTATTTGGGTATCTTTGCTTCTAGAAAAGTTTATTTTATTATTTTTATTCATTAGATGCATTTAACGTAGAATTTCTGCACATGACTAATAAACTAACTTGAATCTAGAACTAACTCAATACCCATCTTCCTGCCTTTAATACATTACCGTGAAAGGGGAAACCCACATTTCACTGATGATAAATATTTCAGCCATGCCGGGAATCGAGTCCAGGACTCTTAACTCAGTAAAAAACACGCTACCAACTGAGATAAGGTGTCAGACGATACAGCAATAAAAGACAGAAGAAGTAAAGTGAAAGTATTAATATTGTACCCAGTGTTCAAAATGGCCGCCATTCATTTAATGACAGGCGGTTGATGTGTAGCGTTATGTTATCCTATACACACCACAGCATGTCGGACGTGCAATTTCATTGTAAGATCGTCAATATCCGCTAGAGGACCTTCATACTAAAGTTATTTCAAGTGTCTCACACAGAAACATGTCTAATGGATTTATGTAAGGAGACCAAGCAGGCCACATCTATCTCTCTGGATATTTCCCGTCTCACCGCACTCGACTATGTCCTCCAAAATGCGACGGCGCTCCGTCGTATTGAGACCAAAACCTCGGTCGCACTTCTAGGATCACATCTTAGAAGCGTCTCTGTTTAATTTGTCTGAAGGAAATGACGATAATAAGCAATATAACACAGTTTAGTACAATTAAATCTTAGTGAGAAAAGTATATAAGAAAATACAACCAGTTTTTTGTTGCTAAAATATTTAGGAAGTGTGATTAAAAACTCACACTCCTCTTCAAGGTGGATTTATTATAGCAAAACAAGCCGAAAATGTGATAAAACGACACAAAGAACTTCATCTGATGTTTAGTTTACGAGATTGTTGTTGATACTTAATGGTAATAACGATGTATATTATGTCTAATGTGTAATGTCATTTAATATCACAAATCATAAGTTTTATCATTCTGTATTCATGCTATAATTGTATTAGAAGATAATTGTACTAAAATGTTAATTCAATGTTCACTGATAATAATTTCAAAGTTAAAAAATGAGATTAAGAACCGAATTATTCTTGATAAATTGAGGTATTTTTTTTTCAGGAATACAGCAAAAAAGCACTTGTACTTTTGGGATGGAGGGAAAAGGATCCTGTTTCCAGTTTTGACATTGTTGTCAATATTGCAACAAAACAAACTAAAAGGTGGGTACAAAATGAAACCAAACCATTTATATAAACAACCTTATTTTTATATTTCATATAGGATACGGTTGTTAACATACATAAACACATTATATATATATATATATATATAAAAATTTATTTATTATTATTATTATTATTATTATTATTATTATTATTATTATTATTAGCACCGCGTCTTACTACCCATTCGGGTTATACGCACTTACGCTAATGTGTAATGGTAGGGTGATTGTGAGATGAAATGGAGGACCTACATTTAACGTGGAATCCGAACCACGGTGGAGGCCTGGCATTCCCCACATTCACAAGATGTCTTGTCAGAGGTGAAGAAAGGGTTTGGAAATCAGAAAAATTGGTGCCGGGACTGAGGATTGAACCCCGGACCCCAGCACAGAAGTCTGACACCTTACCCCTAGACCACCAGGTCACCGACATTTATTTATTTATGTGTGACATTATTTCTTAAAAGAGTTATAGCTGATTTTCGTATACTAGACCCAGACAATGCAGATTGTGGGATGTCTTAAAAGTTATTATTTAAAAAATAATAAAGGTATTTATTTGATATATCCTATAAAAATAATATATATACATGAATGAGTATTATTTGCACTACTTCGGTGGCCACATGGTCTAAGTAGTCACTATCGCAACAAACTAATACTGCCGATGACAGGGAGATCATGGTTCAATGCTGGTTGGGTATATTAAAGGTGGTTATTTCTTAAATGTTTCCCCACTATATCTTCTCTTGCTCTCTCTCCACGCAAATTTTGCTAAAATCCCTCTAAATTAAACCTTTATAATATCTAAAACAATTAGCGTAATTAGTATATACGGGTAGTAATGGTGGTGCTAAAAATAAAAATATTATTTGACTATATTTTTAAAGTAAAATGCAAACACTTATTTAAAAAAAACCATCACCAAAAATGACTTCCCAATCAGAATAACCACGTAAATTAAAATTGTAAGATATGGACGTATATAATAACAAGGTAAGATTTGATTTTTATAATAGGGGAAGGACAGGCATAACGGCCAGGGGGTTTGTAAGGCTGTACAGTGCTACTATCCTGGGTAAACGCGTGAATGTTACCCTCACAGTCCCCGTAGTTGTGTTGAGTCACTAGAAGAAAGAAAGAAAGCACGTGATCACAAGTTATTGCAATTTTTGTGTTTTTGATCTAAGGTAAGTCCTCACTTCATGTATGATTAAAAACTTAGTAAAACAAGCTAGGTTTTTGAAACATAGTTGTTTTAACAAGAGTGGTAACTTGGCTACAAAATTCAACTTTGAGAGATGGTTCATTGCTGTTTGTTGACGTCTGACAACAAGCTTTTGTTAGTGGCGTCTGGACGGGCACACGGCCAGTAGGTGGCTAATATTCCCGCCGCTGTGGCCATTATGCCCGTCTGCACTATTTTTCTTTGTTTTTAATACAATTATATTTTAATTAATACAAGTTTAAAATATAATTATGTGTGATAAAAGATTATTTGTAGCACTTCATGTTACTTAATATTGTATTAAACGTAAAAAAAAAATTGATTCTATTAGAATAATTTTAAATTTAATAATTTTTTTATTGTTTTAGCTGTAATTTAATTATGTTTTGTTTTAGGAACGATGTTTTACTATTACAAGCGCAAGAGAGAAAGGCAATTATGGGATTCAGGTAACATGCTAAGATCAATAGAGGCAGTGAAGGACGGCATGGCTTTCTTAACCGCTGCAACCACATATGATGTTCCTAGGAATACTTTAAAGAGGAGAGTGTTGATCCAAAATATGCGTGCTACAGGCAACAAAAAGGAATTTGGAGGTTTTAAGTCCGTATTTACTAGGGAACAAGAACAGAAGTCTACACCCATCTACTAATGTTGGAGACGGGATATTTCGGTGTGACTATTAATGATCTGCAAAGTTCAGAATTTGAACTTGCTGAGAAGAACAACCTTCCTCATAATTTTAATAAAGATATCAGGATGCTGGAAAAGGGTGGATCGCTGGTTTCCGGAAACGCCATATAAAGTTAGCGATAAGGTTGACTGAGCCAACTTCTTCAGCAAGAGCTAGCTAGTTTTAACAAGGTTGCCATTAAGAAATGTTTTGACATCCTGATCGAGGAAAGAGGCAAACACAATTACCCAGCCCATCAATGTTGACGAGACTGGGCTCACTACAGTCAGTCTATAAGCTCAAAAGTCCTATCTTCAAGGGGTATACCACGGGTTGGGTCTCTCACCTCAGCCGAAAGAGGGGTTTTGTCTTATTTGATAATGTGTATGTCAGCTGGGAGCATCTACACCCCCTTTCATTATCTTTCCCGGGTTCGGATGAAGTCTGAATTGACAGATGTAGCTCCTCCTGGGACTGCATTTACTTGCCCCCCTACTGGATGGACGCAGACGAGATTTTTGTACAATGGTTTGTGCATTTTCTAATGCATGCTAAACCCACAGAAGATCATCCAGTATTGTTGATATTAGATGGGAATAGTACTCATACTAAAAACATTTAGTTAATTAGGCTGGCCAGGGTTAATCATTCTGCTGTGGTGTGCATACCACCTCACTGCAGCCCTTGGACGTTTCTTTCATGGGGCCTCTGAACACTTTTTACGTTCAAGCAATCAAACTGTTTTTAAGGAACAACCCCGGGCGAACAGTGACGCAATTTCAGCTGAGTCATATTTTTGGGGAAGCCTACATGAAGGCTGCTGTTGCACTTAATGCAGTTAATGGATTTATCAAATATGGCATTGAACAACTCAATGAACACATTTTCTCAGAAGAAGACTTTGCTGCAGCAGAAGTAACGGAAATACCACTTCCACCAGCTACCATGGCATCAGCAGTAAGGGATATAGAGCCACCACCCACCGACAAGACTGCCGCTCCTTCATTGCAAGATGGATCGTCGAGCAGTAATATCTCCGTCCTATATAAAACTTATGATCCACAGCCGGGGTCATCATTTTACATCCACCCTGAGGATGTTTCCACTGTGTCTCGTGTGTCTGAAGCAAAAGGTAAAAGCAATGCGTGGAAGAAAGGTTATGCATCGTTGTTGTCAGGAAGTCCTTATAAAAATGATCTGTTAGCCGAGAAAGCTGATAAGGAAGCAAAAAAAAAAAGCTATGAAACGGAAAATAGTTGAATAAAAACAGAATGCTAAGACTATTAATAAAAATCCGAAGTAAAAAGCAAAAAAAAAACCGGGTCAACACTGGTAAAAGAAACCTGTTTGAAGACATCGATGATGACTACGATCCAGAATGTTTATATTGTTGTGAAAAATGTTCAGCTTTAACTTCCAATGAGCGTTGTCTCAAGTGCCAAGGTTGTGGTTTTTGGGCCCATGAACTGTGTGCTGGTGTCGTGGAAGAGGAAAATGGGTATTTATGCGAAACTTGTAGCTAAACTCCCTAAAAAGGACTTGCCTATATTTTTTTTATAATAGGTATTTAAAAAAAAATTGAATTCAATATGTTTGAAATTATATTTTTTCACTTTAAATAAGTAAACGTTTCCTTGAAATATTTTTTTTTCTAATTTAAAACCTGTTTTCTCAGTTTCTTTATCACTTTTCAGCTATGTGGCCATTATGCCCTACCCCTGTGGGCATAATAGCCACTTAAGTACTTTCTTTTAAAATTGATTATTTAGCTGCTTTCCCGGTTTCCAACTACAACAAAAAATTCTTACATGTACTAGGATGGTTGATGTATATATTCTATGATTTTGAAGTTTTCTGTATCGGTTGAAAGCCAGTTAAAAACTTCAAGGAAACCTTAGCATTGCCGTTATGCCCACCCTTCTCCTACGACAAATATTGCTCATAATTACAACAACAAAAAGTATTAAATTAATACAAAATCAATCTTACCTAAAAGTTTATAATCATGAAACCAAATATTCGAGTATGGTGATACCACCAATAAAAAAAGTTTGAGAGTAATTAAAATATATTCTTAAAATTATTGATTTTAAATTTGATATAATTTTTCAAATTGTACAATGGCAGAACATTTTGGCTTGTCTTATGAATATATTAAATCAGATATTATATTTTTGAAATTTTATATAATATTCTTTTTAAAGTGATCTGTCTTGAATATGGACACTGGTTCGATAATTGACAGTGCTACTGAGATATTGACTCTTTGTTCCAAGGATCGTCCACTGATCAGATAAGTAAATATCTAGGCGTTGAAAGTGTTCATTATACCTACTACGAACTTGGAAACATTGTTTAAAAATTTGTTCGTAAACGTTTATTGATGTTTCTAAAATGTTTCTTGCTATTCAAAAACACAGATAAACAGTTTGCAAACATGGGGAACCAATTGTTGGCCCATTATTTTGCAAACAGTTAAACATTATTTCACGCCCAGACATTAATTGATCAAACATTGTTTCCCATCTATGTTTATTTTTTTATTTTAAATAATTCCTATGCTCTCTAAGGAACCTCACTCGAAGGGCTATTAACTTATTCCCATCTTCATTCGCACTAAGTGAAAACTTTTCAGAGATCTTATTTAAGCATTTTATTTTTTGACGCAATTTCTCTTATAACATATTACAATAATGTATTAGTGTGAAATATTTATAGGCAGTTTAAGAATCTTGTCAGCGTTCCAATACATGACAATTTATAATTATACGGGAAAATGAGGAACTGATGGGCTATGTGTGAACAGCTAGAATCAGAATAATCTATGGATGACAAGAAATGACGTTTAGCATTTGGAAAAAGCAAAGGAAACATGCAAACTTGTTTAAAACAATTTTAAAACTATCTCAAACTTTTTTATAATTCATTTCAGAAACAAGGGTAACATAATTTATAAATGTTTGCAAACAAAGTTTTCAGCAAATATTTCCAAGTATATACAAGGATTAAGGTCTACTCCAATGAACGATTTAGTTTTCGAGTTGTGTATTACTATACAGTAGGATTTGACTAATTCTAATTCTGAGAATTGAAAAATGACCCCTGGACACGGGAATTGGACCCATGACCTTTTGCTTAGTATGTCAATGCTCTGCTCACTAAGCTATCCAGGTATCGTCCCATGCTCAAAGTCATTCTTCACTCATATTTTAAGGTAGAGGTCTATGATGGACGTGCGGAAATTATCGGCTACAAATATGTGATTTTATTAAGACCACGAGCTATCAGATAACGCAGCCACCTTCGAACCGGTAGTTGGCTTATTGATTAATAAAATCACACATTTGTAGCCGACTACTTCTGCACGTCCATCATAGACTCTGCCTTAAAATATGAGTGAAGAATGACCCCGGGCATGGAACGATTCCTGGGTAGCTCAGTGATCAAAGCATTGACATACTTAGCAAGAGGTCACGTGTTCGATTCCGTGTCCAGGTGTCATTTTTCACTTTTCAAAATATTATATCTAGATGGAGTAAATCATCACTAAAACATATATAATAGATTTGGCTATTTGATTCTTAATTCTACATTGATTGATTCGAAAAATGAGATAATTTGAGCCCACCGTGATTCCCCATGAAATTTATATTTAAAGCAATGGTAAAAAAAATCATTTAGTTCGAATTGAAATTTAAAAAAACTAATTTTAAAAGGAAATATTTTGATAGCTAGAAGATTATTCATTGTTAGTTTTTTTGAATTTGTACTCTTTTAAAACTTTTTAAAACCTAAACCTCCATATGCCGAGAATGTCAAATAAAGTTGGAGTTAGTCTAAATAATATAGTATAAATGAGGAAGCGGGAAATTATGTACTGGCGGAGAGCGGGCTTCCTAATATAGAGGATGTGTTGGTTTGGCTTTCATCGCTTCTGATTTAAATTTGCAATTTTCGTATGCTAATTTTCCCAAGTTTTTACATTTTGTGGACGGTGACCTGGTGTCTAGGGTAAGGTGTCAGCTTTATGTGGCGGCGGTTCAATCCTCGGTCCGCAAAGTTTTATCTGTTACCAAACCCTTCCTTCACCTCTGACAAGACATCTTGTGAATGTGGGGAATGCCAGGCCTCAACCGTGGTTCGGATTCCACGTTAAACTGTAGGTCCTTCATTTCATCACACAATCACCCTAACATTACACATTAGCGTAAGTGCGTATAACCCGAATGGGTAGTAAGACGCGGTGCTAATAATAATAATAAATAATAATAATAATAATAATAATAATAATAATAATAAATAATAATAATATATAATAATAATAATAATAATAATAATATAATAATAATAATAATAATAATAATAATAATAATAATAATATAATAATAATAATATAATTTGTGTTTGAATTTTTCTTGATTTATTTATGAATTTATTTATTGTGTAGGCTCTATGTGTTTTATAATAATTATTATATCATATATGAAATGTGTGTCATTATATGTAGTATTTTATATGGCTATTGATTTATTGCGTTACATCTGTTTAGATACTCATGTTAACGGCTAATTCAAATTTTAGATATTTCATTTTTTTTTAAGATATCCCTTGGACATCGAATTAAATATTGTCTACTGTAATATATGTGTTCAAATATTACACGTTAAGTTGGCCTTCCCCAATCAATAAACAGAGAGAGAGATAGATAGATACCTCTGCTAAACTTGAAGCGTAGACATTTTATTTCGGTAGCAAATGACATTCTGGTTATGGTGGAAAGCCAGCCCCTAAAGCGTGTTGAGGTGAGGGTGTTGCCTAGCAAAGATCACTTCCGTAAGGATTTGCCTTTCTTCCGCGTTCCTTAGACCAAGATGAGACTATATTAGGATATTCCACTGCTTAGAAAACATACTAACCTGAAATTGAAATAAATTTCAACCTATCAAGCACGTGGGTTTTTGTTTAATCTTAGACTAGGATTGTTTACAACTTAGTATAAGGGGTAGGGATGACTCCTTTCCCTTACTAGAAATGAATTTATTTTGGCATGAAAGAGATGAATGAAAAATTAGAAAAAGGTAATGCTTTAAATTACGATTTAATATTAAACAATCATAAATGTCCGTAAAAATTTATCTGGGGGGGAGGAGGGAGGGACAAGACTTTATAAATTACAGTTGTTGATAAAACTGTAAATAAACTATTGTTTTGGTTTTTCACTGTATAGGTATTTATCCAAGAATAAATATTCACAAAAAACACATATTCTAGTAATAAACTTTATTTACATCAAGATATAGAAATTTCTTCATTACAAAACATAACTTTTTCCATTGCAAACACAATATAAATAATATTATTTCAAAGAAGAAACACAATAATCAAATAAATAAACATTTTCTTTATACGAGCTACATTAGCCCCATGGCTTCTTTGGTGCTGACTGACAGCTCACAGCTGACAACTGACGGCTTTGAAAAGTTACCAGACCAAACTATGTATCCATACACCGAGCCATATGATCTGCATAAACATGTGTTTAGCAGCTGTCACTTCTGACAGTCAAAATTTTGTTATATACCTAAATGTTGACTTTCAGAAGACATCTGTGAACTGTCAGTAAGACCAAAGAAGCCATGGGGCTACTGTAATTAGAAAAGGAACCTTCATACACATAACTTGTATCAGGGGCAAAACTTACACCCCCGCAGACCAGTTGAATAAAAATCAGATTTAAAAGTAAGCAAACTTTTTGCCAACAGCGACAATGAAAATAAATCATCAATACGACAGTTAGCTTTTCTATTGTTTCTTGATTTTTACACTTTGGCATCAAGCTTGCCAGATCTGTGTACTGCTTTTCGTTTTTTCCTACTCTTAAAATTACTGTTTCTACAGCTGAAATATTCTTGAAGTTGATAATAAACTATTTAAGAAGTACCATGAGTCAAAGACTTTGTGCTATCGGTGTATTAAGTATCGAATGTAAAAAAGCACGTGGCCTCAACCAGCCTGAAGTGATTACATTATTTGCCTCTCAAAAGCCAGAAGGGAAATTGCTTGTTCAGTTTAACTTGACTCAATATGAAAAAATGTTAAATGTCTATTTAATAATAATATAATAATAATAATAATAATAATAATAATAATAATATAATATAATATAATAATACATGTAATTTCTCCAGAGTAAATTAGTAGTTTTTTCATATTTTTACTTTGAGTTTTTATTTTATTCCTATTCCAACCTCTTAATTACGTTAGCTAAAATCTCTCAAAAAGTAAAGAGGTCTCGGGGACAAGAGGTTTATGGCATAGGGACCCAGTTAAATAACGTTACGCGACTGACTTGGATCACATACCACAACCAAAGTTAGATGAATTACATATAAATTATGAAATTACACTTAATTTAATATCATAATTGATAGTCTTTGAAGGCGAATAACAATCGTATAGGCTGTTGCCCAGATTTAGTAATAGCTAGATTAATAAAGCCTTGTTTACAATAAATCTTCTTCTGTGAACGCTTAGCACGCACCACCAACATAATCTCTTTTCGCTCATATTAGACTGAAGACATGTTATCACTCTCCGAAGAGTTAGTCTAGAAAAATCTCTGTATGGTGATAAATAATTTAAGTAATTAATATATGTATTGGTATTTGAGTTTTGACTAACCAAATATCATACCATATTGTTGATTCACATAAGAAGTTATCAACATCATATTATTTTTTAATATCAGTTTATGATTTGTCAAAAAAAAGCTGATATTTTTAATTTGTATGGGGTATGAATTTAAAAAAACTAAATGTTTATTTGTGTTCATCTGAAAATCAGGATTGAAATGAGGAAGTTATGGAATCTACATATGAAAGAAGAAACGTCTTGAAATTATGTCGACGCCACAGTACGTAATGTATAATACTGTCTTGTACGTATTTATCATATTCAGAACTGATCGATTTGTAATGAATGAAAAAGCACATAATCGGAGGGGGGGCAGGGGAAGAGTGACCCCTCTTGACCCTCCCTGCAGACGCCTTTGCAGATAGTATAGAATATTTTCATAAACCATACAAGTGTATCTCCCTACAACTCATGGGTTGCTACGACAGCATCTACAAAGGCTTGATCTTACTTTAAGTGATAGGAACATATTTTAGGATGTTTTGAGTCCTGTTATCATTAATCCATGTGTCTCTCCTTCCAAATATTAAGCTGCTATGACACAATTTACAAATGCCTGATCTCACGTTAGCTGATAAGAACATTTTATAGGCAGTGTTGAGTCATGTTATCCTTAATCCATGTCACCCCCTCCATCTCCTAGGTTACTACGACATCCTCCACAAGAGGCTAATCTCACGTTAGCTGATAAGAGCATTTTATAGGCAGTGTTGAGTCATGTTATCCTTAATCCATGTCACCCCCTCCATCTCCTAGGTTACTACGACATCCTCCACAAGAGGCTGATCTCACTTTAACTGATGCAGACATCTTACAGTCAACGAAACCTGACAACCGTGACGGCTCTTTTGGATACACGAGAAGAATAGTTGGCCCTGGCTCGAATATTGCCAGCGTCGCGTCGGTCGTCTCAAGGTGCTGTCAATACGACGGAAATATCAAGCAGCATATTAGAACATCCCTTACCACTCACCTGTATCATTTTAGGAATATAATAAACCTTTTGTATAGTAAGAGCACCGTTAAAATGATGTTAGAGAAAATACAAATGTATTTGTTTGTGTCTATTTTCTCTTAGCACCGAGTCTTGCTACCCGTTCGGGATGTACGCCTATGAACTAACCACACAAATCCATTAGGGATTAAGAAAGTTTAACATAGAAGAAGTGCACCTATACTTGCATGGAAAGAGACTGGAAAGCAATTAAGAAAAAACCACCCTCAGTGCATCCAACTGGGATCGAACCCCGATCTCTCCGTCTTCACAATCTAGTCTATTGTGAGAGTATCACCTTAACCCATGTGACCACCAAAGCGGGTGTTTGTGTTTATTATTTATATAAACCTACAGAGTCCCCTATACTTTTCTGGTGGGGAAATCCTTGGCTCTATAATATTGGTTTAAAATTATTGTATATTCCATTGTTTATTATGATGTTAAAACCATGCAGTTTGGTGTAAAAATCATGTTTTTACATAAACCAGTTTATCATTTATTAATTATTTAAGTTATTTGGGACAAACTATTAATTACGACACTTTTCATTCTATCAAGGCGATTAAAAAAATTACATTATATACAGTAATGTAGATTTTTTAAATTCATTGAATACATAGGGTTAAAATTTAATGCATAAACCAAATTCCTAAAAATTGTACACATCTTTTATCATTCATTTAACAAATTGATGAAATTAACAAAAAACATATTAAAATTTTACTTTTTTCGTGCTGTGAAAATGGATATTATTTGTTAAGTCACCGAGATTTTAATATTTGATGGTGTTAGTATACCTACATGAACTTGACTACAGATATCCACAATAAAGGATTTTTTCCGGCGAGATTAATATATATATTTTTCCATAACGGATTTAATGTGTGTGTGATAAATGATTGATAGGGTTCGTTTTCCGTAAATAATGTCTAAAAAAAAGGTGTCGGTTGAAATAAAATGGCAGATTATTGGCATGAGCAGAAGCGGCTAAACCTTCTACTAGAGTGATTGTAGCAGAGTTACATGTAAGTAAGTCATGTGTAACAATACGATAACTGAACAATACCATAGCTAAATTTCATGAGACGGGTGGTGTGGGCCTCACAGTGACCGACCTAATGTCACCAGTCCACGAGAAGATCGCGTTATCGCACGAATAGCAAAAACTAGCGAGAAATCCAGTCTTCGTACTGTATGAAGGGTATTTCAGGAAATAACTGGTAGAAAGGTGTCGTCAATGACTGTTTCACGTCATCTACGAGATTATGGTTTAAATTCATACGTTGCTTTAACGAAACCATGAAGTTAAGAAGGTAATGAATGGAGTTCTCAAAGGAAGCACTGGAGAATGGAGAGGTGGGGAAAAGTCCTATTCAATGATGAGTCACGTTTTAAACTGTTTTTTCACCGCAGTGTTCATGTTCGACGCACAAAAACTGAGCGATATTTATCTGATTGCATCTCACTCTAAGTGCCACAAGGGGGCGGTGCTGTTATGATGTGGGATTGCATTTCTGCGGAGGGCAAAGGTATTCTGCTCTTTATACCTGGCTCCATGAATACGGTTGCTTATCTAGAAACCATGCAGGAGAGCATGGTACCCTCTGCTGCCAAAATGCATGGAAATTATTTTGTGTCTCAACAAGATAACGCTCCATGCCAAAAATCACAACAACCAATGGCGTGGTTTGAGGAACGGGAAATTCAGATGTCACCATGGCCTGCACGGAGCTCTTACCTCAATCCTATTGATAACTTATGGAATATGATGGCAGCTAGAGCTGTGCGTGCAGCTCCACGAAATATCCCCAAGTTACGGCTGCAACTCTCACAGGTGTGGAATAACATCACTGTTGCAGAGTGCCGTAAGCATGTCAGCAGCATCCCAGCACGGGTATATGCCTGCATAAAGATCTGAGGAGGCCTTGTTAATTACTAATAAAGTGTTGAGCCCTTTTTGAAAACATTTGTGCACCGTACAGTAGAGTACAGTACAGTGTTGTGTTTTTAATTTCTCGCTATCTTACAGATAGAGAAAGTCTTGTGATTGTCAAAAAAATTGAACTAGAGATTTTGATGAATGTTGACGTTTCATGAGCCCCCAAATCCGAAAATATGGTTTTTGAATTTCCGTCTGTCTGTTTATCTGTACCTCCAACTAGAGCCTAAACTATTTTACCGATAAGGCTAAAACTTGGTATCTGGGGTTTTCAAAAGGTTGCCCAGAGGGATTTTGGAATTGGATATCTAACTTTAAAATTAATAATAATTTAGGGAAAAAAGAGAAGATGTCGATTTTCTCAAAATTGGCTTTAACGATTTTGATTAAATTTCATTTATAAACATTTCTAAATATTTTATACAAAATGGCTACTCTCAATACTTCAGTAAAATGAATTTAAGGGCTGTGGTCTGATGTGTAAATGATATTTTTTTATAATATCTCCTAAACTATTTGAGATATGAAATTACTTATCACAAATATATAGGTCTATTTATAATACAAATATTTTATTCAAAGATTATTTTTATAAAACCAATAACTTTCAAGCTATACGCAAATACATATATTAACTTTTCGAGCACAAAAGGTAAAGTATTGTGACCGTAAAAAAAATCTAACCTGAGATGTTGATGGATGTCGACGTCTCATGACCCCCCGAACCCTAAAAGTGGTCTTTGCCGTCTGTATGTTTAAACTTAAAATTAAGAGTAGTTTAAGAAAGGGCGAAAAGAGAAAAAAATCGATTTTCTCAAAATCGGCTCTAACGATTTTGTTTAAAATTCATATATAGGCGTTGATTAAGATTCATTTCCATAAAGATGACTTTTAGGGTTCCTTACAAAGGCAGAAACTTCAATTCTCTGTATGGTGATAATATTAAGTAATTAAATATGTATTATATTATTGTTATGTATGATTGAATGTATTATTGTATGTATTGTTTGTATGTATTGTATTTATATGTATGTATTATTGTTGTATTTGAGTTTTGACTAACCAAATATCATACCATATTGTTGATTCACATAAGAAGTTATCAACATCATATTATTTTTTAATATCAGTTTATGATTTGTCAAAAAAAAGCTGATATTTTTAATTTGTAGGGGGTATGAATTAAAAAAAACTTAAATGTTTATTTGTGTTCATCTGAAAATCAGGATTGAAATGAGGAAGTTATGGAATCTACATATGAAAGAAGAAACGTCTTGAAATTATGTCGACGCCACAGTACGTAATGTATAATACTGTTTGTACGTATTTATCATATTCAGAACTGATCGATTTGTAATGAATGAAAAAGCACATAATCGGGGGGGGGGGGGTGGCAGGGGGAAGAGTGACCCCTCTTGACCCTCCCTACAGACGCCTTTGCAGATAGTATAGAATATTTTCATAAACCATACAAGTGTATCTCCCTACAACTCATGGGTTGCTACGACAGCATCGACAAAGGCTTGATCTTACTTTAAGTGATAGGAACATATTTTAGGATGTTTTGAGTCCTGTTATCATTAATCCATGTGTCTCTCCTTCCAAATATTAGGCTGCTATGACACAATTTACAAATGCCTGATCTCACGTTAGCTGATAAGAACATTTTATAGGCAGTGTTAGAAATTTTCGACACTAAATAACTTTTCATTGCAAAATGGTAGTATATTAAAAAAAACTCTTGAATGAAATTTATTTTTATAAAACCAAAAGTTTCTTAGATATTGGCAAATATATTAATACAATTTTGTGAGCTTTAGTTATAAAGAGATACTACTTAAGTTTTAACGCAATAATTCTCCAATGCTATAGAGTAATTAAACATAAGTAAGTCTTTCTAATAGTTTATGTTGTTTTTCCTTAAACCGCTTAGTAGTAATGTTTGTGCAACAATTATATATCTCCATTTTAGATTCAATATCAATATTAATAATTTTATTGGTCAAAATTTATAAATGAGGAATTTAATAGCAATGCGATGGCATGAAGATTCGCAACACCTAAAAAAATGTCGAGAATTTTAACGGAAGTTGAAATTTTAATATGAAATGTTGACCCTTGTGGACCCAATATTGATCTTTTTTATCAGTCCAAACATACAAATGAGGACATTAATTATTTAAAAATAAAATTATAAAATTTAAAACGGGACTAAAAAATATTTTTACATAAGTATAGTGCAATTTATTATTGGGTTTTCTAGTGTATATTATTTCGTTTCACATATATTACGAGTTTTGGGTAAATATCTCCATTTTTAAACAATAGAGCGAGAAAGTCCATGCGAAGTTTCGTACCATTTATTTACTGTAGTGAACATATACAGTACGCAGCACGGTTTGTATTTACAGTATATGTAGATCTATTTAATATATACAGTAGTACTCCGAATGAAGGTAGAACACTGCACACCTTGAACATTTCGATATTTCATGTACAATAACTTGCTCTAAAAATGTCCTTCCATTAGTAACAAAACACTTATTATTATATTCTGTTGTATTGTTTTATGTATAATTTTTTTAAAAAGAAGAACAATCTTTTAAGGTTTAAAAGTGATTGTTCACGTTCAGGATTAATGTATTGTTTAAATATTACTTCAATATGTCAAGTAGTAATGGTGTTTATGGGATCTAAGTTCAATATCTTTCTAATTTCACTGGTGGCCCATGTATTTATAAACGAAATATCATCGCGGAGGGAACTACATTACTACTATTGTGAAACAACGTTGTCATTCTCTTGTTTTCGTGTGATAAATCTCCCCTCAAATATAAGACAAGTAAAACAAAGCTGGTTAGTCGGGATTGTCAGAAGTTCCTTCTTACCCCAGCACACAATCTAAACTGAGTTCTTGAAACTACTTGAGCTTTAAATGAGTGTTTGAATAAGCTTGCGAATGTTTTTCTCTACTTATTTGAATATTCCTTTATTTAAAATTAGTTTATATTTCAACTACCCTCTGACATAAATGAGAGCGAGGAGATTTGGCAACCGTTAACTGAGTGAGAGCGAAGATAAGCTCTTCTCCTGAATACCAGCAGTTCCTTCAACAATGATATTTGGTGAGTTCAATCAAGACCTATAGAATAAATAATATCTTCGAATATGTTATTTATTTTTTATAGCAAGATTTCAAGATTTTACAGAGGTTTAAATAGTGTAAAAAGTGAGTATATGAAATTTATGAGAGTTATAATGTTTTTTACCCAACCTCCTCAATTAGTACATAAGCAAAGCATATAAACTGTGCAGGTAGTAAAAATAAAGTGCTTGGTGCTTATATAAAAGAAGAAGAGAACATTATATTTTTATATTACTTCTTTGAAAACAGGGGTGATTCATTCACGTTACACAAGAGGGTATAGCTTAGATCAGTGGTTTTTAACCCTTTATTTCTCGCGGACCCCAAAATATCCTAAAATATTTTCACAGTCCCCCTAGTTTTTGCTAACATATTAATCATTAAGATTGGTTTTAAAATAGTGGCTTTATTTACGGAATATAATAAGAAACAAATAAAAAATGAGAGCTTAACTTTCCCAAATGTGTTTAATGGGACCTCTACTGTTGAACACTTTCCCCTAATTTATCTATTCTTCCTTCAATTGTATTACCTAATGCTATTCACATGCAGGAGTAGATTCGGAGTCGATTTCACTGCTTTGTTTTAATATTTACTATTATGTAAAATTCCCTTTCATATAAAAGTAGAAACAAAGGGAAATAAATTTTTAATGGCATTGGTAATCAAATGGGGATTATTTGTACTATCCGTGATCTCTATTATCCGTGCTTCCCCTTCATTATCCCGGAAAATCGAGTATAATGTACTTGCATGCTTACGATCATCGAATTATTTCTTCCAGAGCGAAAAATTTAAGATAATTGACTTCAGTTATGAGCAAATAACATTTTAAATTATTCTTTCAAGGCCCCCGAAAGATTTTCGCAGCCCCACGGTTAAGAATCGATTAATTAGATGAAATATATCTTGCATTGGCGTGTATATAAAATGAGAAACCATTTAGGAAAATCTAAACTCAGTTCATTCGACCGAGATTCGTATCCCTTGAATCCTCGCTATCGGTAATTCTTTCTAATACGAGAGTTATGTCTTAGACCAGAGTTTCTTTATTATTATTATTATTAGCACCGCATCTTACTACCCATTCGGGTTAACGCACTACGCTAATGTGTAATGTTAGGATGATTGTGAGATGAAATGAAGGACCTACAGTTTAACGTGGAATCCGAACCACGCGGAGGCCTGGCATTCCCCACATTCACAAGATGTCTTGTCAGAGGTGAAGGAAGGGTTTGGTAATCAGATAAATCTGTGCCGAGATCGAGGATTGAACCCCGGCCGCCAGCACAGAAGTCTGACACCTTACCCCTAGACCACCAGGTCACCCCAGAGTTTCTTAAACCGTGAGGTACGAAGAGGTTTAAAGTGAGGTGCAGCATTGTTATATCTTCTAACTGATTGTTCAGTTCCTCTAACTTTCTAAAATGTTGGCTAAATGCAAACAGACCCGTTTCGGTGGTCGAGTGGTCTAAGACGTCACTCTCACTATATACCGGACTGCTGGTGACGGGGAGATCGGGGTTTGATCCCGGTCAGGTGTAATGAAGTTGATTGTACACTTTCCCTCCAAGCAAATGTTGAGTATACCTACTCTAAGTTTGAACTTCCTAATCCCTAACACATTAGTGTGGTTAGTGAATGGACGTATGGCTCGGATGAGTAGTAAGACGCTGTCTTAAGAAAAATTACGTTGTATGTATAAGTATGTGTGTAGATAGTTTGTATACATCATACAAAACCATCATAAATTAGTATTCGTTATTGTGTTGGTTTTCTACAAAGTTTCCTGGGGCCCACGGGCCGTATTTTGGTGACAGCTGCTCTAGATAAAAGAGTAATATATTTTTTATATAAATTGAGTAAAGGCTTGTCCGTTAAACTTAGTAGAAACTGTAATGTTACTATACTCGTATTTTTAACCATACTGTGCCAAGGACGAAAAGGGTTAAAATTGGACGCCCAATATGGGTTTAACCTTTATATTTTAAAACTAACTGGCTGGCTGAAAATATAATTCTCAAGATGAGTTTGTTATATGTAGCAATTTCTTTAAAACACAAACATTAAATAAACTTAATTAAGAACAAAAAATATTGGTGCACATCTACCTAATATAATTTCCTAATATGTGTTTGCCTTTCCACACCCCTCAGAATCACCTGGATGACCGATAAATATGAAACCTTACACACAAACACACACACACACATATATATATATATATATATATATATATATACTATATATATATATATATATATAGGTTGGGGCCTAAACAATTAGACGATCTGTGCTGAGGAAAATGTTGGACAACGTGTTGAGATTGGTCTGACGTCTGGTGGAGTTCACCTGAGAGACATTATCTTCAAAAAGTGAAAAAGTATAGTATGTGGTTTTCTTTTATTTAGCCAGTGAATATTCACTTTTCAATTATAGGGCTGGTTTTCAAATTACTTCTCGTCTAATTGTTTTGATCCCACCCTGTAGTGTAGACCAAAGGACATAACCCAAAATAAGCTAGAGTTAATAATTTTGTCCACAATTCTTTATTTTTTATTTTAATAAAAATTGAATTGGTTTAGTTCAATCAAACTTTATCCCCTCTCACTTAATGACTGGCAGCAAAGATAAATATTTTCTTTACAAATAAAGCACAACCTTCCATGCGGCTACCAATAAAATTGAAAGTTATGTTTTGTTAGGTTGGCTAATATTATAATGAACTTAACGTAGACAGACATAAAACGAATACAAAATAAAACGCCAAGCTCATATAGTTTGGATTGCAAGGTTCAAACTCCAGCTGGATCTATACTGAGAGCGTGTTTTTTTTTTACCTAAATGTATTCTAACTCTTTCTTTCACAAGGATGTGGATACATTTACTCCTAAATTTTACCTTTCTTTTACCTATTTCAACAGTGAAATTATATACGGGTGTCCCACATCGGTAGCCGCATGGTCAAATGCGTCACTCTTTCATATTGGGCTGGATTACTCGTGACGGAGAGATCGGATTTGGAACCCTGTTTGGTTGTACTTAAGGTGTTATTATTGGTTATCACCGCGTCTTACTACCCATTCTGGCTGTACTCTTATGTGCTAATTACGCTCAGGGTTTTAGGGACTATGAAGAATATATCTATAGAAAGTGTACCCGAGTTCTCGTGGATAGAAAGTGAAAAACCATTTTGAAAATAAAAACACCCTCAGTACACCCGACCGAGATTCTAACCTCAATCTCCCCGTCATCGGCAGTCTAGTCTACTGTGAAAGTAGCGCCTTAGACCATGAGGCCACTGAAGTGAATCTGGGGGTGTTTTGTCCTACTTGGTTTCTTCCTCTCCCTCAAGGTATATTTGAGAACATTAGTTGGGACAAATTGTTTCAAACCATTGCCGCAAACAAGTGTTCGATGCTGTGGGATACGATCAACAGACAAAAATTGAAATTAATGAAACAAAACAGATTTTCCTCAAATAGCCAGCATTGTGACAGGTGAAGAAGACATTGATTTTGTTATCAATTTGACTCTTTGTCTGTCTTCTTTTTCTCGAAGAATTCAAGGTTGCAGATAAATGCGAGTTATAGTCTCATTCAATTTATGACACACAGTCTACTTCCGTCTCTACTATAATTATTATATAAATCACAAATATAAGCTAGACCCTACTTAAACTTAAACACAAGGATGTGACTTACAACCGGACTATTTGCAAACGTAAAGGAAGTGGGTAAATCTTAAATACCCAGTTTTCTTAGTTCTTTAAACGTTTCCATCGAGCATGGTACAGCCGCACTTAAGTAAGATAGTTGTTTGATGTTCGAGAAACAAAAATCCTCTTTTAAAACCAAGTTTTGTTTTGTGAGAACACTTCAATTTATAAAATAATGTAAATATCTTCGTCGAACAGTTTTTCTTTCTCGCCGCGAACAAAATGTTGTGTTCGTTGTTGGTTTTATTTCGACAAGCGAGTAAGAGGTCTTAAACTCTTCCATGATCATTAATATTTCATTAAAGTAATTAATGTATACATATAGCTCAACCGGGAAGTAAGACGCGGTAAGAACAAAAATTAAAAGAAGCAAAAATTAAAGTACTTATAACAGGAATATCACACATATTAAAGTTTCAGTCTATATTTTAATATATTTGAGGAAAAAACCCCACCAATTATTTGTTTTTTGAAGTTTTTAATTTCAGTTGCATTTTCATAGGGTGTTTGAGATTGACATACATTTTTTTACTGCATCTGGTTGAAACCAAATAAAAAACATGCTCAATAAAACGTCGACAAACTGGAGATTTCGTAACGATCTGATCATAAATAAGCTGTAAACAACCGCGATGCTAAGAGCATCGATAAACTTGGGTTGTAAGCATCTAGATCAATTCAATGGCAAAAATTAGCCTATTAAAGTTTATATAGTTATTTTGTGTTCCACGTCTTACTGCCTGCCTGGAATAACCACATGTTTACACTTATAGGGTGAATATGAAGACATTTTATTTCTAGAGAAAGCTAAACAAACACCAAACCATCCATTTTAGTAGCAGGATCAATTAAAAGAGAGACAAGATTTTTATTCCAGAAAATGAGACGCTAGCTAGATTTGGGATTTAGTATAAACCAATATTCATAGAAATGTTACTATGAAAATTACAGATACATTATTTTCGACCAACATTTATAGTTTGTTACTATATTATCAGTGGTAGTTTATAGGTGTTGATAATATATATCAAAATTAACAGCTGCAGTTAACATAACTTTGCGTATATATATATTAGGGAGGGTGAGTAATAGGAAATTCACCCCTAAATAACGTATAGAGTACAATAATTATAGTCTACTCTGTTTCCATAGTAGGTTTAAATCTCAGCCGGGTGGAATGGTAGTAGTTTTACACATACAATTTATCACTATTGTTTTCCCATTCCCTCTACATGCTAAAGTGGGTGCATTTCATTAAACCTTCTCTCATCTTATTCAGTCATTATTAAAATAACACTGCGTCTTACTACACATTCGGGGTTGTATGCATAGTATGTACTAATCACTCTGATATGTTTGAGATGAGTACGGTTGAATTGAGAGAAAGTGTACCCAAATTTTCGTGGAGGGAGAATGAAAAAACATTCAGGAACCTCCACACCCTCAGTAAGACCGACTGTGATTATAACACCGTTATCTGCAGTCCATTATGTTGCGAGAGTGATGCTTTAGACCAGTGATTCCCAAAATTATCCCCTTCAGGCCACACTTAGTCGAAGACAATATTTTCACGGAATACTAGTATAAAGACTGTAATATAATACTTTTTTTTAAATAAATCTAGATAAAATTAAAATGATTAGTATCTAAATGCAGTTGATAATAAGTGTATTTTTCTATCTGTGCGCTCATGTAGGCCTAAATGAAAAGAAAATTGCCTAATTGCTTTAATTTTTAAACAACATTTTAATTGGGTTCCTAGGACATTTCAACAATATGTTTTCCTATCGTATTACTGGACAAAGGCACTTTTTAAATTTCTCTTTTGATTCATTTATTTAAAAGAACGGTTTCAACAATTACCTGAGAAGCTGACCCAATTATTTTTTCCAAAAAAATGTGTTTTTTATATTTCTTTTGTTATCGATTAAGAAACTTTGAATGGCATTTCATGTACACAATTTAAAATTTAAACTCTATTTAACAATTTATTTGCTGCTTGGTTTTGTGATTTAAAAGGCGTTCGAAATAATATGATGGTTTTTGGGACATACTGAGATGTTTGATTCCACTGCCTCACTTTGCTAGAAACTGTTGTTTCATTGTCAGGCGTTCTCCACAAACTATACAGATAAAATCTTGTCGGTCACAATCTTATTTTCAAGTGAAACCAAAATTTAAATATTTAAAAAAGATTTTTAAAGCTTAGTGAGGAAATATAATATATTAATTTATGAATCAAACAATGTGTTAAGAAAAGACAAGGTATCAAAGGGTTATATTTAATATTAAATAAACTTGTTAAATAAATATGAAAAATTAAATTTATATCATAAACACTTATGGACAAAATATTTAACATACGAGCTTTTGTAGTAATTTAGACAAACTATTATAACTAAAACAAATGACTTTAGAGATTATTAGGCTCATGAATAATGGTAAAAATAAATTGTTACTAAAAATGTTTATTTTTTATATTATTCACTTAATATGTCAATAAACTTAGAACTGATGATGTATATTTATTTTGTACACTTAGTTGAAACCGAAAAAAAAGGAAACCTAGTTTTCGAAAAAGTTTTGCAAAATGAAAATTTTAATAATTAATTAATTAAAGTAAAAAGTTGGCGTTAACAAATTTCTCCTTGTGCTGCGATGCTGTGGGAGCAGCCATTTGACGACTAGTTTAGACTTAATTCTACATCATCCTAAGATATTTGATAAAGAAACATTGACCAAACATGGTTAAACTACAGTGCAATTGAAAGAGTGCCAATGGAGTGATGAAAATATATATTTTTTAAATAAGTTAGAAAATTTTATAAATAGATGAATTTATTAATAGACAGTTAAATAGCTAATGAGATATCCCTATAGCACTTTAGGAGGCCCAAAACTATAAGATGTAGTGGATAGGTACACCATGAGATGATTTGTTGAATTAAAACACTGGTAGATTTTGGCGGCATACGTCCACATTTTTTGGAACACTTAGGTACCTTGGCACACATGTGTTAGGAACCATTGCTCTATACCATTCGATCATAAGCGAGTAAGCCGTTATTAATCTTACTGTTGAGCGTACTAACTAAAACAATTAAGAGCTTCTTATAAAATACAAACAATTATTTTTCGAGACAGCAATGATATTTTACTATATAATGATTAGTGTTATTTTATGGTTAATGATAATATATATAAAATGTTACAGGTGTATATCATAAGACTTGACAAATGAACATATTACTGTAGATTAATAACTTTTATATAGCCCTTCCTTTGAAAATTTAACTATACCTCTGTGGAAATAATCAACAATATTATTTGCATAAATTATTCAAACTAAATAATTTCATACCTTGAATCTAAATGTATATGCGCTCCAAGAAAACAGAATTATTATTAGTATAATTACAGTAGAACCACAGGCTTAGAAAATACAAACTTTTATAATTGCTCTCAATACATTAAAACTATTATTTTTTTATAATTGGTTTATTAACATTTTCTTTCTAACGTTTCAATTTAGATAATGTGACCAAATGACCCGACACCTTAGTTCAGTCAGTAGCAATATGTTTATTAAGCTAAGGATCCAGGGTTAAATTCCTGGCATAGCCGAAAAAATTATAATTGGGTAAATGTGGGTTTACCCTTTCACGTTGATAAATTGACGGCCGGGGACTGGATGTTGTCGCTGTCCTAGTATCAAGTTATATTATAAGGCATATTAAGCTAAAAGACACCTAGAGATCTGGTAGTGGAAAATATATTACTTGAATGAAAAACTGACCAGGCAACTGGCTGGAAACAGTAATTGATGCAAAGTAATAGTATGATTAAATGTATGTCTATGAGCTAGCTGTCAGATTCTAACCACCCTTCTTATCGTGTATCACTGTAGGTTGATATCTAACGTTGATCAAAGATGCAACCATTAAATAAAAAGAACGCGTAGCATTTGCTTGAATGTCCATACTAATGTACGTTAATCTACAGTCGGTTCGTCATATACTCGTATATAACCTTATAGAAGATATAAATATATCCATGGCTTCAGCTCACGAGCTTTCTATACCGACACGTGTCGCCGAATGTTGGCGAAATAGTGCCAACATTGCGGATGAGGATCACATGGCCAGCACAACTAATCCTTGGCCGTTAGGTAGATGAGTGGTCTGGAATTAAGCCGTATTGGTCGCCAGATTATCATTCAAACTTCTTTGCAAAACTGATGGTGGAATCAGTGCCACGGGTTATTCACAAATGTAGTCTTCATTTCATTCACAATACCTACATTACACATTACGTAGTGCGTATAACGGTAGTAACGGATGGAAGGGGATGAGATTAAAAGCCATTGTTTTTGCAGTTTTTATGGCAAAACATTTTTTTGGCCAAAATAAATAAAATAAGGCTCCAGTAGAAATATAGAATTTAATTTTCTTCACATGGTAGCATCAACAATTGTTGAATATCTGTCAAGGGTGTCCTGGAATTTAATTGACAACTTTTCTCTTTGTTTAAAAGTTTGTCATCTAATGCTGTTATGCTCATGACGGATATTCAACAATTGTTGATATCACCACGTGCAAAAATTAAATTCTATGTTTATAATGGAGCTATAATTTTTATTTTAGACAAAAAAAATGTTGCTATGAAAACTGCAAGCACACTGGCCTTTCTCACGTCCCTTCCATCCCACCTTAATCTCAGTTTTCTATACTGTAGCTTTTACATCTTTATTTAAGTAGCGCCTCATTTGATCTCACGATGCTTAGTTTGAGCTCGTTTCGACCTGATGATTCCCATAAAATTCTGAAAGCGCTGAGGATTGAACTCTGAACATCTACAAAAGTTAAATGTAAAGTCATGAAATGTAATAAATGATGGCGTACAGCCTGACGTAGTCCCCAAAAAAATTAGTGATTGAAAAATGAATATTATTAATTAAAAAAATTGGAAGACTTGCTATAAGTGGCTTAACATGCAATTATATTTTTCTAGTGGTATTTAAAATGCACTTTACGAACCAACTGGCTATACCAGACCATGACTTACAAACTAACTTAACACAGAACATAAACAGAACTCAGTCACTTTATCTCACACCCATTTCAGTAGCCATACGGTCCATGGCATCAGTCTCGTGTTTCGTGTTAGAATGACCTTCTAAATACGGGGAGATCGGGGTTTGAATCACAGTCTGGTCTACTGTTTTTTTTCCCTACATGGCTTCCCACTCTCCTTCCTCTACAATACGGTTATTTATTTAAAATGCTTCATTCCTCATCCGTACCCCATTTTTTAAATTAGTATAACTTTAACACTCGTAGTCCAGTAGTGGAAAGATTAGCCAGTACTAATGTACAGTTGCCAAGGGCATGAACGAATGTACTAATCGTATATTCTTTCTGTGGAGGCTCTTTACATGTCCTGATGAGATAAGATGAGACGATGGTGATTGTGGATACGAGGGTGTGGAACCAGTGGAAACAATTAAACCTAACTTGAGTCTAATTAATCAAACCTTGGTGACCGTTGGGGCAGTTCCCCTTTCGGGGAAATTACCCCTGGTGCCAGCTGGCAATCTAACCTGGTACCCCTAAGTTCGCAGCCAAGTGGACTGACCACTACAACCATGGAGCCAGTACCTGCATGGGTAGTAAGACGTGATGATAAAAAAAATCCTTTGTTCAGTCGGTAGCATGTCTGCCTGCTGAGCTATAGGTACTAGGTTTTATTCCCGTAATGTCTTGAAAATGTACCATTAGTTAAATTGGGGGTTTCCCTCTAACAGTGATAAATTAATGGCTGGGTGTGGCGTCTGTTGTAGATTTAAGTTACTTATAAATCTTGTGCTGATAAAATCCCTCGGTTCAGAAAGTTCACTTTAAATACTTCAAATAAAAAACAAATGAAGACCAACAGCTTGTTTTTATAAGAAGTTATAAAAATTTTTCTAGTAATAGTTTCCTTTGTGCCTTAATATACTCACCGGATGTCGCAAAAAAATCATCTGACGGAAACAGCTTTTGGGAGAATTAGGACTCTAATAATTGTATCCGAGCACGCACTTTATGGATACCACCCAACAAAATATGAATAAGAAAACAATGATATATGGATAGTATTAGCGAGTTAATATGCACACGTAGGTGACCTGGTGGTCTAGGGGTAAGGTGTCGGACTTCTGTGCCAGGGGTCCGGGGTTCAATCCTCGGTCCCGGCACAAATTTATCTGATAACCAAACCCTTCCTTCACCTCTGACAAGACATCTTGTGAATGTGGGGAATGCCAGGCCTCCACCGTGGTTCGGATTCCACGTTAAACTGTAGGTCCTCCATTTCATCTCACAATCACCCTACCATTACACATTAGCGTAAGTGCGTATAACCCGAACGGGTAGTAAGACGTGGTGCTAATAATAATAATAATAATATGCACACGCAACACCAATCATGTCACTGCTTGCATCAGTTGCATGTGTGTGTATGGTTAGTAATAAGATCAGGGGTAATAATTCTTTATTGGTTTTCCTTGTTGAGTTTAAATGAAGGATTGGGGAGGAGATTGGTAGGATTTCTAAAGATCATTACACATGACACGCTTCGATGGCTGCATGGTCTCGCAAAATACTAAACAGCTGGTGACGGGAAATCTGGGTTCGAATCCCAATCGGGTGCACTGAGGGTGATTTTTCCTTAAATGGTTTTCTACTCTTACTCTACGCAAATGTGGGTACATCACCTATAAAATTCAATCTTCATCATGCCTAATACATTATCACAATGGTAGCCGGACCCATGGTGTGGTGTTCAGTTCACTTGGCTACAAGTCTAGGGGTCCCGGGTACAATTCCCGGTTGACACCCGGGTATTTTTTCCGAAAGGGTAACTATCCCAACATTAGCCGGGATTTGGTTGATTAGGCTTAAGTTATGTTTAAAATCTGTCACTGGTTTCTCACCCTCATACTCACTATCACCATCGTCTCAACTCATCGAAACATGGAAAGAGAGTTCTCGGAAAGGATGTAATATTATTATATTAGGCCATCCCTGGACAAAGGTACATTAATACCGGATAATATTTCCACAAACTGGAATACAAAATTATATAGCCCAGATGCGCACTATATATATATATATATATATATACGTTTAACTTTCTAGATTAGTAAACTCTAATTAAGAGCTCCCTTAAAATAATCATTATATATATATATATATATATTGCAATTGTGTGTAACCCTAACGGATAGTGAGACACCGTTTCAAAATGATTATTTTAAGGGAGCTCTTAATTAGAGTTTACTAATCTAGAAAGTTAAACGTATAGAAACCTCAAAGTAGAATTAATAACATCATGAACTATCAAAAAAGATCCTCCTTAGTTTGAAAGGCATGTGCTAATATAAAGTGTGTGCGTTCAGAAAGTTAACGTTGAGCACCGCTAGTGACAAAACCAAAGTCTACGTTCAACCGTTGGTATACACATAGAATAGAATACCAACCATCAAAACACCTACGAAACAAAATTTTCTACTTTAAAAAATGAAGTGTAATCCTTGGATTTTACAGCTATTATTTGATTTCGAAACAGACTTCAGATGGGGTGCTAAGCGCCCTTTGCCTTTTCCCTCCAAATGTCCCTATAACCTCAACTCTCCCTTTCTGAAGTGTAGTGACCGCCAAGTATTGGAGTTTATAGTAGCCCGAGTCGAGAGAAATGTTTAATTCAAAACCCAACGCAGTGTTGGAATTACAATTCAGTAGTCGTGATCTTTGCTTTTTGAGGGGTTTACTTTTGCCCCACGGGCCAACACTACTGCCGCCCCTGTGCACTCTGCTTAATGGGAGAGGACTGGATGAGGAAAGTCGAGATTTGATACTCGCTTCATTTGCATTTAGCATCGTCCTCCCCCTCTCCTTCTATCAACCCTTCCTTCTCTTCTTATGCCACCCCCACCTTCCCCACTGGCACTACTATTATAAGCCACGAAACATATTTATACCAGGTCCACCCTAAGATTCATGAGATTTGTAAAAATCTATAGCAAAGGCGTTGACTTGAGGTGGTCTTGGGGTTAAGTGCTTGCTTTAGGACCCGATGTCCGTGGGTTGAAAACCAGCCGGGTTCAATGGATTTTTCTTGACCGATAAAAATCTGTAGCACAACTTTCTTCGGAGAAGAAGAAAAGCAGTCGGTCCCATGTCGATTGTGGCATGTAAAAGAAACTCTTAAGGTATGTGAAAATACCTTTCCTGGCAGAATTGGTGGGCTATTTTGTTCTTGCTCATAGAAATTATCGTCTGCTGATAGAATCAGTTCAGAAAGTGCTCGTTAAATACCTAACATTAATAATAAAAAATATTGAGCATTAACTTGACTATTATCAGCAACGGGGAGAATTCTATCTCAAAAGATTGTTACGTGTTGACGAATGGAAAGCGTTTTCACAAATTATGCTGAATACAGAACATGTTGGATGTTTCAGATTGCACATGCGTGACATTTCTTATTATGCATTGAAAACACGAGGAAAATAAGGTATAAACTACCACTCTGGATTGCGGTTGCATTGTGCCGATAAAGAGGGAATTGAGCCACTGGGAAAAATAAAGCAAGTTTCTCCACTACTACAAGCCAGTTTGTGTCACGAGTAAACGGTGTTTTAAATTCAGATATTGGTACATATTTACTATATTTTGGTTTATCATTTATTATGTTTTGGTTTTAGTGAAACCTTGTCCTTTTTTAAAAAAAATAACAAAGAAAAAACACAATTTTTGGAAATAAAAAAAAATTATTGGATACAGGATTAAAAACTTGACGGTAAGGTCTACTTTACTGTGAAAGTAAATGGTAAAAATTTCTACAAGGTCACTTTTCACCACTGGATGGTTGCCACACTGGTCCTTTTATTACTGGTGGGCTGAGACACGAAACATTATTGTTCAGGAAGTGGAAGGAGGAAATATAAAGAATGAAAATATTTATTTCTCTCATTTCAATATGAAACGTGTTTCCATGCTGACGTACAAACAATATTGCCAAATTAATTTACTCCTCCACTGTTTCATCACGGAGAACAAACTAAACCTCAGTCGTGACTCCGCAGCATGACTGTCAACTGTTTATATTAATTTAATCAAGCATCCACGCATGCGCACTCTCTGTTTTTGCCACTGAGCAACCCTAAACAAGGCTAAACAGTGAAATGCCTTACCTCACCAGTAGTGCAAAGAATAATGGATAAAAGGTGACCTGGCGGTCTAGGGGTAAGGTGTCAGACTTCTGTGCTGGCTGCCGGGGTTCAATCCTCGGTACTGGCACAGATTTATCTGATTTCCAAACCCTTCCTTCACCTCTGACAAGACATCTTGTGAATGTGAGGAATGCCAGGACTCCACCGTGGTTCGGATTCCACGTTAAACTGTAGGTCCTCCATTTCATCTCACAATCACCCTACCATTACACATTAGCGTTAAGTGCGTATAACCCGAACGGGTAGTAAGACGCGGTAATAATAATAATAATAATAATAATAATAATAATAATAATAATAATAATAATGGCTAAATAATTCACACTGTTTTAAAGAAACATGTTGGGAAATCAATTAAATCTACAAGGCAGGGGTGATAATGTGTATGAAGAGGAAATGCCCCAAAACTATTATGGAGAGAGATAGTAAAAAAGAACTAATAAATTATGTTTAAATACAACCTCAAATGCTTCCGGAGAAGATTTGAACTTCAATCTCTCCGCAAACCATCAGTTCAACCTATTACTATATTTACATCATAGACCACGTGAACACCGTTGCGGGTATAGCTATTCCTGTGTGACTATATCCAACCTGCATTTTTTTTTTTTTACCCTTCACTTTCCCTACTTCTTAAGAAAACTTGTTTTATAATCAGAAATAAATTAGAACTGCTGACGTTGTGCGTACACTACTCAACTCTGGTTCTTGTATATATATATTTTTTGCCGATTTTAGATTGGATTTTTAAATTAGTGCCGCTAGTGGATAAAGGAATACAACCAATATTATTATTATTATTATTATTAGAATAATCCCCATTCTTTAGTTATCGCGTCTTTGCCTCTCCTTGATTCACATCTCAGTTTTATTTACAAAAGAAACCGAATGCCGACGTAATCTATATATATATATATATATTTGTATGCATGAATATCTCAAGAATAAATTAAAGATCACACAAAATAAACGAATATCTTTGAAGAAGCTATTATTTGTATTACAATCAGTCACCACGCTTAATAATTTTGGAAATCCACTGTTACGTCATTAAGGGATCCGCCTACTGGAAAGGTCACTGCTATGTTTTATAAGGGAAATGATATATCTTAAAATGGGTGCTTAGGTTTGGGAGTTAGTAGGAATAGCGGAGTGAAATAGTTATAGTCATATAATTCTGTCTTTTAATGTAGGAATCTTTATAGGTATGTCAAACTGTATTTTTAGTCTATTATAGGAATGTTTGAGAAATGTATTAGAACTTAACCTTTCTACTTAGATTCAAACTTTTTCCTCTACCCGTGACTTCTTTGGTGCTGACTGACAGCTCACAGCTGACTGCTGTCAGTCAACATTTAGGTATATACCTACATTTTGACTGTCAGAAGTGACAGCTGCTAAACAAAGGTTTTTTACAGATCATATGGTTCGGCATAGGGATACATAATTTGGTCTGGTAACTTTTCAAAGCTGTCAGATGTCGGCTGAGAGCTGTCAGTCAGCACCAAAGAAGCCATGGAGCTACTGTAGTTCGGTCTTGTGCAAGCCTAATGTGCCCAATCCTACCTGGTCCCGCTGATCCAGACAAGGAAGTAAAACATACATAATATGACTTTTTCCATGCTATTGACCAATTCCTATATATAGGCCTAAATTAGTATTAATTGTAAGCTGTGCTATATTTAGAATATGTTTTCTTGAATATATGAATGTTATTGCACAACTCATATGAGCATATTCGTATATAGTGTAGACTTTTTTTTTTAAATGTCATGTACTGATATAATTAATCGATTTAAAAAGTTCATTTTGTATACTTAAGATAAATAATAGTTATTAAAATAAAATAAATGCAAGTCTAAAATTAACCGTATTTTGTTTTTAAATATGCCATCTATGTACTTGTTTGACTATTGTAGTTAATCTGATAATTTAATTTGAAATGGGTTTGCTTTAAATAGAAAAAGTGACCTACAAAATATTGCAAATAGTTTACGTAGTTTGAGATCTCGTTAATCAAATTATCTCCTCCACATTTATTCAGCGGAGCGTTTCACCTCTCACATCCCATTTCACTAGTTTCTCCCTCATTCCGCTCTTTCCGGTGCGAAGAGACGCAGCTCTATTTTTTTTTTCTTTCCGAGAGTAGGACATGGCGTATGAAATACAGAAATGAAACGGTCAATAGGAGGGATAAAATAGCAGGTAGGTGGAAGTGGGGGTTACGCATGTAACAAAACATACACTTAATGAAAATAAAGTACAAAATTAGTGGTCGCCTGAACTGTAGTACAAAAACAAAGAGGGAAATAATTCAACTTTATGGAAATTACAGTCTTAAATTTCTGTGGCCTCAAGTTTTAAATAGAGTCCTCTCCGTTAATAATTATTTATATCACCACTAGTGGTGTTTACTAAGGATTAGATTGAATTTAAATTGTTTCATCAATTTGGAATACGCCATATGGATACTTAAAACTTTTTTTTTTAATATTTAGTTTCCAAAATAAGAAAATTCATGTGGATTCGAGTTCAAAAAGAAAGCTGTGTAGATGGCTTATTAAAATTGTACCAAACATTTCCATAAATAATTATTAATGATTTAAAAATAATGTATAATGGTAAAAAATATTACTGAAATTAGGGTGTAATAGTGAGTATTCGGTTACAATGGCTTACATTTAACTTTTAGAATAGTTTATTTCACAAAGTGAAGTTTGGGTAGTAGCATAATTAACTTTAACACACTAAAATTGAAATCTTTATTAGTAAAAAAAAATTATTATTTTTAATTTGACTTAAATTAACATTAGACAAAAAAAATATACATATTTAAAAACCTGCTTCGGTGGCCGCATGGTCTAAGACGTAATTCTTGAGTTATGCTAGACTGCCAATTATGGGGAGATCAAGGTTCAGATGCTGGTTTAGAGTAATGAGTGTGGTTTTTCCAAAATGGTTTTCCACTCTCCCTCCAACCATATGCATTAATACCCCCTCTAAATTCAACCTTCGTCATCCCTAATTCATAAAAAAAACTAGTATATAGGCGTGAAACCTGAAAATGTAGTAAGACGTGGTGCTAAGAAAGATAAATAAAAATATTATTCAAACCAAAATACATAGCCATATATAAATCTTTAAATAACTGTTAGCTATTAATAATTTCCAAAATATATAAATTAATTACAGCAATATGAGTTAAAACCAATTTTTAGCTTATAAATAAATATTTGCCACCAAAGAACAACTGTCGTAAAAGCTACATTTTTAAATGCACAGACTATTTTCTTATAATAATCATTTACTTTTGAGTTAAATATTTGTTTCAGCCCAGATTTATATAGTTTTATTTAACTTAGAAACGCTTAGCTCCCTATGAATTCTTAAAATTCAAGTGAATTTTTTTTAATGTGGGCAAGCTTCGTTTTAATATGGGTTCCGTTAATACTAAATTAATATGATCTAAAATTAACGATTTTTCTAATTCAACACAATTATTTAAAAATATTGACCACAAATTATACTAGCGTGAAATAATTGACATTTCACGCCTTCTAAAATTCAATTACAATTGTGGAAATATGATTACAATAGATTTAAATATTCATTTTGTGTGGATTATGGCCGTCCACTTATTATTAATTTGAGTGTAATATTTAAAGTAAATTTAAATTAATAAAATATTTCGACTTTTGCATTTTGACGTAACGTTAATATGGTTGGCCAGATATTCAGACATGAGAGTTTGACGAAGTTAATCTTAGAATAATATATTTTACTCGACCTCAGTTGACTCGGGGTAAGTGCTCGCCTCTAGACCCGATGTTCGTGGGTTAAAACTCAGTGGGGTCGATGGATTTTTACTGAGCGATAAAAATCCGCAGCAAAAATAATTTAGGTGGGGGGGGGGATTAAAGCCATCAGTCCTATGTTGATTATGGCATTTTAAAGAACCCTGGAAAATATGTGAAAATATCTTTCCCAGAAAATTGGTAGATATTTTCTCTCTCACTCATAGAAATTCTCGTGTGTTGATATAATAAGTTGGTTCAGAAATGTCATATTAAATACTAAAAATAAATTAAATAATACATTTTAGGGAAAAGTCCAAGAGTAAGACCAAGATATCAGAATATGTTGACAAGAACAACTTTAAAGATTGCGTATAACCTTAACACGTGGTGCTAAAAACACAAACTATATTAAGCTGTAAAAAACTTGGCTCAGTAAGGAAAAAGGTTGATAGTTAATTACATGAATCCTATCGAAAGACTTGTGACAAGGGATTATGACATTTTGAATTAAAATAAGTTTTTCCGTAAATTGACTTCTTTATTTTTCACTGCATTTTACCACCCGGTTGGGCTAACCTCTTTAAACTTCACTAATGGTATAATGATGAAGAAGCTAGGATTTGTAGGAAACATGCCCCCATTTACGCGGAGGAAGAATGGGAAACCATTAAAATAAAACACTCGGTACACCCAACTGGGATTCAAGCCTTGAGCTCACTGGAAAATCAGACTAAACGAGTTTGGCATCTAGTCAGCTTGTCCTCCCATGTGGGTATTAATAATACTAATTGAATCCACCAACTTCCAAGAAGAGATAAATATTCCTGAATGCCATCTTATAATGTTTACGGGTATTTGTTCTTTATTGAATATATTTGGACTTTATTGAAGAATTCCAATTAAAATATGGTAAATTATTTTTAAGAAAATTCCCTTTGGAATGTTTAATAAAAAAACATTATTTATGTGTGGATATTTTTAAGACAGCTATCTACTATATAAACGTTTTAAAATATTAAATACAAGGAATCTCATTCAAATTTTAAAAAAAACCTTCTTATTTTAATTTTGAATTATCTATTCACTTAACTGTTGGTGCATTTCTTCTTTTCTCATCGATTTTGTTAAACTTATAGCTATAGTATAACGTAAATAATAACTCTATCATATATGTGTGGTATAGTTCATAGCTTTCACGGAAGGATGTATTTCAATATTTGAAGATTTTTTTTTTTGTTTACTATCAAGACCTAAATAAAATGTACTTCATGGGAATCGTAAAAAAGAGGAATTTCATATGGATGCTATATTAAGTTCGTGATATATTTTTTATTTCGTGGTGGTGTATTGCTACACTGTCTACAGCAATGCGACACAACAAACTGAGCTATAAAAGAAAACATACTTTTGTATTACCATAAAACACGTTTTGTTTTATGAAATGCAAAATACATGGTATATAGTATTACGCTACTATTCACATAATCTGAAAAAAGAAATAAAAATTGTTTTTATATTTTATTTTTGAAAAAAAAAAGTATTTTAAAGAATGTGTATGATTATATACATGGACAGTGAATGTAAGAGAGATTAGGAAAGTGGAGGCCATGGGAATGATTTTGTGAGGAGTATGTTAGCTGTCACGAGGAAAATCAAGATTAGGATTGAAGTGTGGAGTGTGGAGTGTGGATTGAAGAGTGGGGGTACAGGGAGTACATGTGAAGCAAGACTGAGATAGTATGGACATGTAATGAGTATGGAGAATGAGAGGATGCCAAAGAAAATTATGGAAATTAAGAATATAGGAAAAATACAATCAGAGAAGCCAAGAAGCCAAGAAAGATATAAGTGGAACAGATAACAGAAAGTGTGCAATTATTGAGAGGATAAGAATGAAAGCAATTAAAGGAGAAATAATGGTGGAATACTAGTGTAAGATAGATACATTTTACTAAACTGACCCGGCCACAGACTGGAAGGAGTTCATGATGATATTATTATAAATACAAAATTATACTACTACAAAGCCACATGGCTGACTCACTCACTGACATTAATGTTTAGCCGCTTCCAAATGAGCTAGAAACTTTAAATTTGGCAAAATTATAGCTTATAGCCTGTAACCGACGGAAAAATTCCAAAAGGTTTAAAAAATTTAATCTTTAACCCCCCGAAAAGAATTCAAAGTTTAGGAGCAACTTTAAAGTCAGTGTGGACCTTTCTTTGGAGGTATCTTATGGCTAAACGGTAAGACTTATCAAAAAACGGCTCTTTAATTACATTAATTTAAGGTGACCTGGTGGTCGAGGGTTAAGGTGTCGGACTTCTGTGCTGGAGGCCTGGGGTTCAATCCTCGGTCCCGACACAGATTTATCTGATTACCAAACCCTTCCTTCACCTTTGACAAGACGTGTATTAAACACAACTTGTGAATATGAGTAATGCCAGGTCTCCGCCGTGGTTCAGATCCCACATTAAACTGTAGTTCCTCCATTTCATCCCACAATCACCCTATCATTACACATTAGCGTAAGTGCGTATAAACCGAACGGATAGTAAGATACAGTGCTAATAATAATAATATTAATACATTAGTTTACATCCACTTGCAAAGAAAACTCACTGGGGGTTTGTGGACGTAACCCCCATCGATCAAAGTGAATATATATATATATATATATATATATATATATATATATATATATATACAGTGATGCTAAAGTTTACTAAGGTGCTAGGTCTACATTGAACTCTGCCTTCTGTGATATGGAGTTTGGTGATTGAATACCGGTAAGGTTCATTAGACTGGTCTTTCATTGTGATTAATCTTACCCTTTTTTCAAGCTAATAAGGATACATACCATTTAAGTTATCCCATTCATCCCTACTTTTTTTAACAATATGGTATGAATATCAATGTTTATAATAAAACTAATAAAACTAATTATTTTTACATTTGTTTTGGTATAAAACACAATTTCTGAATTAACCTAATAATAGACGAGATCGTTCTTATTACTATGGCTTACCAATAACTGTATTATCTTAATAATAGAACAAAACTCTCATAGCAAATAATATTTTAGGGGCCATCCTTCAATTAAATAAGGTTTTTTTGTCATTATTTTCGACCAGCCACTGCCCCCACGTAAGGGTTTGTAAGATCCCCCCCCCTTACCATCATATTCCAGTTTACGTATTTTTTTTACGATTGGTTTAATTAAACTATTTTTAGCGATTGATTATTTTTGGCATATATTATTATTATTATTATTATATTATTATTATTATTATTATTATTATTATTTATTATTATTATTATTATTATTATTATTATTATTAGCACCGCGTCTTATTACCCGTTCGGTTTATCGCACTTACGCTAATGTGTAATGGTAGGGTGATTGTGAGAAGAAATGAAGGACCTACAGTTTAACGTGGAATCCGAACCACGGTGGTGGCCTGGCTTTTAGGCATAAGGATTGGTAGTAAAGCGTGTGATATTAAATTCTATAATACTTTTATTGCAGTAAAATTAGGTGTAACACATCATAAGTAAATAAATATAAACGAAATTTTAAGAAACCATACTCTAAATTATCTATCAATAAAATGAAATTAATTTAAAAATTATAATAAAAATAGAAATAAACACTTTATATATAAAATGTTAAGATGTATGTTTGACTATAATCACAGCCAATTATTAAAGGTTATTGGAACTTTTTGCATAAACTTGGAAAAAAAACTACATTTCCAAAAAGTATTCTCAAAAAAAAATTGTATTATATTTTGTCTCACCATAAAAAGTATTAGAAAACCTTGAGTAAGATGGATCCTAACCTCCCACCTCTCTCATCTTAAGATATATTATAAGGCATATTATAAGGCATACGACAGGCCTAGCAAGCCGGTAGTGAAAAAATATATGACTTGAATAATAAAAACTGACCCTGGTCATAGGCTGGAAACAGTAGTGGAGTTAGGTAAGTATATGGTCACGCCTAGATCCTAAATCATGGAGTGTTAAGGTCGTTACAACGTAGAAAAGCTAAGCTAAGCTAAGATTTGCTCTGTTAACTCTTTAGAATAATAGCGGACATGTATTTAAATGTGTGGTTCACACAGAAAGCTAAGCTAAGCTATGCCTTGTTACACCGCGCTATGTTTTTTTCCTTTGCTGACCGGGCAATCTTTCCATCTCACATCTTGAGCCATTTTACGTTGCGCGTGCGCATAACATAGCTTTGGGCTCCGTGTTGAAAGGCGCAGTGTTGGTTTGTTGAAAATAACTAAAGAAGTGTTGAAGCTTTGATTTCAGTTTGTTTCACGTGTATTTAGTATTTAATTTATTATTTATATATTAATTATTATTATTTATTATTAGCACGGTTATTACCTCGTTACCACTACGCTAATGAATGAGGTGATTTGATGAATGGAGACTACATTACTGAATCCGAACACGGGAACTGGCACCACATTCAAAGTCTGTCGAGTAGAAGTTGTATCAGAAACTGTGCGGACCGAAGATTGAACCCGCCGCACACAGAAATCGCACTTACCCTAGACCACATCACCTATTAATAATTCTATTTAATTATAATAATAAGATAAATGAAGTTAATTGAACAGTCAACCTCCACCTCTAAATTCTATCCCAAACAATGCTAACAGCAGCATCTTCTCTTTCTCAGTACTATAAATGAACTCAATCAAGAGATTTTTGCGAACGCCATAATAACTAAGTTTCACTGGAGCAGACCAGAAAGAAACAACACTTTCGGAGGTTAAATAATGACCATAGCTGAGCTTAGCAATGCATGTGAAACCAAACTGACAAAGTCTTAGCACAGCACAGAATAGCTTATCTTAGCATTATGTGCGTATTGGCCTTTAGCAGAGCAAATCTTAGCTTAGCTTTGCTTTGCTTAACGTTTTTGTGTACCGACCTTAATGGTATATTTTGAAGCAAGAGAAGCTATGTTGTGAGGTGTAATTAATTTTTACTAAATATTAATTAATACTTATACTGCAATAATATAAGTATTATTTGAAAATATACACTGTTAGATTTGCCTTAGTAAATATTTTTAGTAATAAAATAATTAATTTAATATTCTAAATCTCTAACATTGTAATTAAAAGTTGATTTTAAATAAGCGGGGGTTGAATAGAAACTGTAATATTATTCTTTACCATGGTTTCCTTATGTAACTTGTGTGCAGATATTGATTCTTATGTATAAATTGAATAACAACAATTTAATTAATAAGTACACATTTTATAAGCAACCTAAATAAAGCTAGTATTTAGTATATGAATTTAATTTTAAAATTATATACTATGTGATATTTAACCTACTAATAAGACACTAACAAAACAATCGTAGGCATGGTCAGTGCAGTGTTTTTATAATGCCAGTGGAGGTTTGATTTCAAGAAAGTGAACCCTCATTTTTGTTAATGAGAGTAGAAAGCCATTTAAGAAAAGACTCCCTCAATACAGGGGTTCAAACCTTATATTCCCGTCGACAGGAGGTCCAGTATAATTTTATAGCGATGTCTTAGATCATGTTACCGCCCTGTATTGGTTTTAACTCAAGCTCTGCCGTGGAAAAGTTCAGTTTGACTTGAATGGAATCTTTGAAGGATTCATTGAAGCTTATTTCTAAATTTGTGATGTTCATACTGTTTTTTCTCAGCCTCGTGTTACACAAATGCCAGTTGTTTATTTTTAACATTCCTTTCTCATCCTTAATCAATTAATATTTGTATCAAAATGTCCCAAAAAATAAGTGAAAGCGTCTTTAATTACCTGGAGAGTTAGTTGTGAATCTACAAGCCAAAGTTTGATTTCTAACATTATGCAGTTGTTACTAAAAGTGTGATTTATCTTTGCAATAAAATTCTAAATTATTTACTTTTCTCAACTCGTCTTCTTATAGCACATGTAGTTTGTTTGTAGTATGTTCTAAAGAGTATCGATAGAAATAAAATATAGGTTTTTTGAAGGACTCGACGTTTAATTTTTCTTCCGAGTTCTGAATTAAATAATGTGGATATTTTAAAATTAATGACTCTCCGAAACTATTAATTGTGCTAGAACTTATACTTAGAAAAATATACTGAGTCATCAATTCTATAATATATAAATTTATTAAATAATTGACCTTGGAGGTCTTGGGGTAAAGTGCTTACTCAGGACCTGTTGTTTTTGGGTTCAAACCCAGCTGAAGTCAACGGAGTTTTCCTTGAGTGATAAAAATCCGTAGTATGATTCCTCCCATGTTGATTGTGGTATGTAAAAGAACTCTGGAAGGTAAATAAGTTTTTCTCAAAATTGGTATATCCTTTTGCATTTTCACATAGAAATTCAATTTGGAAGACAAGGGGAAATCACTACACTTTCTGAAATCCTCTAGTATATGAAATTTCTACCAGATGGTGCAGGAAACACTAAGCAGCCGAATGGCTGAATGCATTCCCAGCTCCGATGGATAGAAATAACATCAAACCAGGTTTGGGTTGTTAACGTAAGAATAATATATATAAGTAATAGTTTTTCACCATCTGTATAGGCAGCTTTAAATACATTGAACATATTTTAAGGCTATGGTATGCAAATTCTTGAACTATGTCAAAGCATTATATTTTATAACACAACATATTATCCACAAGACTTATTTCTGTCAAGTAAAAACAACATAAAATCATTAAACCTCCCATAATACTGGATAGCCAAGATATTACCATCCTTTATAAAATTATATTAAAATTGTTTCAATTATACCTCTTCATCATTATTTAAAGAGTTTCACAGTGCAACTCATTTTACATATCAGTGCTGACAACAAAACCCATTATTCTTTTCCTTTGTTCTCATGTCCTACTTTCACTTTTTTTTTCATCCAACAATTTTCTAACCCCCCCCCCCTCCCCCCTGTACACTTTTTTTTTTACTTTGAAGATGGAAACGTTGTACGTGTAGAGTTTTGAGATTTATTGCGAAATGCACTCTACAAAAGATGTTTCAGAATAAACGGGAGAGATAGCTCTCTATGGTTTTACCACGAGAAATAGTTGGTGTCGTTTCGAGCACGACATGGAGCACGTAGGAGACAGAGTCGGAAGGAGGGGGGGGGGGGAGGGAATTACGAGAAACAGTAGACTTTTTAATACATCACTGCATCTTCTTACAGCTCTTGTACCAGATAATACAAGTTTTCTTTTTCGTACTCAAAACTTTGAATGTAAAGGGCACACGGGAGAGATTCAAGTAAGAAAGGAAGGAGGTGGGGGAGCGGGGAGGGGAGTAATAGTAACAACAACAGAAAACACTTGTGAAAGTTCAGCGTAAGAATTCTTCCCATCCTCATCTTTAACCCTTTCTTTCCCCTTTGCCCAACCCCTTTTCCCCCCCAGAATGTACACAAATACACTTTTTACCATCGCTTATCTGTCTGTTTAAGTAGGTTTCCTTAAGAAGACCATTTTCTTAAACTATTCCTTATCCCTTCAGTGGCACACTTCGTTTGCATTTATATTACTATGACGTCAAACATAGTCGCTGATTTATTATTCAGAAGAAGAAAAAAAGGTATGTCCCGAGAGGTGATATTTAAAAAAATATATTACCCGCTTCGGTGGTTGAATGCTTTAAGGCAGTATTCCGCGAAATTTCTATACTCGTGGTACACTTAACAAGCCTACTTTTTTTTTTGTAGCACTCTATTTTGTTTTGGGTACAAGCCAAGGCAGCAGAAAATGGGATTAGGTATCCAGTCCTACGGTTGTAAGGTAAATCAGAATTAGGAAAGTATAGACTTTTTTTTTTCTAAAGTAACTTAAAATGTTCAAAGATCGTAAGGTTGAAACTATTTTTCTGCGCATGCTTCTCAAACATTGAAAACATTTCGTTTAAACCATTTGGATAAAATATAAATCTAACTTTACGCTAAGCTTTTGATTTGGTCAGATATATTTGAGAAATTAGTAAGTATGACTAATTAGGATATTATGGACTATAAATGGCTGCGTCGTTCGTAATTCGCAATAGACTTGGCCACGGAATAGGGTGGTTTTTCCAATATTGTTTTCCACTTTACCTCCCCAAAAATGCGGGAACATTACCTCTAAATTTAATATAATTTACACATTATCGTAACTAGCATGGATGCGTATAATTCTATAATTCGGACAGGTAATGAGTGAGACCACTTTATTTATTATTTTTTGCAACCAAAATTATGTTGAAAAGAACGCATAGCCTACATGTTTCAGAAAGCGTCAAGTACATTAATTGTTAAATTATATATAAATAAATACAATGATTTAGATAAATGTGCTTTTATAAACTAATATCAGTGCTGAAACTACCAAGCTCCATTATGTTGTAGTCAGTCAACCTTGCTACGAGTCTAAGAGTTCCAGGTTCGATTCCCAGCTGACATTTTGGGTATTTTTCCCCAAAACTGAACTCCCCCAATAGTCCCGGACATGGTTAATAAGGATTAAGTTAGGTTTAAGTGTTTCCACTGGTTCCACACCCTCATACTCACTATCGCCATCCCTGCACGTCATCAGGACATGGAAAGAGCCTGTCGTAGGCAGACTTAAAGCCTATTGTATGAACTGTACGTGGAAACATATTTTAATTTTCAAATAAATGTATATATTAAGACATTGTTTTACTATACATAAGTCTTCTCCACATGCGTTTGATAGTTTAATAGTTAAACACAAGCACTCAGAACGCATTTTTAATTAATATTCGTGTAAAATAGAAAACTATAACCAACAGTTGCAATTAATTTGCTTACAGAAATGGAATATTTAACAATAAAATAGTACTATAGTAACTAAAACAATGCTTCTCCTTTGGCTTTAAAATTAAACTCACATATAGCGTAGTGCAAAGGATAATTTGTCACGTCGCTGTAAGGAAAACTTTTATATAAAAAACATTCTACTCGGCATTCTCAAATAGTGCATTATAAACTATATTAACAATATGGTTTTATACTTATTTTTGTTTCAAGTAATTTTTCATGTCACAAATAAGTTTTTTGTTGTTTTAATTTTTAACCAACTGTAAAAACAGTATGAAGTAGAAACTAACTAAAAAATGCTTTTATTTTAAACTAACTACTTTTATTTTCAAAAAGAACATCCCATGGCACGAGTGATAGAAAAAAATTACGTATTACTTACAAAGGACTTCTATAACAAAATATACACCATACTTAGATGTATAAATCCCATTTTTAATCAGAAACAGACGTATCACTTAGAGGAAAGTCTGGAAATTCTAAGTTATATAATTTGGACGCACTAAGTCAAAGGTTAAGGCATAACGTAGTTAACTAAATAAAACACTCAAAATTTAATAAGTAACACATATACTTATATATATATATATGTCATAAAAATGCGAAAATAGGGATTTAAACTCCTAACCACTTTCCTTCCACATTAAAATCTTTAAATATAAAACATTAAAATAAATACGTAAGCATAAATTAAGTCGTAGATTTTTTTATATTGGTTCATCAACGAATGTAATCATGCCAAATAAAACTGCTTTGGAACTATTTGACAAACTACATAAATGTAATGTTTATTTTAACGTTGGAAATGTCAATTAATAAAAAAAGCAAAAAACATACTAAAAGTGGAAAAGTGTATTGTATGTCAATTTAATATAATATTTAATGTTTTCAATATATAATATAATATATAAGACATCTATTATTAAATTGGTGAGAAAGGTGTTATACGAAATAATATTTAATTTAAAATGCTCCTTTAGAAAGTGGCATAACTAGGATGAGGCGATTTAGGAAAGAGCCCTGGCCACCAAATCACTTATAAAATATTAGCAAAAATCTAAGTTTCTTTTTTTTTTTTTAACAAAGAAAGTTTATTTTGTAAATGGTATTATAACAAGTTTCCAGATTGAATTCCAAATAAAATAATTTACCTTAATTTAAATAACAGTTTTCAAGGGTTTATTTAACCTGGGCGTGATCAACCCAAATCAAACAAACATCTGCTTTTTAGTTAACAATCACTTCCATTTTAGTATTATAAACTATGTAATTTTCGTATTGAATTAGGCAATTTAATGAAGAGCCGTTGAAAATGAAAATTGGAAAGTAGGAGTTGGAAAACAGAACAGTTCAAATACCTGAAATGTATAATGACAAAGAATGCCATACTGCACCAAGGAAATCAGGTCAAGGATTATCATGGTCAAGAAAGTTTTCAACGAAAAGAGAATACTGCTTGCCATAAAGTCGAGATTGGAACTGAGGGAGGAACTGATGAAATGCTACAATTGGAGCACCACGTTTTATGGAGCAGAAACTTGGACTCTTAGGAAGAAGGAAAAGCAATACTTAGAGAGCTATGAAATGTGGTGATGGAGAAGACTTGATAATACCAGGTGAACAGACACCCTGACAGATGAATAAGTACAAAGAATAGTGGATGAGAAGAGAACCATTATTGTTATGTTTCTTTGTACAAATAAAACTAGATCGGACACATGCTTAGGAGAAACTATATTCTGCACGACGTCATAAAAGGAAAAGTTGAGGGAAAAAGGAGTTTAGGAAGAAGGAGGATTCAAATATTTGATGACTTGAAAGAAAAAAGAAAATTATGGAAGCTGGAAGAAGAGGCAGAGGACCGAGAACAGGGCACATTGGTGGTCTGAGCTTACTGACAAAAGGAATGGACATATCGTAAGACGAAACTAATAAATAATAAAATAATAATAAAATAATAATAATGCCACATAAGAGTTATTTAGGGCAAATGGGCTATGGACATAAAGATATCCCGATTAGTGTGGAGAGATGTAGTAGAACCACAGTGATAAAATCACACGATGAAACATGCAGGATCCAAACATATTTAACTCCCCTTAACGGTGACAAACTGTAAGGCATGTCTATTCAATGTAGACTTTGACTACTGATATAAGCATTTAATTTATATTATGGTACCAAAAATAATGGTCCCAATGAATTACAGGTATGTATTTTGATCTAGGTACCGGGAATAGATCCTAACTGGTCTCTTTGGAGATGACTTAATATAATTACAAAATATATTTTCTCACACTTACTATGACGAATGTTTTAAATTACAGAAACTTATTTGTATATTTTTTCTGCCCTACATATATTACTTACTCGATAGGGCTAGACACATACTTACATAGATGAGAAAGTTAGAATTTAGAGGAAATATACCTCGCTGGCATAAAGCGTAATTGGGAAACAATTTTAGTAAAAAAACATCTTAATACACCCAGTTGAGATTAGAACCACAATTTTGACATTGCCAGCAATCCAGTTTATTGAAAGAATGACGCCTGAAATAATAATATCCCTGATGCGGGTCTTTTATCTTGTGATTTAGATAATTTAGTCAATGATGGTTTATATTTGCTTCAAATATTACGTTTAAAACTATCTAAAAAAACATTCTTGGCGTCAGTCCACAATCGAGCCTACCGACCGAGTGGCCGCCGTCTATTGACGAATATAACGGCAATTTATTATGAAATAGATGCCATGTAGTCACATATAGTCAGCACAGTAAACCTCCGGCAGTTAATCTCATTTTTTTAGACCATTCAAGAAGCTCATTAGTTGTCCTCGAGAGACTGAGTTGACCTCGTTCCAGACTCCCTGCTTCACAGAAAGCACCGGGGTCGAACGGACCTCTGGATCTGAACCCATGAACTTTGACCACTAGACCACAGAGGTGGTAAAAAAACTATCTCAAAACTAAAAATTATAATAAAACTCACCTACTAAAATACTGTATAATATTACCTTGTATCGATTAGAAGCAGTAGGACCAAATATCCCTGACGAGCTATGGAGGGAAACCCGCATAGACACTAGAACCATACTACCCCATCTATCGGCAGTCTAGTCTATTGCGAGAGTGACGCCTTAAGAGTCTTAGACCATGCACTCAACGGAACGGGAGAGGCTGAGTTTCAAACCTTGGCCAGAGTACAGGGGATCCCCATGTGATTTATCACCACGTCTTTCCCATAGTTTCCATGTGAATGCGGGTGTAAATCCTCTAGAATAAGTTTAAGTTAATACGTTAGTAACTAATATATTGTAAACAGTATTATTTTTTTTCAAACACATTGTTACTTTGTCCGATTTTTCCCCTCAAAAATTGATGAAATATCGACGTTGTCAAGATTCGAGTCAGTAAACTTTATTTAAAAGTATCGCACAGCGCTTGAATACATACATGATCATTTCAAACAATATAATAATATTAATGACACGTGTGTGAAAGAGACTACACACATTATATAAATTGAATGACCTCTCAAAACCTTCAACTCATTTAGAATATGTATATTATATTTTTCAGAACTGGAGAAAAGTTTATTTATAAAAGCTTCCTGATATATAATTTAATTTATTTTCCCCGTTACAAATATACCTGACAACAATGAAAGCTGTGGTAAAAGGACGAGGCAGGGCTGAAATATATTTTAAATATAATTATCTAAAAATAACTTTGTTTCAATTAAAAGTTCACGTATTAAATGTTAACCCCACGCTGTGATATTCTAAAACAGCTTTGTTATGAATATTAAATTAATAAACACCACAAATAAAGAGTTTTCAGAAACTAAAAAATTAAACTGATGATAGAACATGCTGGAAGACTCGAATTAGACAAAGGAACGGACCTGCCGAGATACATAATACCTAATAAATAATATAGAAGCCGTTTTTAAATTATTTCGTTTGACACAAAGGCATGGGGAAGGGGTCTTTAAAGAAAAGGTCACCTGAAATATGTTGGAGATAGAATGGGGAAAACCACACCGATGATCATATTATCTGAAAATCACCCTACAGTGCACATGAGCGAAATTTTTAACCCTCAGAAATCGGGTCAATCCACGCCTGAGATAGTGTGACCACCAGTACGGATGAGTTTCATGTTCTATCCTAAGGAATTAATGGCACATTTTTTAATTCCCCTTATCATATATCATAAAAAAACGTTGTGTGAAAATATACCATTAAAAGTAAATTATGGGGAAGTTTTTTATACTTTTTGGACGGTGATTTTTTTTCTTTAGTATTATCTTGACACAGAAAATATTTTATAAGAATGTCGTGAACAGGAAAATTAGATAAAATACTACGCCCAAATTATAAATCACATAAAAAAATGGATGTATTGATTCGTCACTTATAACAGCGATATTGAGATAAGCTAAATAGTTTATTTAGTTTTAAAATAATTATGTTTGGATTTTTTTTGTTAGTTTTTGGATTTTGTAGAGTTGTTAAAATGTTTTCTTAAGGGGAATACAGCAAACCACATCACGATGATAGTCTGGTTCGAGATGTATTGCTTACCTAATTTAGGTGTTAAACATGAGGTGAGATGGGATCTTAAAAATTGTGTAGGCATTGTTAATATATTCAATAATAGCTTTGTACGAAAACCTTAATGGCGTCTTTCAGTAGATGAGCTTCATTTTTACATTTAATTTTATTAAGCAATCATTTAAAACGGATTTTAAAACTTTACAACGCACCTTTAGTACAATATTGAACTGCTTTAAAAAAACTTTTTAAAATATCATACAATTTTGCGGCAAAAAAGTAACCGAGAACAAATATTTTCCTTAAAAAAATTTATTATTGGAGTTTTATTTTAATGTAAAATTTAGTTTCACTTAAAAACCTTATAAATTAAGGTAACATCATGATTAACAACAAAGCATAGTAGTAATCTCGTGTTGAACTAGACTGCCAAAGGGGGGAGAACGTGGTTTAATCTCGATCGAGTGCACTGAGGGAGGTTTTTCCTAAATGGTTTCACCCTCCCTCCACTCAAATGGGAGTGCATTTCATTCAAATTAAACCTTTATAACCCCTAGTACATTAGAGTTGTTATTATTAATACATAAGCGTATAATCCGTACGGGTAGTAAGACGTGGTGCTAAATAAAACAAAGCGTAATATATTTTCTTTATTTTATTGTGAATAAATATTGAGAATGACTCACCTGTGATGAAGCTGTCCGTAAAGTTGGAATACAAATTTGGTCTTTATCGATAAGGTATATGCAATATTAGGATATCTCTTTAAAAAACTATTATATTTTGAGCTGCTTAAGCTTAAATTTTGTGACTTTAGTTAGCAGATAGCTAGCCTTGCTGAGTGACAAGGCAGAAGCCAAAAGCCAACCTAAAGAAAATATAAACACCTTCGAAATAGCGGTGGTAAGGTATAAAGCTAGCGAATACTCGCCTAGATAAGTTTACGTCTTAAATACGTGCTACATTAGCCCCATGACTGCTTTGGTGCTGACTGACAGCTGACGGCTTTGAAAGTTACCAGACCAAATTATGTATATCTACGCCGAACCATATGTTCTGCAAAAACATGTGTTTAGCAGCTGTCACTTTTTACAGTCAAAATGTGGGTATATACCTAAATGTTGACTGTCAGAAGTCAGCTGATAGCTGTCAGTCAGCACCAAAGAAGCCACGGGGCTACTGTACCTGTTTTAAGACGTAGCCTGATCAACCAGCTTGGGTGGTCGTTTGGTCTAAGGCAAAGTTTTTCAACCGGTGTGCCTTGAAGGGTCAGAAAGTGTGCTGTGGGAGTTTGGGGGAAGGTCGAAAAGAAGCTAGAAAAATTTTCGTTATTGAATTTTAGAACACAATGTTAATAATTGCCTACCTTGGTAGTCTTGGGGTAAAGTGCTTGTCTCAGGTCCCATATTCGTGGGTTAAACCCCGCTGGGGTCAACTGAATATTTCTTGAATAGCTTCGTTCGGAGGAGAAATAAAGCCATCGAACCCATGTCGATTGTGGATGTAACATATCCCTGGAAATTATGTTAAGATAACTTTCCTGGTAAAATTGGTAGGCCCTTTCACTCTCGCTTGTAGAATTTTCTGAATATAATCAGTCAGTTCATAAAGTGCACTTTTAATATTTAAAATAAATAAAAATTTACTTAATAATCGTTAATTTAATAATAACATCTCTCCTTAAAAACTGATAATCGACAATTTTAGTTCAGTGTGACATCAGTTGAAAAATTGTTGAAAATCGCTGGTTTAAGGCGTCACTTTCACAATAGACTGAACTGGCGATGACGGGAGGTTTAAGACTCAAATAATGGTTGGGTGCACTGAAGGTGGCATTTCCTTAATGTTTTTACACGTTTTCTTATGAAAATGTGAACGCATCACCGATCTAGCGTGTGTTTTAGTATAGTTTTATTTTGTTTTGTGTTTGATTGGGCTGGTTTTGAAAATAGTCCAAAATTTATCGATATAACGGGATGAAAATTCAATTGACGATGTGGCAAAACAATCCTCAATTTTTTACATATCTTCGCCCGTGTACCGGACCAACATGTGAAGGAAAAACACGGAAAGAGAGCCGAGGACTAGTTGGTCGATCGACAACAAAATAATACGGAACATTAAATAAAACAATATTGAAAAACTCTAATAACTGAGGAACGATCTGTACTATACATGAAATTATTCACGGCTGGCGACCAACGAGACGCATCTAGAATAACACTTTATCCCACGTCTGCGACTCACTATCCCACGTCTGCTGTCGTGGACGCGAGATGCACCGAGGAAATCCTACCTTAACATAGTAGAGTAATGTGTACAAATGTGTACGTGTATTAATCACAACTTGTGAATGTAGGGAATGCCAGGCCTCCACCGTGGTTCGGATTCCACGTTAAACTGTAAGTCCTCCATTTCATCTCACAATCCCCCTACCATTACACATTAGCATAAGTGAGTATAACCCAAACGGGTAGTAGGACGCGGTTCTAATAATAATATAATCTTTTGCGAGACCTTGGTTCGGGTTCTAGAAGGGCAGAATATTTTTTCTTTTAAGTTAGTAGAAGGTAGGTTGAGAAAAGAGTTGGCAATTTCTGATACTTTGACACAATTGGAACCACGAATCAAATGGGATTGTGATCTAAACGTCCCCAACACTTAATTAATCGGTAGAGTGTCTCTACTGATATAAGGGTCCCAGGGTTCAATTACCGGCATGACCAAAAATGTAATTTTGGTGAAATGTAGGCTTCCTCTTTCACAGCAATAAATTAACCACCAGGGGTTGGGTGTTGTGCCTGTACTAGATTTAAGTAAGTTTATGTCAAGATAATCTAATATGGTTTACCAGTAGGTTGGAGTTCGAAACCGTTCTGGTGTAGGGATGATTTTTTTTCCCAAACTTTTTTCCACTTAAATACGAAAATATTTCCTCTTTATTCTATCTTCTGCATGTCCTACACCATTATTGTAATTAATACGGTAATCCAGATGGGTAGTATGACACGGCGAAGAATAAATCTCACTCGGTATTGTGTTTCCCGACTGAGATGAGTGTCTTGCGCTGTTCCTACTCTGGAGTTAAAAGAGTTTGTGTGCTATGATACCATTTATTATTTTAAAACGTACATGTACTCTGAAATATATCTATTTAATACGAAAGTCAAAATTGTATAAACTTGTTAAACCCAATATCGACCAATTTTATGGGAAGTTGAAAAATGAGGACTTTGATAGAAATGAATTGACCTGAAGATGTCTAACCGCTATTCAAACTAAAACAACTTTTACTGGAAGTCGGAAAAATGGTCTTTCCCTCCTTGCTCATCCTCCCACCACGTATCTTCGGGACCACTGGGACTATAGCGCTCATCTTCGGGTGGGGAGTACCTTTTAAAACTAAACTAAAAAATCCCCCCCATTCTTCATCCGGCTCCCCCTTCCTAACCCAGACGTATCGCTGAAATTGTTGGGCTATGGAGCACATCTTCGAGTGGAGGTTGCCCCTTAAGACCTTATCGGGAAAAATTCCCTCCCCAACTACTCCAGACCCCTTACCTCTAGACGCACCTAAGGACCCCCCTCCCCCCTTCTAATTTCCAGCTCCTTAAACCTCTAACCAAAAACGCAGCTTCAGAACTTTTCTTAAAACTAAAATTTACGTATCTTTGTGTTCTATTCATTTGAGACAAATAGTTATTTTTATCAGTTTAGACAAAGTCTTTATCAAAGAAAATAATATTTATTTCTATTTTTACCGGGGAACTGTGCAATTTGTGCACTGTTTTGCCAGTTTAAAAGAAAAATGAAAACGTTTTTAACAGCTCTCTTTGAATGGGTACCATAAAATAGTATTTACTCGGTTTTCAATAGAATCTACTTTACTTAAAACAGGTAAGGAATTTTTCTACTTTTATTCTACCTATATACCATTTCCTCCTTTTTAAATACTTCATTTTACCACAATTATCAATAAACAGAAAAATAACTGGAGCATGTGTATGAATATTTAATGATCTAGAATAAATATTGGTCCATCAGAGCTTAGTTAAAGGATATTCAAACAAACTACAACTAACTTAAGTAACGGTACCATACTCAACCGCTTAAGTGGTCACATGGTCAAACGTATCACTCTCGTGTTACAATGAACTATCAGTGGAAAGGAGGTTGGGGTTCGAATCTCATTAAGGTATATTGAGCATAGTATCTCCTTAATGATTTACCGCTTTCTTTCTCCACGCAAATGTGGATACATTTATGGTAAAATTATACATTTCTTATCCCTAATCTCTTAGATTGAGTAATGTGTGTGTAACCTGAACAGGTAGGCCTAATAGGATTCGGAGGAAACAACACGACAAATACAGTTAATTTATAATATATTTAAATTATTTTGTCAATATTCCTTCATAAAATATCCACGCATACAACCCACACCTCATTGGTTTGGTTATTTTATAAAAATCATTGAGCGTGCTGTCTAAAGGTGATTTCCCTCCTTAAACACACTGATTATCAAAAATAATAAGAAAACATATAATTAATACTTTTTAAATTTATTTACATATAATTATTATGGTTTACATAATGATGATGGCCACATAGCTCGAAACATTCATGAATCACTTCAAAATTATTATTTTTCACAAAAAAAACATCAAATTTTTAAATCTCAAAGTGGTTTAAAACAACAATCATTTGAAAGGAACAACAACAATGTTGATCATTTAAGTTTTAACAAGTTGTATTTTTCCGTAACTGTTCACACACGCGATCAAATATTTATCCTCGATGGATCACCTTTTTTTAAAAATTTTAAACGACGTTCTCACAAATAACTCTTTTTTTTAAACATAAATTTTATTTTAAAACACCAACAAGTGTCTTTTTTTCTCTCTCTCTCTTTCTCGAACGTTTCCTTTGACACGAGGTGAAATCACTGAACACTCAAATGTTCCCACAAAAAAAAAACTATAGACACTCACCCCCCTTTTTTTAGTGAAATTTTTACTGTCAGGACGAATACACTTTGAGTAAAGATGCAATCATGAGCAAACCTCCAGCCGATAGGACGAAATTGGTTGTTGCTGAAACAAAGCAAAACAATACGTTATTAATAATTTGTAAAATATTATAAGCTTTTTATAAAGGCAGGCGTGTTATACTCGTTTTATTATAAGGGCCACATTGAACAGTAAAAATACCGAGAAGACCACATTAAAAAAAGTATTAACACTATATTAAGAGTATAATAGAGCAATAAGATGCGTTGCAGTCGTTTAGAGTTCCCGTATTATTTAAGAAGTTGTTTGATATATTTTTTAAATAATGTTTTCTACAAAATGTAGGCGCAAATTATTATAAGGTTTACAAAGAGTTAAAATTTGGAATCTCTGAGTTTAAAGTTAAAAAATTATCAACGATGACTTACACGAAAATGTATAATACTGATATTAAATAAATGGTTAGAAACCTTGAAAACTTCAAATTTTTAAAGTAAAATATGAGTGAAGAATGACCCTACGCATGAGACGATTCCTGGATATCTCAGTGGTTAGAGCATTAGCGTACTAAGTCAAAGGTCCCGGGTTCGATTGACGTGTCCAGGTGTCATTTTTAAATTTTCAAAAAATAAACTAATGTTTATAAAATGTTACAACAGAAAATTTTAAGATCATATGCTGTCGTTTTATAGGGTTTATGTAAGCATCACTCTTTTTTTTAAAACAATTTAAACTTTATAACTGGTCAAGAATTTCACCTACATTATGTTGTAAACCATTAACAAAATATCAAATCATTGATAAATAATCCAGGATTTATGAGCGACTGCAACGATTCTCTGTGCCCTTCAATGAACCGCTCTTAAGTAAAGGTATTACAACGTGGTATTTGCATAATTAGGCTCCTATATAAAAACAATAAGATAAACCTTTTATTTTCTACCAAAAATTTGAAACTCTTTATTTGCAACCATGTCGTGGTTGCAATAATGTTGTTAATGTCAGTATTAAAATCAAATACCAAAATCATTTTTATAATTGCTGATTATTTTTTTACTGTAAACCAAGATCGCTGAGTGTTTAGATTAATCAGATGTGGAAAAACAACTGTTAATATACGAATGTATACCCAAACGCTGCACATATTAATTAGATATATAAATCTTTTTTTTAAACTGATACATAATTATGGATGAAAGAAATATTACAGATTTGGTACACCAACCTCAAATACTAGAATTCTCTAAATTATGCCACATTCCTAAATGTTGTGCTTCCTTTACTTTTATAAAAATAACATTGGGGTTGTTTTGAATGATGGTTTATTATAAGGACTGTGGGCTGAACAAAATATATGGACAGAGCCTCACGTGGTCCAGGGAGCTACAAGTTTGACATGACTATGTTAGATAGCAAACGGGTATACTCTCATTCTTATTAAAGAATCAATACATGACCTACAAACCAAATTATCGGTATTACAAACAAGATCATGATGAGGAATATTGTTTTAGGGGTTAAACCTTTCCAACAAATTATCAGCATTAATATATTTCTTTATTTCTCATTAATGCTTTGGTAAGTAGCTAATGTGACCCACTTTGGTGGCCACATGGTCTTAGGCATTATTTTCGCAATATACTAGACGGGGAGATTGAAGTTTGGATCTCTAGTCAAATGTACTTAGGGTAGTTTTTATTAAATGATTTTCCCTTAGGCCAACATGTAAATGAGGGTACACTTACTCTAAATTCAACCGTTCTTATTTTTAACTCATTAGTGTAATTATTACACATGCGTACAACCAGAACGGTATCTTATATGAGGCCTATAAGGTTCATAAAACCTACAATGCCGTAGCCAGGTTGAAATTTCAACGGAATATGATGGATTAATACTCCAGTCATCGCAGGCAAATAAATTTCATGAATATTTAATGTATCTCTAATATAGTGTAATTTTATTGTAACTAGAACCGCCTCGGTGGCGTAGTTGGCTAACGCGCTTGTGTTGAGCTCGACTGCTGAGGACGGGGAGATCGAGGTTTGAATCTCGGTCGGGTGAACTGAGGGTGGTTTTTCCTAAATGGTTTTCCACTATCCCTACACGCAAATACGAGTTCACTTCCTCTAATTCAACCTTCCCAATTACTAATCCATTAGCGTAATTAGTACTTAAATCGTATAACCCGAACGGGTAGTAAGACGCGCTGCTAAATAATAATATTGTAACTAGAAGTCAAAGCTTAGATAGTGAAAATTTTATAAATTATATATTTATTTATCGCGTAATTTTGTATTAAGCATGGGTACCATAGGTTTAAAAAAATATATTTCAAAGACTTAGGCATTGATCTTGTCTAGTAGGCGTTGGTATCTTATCTTTGAGAGCTATTCCAGATTTTATAATCATTGAAATTGGTCTACATTATACAATAATAGCTTTTGGAGCGCGTCTTACTAACCTTAGTCAATCTAATTTGTTATTCATGAGGAAGGTTGAATTAATATGAGATGTATTCACAATTTTCGTGAAGGGAGGGTGTATTTCAATTTAGGAAAATCACTATCACTACACCTAATTAGGATTCCAACCCCGATCTCCCCTTTACAGGTAGTTTGGTCTATTGTCAGTGAGGCATCAGACCATATGCCACCGATGAGGATAGATATCTAATTATGATGTCGGTGACCTGGTGGTCTAGGGGTAAGGTGTCAGACTTCGATGCTGGCGGCTGGGGTTCAATCCTCGGTCCCGGCACAGATTTATCTGATTTCCAAACCCTTCCTTCACCTCTGACAAGACATCTTGTGAATGTGGGGAATGCCAGGTAGCCACCGTGGTTCGGATTCCACGTTAAACTGTAGGTCCTTCATTTCATCTCACAATCACCCTACCATTACACATTAGCGTAAGTGCGTATAACCCGAACGGGTAGTAAGACGCGGTGATAATAATAATAATAATAATAATTATGATGTCATTTTTCTATATGTACTGAAACCATAGTACATCCTATCTATGGTGGGAGAAGCGGTAAGTGACAAATAGGAAAAGTTATCATATATCCTTTTGCCAAACCATAATATCTGTAAGACCATATTATGTTGAGTTGTTACTTTTGGTAGACAAAACGTTCACAACAAACAAATTATTTTTAATCATTTTCTGTATTATTGAAACACGAATGTATTAAAATAATCGTTTGGATGTTTCTTTTATTAAAATCAAATTGGCTTCTGTGGTTCACTTAAAAATACCTTTCAAACAAGAGCTACTAAAAAACTGCATTCTATTCATTAATAAGATACTGAGCCAGTTGAAAAGGGCGTTTGAAGACTTAATACAAAACGGCTTTGGTTATGTTAATGTTTGTTTAGAAAATAAAAAAGTTTTATTTTGAAATTAGTATTTGGTATGGCACTTTCTCTAGGTTGTAAAAATTTACTTATTTATTTGGTGGCCAGTTATAGCAAGATACAATTATTAATATATTACTTTTTAATTTTTATATCATGTACTATAATATCTCTTGTTGCCAAAATCGAAAAATAAAAAACATAATAGCTTTATTACTATATTTTGTTCTTTAAATAAGTTACAAAAATGCCAAAAAAAGTGTAATCCTTAGGGAAATATATTTAAAAGCGTTTGTTAAGACTTTTTATTGATAATAGAGTACTACTATGCAAATAATAATAATTTTCGATCAGGTTGGCATATGTCACTTTCAGCGATTATTTGCAATAAATAATCTTCTGCTATCCGTCACACCCTTTCATAACTAAGATAGGGTCTAGGTAGACACTGGTCTACAACAATACCCATAGTTTCCTTTTTTACATTTGGTACAAGTAGTTTTTTTGTTTACAAATTTGTACTATTAAGGTAAGGATGGAGGCTTTAGTTTGAACTTCGTATGCTGTTCCCTCCTCCCCCTCATATATATCTTGCTTTCTAAGCCAGACAAGGGTGACCTGGTGGTTTAGGGGTAAGGTGTCAGACTTCTATGCTGGCGGCCAGGGTTCAATCCTCGGTCCCGGCACAGATTTATCTGATTTACAAACCCTTCCTTCACTCTGACAAGACTTCTTGTGAATGTGGGGAATACCAGGCCGCCACCGTGGTTCGGATTCCACGTTAAACTGTAGATCCTTCATTTCATCTCACAATCACCCCTACCATTACACATTAGCGTAAGTGCGTATAACCCGAACGGGTAGTAAGACGTGGTGCTAATAATAATAATAATAATAATAATAATAAATCAGACAAGCTTAGGCCTAGCACCTTTGATTTCACACCCATCAATACAGTAATACTAATGGTAAATATGATAATTCGTAATCACTAATCACAATCTTGTTGGTGTTATAGTGATTGTAAGATAAATATATATTTTCACAAAGTGGAAAGAACACATTTTGTATATTTGCTGAGGTATTCACTGGTATATTTCCCTCGTGTTGTGTAGACACTTTCTTTGAGATTGTGTATTTTCTACACATTCTTTGAAGTAAGCTTATTTACTCTTGCTTTCACCAAAGTTGTGTTAAGACTTTTATTCAGACCTTAAAGATATATCGAAAATAGTTTCTTAAGGTTACATTTTATCCAATAATGTTCCTTTTTCTTTTTTTCTTTTCCAAGCCACCACGTAACGAAGGATTACATGGATCCCAAATACGGAACATTTATCATTTGAAGTTATTTTCCAGATTTCCACTTCTTTTCTTCTTAGAATGGAAACATTAGTTCTGTCCGTACAGTTTGATTTACAAACAGTAGTTCTGTAAGATTAATTTTCACCTTTGATTTACAATCAGACTACTATTTTGTTTTTTCTCCCTCCAGCCCAATGATAAGACTTGATATTGTGTAAGTAACTTCTATTCCAGCGCACCCACCAGTAAAATAACATGTACTACCTGAGCCACTGTTACTTTCAGTTAGATTACAAAACGTGGATTATTTACAATTCAATGTTGTGCAGGTAGGCATTAATAGTATAAAAGGCTCTAGCTATATAACAGCCCACTTCAATGGCCGCATGGTCTAATGCTCGCTACTATCGTGATGGGGAGCTCGAGACTCGAATCTCGGTCGGGTGTACTGGGGATAGTTTTTTCATATATGTTTTCCAATCTCCCTGCACGCAAATGTGGGTACACTTCTTATAAATATAAACTTCCTAATCCCTGAAACCATCAGCGTGATTAGTAGATAACCGTATAACGCGAACGGGTAGTCTGAAGCGGCGCTACAGAACAACAACTATCACACATTTTGTTTTTAGCAGCTCGTCTCTCCCTTCATTTGTAACAACTACGCTAATGTGTCAGGGATAAGAAAAGTTTAGTTTAGATGAAGTGTACCTGAAATTGTATGTAATGAGAGTGAAAAAAACATTAAAGAAAAACCATCTTCAGTGTACTAGATTGGGATTCAAAGCTAGATCCACCCCGTCATTGGCAGTCCTATATATATATATATTTTACGAGTGTGATGACTTTGACCATTCGACCAGGATAAGGATGAAGAAGGAATAATTTAGAAGAAATGTAACCACGTTTGTGTGGAAAATTTGAGTTCTGGCTTATATTAAGTTAGAGTTGAGCAAGATGTAATATGGATTAAAGGTACCCAAATTTGCATTAGCAGCATGTTTGAGATTCGATTGAAGAGTCTATTGATAGAGGGGTGTCTTAGTTGTTAACCTCACCGATACGTTTTAATGTCAATCGATACAATTTAATAACCTTTTATTTTACCAAATACATTAGTGAGATTATCCTTTAGTTAAAATGATTGTTATAATATATTACTTGATGTAGAATGCTCATTACATTTTGATTACCATTGTGAAGGACACCAAATTCGTTTCTAGAACATGGAATATTTAACTTAGGCTAGTTACACTTAAATATAACTAAAAAAAGTTAGGATGACGGGGGTTGAATTGGGATAACATGTACCCGCGTATGTGCAGATCAACTTACGAGTATTCAAAACCTGGGCTCCCCATTAACGGTATGATTAACATCTTGCTCACTGATATGGTATCATAATTTAGTTTTAGTTTTTTATGCTTGAGGTTTTAAACATTCATCCTTGGACGAAATGTTGTGTCCTCCATTTTTATTCTGACCACCTGTAGAACATATTTAGTAAGACCGAAGGAATAGGTTTTGGGGGCAAGATATATCACTTGAAAGGGGTTGACCCTTTCATTACTACGAGGGGCTTTGCCAGGTTATTTATGTGTGGGAATAAAAATTGGTTCAAATATGCGGATTGAAAGAAGGCGAGGACGTTTTATCAGCTCTTAGAAGAATTTTTTGCTGTTAAATTTTATGAAAAAATAAATTGTGCGTTTGGTATTTGACTGCAATTTGCTAACAACTTTGAGTCATCAATATCCGAGTTAAGAGAGATAAATATTATAAAATTTTGATTTACTCTCATTACCTCTTCATCAGATTTCTCTTTAATTAATTCTGTTCACTAAACTAATAAAAAATATATTTCTTTCCAAATGTTAATCTACAGCTACATTTTATTTATTGTTAATTTTAGAAAAAAATATTTTGCTAAAATTGGCTATTTAAACTTAGATAACTAGCTTAGAACTATGTTAAGATGTTCTAAATTCCCTCCTACTAGGTTAAATTCCTGAATTTTTCTTTCAAGGATGGAGGTGGTGCAATATCCCTGATAAATGAAACTAATTCGACCCCTATTTAGAAAATCCATATGAGCGCCCTTGCTATCCTATTAGTGTAAATGGGTGTAGCCTATAACCCAGAATGAGTATGAAGAAACGGTGCACAAAAATAGGTGTGATTATTTATGTATTCTTCATTTGATACTTCAATTTTTACCGCTTCACAAAAATCGTGCAAGTTAACCAAATTTCTCAATTCCTTTTAACTGTTCATTTTTTCCTATATAAATGTTGTTCTCTTTGCGTTAAGTTTATGGTAAAAAAACACTTCAAATGAAGATCACAGTAACAAGATAAACCAAATAGGTCACCACGATGAAAGTGTTGTTATAATCTTAAAGTTAAAAATTAATGGAAAATAAATTGTAAAATTAATATAAAATTAATGTGCAGCACAATAGGTTTTTAATATGATTTATTTTACTCTATCTAATTAAAATAAAAGCTAGCTTTTAAGCCTATCTAAAACAGGTTGATTATAAAAATATTTCCAACATAACCTAATCTTAAATTGGTAAGACGCGGAGCAATACAACTGGGCCACGAGGCCGATTAGATCTTAATCACACAGGTGAATTGGGCCACGTTCACTGACTAGGAGAATTATAAAAGAAATAGATCTCTTGAAAGCTTAATAGCTTATTTGGAACACGCCCATAGGTGAATTGCACCACGTTCACTTTCCAAAACATAGACATATATTAATTTTATCTACTCCACCTTATTCTGCTTACAAGTAATAGGTTACAAGACATAATTTTATATAGAAATTTTACTTGCTTTATTCAAGTTCGTCGTTGTTGGTAAACATTTGTAGGAATGCTAAACCATGTTAAGTCTTTTACAGATTTGATGTCGGTAAACATTTGTAGGAAACTGGTTAGGTTAGGCTAGGTGAGGTTAGGTTAAATTGTAGAGAAAGGTTTTTGGAACTATCCCTCTACCCCTAAAATTGAAGGGTAGTTTACTGAAGGAAAAAAACAACAATAAATAAATATTTATCTGACACCCTCCTGGATTTGATACGTTTACAGCCTTATTGAAATTTGCGGTGTTGTGTTTTGGCGAGACCTCCAGAAATCTAAAGGGGTTGTCTAAAGTTTGTTTATATGTCTATGAACGACCTTGTCTCAACAAGTGTACGTGGCCCAATTGGAATGCACTTAATCAATTAAGTTGACATGTATACGTGGCCCAGTTGTAATGTAGGATTAACGCCTCCCTTTTCAAACGGAGATCATAACTTGTTTACGTGGTCCAATTGTAATGCGTCCTGAAGACGCATTAAAGATCGAAAAATATAAGCTTCTAAAATGAATGATTTTTTGTGAAGCGTTGATTAAGGAATAACATTTATTAATGGCAGTCTGAAATAATGCTATAAAGGAGAAATTTAATTCCTTCCCTTTCATCAAGATTACATTAAAGGTAAGGGATTTGACTTTAGTATATTTATTAGAGCTAACTAGGATAAAAAATAGGAAGGTTCGTGCAATAGAAGCTGTGGACAGTTAAATAAACAATCATAAGAAAGTTTAATTTGAAGGCGTTCCCTGAATTGCAATTAAAATTTTTGGGCTTGAGTTGCGTTGATGAAATGATTACTTCCGACGTTTTTACTGTAGTTACAACAGCCATTCCATGGGTGTGTTTTATTATGAATCCTAGACGATGGCTATTGTATCCAAAGCCGAAACGTCGCAAGTAATTATTCCCTAACACACCGCAAGCCCGAAAACATTAATTCTTATCATTATAAAGAGATTTTGTAACAGTTTCATTGTCCTTATTACATTAGGTTTGTGCTACATTATCTAGATAAGTATATAAGCAAAGGGTGATTTTTTTTTTTCCCTTTCCACCCACTCACCTGTGTTGGCAAGCCTCTCCTGAGCCAGTTTCTGGTTGGTGAGCTGGGTGAGACCAGGGGAGATAACCCTATGCCAAGTCTCGTCCAGCACCGTAGCTGAACACCTCAACTCCATGGTCCTGGTCGGAGTCTGGAAATGGCGCTTTTCCGCCTGGAGTCGCAGGCCTAGCGTCCTGGTGTGCAGGCCTTGGCTGTCCGTCTCATCCGTCGCCGGCTCCAGATACCACCTGTCCACCTGCAACAAACGTCCTCGTCTTGAACTCATTGATCTCTCTTCATTTGACTGTCTCTCATTGTGTATAGGTTCAACCCGTCCACCTGCAATAAACACCCTTGCCTTTAAATCATCGTGCTTTTTTATTTTACAGTTCCTTACTAGCTCCAATAATCATCTGTCCACCTGCAAAAGTAGTCCTCCTATTGAAATACTTGATCTTTCTTCAATTGACTTCCCTTCATCATATTCAGATAAAACTTGTCCACTTGCAATAAAAACACTCATCTTGAAATCATTGTGATTTATTTATTTGACTTCCCTTTGCTAGATTCAGGTACCATCTGCCCACCTCCAACAAACGTCCTAGTATTGAAATTAATGATATTTCTTGATTTGACCGCGATATTTTTTTAAAAATCAGCTTCACATAACACCTGTTCACCTGAAACAAATACCTTTGACTTGAAGCCATCGTATTTTTTATTTGACTGTCCTTTATCAGCTCCACATACCACCTGTTCCCCTTAAACAAACACCTTTGACTTGAAGCCATCGTGTTTTTTATTTGACTGTCCTTTATCGCTCCACATACCACCTGTTCCCCTTAAACAAATAACTTTGACTTGAAGCAATCGTGTTTTTTATTTGACTGTCCTTTATCAGCTCCACATCCCACCTGTGCACCTGCAACAAACCCCCTGTCCTGATATCATCAAGCTTTATTTAAAATTTGCACTTTTTATTTTTTAAAGGTAGGTAAATTTAATGGCTATTCACCCACTTGTCAGTGTAAAGAAGTAATTAAAGTATACTGTGATAAATCTCATGTACAAGACGTCTAAAGCCATGACACATTTTAAGAACGGCTATTTATAAACCCCACGCCCCCATATTTGTACCTGACATAGGCACACACCTAAATGTTGTCTATAAAATAACAATAGGTCTACAAGTGTTATTTATAATATTTCCTCTGAAATACTACATTCAAATAATTTAGAAAAATTCTGGGCAGATGTAAACTTTGCCAATTATGAACTTTTAATCTCCATCGATAGATAATTAATACAGCTTGTATTGAACGCACACATTAATTTATAAAATAATTAATGTAAGGCTACAAAACTTTTATGCTAAGGGGCTTTTAGAAAATGCAAACATATGTATTTTTCAACCAAAATTGGTAATATTCTATCATTTTATTGGTGTTGTTTTACATGGATTGGTAATACTTATAAAAAGAGACAAATAATACTACCTGACGTATGAGTACGTGAATGAATATACAATAACTTATAAAAATGTGAGATAAGGTCATCACGATGAAAATTGGACTGAAAATATATTTGTAAGCACTAAAAGAGTGTGAAAACCAGCAAATATAAGAATTTTAGGAATCATGTGCCTATAAAACATATGTTAGATACTTGTTAAAAAAAGTTACAATGCTCAGTAAATGTATCAATATTTTGTGTTAACGATACGGTAAAAGCAACCACTCAGTCCAAATAGAGAGGAACATTCTCACTGTCACGAGTTCCCAACTTAATTCTTTTGAATTGAATCTGTAAAGAGAGAATCCATTCCTTTACACCATGTGAAACCTCGCGATATTGAATTACCACTTAATGACACGTTTCCCACTCTATTCTCTCTCTCTCTCTCTCCTGGTAAGCGGTAACATTCAATCATTACCAGTATCCTCCCTCTTCAAAGAGAACTACATAATTTAATGTAAAGACAATTTCACACAAAATACGGGCTGGTTGGTTGGTTGGCTGGTTTCCCCTTGCTGCACCCCTCCCCTACATCCTTTTGGCCACTCCTCTTCCGTCTTCTGTTTCTTGTAGACTTGATCCTTCCCCAACATAAGCCTCAGAATGATTTCCCCGAGTACATCTGTAAATTGTGCCGACGCACGGGAGATTCTTGCGCTAATGGAGAAGAATATTTGATACGGGATGATGTAAAAAGGGCATAGGTAGTTTTGAATTTGGAGGGAGAGCTTATAAAACATTTTGATGAAAGCGATATATTTGATTTTTATCATCGCGTCTTATTGCCTGTTTAGTCTACACGCAAATATATATATATATAATATAATTTATATTAAATATTAATTACGCTAATGGAGTAGTAATAATCAAGGAATATTTCTAGAGGTGATAGGCTTGGATTTGCATGGAAATGGGGAAACTATTTAGGAAAAATAACCTCTCAGTAGACCTGACCGAGATTAGAGCCCATTATATCAATCTTCAGCAGATCAGTACAAGATATTGACGTCTTAGATCATTTGGCCACTGAAGCGGGTGAGGATATAATTAATTTTGTATGTGCAACAATAATTATCACAACTCAACCAGTATACAAATGGGTAGGGATGAGTAACTTATAATTTATAGGAAATTTTTGAAGAGCATTTTATTTTGGTATGGAGATTTATAATTATTAATAATAATTATTATTATGTTACGGAAAAAATATCAACCTGTTGATCCTAATCATTTTGCTAGCTTAGTTACGATACGTTTCAATATAATACAAATTAGTATTTTTTATCATTATATTTACTATTTATTTAATCATTATTTTAACTACTGTGTCAAGATTTACTGTCTATATTGATTTTGTCAAGTTAACATTAAGATTCTTTAATCTAAAATGTACTGTATCATTGCATACATGTTTTAATTTAATTTAATACAATTTTATCCTACTGGATAATTCAACAAATTTAACTATGGTATATTTTTTTTCAAAACTGAATTATAATATAATTTAAAAATTACATTGTGTTTCATAATTGAGAAATGGTATTCACAAGATTTATATGATTACTTATTTCGGAAGTAAAAGTTGCAAAAGGCTAACAACTTTTCAGAATGTACCTAATTTATTATAATATCCATTTATATTATATATTTCCTCATTTTATTGGCGAGATAACCATTTATGAATAAATACCTTCAAACACATGACCGGTATTTTAACCCCGACCTACCCTTCATCTGCGATTCAGAGTATTATGAAAGTGACGTCCTGGGCCGTGTAATAATGGGGGTGAATCGATAATGTAGGTTCAGCTATTTTAAAATATTGGCTAAGAAATAACTCTTTTACACCGGAGACGAATTGGAACCTTTTACTTATAGAACCAGTATGCTATCCAAACTCGCATCATCTTTACACAACAGTTAATGATGGCTAGTACGTCAGATATCATAATATAAACGTCTACTCATTCGTAAAATTAAACCAGGTATTACACTTCCTAGTTGGGTGACATGGTGGTCTAAGGGTAAGATGTCGAAATTCTGTGTTGGGGGTCCGGGGTTCAATCCTCGGTCCTGGCACAGAGTTATTTGATTTCCAAACCCTTCCTTCATCTCTGACAAAAGTGTATTAATCACAACTTGTGAGTGTGTGGAATGCCAGGCCTCCACCGTGGTTCGGATCCCACGTTAAACTGCAGGTCCTCCATTTCATCTCACTATCACCCTACCAATACACATTAGCGTAAGTGCGTATAACCCGAACGGTTAGTAAGACGCGGTGCTAATGATATTAATAATAATAATAATAATATAATAATAATACATTGCCTCGTAATTCTTTTCGTTAAGACTTTCCACGAAGTTAAGTGATAAAAGCAACTAAATTGATGATAAATTGTTCGCTTGCATTGTTTTCAAATTGAAAACAATGGCTGCATTGTGGCAAATTTGATTATGAGTTTCATTTTCGGAAATTACTTAGACGTTGAAAATCAATGCAATAGTTGTGACTAAAATAATCATGTTATTCTTAGTGAGGTATATATTTGTCTTTACGTTTTTTTCCAAGCAAAATTACCATTACAAGTATTCTTAATATGATAGAACAGTAAATTTACACTACGTTTGATTTTATTTTTTTAAACAGACTTTACTAACAAAAATAATTAGTATTAAATCATAAATAGAGTTTAGTATCATATAGACTATATTTAAATGTTGTAGTTGAAATTGTATGATGAATGTATTCGCGTTTAATTTGTTTTCAAAATTTAACTTAAGGCAGAATCTCAAATGTATATTCCGAATATTTTCTACAAAAAAAAACCTCCATAGATATCTCAAGATTTGTTTTATAATCTCGATATCCCAGACAAAAGAAAATTATTGCGCCCTAAGCAGATCAACAGCCAGAGGGTAATTGAAAGCAACCATCCGCAATCTCGACAAGCATGCCAATGTTTGATAGTGAAATACAACTCCAAGCTTACTGTAATCTAAGATTAAACTTTACGACTTTAAATCCACGTAGCTTAACAGCTCACTTTGGTTAAACATAGCACTGCTGTGCTGGTTAAATTAGGATTTGGTGACTTTAACTAATTCTTGTTGTTAATATTCTCGGAACAATAGATTTGTTACGAAGCTTTTATTAATTTATACTTAGATATTGCAAGCAAGATATTACAACACTTTTGCAATTGTTCTTAAAAAAATTAATAAAAGTAAATTGTCTATTTTGGTGCGACTACCATTTTAAAGAGTTATTTAAAGGTGCCTGATATATATTTATACTGGGAAATTAAAAAAAAATTATATTTGAAATAAAATTTCAAAAAACTATTTCGTTCCAAACATCTATTTGGTCTTCGAAGTCTTGGGATTCTTCAAAAGTAAAACTCAAAGTAGTCATCAACCTTCCAATTATCACCCATTGTTTTTAAAGTGACACAAAATGTTACAAAAGCTTCTTACACGGAAGACAATATGGAGGAATATTTTGCAAACGTAAACGTTATGTTTTCTAACCGAAATGGGACTTGCGTTAACTATACGACCACTTTTACATGGAAGTTGACTCCAGCCGATCATTATACAATAAAATATTATGGTATGTCCTAATGAAAAGAATATCAAAGTTTTATAAATTTGGGACTGGGACATTTATTTATAAGTTTTATTTTATTGATTTTTTTTAGCACCACATCTTAATATCCGTTTGAGTTATACGCTTATGTACTAATTACGCTAATGCTTTTAGTGATTATATAGGTTATATTTTAAAGAAGTGTACCTGAATTTACGTGTAGGGAAAGTGGAAAACCATTTTGGAAAAACCACCTTCCGTACACCCGACCAAGACTTGAACCTCTATTTCCCCGTGTGTTTTTTTCTCTTACAAATTTAAAAAAAAATCTCATAGGAGCTTACAAATAATTGATTTTGGAAAATTTTACATTGTATTTAAAAATGTTTGATCAATTATGGTACTCGCCTCGGTGGCGTATTTGGCTAACGCGCTTGTCGTGTTGAGCTCGACAGCTGAGAACGGGGGGATCGAGGTTCGAATCTCGGTCGGGTGAACTGGGGTGGTTTTTTTCCTAAAATGGTTTTCCATTCTCCCTCCACGCAAATGCGGATTCACTCCCTCTAATTAAACCTTCCCAATTCCTAATCTATTAGCGTAATTAGTACTACCCAAACGGGTAGTAAGACGCGGTGCTAAATATTATTATTATTATTGCATCTATCTGGAATCAAACACTGACTTTTAGAGTAAAAGTTGAGAGGAGTACAACCTACACTTAATAGCCAATCTTAGGAAACTTTTTTTGTATATAATTAAAAACCATATTTTCTATTCACCTTAATTTCTATACGTATTTTCGGTCTTGAAATACTTATTAAAATAAAAAATAGATCGTATGTGAACACGCGGGTTAAACGTCAAGCTTGTTTAATCTCGTTTATTGGCGACAAAGATAGGTCAGAGTTCGAATCTTGGCAGGGTTTATAAAAGCGGAATATTTCCAAATGTTTTCAACTTTCTTTTCTAATAATATATAACCAGTATAGGGTGATTACTCTTAAAACTACTTATATAAAATATATTATATAATAAAATTGGTGGGTGGGTGGCAGATTTGAACAATATTTAGTGGGCCCCCTCCTAGGGATTACAATCAAGAGAGGAAAATAAAATTACCTTTTCCTCGGCTGACTCTTACGGTGGCAAGATTACCTTTAAAACTTGAGACCACTAGGTGTGTTTGGGAACGATTTCTGAACGATGCAATATTAATTTTTTAGTAATAACATTACCCACAGCAAAGGTATGATCGAAATCCTATAAGAGTCGGAGAAAATACATATAATACAACAGTGAACAATATAAATAAAATGAATCACTGAATGAATATAACTAAGTGAAACTAAATTTAAAAAAAAAACAATAATAATAAATTCTGTGGATTTTTAATATTACGTCAATGCTTCCAAATCCCAATCTTACGTTTGGATGCCTGGGTAAATACATTACTAAGATTATAACTGAAAAAATAATAGTGATTACATATTATATATGCCTTCGATTCATATGTTATATAGGCTATATAATACCAGATAATTGGATTCAAAGTTACAATTTATCATAATTGTTTACACCATCTGGATCAAAGATAAATATTGTTTGACAAGTGTGAGAACAAATACAATGTATTTTAGGTGAGATAAGCTCTTTAAGTAAAATATGGATTGTCTGGAGAATATTAGAATATATAATCAATTAAGTGAATGTTCCTTCTAAAAGTTTTAATAGTTTCTGATGTTAGATTTTGGGGATAAATCTATATAAAAATATATAAATTTGTCAGATTTCAACAGGATAAAGAAAAATGTCTATGATGATTCCTTCTAAAATATTGGTTGAAGATTAGTTTCTTCTTTACAGTTTGAATATAGAATTTCACTCAAAAAAAAATACACATGTTTAGTACTAGGCTTATAGCTCACATTAGATATATTTTAAATTCACTTTAACATAAAAAGTACACAATTCTAAAGTTTTGAGGAGGAAAAACATATATTTCACCCTGAAAGTTCTCAGAGGCCAAGGAACGGATCTTAATTTTATTCAAACAATGTTTCAAATATCTTCTTCTAGAACACAATTTTTAAAAAATGTTATTTTCTTCAAGGCCAAGCAGAATATTTAAACATCAAAACAAAGATGAAAGGGTTGGCCATGAACTAAGCATAAATATAACTTAACATTTAATTTAATATAAAAATTTTAAACTATTTATGAATATGAAAATATTAAAATGATAGATTTAAAATTTTCACTTCAATATGTTAAAATCTAAACTAGCTTTAGTTTAAAAATAAATAAAACTTATTTTCTTAAGAGCCTCTGTGCAGGCTTCTTCTTTGTGTGGGGGATCAGCTCTGTCTAAATGAAAATCTTCTGTATGGAATCACTTTGGACAAATAAATATCTCACCTCTTTGTTTTAGTTCTGAACGAAACTCTCTCTTCATTGTCAACAGCGTATTATGCCTTGGGTAGCCGTGGCCGACCATGAAAATGAAAAAGAAGAACTCAACAGACAACTTCGAACGATAATTAATATGTTTAATAAAGAGTCAAGTGCTCTCCCATACTTCGAAATTCGTTGTTAATATTATTATTATTAATTTAAATAGTGATGGACGATATTCCCTCCAAATTCTTATGAATGGACATAAACTGTGTTTGAAATACATGAAAATAGGCAGAAAAACTTTGAAATACATTTTAATTCACCAAAATAATAATAAATTGTAATTTTTTTTTTTTTTACAAATTTTAAATACCAAAGAAAAAGTATAAAGGGTGTTAATAATTAACACATGACTGTCCACTCAAGAGCGGATACGTTTTTTTATACAATACCACTTCCCTCATACCTACTTCGTTTATATTATTAAGTCCAACACTTTAACATTGCTGTTAGCTTGTCTGCCTACTGAGATATTACTCCCGGGTTCGATTCCTGGCATGGACCAAAAAATGTATGATAGGCAAAATGTTTCTTTCAAAGTGAAGAATTAACAGCCAAGGGCGCTGAGTGTTCTGTTTGTTCTGAGTTTAAGTTAGCTGATTAGTCGTGTACTTATATATATAATCACTCTGTTCAGAAATTGCACACTATAAATCAAATGAGCAATAAAAATAATGTCACTAAACGTGGGTACTCTAGACAAATAGAATTAAACTATGTAAAAAAAATGTGTTTCGGAAAAAAATTATCTGTTTTATGTCGTTGTTCCGTTCACCGTCTCATTGCTCTCGCTTAAACTTAAAGAGAGAGAGAGCACAGGAACAAGAGGATGAGCGTGGGAAGAGAAAGATAGAGGGGGAAACAGCAAGGAGTAACACACGAGACGAATAGACCTCATTCTCGCGGGAGCGTAATGGCAGCCAAAAAACAAAACCTCTCTCTTCTAGTGCTGCGCTCTATAAATCTTCCCCCCCCCCTAACCCCACCCCTCAACCCTCTTTCCATACCTCTCTCAACACATACCACGGCTAGATGAACCACCTCATCTCCGGAATAACAAGTTTCAAAAGAGATTTTCAGATCTCTTGGTATGACGTACTGTTTTCCTCTGAGAACAGGCTCATTTTCTCTTTTCAAGTGGCTGCTGAAATAGTAAATAATCGAGGGGAGATTGTTTTAAAGCCTTTTTTTTCCCCAAAATATGTTGTGTTTTTTTGGGTAATGGCATGGGTATGGATTATAGAAATATTGGGAAAACGTGGTATATATTAAACCAATAGTTGAGTGAAAAGTAAATCTCACACCCTACATTACATTCAAATTATACTAAGTGCATCAGGTTAAGATTTATATCGTGATTTTATCGTTACTTATTATTATCAATATCATCATTAGGTGTTCTGTCTTACGACAGATCCATTCTTTTTGCCAGTGACTTATAACGCACCCTGTTCATTACCTCCTCATTTAGCATCTAGAATTCTCTTCTTCTCATAAAGTCATCCAATATTTAAGTCCTCCTTACTCCTAAGCTCCTATTTCCCTCAACATTTCCTTTCATGGCGTCGTGTGAAGACAATCCCTCCAAAAGATTTGTATGACCCTGTTTGCTTTGTAACAAGGAATCATACCCAAAATTGTTCCCTTCTCACCCCTTCTTCATAAGATTTCTTAATTTGAAATCCTGTCTGTCCACCTGATCTTCTCAAGTCATGGTACTAGAGTTTTAATATTTCTCTTTGAAAAAATTTCTCTTTGGATTGGACTTAAGGTTGAAATATATCATATAATCTCTCCTTGTTTTGAAGTGGAAATGTCTCCTATAAACAGGCTATTCCTTGGATTTTAAGTTGATATTTTTCCTTGATGCTCAAGTAAGTAATATATTCAATACTATATTATATTCATAGAGAATAGCCGTAATTAATGTGGTTTAAAGAGTATGTCTCGCAATAACATATTTAAAAATTTGTAAAATATATCCTTGAGGTACTTGAAATGTGCTATTAAACAAAATTCAATTTGAGCAGCCACCATATTGAAATGAATAACCAATTTGAAAAACTATGTACTTACATTGTTCAGCTTAGGATCAAAGAATGTAAGTTAAAAATGTAGTTAAAATTGGTCCAAGCATTTGGCACTAATCGTGGGACAAACAAACAAACAACACACGCATATTTGGGTGGCCATCATCTTGAAATGGATAACCAGCTCGAAAAACTCTTACATACGTTGTTTGGCCTAGATTTTTAAAATTTCCATGTTTAATTTTGTTAAAATTGTTCCACTCTTTTGAAAGCTATCGCGAAACAAAAATTCGAATAGACAGATGGACAGACGACATGTCAAATGCTTTACTAGTCAGTGATGATAAATAATAGTATTTTTACGTTATAACCTAAGGCTATTAAGAATGAGGTCAACTTGAAGCATTATTTTTTAACGGAAAGGCAGGTCTTAATTTTAGTTATCATTAAAACCATATCCGCTTCAGTGGCCGAACTATCTGAGGCGTCCCTCTAGTGTTGGACTGGCCTGCCGATGAGGGAAAGATCGGGGTTCGAATCCCAGTAGGATATAATGAGGGAAAACTTTCCTAAATGGTTTCCCACTCTCGTTCAACGCTAATGCAGATAGATTACCTCTAAAATGCTTTATTCATCATTACTAACCCATTAAAGTTATTATCATATATGCGTATAACCTGAACACTTTGTAAGACGCGGTGGTAAATTTAAATAAAAAATCATAAACAATAATATTATCTTAAAACATACTTGTGACTATGTTAATAATCACTTGAGGAAAGCTAAATCATTGTTACTTACAATAATTAACTTTAATCTCAGATATGTGTCATTTAACTTCGAACGTAATTTAGATGGGTGATTGAAAATTATCAATTTTTTTAAGTTGTGCAACTTAAAAAAATACGTCTCTTATAACGTGGGATTCCCGAACGTCTGAACGCTTCTTATCACTCTTGTGGGTGGCCCAATTAATAGGAATATTGGATACTATCATCAAATTTTTATAGAAAAATCTTTCGTAAAATATAAACATATATTTTCGGTCAGAAATGATAACATTCTACTCCTTTTTTAGTGTTAATTTAGCATAAAGTATTGATGGTATTTTTTTACAAGTGACATGACTTGACGTATGAATATTTATGTGAAAGTAGAGATAGTAAATTTTCTAGCTGTCAGATAAGGCCCTTTCTATGAAAATTATACTGTATATTTATATTAAAATTTACTAAAATGACTACAATTTGAGTAAATATGTAGTTAACTGTAGGTTTACAATCCTTTCCCAACTCACTTTACCTCTTTTGATATAAGCCCAAGTGCAATACTAAAATCCATTAGAGGAGTTTCATCTGACATGAATAGGCTGGTGGTACCCGTTGCAGGAGGAACGCTGTCGTTGGTGATACTTGAGTACTCACAACCAGGATCGGTAGCAGCATTCAACCAAGTCTCTCTTTGAAGAGGTTGGTTGGCTTTGTGACAACCTGAAGTAGTCGAATATGGGTTTACTTCAACCAGCTCCACCGTTCCCCTTTCGCTTCCAAGTTCTCTGCCTTTTACGTGTTTGAACTATGTATTCAACGAATCAAAAAACATCAGAAAGAATAACCTTGAATCGATCATTCTTTTGTAGACATTTTTGTTGGGTATATATGGAGTTTAAGTTCAAGTCAATATTTGTTTTGACGCCACGTCTTACAACTCATCCAGGATATACACATATGTATTGATTACACTGATATTTTAAGTTTTAGGAAGGTGAAATTTAAAGAAGGTACCTACATTTGTGTGGAGAGAGTGTGTAAAGCTGATAAGGTAAGAAGAATCTTAATACACCCAGCCAAATTTGAATTCTGATCTTCCCACCATTAACAGTCTTGTCTATCAAGAACAACTATTAAATGACGTGAGCGTTATAAGATAGCATACTCCTTTATTACGCGCTTAATTTACTCTGATATATCAATAAAAAAATATTTTTTGGAATTGTTTTTCTCTAAAAATTCAGAATTTATTAGGAAAATATTATCTATGAAACTAAATTATAAATAAACAATAAATCAAACAAGTCCATCAGATAGAAACGCTGATTCGAATTTAGTTAAATTTTAACTTTCCTCTTTACTCCTTGTACCCTTAAATTTTATCTACCAACCAATTCAATGGCCGAATGGTCTAAAAGGCATCACACTCGTATTAGACTGGCCTGCCAATGATGGGTGGATCGGAGTTCGATCCCAGTCGGGAGTAATGAGGGTGGTTGTTCCTAGATGATTACCACTCTTTATCCACGCAAATGCCTGTACATTTCCTACAAATGTTAACCTTACTTACCCCTAGTCCATTAGCGCAATTACTAAATAAGCATATACCACAAATGGCTAGTAAGACGTGGTGCTAAATATATATATATTAATAAAACAAAGTCTTTGTTTGTTTGTTTGTTTGTTGTTTGCCATGAGCGTTACGTGATATATATCGCACCAAGAGGTATTAAATTTTTAATTTGGAAGCCTTTGTGGTTTTACTAAATGGTATTCTAGTCTCTATCCACGCTAACATGGGTAGATTATCTCTAAAGTTCTTCCTTCCTCATCCCTACCACATTAGAGTAATTATCATATATGCGTATAAACTGAACAGGTAGTAAGACGTGGTGATAAAAAGAAAGTTATCACACTGTTTGTCCCGGTCAGAGGGACACCTTCTTATGACTAGTTTGAAGGACTTTCGAGACTTAAAACATAGAGAAAAAGATTGCTAACCTCGTTGGCCCAAGATTAGATGATATGGAATAGTTTTACTCGATGTTTAGGATATAAGTCAACATATTAGGGCTAAGGAATGGGAAGTAGAAATAAGACAAATGCTTGCCATCGCCTTTCGCACAGGAGCTGTGAGACAGGGAAGACGTAAGGATGGGCTGTCCCTATATAGAAATAAAAGGGCCTTAAGTATGCACTTCAGCAAATTAACTTCATTTTCTCACTTGATTTTATTAAAAGTTAGTTTTAAACGTACGTATTTTTAAAAACTAACTACTTATATTCGTTTTTATAATATAGGTTTGAAATAAAGAATCCCTGTTCTTTAAATAAAAGGCTATTATAAGAAAAAACATTTTCTTAGAAAACTAGCTAATTCGTGTTTTCTTTAAATTAAGCCATTTGGTTTACGTATCAATGCAATTTACTTATAGATAGGGTAAACCACTCTGTACTATTATTATTATTATTATTATTATTTTATTATTATTATTATTATTATTATTATTATTATAGATTTTATTATAGATTACTTGTTTCCCAGTTAATGTGCTTCGGTGGCGTAGTTAGGTAACATGCTAGTTTTGTGTTGAGCTAGACTGCTAAGGACAGGGAGATCTAGGTACGAATTTCGCTCGGGTGAACTGGGTGTGGTTTTTTCTAAATTATTTTCCACTCTCCCTTTACGCAAATTCGGGTTCACTTCCTCTATATTCAGCCTTTCAACTTCCTAACCCATTACCGTAATTAGTACTTAGGCTTATAACCAAAACAGTTAGTAAGACGCAGTGCTAAATATTATTATTATTATAAGTTTCCCAATTAAAACTTGCAAATAACCTGCGTATGGGAGTTCAGTCGTGAAATTGAGCAGAGTAAGAAGTGTATGGTAGGTACTTTGTGACTGCGTATATGGGCGCGTTCTAACTTTACTTTGAGCTTAACTAAAACAATAACTCCTAAAACACATGCTTACACAATACCTTTATCACCCGCATCAGTGAATGAATAATATAAGCTATAACGTGTCACTCTTGTGCTAGACTGGCCTGTTGAAGATGAGGACATCAGGGTTCAGATTGTGTTCAGGTCTACTGAGGGTCGTTTTCCATTAATGGTTCACCACTCTCCTTTCACTCATTCGGGCAGATTACCTCTAAAATGCTTTCTTTCTCATACCTACCGCATTAGAGTAATTTTCATAAATGCATATAACCAGACGACGCTGTGATAGAAAAAGTACTTTTACTGCATTTATATGTATCGTCATAATATTTGTATTTTAGCTATAATAATAATAATTCTTGTTTTGTCACAATGTGTGTGTTTATAATGCTTTATATTTCTTTTATTTTTAAGTATATATCATTTGTCTCTTCCTAGAATGTATTCATTAGTCACCAGATATGTCCACTTTATACTTTCTAATCTCCCCCAGCTCTACATTCAAACTATGAATATTAGTCAATTTTCATTATTTATTTATTTATAAATAATTAAACATATTTTTTTATGAGTTTTGGAAATTGTGAGATCTACACATTGGCACTCTAACGTCCGGTTAATGAAACTGCTCAAACTGTAACCAAGCCATTTTACGACCTCTAAAAAACAACAAGTTTGGATGAATTTAACTAGGGCTAACCCCCTGCGGTGGTCGTATTGTCTAACACGCTACTCTTGAAATATATAAGACTGCTGATGACAAGGATATCGAGGTTCGAATCTCGGTCGTGTGTACTGAGTGGTTTTTCCTAAATGGTTTTCCACTCTCCCTCCACGCAAATTCGGATACACTCCTATAAATATAACTTTCTAATGACTAAAACTATTGACGTAATTAGTACATAAGAATACAACCCGAACGGTTAGTAAGATGCGGTGCTAAAAATATTAGGTTTAAAACATGTTATCCAAACGATGCGTACAGATGGGCATGTGGGCTAAACGTCACGCTCGTTTGGTCTGGTTTGCTCATGTCACGGAGGTTTGGAATCTAACCTTAGCAGGGTGTACAATGGGATTTTTTTTTCTTTTATAGATTCATTCTAATATGGTTACCTTTTCCCCCGGAATTATATCTCACTCATCTCTTATCTATTTTTAAAATTAAATTAGGATAGCCTAGGTGGTCAGTGAAATGCGGTGCCAAGATAAATAAAAAATAATAATTTGTATAATGTATTTTAATGTATGTATATAAAAGATACACATGGCTAAATGCACGCTAAAAATAAGTATTTTCCACACAAAAGGGCACGCAGACAAAGGTGTGAGTCTCGTAAAGTCTAATTTATGAGAAACTTATTCATCAGGGCTCAAACTCTGGCTCGGTATTCTTATGTATATTGTCTTCAGTGGAATTTCATTCTGTTAATGTAGTCACACTTCTACTAAAATTATACCTTATTCAAAACAAGGTTACTGGTGTAAGCCTGTGGATATCCCAAAATGGTAAAAGATGGAATGTATTAAATGTGTTTTAAAAACAGTTTTTTTAACGATTTAGTCTAGGGTATGGATTAAGGAATGTAACTTGTTAAAAATTATAAACAAAACATTTTAACACGTACAATCGAGCAAGCCCTTATAATGGTGCAAAACCATGATTACCAGTTCTAATAAGTTTTTATAATATGTGGTAGATATAGACTGGCTGTGACATCAGGAAACGCCTGCTCACCAACGTCTAAACTGCCCCAGCAAACGTAGTACATCGGCTTTGGTAGACAACACAAGCCAACTTCTCTCTCATGAGCCGGTTGACGAAGAAATGAGCGAGGGGTCAGTTCAGGAAAAGCCACCTGGTCGGCGAGCGCTCGGAGTCAGTTGGCGCAATACCATCCCCTTCCCTATTTGGAATAATCATGGCCAATTCATCTCGATCCATTGGTATAAATACGAGCCGGCCCTTGGTTCACGTTACCTTTTTGTAATCAACACTCGTCGGAGACACACTTCTGCCAGAGATACTCTAGACTTCTTAGAGAAGACCGCGATGGTTGTGGCGTCTGAATCACCTCTTCGCCGCAGATCAAGATACGGCGCTAATCATGAGTATTGAAAAACGTAGTTGATTATGTCGCTGTATTCTTAAGGCGTAGTTTCTGTTAGTGGAGCTGTGAGCTCTATCATCTAATGTTCTTATGACTATGTTTTTTGTAGGTAACACTTATTTGTTTCCCTATGCCCATAAGGCATAGTTTATTTTGTTGAGCTGTGAGCTTTGTTATACAATGTCCATAGGACATAGATTATGTATATCTGTTGTTTTGAACCTTTTCTATTTCCATAAGGCATAGTTTACTATAGTGCAACAAGTGCACTATCTTGCTATGTCTATTAGGCTTAGTCGCAAATATTGGGGTCGTAAACAGACGTCATAAACTGGATGACCATGCTGAGACTATAGAATAGCGTAAGAACTAATTATGGAGGATGCCAGGTTATCTGTCTCTCGTTTCATGACCTAATTGGGTCTGTAAACTCACACTAATCTTGTAGGTATAGAAGTCTGTGATGATTTCAGGTACGCAACCTGTGGAAGTGCTACTAGTCCATAGTAGTGGCTCGCGGGATTATATTTATTATGTACGGCCTGTTTGAGGTGAGTTTGATCACTATCTTGAATAGTACTATCATCCCCATTGCAGGGTAACTTAATGTTTATACTATTGATTGCACTGGCAGTACTATTTAGGAAATGTCCGGCCATAATATTGATTGCTTCTAGATTCCTGGTGATTCGCCGCTGACTTGATGTTAATAGATCTGCTTATCTTCAAGGAACAAATTGCAATGTGATATCTAACTCTATTAGGAGTTAACTCTCGATAGCTAGTAAATGTTAACTACCGCCCTTGTAGTTCCTTAAACTAGGACTAATAGTATGTGGTGTTGTTATTCATATTTAAAGTTATGTATTGTTGTAGTTAGCCGACTGGCATGAATGATAAGTTATTATTTTGATCGCAGTTACTTTGTACTAATAACATTGTGCCATTACCTATTTTATTATTAGGAGTATTAGTAGTTGTCTTGTTTTAACGAGTTACAAGATTTAGTGTTTAAACCTATGACCTAAGTGTGTAGGTTATAGGGTGTTCCAAGGTGCTTCACACCAGACTTATCTTAGGTGAGTTATTGATATAACTAAATATATACATTTATATACTTTATCATCTTAAACAATGGATGGTTTGAATAATTACAACCTATGATTCTTTGTACTTTCTTACTTCTTATTTCTTTATTAATAAACAAACTTTGTTAATCATGTATATTGTTTATGTAATGTACCTATATTCTATAATGTAGTAAACAGTATGGTAAAAGGGTGCAGGAAGTTATCTTCTAAAAATTCGCTCACACTAGCGTGAAGAAAATATGGAAAACCCAACGGGAAAATCAAATATGGGACGTCACTTCCAAATGACTAAGTAGCGACTAAGCGTAGTGCAAGACTAACACATTACATTTACACTATTTTAGGGAAAATGCTTATCGGTTTATGTAATTTGAACTCATAAAATTATAAATGTTTGTAAACATAATATTTTTATTGGATGGAAATATATATAGGCCTATAGTGACAAAGCTGTAATATACAAAGATATCCAGCATGTATGCACTTGTCGGTAAGGGAAATAGCCTGTCATAGCATTCGGGAGAAATTTGTATTCATACCTCTCCAGAATCATAAAACCAGTCAATACGAGACGGAAGACTTTGTTAACGTGCCCACGATGGCAAGGCACAGAGTTGTTGTGAATTATACACTCTTCTTATTGCCTACTTTGTCACATAGTGTTTTGAATCACCATTTCTTACTGCCTTCTTTATCACGTAATCGTTGTGAATCACCATCTCCTACTGCCAAACTTATCACATATCATTTATGATTCACCATCTCTTACTTTCTACTTTATAACGTATTTGTTGTAAACAACCATCTCATACTGCCAACATCACCACATATTCGTTGTGAATCACAATTTATTACTGCCTAATTTATCGAGTATTCGTTGTGAATCACTATCATTTATTTATTATTATTATTATTATTTAGCACCGCGTCTTACTACCCGTTCGGGTTATACGCTTTAAGTACTAATTACGTTAATGGATTGGGAATTGGGAAGGTTAAATTAGAGGAAGTGAACCCGCATTTGCGTGAAGGGAGAGTGGAAAACCATTTTAGGAAAAACCACCCCCAGTTCACCCGACCGAGATTTGAACCTCGATCTCCCCGTCCTCGGCGGTCGAGCTCAACACGACAAGCGCGTTAGCCAACTACGCCACCGAGGCGGGTGAATCACTATCTCTTACTACCTTCTTTATCACATTCTCGGTGTGAATCACTATACCTTACTGTCAACTTTACTATATATTTTCTGTGAATCACCATCTCTTACTGCCAAATTTATTATATATTCGCTGTGAATCACCATCTCTTAGTGCTTAATCTATTAGATATTCTTTATGGATCACCACCCATTACTGCCTGCGCTATCACATATTCATTGTCAATCAACATATCTTAATACCAACTTTATCACACATTCATTGCCAATCACCATCTCTTAATGCCAACTCTATCACACATTCAATTTCTTCAAGAAAGAGTTGCTGTAGAACAATGTTTCGAGTGAAACTCTCTTGCAGCGATCTTCATAACAAGTATAGTGTTTTCAGACATGAAACTTTACTTATTACAAATCAAAGGTTAGCAAACTTTTTAAATTATTGTTGAATAAAAAGTATTAGTGGAAAATGAGTTTAATTCAACATGCAAAATGTATCTTAACGATGCTTGAAATGAAGTGTACATCCCTGTGGGTAAAGCGAAGAAAAACTACCTAGTTTCATACACGTGATATACGGCGCGTAGGTTTCTAACATTTTTTGAACGAACTCCTCAAAGGAAGCTTATTTATTACGAGGAGTTAAGGTCCTTTCTGACGTGCATAAGAACCTCACTCTGCCCCAGTTTTATGAGAAAGGTGAGGGGATGTATTCTAGATTCTAAGGTGAAAGCATACAGTGAAATCTCAGATAAATTCATGCGAATCTACGACGAAGGCATTAAACATGCAAGACATGGTTTACACCTCAAGATAAACTTCTGTCTTCTCTTTACATATAATATTTTGGGGTTGGTTTGGGGTTTAGAAATTCATGAGTTTGAAAAATAAAAGATAAAGAAAATAAAACTTCATTAAAAAAAGATTTCATTTTTAAATAAGTAGGCTAACCACTTTAGATACGAGCTCCCCTTCTTTTAGATATATATTTTTTGAAAGTGTAGGCAGTGTATAATTTATAGGGCTTTATGGTACCGATAGCGTGGTCAACCCTAAGTTTTAAGGCTTTACTTTTAGTTTCAAGCCTCTGAGGATATTGAATGGTTAGTAAGAGTTTCAGTCAACCTCGGTGATATATGGGTAATGTGCTTGCTCCAGGACCCGATGTTGTTGCCTTCAAACCCAACCCTAGTCAATGGATTTTTCTTGAGTGATGACATTATGTAGCACATCTTCCTTCGGATGGGAAGTAAATATCTCTGTCCCATGTAAATTGTAGCATGTAAAGCAACCTTGAAAGTTATGTGAAAATACCTTTCCATGCAAAAAATGGTAGACCCTTTCACGCTCGTTCTTAGTAATTCTCGTTTGCTGATATAATTAGTTGGTTCAGAATGTGGATAGTAATTACATCAAATAAATAGAATGTAATTAAAACTAATAGTTGCAATAAGCGTAAGTAGAGAGTTGCGATAGTTACCGTATACCTCAGGGGTTTCCAACTGATGGCTGCCTTTTTTTTTTTTTCTGCCCACGAAGATTCTTGGAAAAGTAATCTACTGTATTAAAATTGATGTATTTAACTGAGAAACGGAAAGTTTTAACTCTCGTGGGGAAAATCTATGAAAGCCCCGAATGATGTCCATGTTTCATTTATTCCTTGCAGCTGACTTATAAAAGATAGTATATTTAACTAGGGAAAATCGTTTAAAATGTAATTAAACATTTTAAAATTACCTATTATTATTTAATTCACAATTAAATACAAGTTCCCGTGTTTGTATATCTTGACAAAAAAATTGAGATTTATGATGTGGCTTGGCACTAGACTCGTGGATTCAATTGTGGCCTTCAGGAACTTTTAAGTTGGAAACCTCTGGTATAAATTATCTACAATGGGAGTGTAGGTAATTAACAACTAACAGAAGGTTATTCATTACAAACATTGGCTGAAGCATTATTATAATCGTTTGATAACATTTTGTATTGAGAATATAATACTGTATTACTAAGTAAATAATAACTATTTACAAATAAGTTGAAAATAGTGACTTCCAGCGAATGTTTGTAATAAAGGAACTTCTTCTGGCTATCAATTACCTACACTCTTGCCGTGGATGAGCTGTATCTACGAATACTTCACTTCGATTTTGACACCCCAAATAAACTTCAAATCCTCGACATAATTCAAGGTAAAAACAAAACTTCTATAATTTTTGAAGAGGTTTGAGAGATATCACTAAATATTACATATTTCAATATATAATCATTTTTATAACCATTAATATACAGTATTTAAACACTGATTAGGGATTAAATGACAATCATACAGCAAGCATTAATAAATTCAGATATGAAATTACATTATAATACTATAGCTTTTTTTCTCTGAAACTTTATAATTATCAATATGCACTTAGTGGATTATCTACAACTTAAAAATATTTGTATATGACAACGATCCAAACTTAGACTTTGGCTTTGATTTCATATCAACTATGCTTCGAATTTAAAAAGTGACCTGCGTACACCACTAGGATTCATTAAACGTGTTCAATTAAGTGTTTTGACTTTTGTATTGACAAATAAAGACTTTACCTACTCTTATGTCATATGACAATTAGATTCAGAAAATTTGGGATATATTGATAATTACTTATCTCAGATTATTTTTCTATCGTGTGGTCTGCATATGCAACAAATTCTTATCATGTGGTATTTTACTGTGAAATGTTTTAAAAACAGAGGTTTAATCTGTGACTGTACCCTTCTCTAGCGAGTAATAACAAATTACTTTGATGTAGTTTAAGTATCAAGCCAGAATAACTGCAATTCCCTGTAATAAGTGACAATGAATTACCTTAATGTTGTTGATGTACCAGACCAGAATGACTGCAAACCCTGTAGTAAGTGACAATGAATTACCTTAATGTTGTTGATGTATTAGGTCAGAATGACTGCAATACCCCGTAGTAAGTGACAATGAATTACCTTAATGTTTTGATGTTTTAGGTCAGAATGACTGCAATACCCCGTAGTTAGTGACAATGAATTACCTTAATGTTATTGATGTTTTAGGTCAGAATGACTGCAATACCCGTAGTTAGTGACAATGAATTACTTAAGTTGTTGTATTAGGTCAGAATGACTGCAACACCTTGTAGTAAGTGACAATGAATTAACTTAATGTTGTGTATAGGTCAGAATGACTGAAACACCCTGTAGTAAGTGACAATGAACTGCCTTAATGTTGTGTATTAGGTCAGAATGACTGAAACACCCTGTAGTAAGTGACAATGAATTGCCTTAATGTTTGTATTAGATCAGAATGACTGCAACACCTTGTAGTAAGTGACAATGAATTGCCTTAATGTTGTTTATGTCCCAGGCCAGAATGACTGCAACATCATGTAGCAAGTGACAATGAATTACCTTAATGTTTTTATGTACCAGGTCAGAATGACTGCAATACCTTGTAGTAAGTGACAATGAATTAACTAATGTTGTGTATTAGGTCAGAATGACTGAAAACACCTGTAGTAAGTGACAATGAATTGCTTAATGTTGTGTATTAGTCAGAATGACTGAAACACCCTGTAGTAAGTGACAATGAATTGCCTTAATGTTGTGTATTAGATCAGAATGACTGCAACACCTTGTAGTAAGTGACAATGAATTGCCTTAATGTTGTTTATGTACCAGGCCAGAATGACTGCAACATCATGTAGCAAGTGACAATGAATTACCTTAATGTTGTTTATGTACCAGGTCAGAATGACTGCAATACCCTGTAGTAAGTGACAATGAATTACCTTAATGTTGTTGATGTAGCAGGTCAGAATGACTGCAACACCTTGTAGTAAGTGACAATAAATTACCTTGACGTCGTTGATGTACCAGGCCAGAATGGAAGGAGGATTGGACTTGGCTGAGGTACAGTTTCCCATTACGTAGTCGCCGATGGAGTAGGTAGATGCGATTCCTTCGATGGTCGGATCATCTTGAGGTAGAGCTGAAAAAAATGAATAATTGTTAAAACACAATCACAAACACTTTATCTTATAGTCAGTCTATTAGAGTTTGGAACCATATTTTCTAATACAGGTAATCAGTTAACTACCCTTAAACAATTTTGTATCCGTAAAAAAACAGTTGATAGTGATGTTTATCATGAAAAGACTTTCCAGATCACAATTTTATAGAAAATGGCTATAACTTTCAAATTTTCAAAAATCACTCATTATATTAGTAAAGCTAACCTTAATATAGGACCGTGGTTCGGATTCCACGTTAAACTGTAGGTCCTTCATTTCATCTCACAATCACCCTACCATTACACATTAGCGTAAGTGCGTATAACCGAATGGGTAGTAAGACGCGGTGCTAGTAATAAAAAACTTAATATAGGAACCAAAATTATTAAAATTACGACCTCACCCAGGGTACGACAATCCTTAAATTACGTAGGCCTAAGGCATTTTTAAAAGAATAATTTTCTAAACCCCCCCACCACCACCACATAGGAGATCGTATAATTTTCTGTCACTCCTTTCCTATTTTACTTTACATTCACCCATTATTGTTTCTAGCCTATGGCAATTTTTTATTCAAGCCATATAAGCCTATTTTCCACTAGCGGCTGGCTAGGCCTGTCGTAGCTTCATATGCCTTATAATATAACTTAAGACTGGAACATACACAACATCCAGTCCCCCGTCTGTTAATTCATCACTGTAAAAGTGTAGACCCTCAATTAACCATGCCGGGAATAGAACCCGGGATCCTTAGTACAGTAGAAAAACAAGATACCGACTAAGCAAAGGTGTCGAACCACCTCCCACATTTTAAGTCATTTTTTAAGATTTGGTATATTAGATTGTTTTTTTGACGTAAGTATTAGTAATAAAGAGAGATATATGAGATTTTAGACTAATTGAATTACCGTAAAATTAGGTGTAACACACCATAGTTAAATGAGATTTAAGTGAAATTTTATGATTAATATATTAATTTTCTGAAGAAAAAACTCATATGTAAAATGTAAGGGTAGCCCTTAACTGAATTCATTAAAATGTTTCGGCTGCAGTACCAGATAAAGCCAGAAATGTAAACCACCCCTATGTGTGTGTGTGTGTGTGTGTGTATATATATATATATATATATATATATATATATATATATATATATATATATACACACACAGTCGGTGCACATATAATGCCAATGTCTATCAAAGCCTCGAGTTTGAAAATGTTTACGATTGCAAAACTTTTTATTTCCAAAAAGAATTAAAAATCAGCATAAAATTTAATGAGGACGTTATTTTTTTTCAAGTCACCCTAAAATAGATAATAGCTCCCTAGTGGTGGATTAATTCACACCTTTATTTCATCCTTGTTTGCAATGATGGTAAACTCAAATATCTATATATCAGAGGGGGGTGGATACCTGAACGCTTTTGAGCAGGTCCAGGGCATTTTAGTTTTTATTATTATTAGCATCATTAGTATTAACGTTCATCGTAAACTATTGCTACTTGGTATGGTAAATTCTTTCTCAGCCTGGTTAATTATGATTAGGACCTAATTATAAATCTTTTAGGAATCCAAATTCTTTTTTCGTGAAGAATTCTTTGACACGTCTTTTTTGTTTTTTATATTTTCTTGTAAATTTGTTCTTGAACATGGAGGTGCCTGCTCGGATCTCTCAAAATAAAAAATAAAATGATTTTTATCAGTACCTCTAACATCCTGAGCAATTTTAACTGTTGTATCCGTAACACAAACTCTAGATTTGCCAAATTTTTTAATGCGATCACAAAATAAGAGCCAAAATCAGATAACTACTTAGAGAAATTCCCTACCATTATTGTGCTGAGTATTATGCTCTGCACAATTTAACTTATTAAGTTTCATCTAAACATTGACAATATTTATTGTTTTTATCTGCGGTTCTTCACAGTATAGGTTTTAAGTCTCAATTTACTTATTTAAATTAGTATTTAGTTATTATAGATTTCTTAAGTATTTTTAACACTGCATCTTAATGCCTTTTCAGTTTGCACGCCTCTGTAGGGACTAATCACGCTAATGAGTTAGGTATGAGTAAGAGTGAATATGAAGTAAATGTACCTGCATTTTCGTGGAAGGAGAGAGGAAAGCCATTTAGTAAAACCACCCTCAGTATACCAAATAGGATTGAACCCCAATATAGCCCGAAAAAGTGGTAGAGGAGGACTTTTTTTCTCCAGGATGTCATATAAGGCAAGTTTGAGGGAAAGAGGAGCTTAAAAAATGTAGTCAAATATTGAATGACTTAAAGGAAAGAAGAAAATTCTGGAAGATAAAGGACGCATTGGCGCTTAATTTCGCTGACAAAAGTAATATACCGACCGTGAGACAGGACAAATAAGAAGAAGAAGGTTTATAAAACAATACAAGACAACTAACGTCCTCACCTGGGATTCGTACTATGGATGTTTGAATAAATACACCAATATTCTGCCAACCATGCTATCTTGTTTCTATCCATACAAAATACAAACATCTAATTTAATTTATATCAATACTTGACAAGTTTACCGCTACAAATCATGACAACAGTTAAATTTTCATAAAAAGGACCTTTAATAAAATATAAAATATTTTTTGCAGCCCAAATTGATATTACAAATAACAAATAAAATGTTTTTTCATAGGTATTGATAATATCTACCAAAAGGGACAGCTGTATATCACATTACTTGACGTATGAATACGTGGAAGTAATCTAATCACTTTTATGTCATATAAGAAACTTCATATGCCAAATTGAGCTGTAAGATTGCACTTATTTTACGACTTCATGGTTGAGAACTATACTGCGATCGTTAGATATGATGTATTGGTATACGCTTATGATTTTTAAAGTTTAGTAAAAGTACAAGTTAAGTTATTTTACTAAACATTAATATATATATATACACACTGTACGCCTGGGATACATAAATCGCAGCCCATATTGTGGAAAGACTAGCCAGTACTAATGTACCGTTGCCCAGGGGACACCCCAATGTACTAATTGTACGTCCTTTCTATGGAGGGTTTTTCATGTCCCGCATTGCACCATGGGGTCAGCTACTTTCTAAACTAACTGACACGACTTTAAAATCAATTTCTTTAAGAGAAAAAACACATAGTCATTAGGACGTCTATTCATCACTGGTAAATGGAACACCTTATAATCGAAAAGTATAAATTTTTCGTATAATACAAAGTTACATTTAAACTTAAAACTATACATCCGAGGTATTTGAATTTAAATACTTCAACATGGGAATTTATGGAACGCGATAAAATGTCAGTATTTTGCAATTTGTTTATAGCAAAACTTTTTTTGACAAAAGAACTAAAATTTTGCTCCAGTTTAAACACAGTCTAATTTTTTTACATGGTGATATCAACAATTTTTAATATTTGTCAGGAGTATATTAACATTTGAAGAGAAACATTTTTAGTAAAAATAAAAATTTGTCATTAAATTATAGGACAACTTTGACAGACGTTAAACAACTGTTGATATCACCTGAGAATAAAATTAAGATCTTATGTTTCGACTGGAGCAACCCACTTCGGTGGCCGCGTGGTATAACGTGCTACTCTCATGTTAGATTAGACTGCTGAAGACGGGGAGATCGGGTCAGTCAGGTCAAGGTGTTCCTAAATGGTTTCCCAATCCTCATTCACGCAAATGTGGGTGCACTTCATCTAAACTAAGCCTTCCTAAACCTTAAATCACTAGTGTAATTAGTACAAAGGCGTATAATCCAAACGAGTAGTAAGACGTGGTGCTAGAAAAAATCTCCTAGAGCAGTTATTTATTTATTTTGACCAAACAAATTTTGCTATAAAAACTGCAAAATCACTCACCTTTCATCTCGTTCCCTACACTCTCACCTTAATCACTTTCAACCCCACTTTGGTGTGAACCATATTTGGAAATAAATAACCATTTCCGTGAGATTTCTAGACGTCTACAACATGTATTAGCACTCTAGTAAGTGGCTCCCTTAACTATTCTTCCACGAAAATTGAAAGAAAAATAAGTTTTCCTGAAAATTTCCCTGTCCAAGGGTGGATCCATTGTATGAAAATAGGTTTGCCTACAGTTTGAGGGTGTACATTAGGGGTCTTGATGCGTGCTCTCGTTTCAGAAATAAGATTCCAGATGGGAGATTCCCACGAAATACATCTCTCGTCTCTTGAATACAGGATGCCCAACGACTTTTTGTACTCCTTGGAAAATTTTACAGTATTTAAAAATGTATATTCACAATATATTTCATTTATTTATTGTTTAGATTAATTTTATATAAACTGGGTGAGGCATTTAAGTAAATACACCAATTATCCAGAAAACAAAACATTTTAGAAAAAATTGTTTTGAATAAAAGTTTTTTTGTTTTTGAAGAGTAAAGAATAAAGAAATAGTTACTTTTATTTGGTTGACGTCTTCAAGGTTTTTCAAGGTAAACTTTTTTATTAACCTTTTTGACACCATTTATTTTGAAAACAAAAATCCTGACACTTTTTTTATTTGACATATATTTTGAAGATATTTTATCTTGTATTTCTAATAACAATTTTTAAATTTTTTATTTCATTATTTTATTCTTTATTACGTTACTTTAATAAATGTTAAAATGATGACCAATTAACTTCTATACACTTTAAATACAATCTACTTGAAGTATAAGGCAGTTAATGTTCTTACAGCTTCTGTTTAAAATACTAATGTTGAATATTCAAATAAATTAATTATATTTAGTAAAAATAAATGGTACAGTGCACCTAACCGAACTTTCTTCCACTTTTATCTTAAAATAGACATCTAATAAAAACTCGTAAAATTTGTGAAGAGAAATAATAGGCCTAATCATTTGTAGAAAAATTACACTAAGATCATAAATAAAATAATATACAATATATGCATATGGCATTAAATGCTAAGAATATTGTTACAGAAAAATTGAGAAAAATAAACATCTTTGTCCACCAAAGAGAATAAAAATAAAATTCATTTTCAATGACCTGAATTAAAAGTATATATATATATTACTTGCTTATAGCTCAGAAATCATTTGTCTTATAAAATATATTTCAAATAAAAGATTAATCTTTAATAGTACTACAATTTTACATTGATACATTATTTAATACGTATCTCAAATAGTGGCGGATAAATGATCAAAATTGGAAAATTTCTCCTAAGTAAAATATCCTAACATTAGAAAATGAGAATTTACATCGTGTTTATAATTATAAACACTATCTATATATAAAATATTAATCAAAATCGTTAAAGCAAGTTCAGATAAAATTGATTTTTTTCTCTTTTTACCCCTCAGTAAACTACCCTTAAATTTAGGGTTAGATATTTAATTCCAAAATCTCCTTGGGGGGGAACTTCTGAGAACCCTAGATAACAAGTTTTATTGTAATCAGTAAAATAGTTTTGGATCTAGGCAGAGGTACAAACAAACAGAAGGACAGACGGACAGAAAGTTATACAGACAGACGGAATTATGAAAACAATTTTTTTTTTACGATCACAATACCTTCTCTCTAAGGTGTCGAGAGAAAGTAAAAATATATTAATAACTATTTGAAATTTTCCCAGCCACGCTAGGAAACACGTTTCCTTAACTCTGCTTGGCGGACTTAAGTTTTATCGTTCTATATTTATAGATCTTAAGCATGGAGCTGTAACATTTGGGGCTGCCAAAGTTGTGTGAACAATTTGAAAAGTTGCTTTTTTTTTTATTGAATGCTCGGGTTCGTGAACTTGCACAACTATGGTATTTTAGTATTTTCTTGTTCCATAGAAATAGATCTGTACATTCTCCCGTACAGTGTGTATGTGTGCTTATATATGTTTGTTTAAGAAATACAATCAAATTTTTTAATACTATAAAGTGAATTTATATTATTTAAAGTCCAATTTTCATAGAAAAAACAGTTTAAAATAAATGGTATGGAACTCCACACGGACTTTCTCACTCTATTGTTTAAAAAATGGAGATATTTACAAATTTCATAATATAATATACACTAGTGAACCCGAGAACAAATTGCGCTATACATATGTAAAACATTTTTTGACTCACGGTTTTAAATTTCATAATTTTATTTTTAAAGAAATAAAGTCTTCATTTGTTTATTTGGACAAATAAAAAATATCGATATTGGGTCACCAAGGGTAAACAGTTTGTATAAAATTTAGACTTCGGGTTAAAATTTTTGTCATTTAACTAGAAATGCACATTTTATGGTAATCACATTGCTACTGAATTTCTCCTATAGAAATTTTGACCAATAAAATAGGTAATTATTGACTAATGAGTCTAAAATTAGTTAGATAAAATTGTTGTAACCGATTTTGAGAAAATGGATTTTTTCACTTTTCACCCTTTAGTAAACTGCTATTAATTTTATGGTTAGACAGAAACCACTTTTAATGGTTCGGGGGTAATGATACGTCGATATCCATCAACAATCGGGATAGATTTTTTTTGGCGGTCGTAATACTTTACCTTAAAGTGTTGGCTAAGTTAAAAGAAATATAGATTTTTGTATAGCTTGAAAACTTATGGTTTATAAAAATATATTTCAAGTAAATGATATTTATTGTAAACATATCCACATGTATGCAATGATAGTTAATATTAATATCTCAAGGACTTACGGAGATAAATATAAAAAAATAGTGTTTGCACATCAGACTGGAACCCTTAAAGTCACTTGGCGAAAAGTTGAGAGTAGCCATTTGGTTTGTAATATTTATCAAAGCTTAGAAATGAGATCTAATCAAAATCGTTTGAGCCGATTTTTATAAAATTGATTTTTTCTTTTACCGCCCTTAAGAAAACCACCCTTAATTTTAAGGTTGGATATCAAATTCTAAAAATTCCTCGGTTAGACCTATGAAAACACTAGATACCAAGTTTTAGCCTAACCGGTAAAATAGTAGACTCCATCCCGAGGTACAGACTGACAGACAGATGGACAGACAGACATAAAATAGTTGCTTTACCTGTAAGTGTAGCGAGAAAGTAAAAATACTGATATTGGGTCCCCAAGAGTAGAAATTATTATTATTATTAAAATGTCAACTTCCAGTTTAAAATTTTTGACATTTTATCAGGGTTGCACAACCTATGATTATTGCATTGCTATTAAATTCCTCATTTGTAAATTTTGACCGATAAAATAGGTTAATATTGACTTTTAAATCTTAATTGATAAAACTATATCATTTTTGTACAAACATTTCCCCTAAAAGGTTGAAAGAAAGAGAACATAACATTTTTGAGAGACAATCATTTCTTACTCTATGTCATTAGATAATTAATGCGTTAAAATTTAAGTAGTATCTCTTTACAACTAAAGCTCACAAAATGGTATTAATATATTTGCCAATGTCTAAGAAACTGTTGGTTTTATGAAAATACATTTCATATAAAAGATTTTTTTATTTTTAAAAGTACTACAATTTTGCAATGATAAGTTATTTAGTATGTGAAATAGTTGCGGAGGAACTGAAATTTCTGCTTTTGTAAATTACTCTAAAATTAATTTTCATGGAAAAATTAAAATTGCCAGTTCATTTATTAATCTTAATCAACGCCCAGGTAAGAATTTTTATCAAAATAGTTTACCATACTAATTCCAGAAACATGGTATGATTTTGCAAGCGGATATATTTTTGACTCTATTTTTCTACCTGTAAATATTGAAGGTTAGCCTGATTTGCCGAATAAGAGTCGATTTTGAGAAAATCGATATTTCTCTTTTCAATTTTTACTAAACTACTTTTAATTTTAAGTTTAAACAAACACACAGACAGACGCCATTTCAAAGACAATATTTTAGGGTTCGGGGGCGTGAGACGTTGACATCCATCATGTTTCAGGTTAGATATTATTTTATGGTCGCAATACTTAACCTTTTGTGTTCGAAAAGTAAAAAATATGTTATTTGCGTATAGCTTGAAAGTTATTGGTTCTATAAAAATATGTTCCGAATAAATGATTTTTATTATAGATAGATCTACATATTTGTTATGATAAATAATTTCATATCTCAAATCGTTTCAGAGATATAATCAAAAATGTGAATTTACGCATCAGACTGGAGCCCTTAAAGTCATTTTTGCCGAAATATTGAGAGTAGCCATTTTGTTTGGACTATTTATAAATCTTTGAAATGAAATTTAATAAAAATCGTTAGAGCAGATTTGAAAAAATCGACTTTCTCTTTTTACCCTTCAGTAAACTACCCTTAATTTTAGGGTTAAATATCTAATTCCAAAAATCCCTGTGGGCAGCCTATGATAACCCTAATTACCAAGCTTTAGCCTTATCGGTAAAATAGTTTAGGCTCTAGTCTGAGGTACAGACAGGCGGAAATTAAAAAACAACTTTTTAGGATTAGGAGGTTCATGTAACGTCGAGATTCGTCAAAATCTCGAGTTTGATTTTTTGACGATCACAATACTTTCTTACCTGTAAGATAGCGGAAAGTAAAAATACAAACATTTTATGTAGTCAAGTTCACAAAGTTTTACTATATTATCTGGGTGATTTTATAGGTTTGATAATATCTCTCATTGGGGGCATCTGTAGATTATATGACTTGACGCATGAATATGTGAAAAATCTAGTAACCCTTATATTAACAGTCTTCATATGAAAATTGGACTGTAGTAGTTTTGTGAACGTTAGAACTCGATCCGTCCAATCAAGTTAAGATATCTGCTATAATTTCTTCATCGATTCTAACACGATATTATTTATTTCTCGCGTCAATATAAAATATTGTAATCGTGAAAGCATTTTTTATCGAGAGTATTATGAATATTAACATTTTATGTGAACTTGAACCCAAAAAATTTAGTGTTAAATACAGTGTGTTACCGGTCACAGATCAAAAACTCATTGATGGATTTTATTCAAATTTGATATTTAGATTTTATGGGCTATACCCACGGAATTTTTATTTTTATTTTGAGCTCAACCCTCATTATAAGGGTAGTTTACTTTTGAATGATTTTTTTTTAATTCCATAATTTTCAAAAATTACTTTAACTATTTCAATGAATCTTAAAATACAGGCTGCAAATCGTAGTAATTATTTATTATAAATGCGAAAGTTTGTGTGTTTGGATGTTTGTTGCTCAATCACGCCAAAACTGCTGAACGGATTCGAATGAAACTTGGTAGTTTGGTAGAGTATGTCCTGGAATAACATATAGGACTATTCCCAACCTTTGATTTTAATAATAATAAATATATGATTATAATGTGATTCAAATAATGTTATTTAAGAATTCTGGATTTGATATTTTGTAATTAAAGTAAATAGTAATTAGTGTGTCATAGTTTTATACTAATAAATAATAAATATAGGTTATTTTAGCTAAGTAGTTCGAAAAAAATTATTTCATTTATTTATTTATCTTACTAATTATGAAGTAAAAATTTAAATTTATAATTGATAAATTAAATAATATATATTTCTTTTATTATGAAATATTTAAAAGTTAAAATTAAAATTACGGCAAAATTATTTACAGCTAGAACTGAGAAAACGCATAGATAATTGAAAAAAAAAAGGTTTAATTTATGACCAAAACAGTTTAGTAAAAATTAAAAGAATCGATCATTTATTGCGGCGAAGCCGCGACGGGTAAAAGCTAGTATTTCAATACATTTAGTCAACACTATTCCTAAGATATGATTTATTATCATTATATATATTATTATTATTATTATTATTAATTTATTATTATACACCCATAAAGGTGGCTATATTCAAATAAAAATCCTATCTGCTTACACAATGAGATTCAAAGCCCTTTAAATATTTTTTAGAAAATTGGTTGTATTTGCTACTTTAAATATTATAATATTAATATGTTTTATAATTATATTTAAGATCATATCTTCTCATATCAGGGTAAAATTAGTTTATCGATGTATACGTTTAAGTTGAATACATTTTTATCATAATATCTATCCCAAATTAATTATTGCGTAAATATGCCAATAAAATTAACAGTACATCGAAACTAGGAACTCAAAAATAGATAATTTAAATCAAAGTCTTTCACTATCCAATTTAACTTAAATAATAATATTAGTGACTAGGAGTTTAGGATGAGCCAGGTAGAAAAGGGAAACCACATTAGCGTGGAGAGAGCCTTATAAAATCAAAGTGATTAATCACATTTGGCAGAACACACTTCATGAATTCATATAAATATTTTAACCTCAAACCTCGTCAAATAATTCCAGTGTATTGTTATGTGGGCCCGAAGCTTTAAACAATGCTATCACCAAAGTGTATGCCGATTATAGGTATTTAATTAGTATTTCTATTTACAAACATATTTTAGAGCATTTAAAGCTAAAATCATTAATAAAACATTATTTCTGATAATTTGTGACCTTAATCATTAGATTTTCTTTGTCATAGTGTGAATATACATTCAACAAGGCCACGAGCTTAGCTTAGAAAATAAAAAAGGAACATTAAAATGCGTCGTGAAAAGCATAAAAAGGATGGTAGTGGAAGGGCCGGCTAATAGGGTTACAAAGGAAACAGTAGACCGTCAAAATCTACTAGAGGAAATTAACACAACGTTCGTTTGTCATTTCCACAACAAGCTAATTAATTTTTCATATATATAAAGCTCCACGGGCGGAGAAATAATTCATTATATTTTTGACTTTTTTTTACAGAATGTTTAAGCTTTGTTGTCATTCTCTGTCCTTGGAAACACCTAAAATAAAGATATTACATATAATTAAACGGTTGTGTGTGCACTTGCTTGCTTGACTAACACAAATAACCCGGTTTGAAATTCAGTTGAAACCAAGTATTATACACAATGTGTCTTCACAGCACTTTCAACACGAATGCTGTTACATATTTAAGGAACGACTTATTTTAGATTAGAAAACTCAAGTCACTAATAATCAATTACAAAAAAATTTCATATTTTTTCCTATTGCTTGCACCACATCTTACTACCCATTTATGGTATCCTAATTTAATTACACTAATGCAGTAGAAATAAGAAAAGTAGAGTTGTTTAAAAACCAAACATACCCACATTTGATTGGAGAGAGAGTGGGGACCCATTTAGAGTAACGGTATGTACGCGGACACCAAACTTTCGCCATTAACAAATCAGACCAAACAAGAATGACGCCTTAGTCTGTGGGTTCATAAATATAGGTGAGTACCATTATACCTTGATTTTATTATGACTCAACATTTTAAACATATTTTAGAAAATACATCTTTTTTTTTTGCTCATAACATTAATATTTTACTGTATTATTAACGTGATTTATCTTCTTTCAAAAGTGGCAGATGCAAACTACATTACTTGATGTATGATTAAGTTAAAAGTAGATACAGTAAATTGTTCTAGCTTTTGGATAGTGTCCATTTGTAAAAAAAAATCCCTAATACATAAAATCTAGTAAATTAGGTCATTCGACGGTGATCAAATCATCATAAGTTTAATTTAAAGAAGGCCCGAAAAATAAATTGTAAAACGAGTGTCTTGTTTTTACTGAATTAATTTTCAAATAAAACACTTATTTAAGGTGCGTTAGTAGATAGCGAGAGTAATTTTATAGTTCTTATAGCATTACTTTTTTTGGCCAAAATAAATTAAATATTTATCCAATAGCAACATAGAGTTTAATTTTCTGAACATGCTATTATCAACAGATATTTAAGATCTGTTGATAATAGCATGTGCAGAAAACTAAACTCTATGTTGCTACTGGAGACATATTTTATTTATTTTGGCCAACAAATTTAAATTCTATAAAAAATATAAAAATACTTGCGCTCCCTTCAGCCGCACCTTAAGGAATGTGTATGGACAAAACATTTCAATTATTATGTTCAGTATGTAGCATGTCAATCAGAATGATAATACATCTACAATTAAATATTAATAAAATAATAATTTATGACAACAGAAACGAAAGAAATAATATTAGATATTTAAAGTCATCTGCCTCAAGATTTATTTTTCATGACTGGATGAAGTCAGCTATATAATCATGATTTTCCTGAGGGTGAAAACGTGGTTTTTAAGAGATGTTAAATTTTGATAAATACTGTAGCAGATTCCAAAAGAGAAAATTAAACTGACATATCTAGTTATAGTACGCTTCAATATCTACACACCGTATTAAGATGTTCTTGGATTCCTCGCTATCCTGTTTGGAGAAAAACATTCAAAAACAACAGCATGGCAGCTTCATCACGTGCTTTCACTTCTACTCCTGATGCGCAAAGAAATCTAGAGTGAACTCGACCCAGCGACCCGCTGCGCTTGGAGTTGCCAAGCGGCGTTTCAACGAACCTTACCTTCCCCTTACCCCGCAAGCTGTTCTCTCTCCCTTGTTTCCCTTTCACCTGCTTTCATCTCTCTCCCTCTCTCTCTATGATTCTGAGTTTATCACCTATTTTGTTTTGTTCCGTTCAAGTCAGATTTGAGGGTATAAAAGACTGTTTCTCAGTTTCACGGTATGCCAATCTATCACGACGTAGCTCCGAAGAAGGGACCCTTGATAACTCGCTCAACGACGGAACCATGCAGTATTGGGAGTGGGATCCACAGCCGCGCCGTCCAGGAGGATGTTCTGCAATTTCATAAGTATCCTGTCGTCGTTTTCAAGTCTATTTGACTTTAGAGTCTATTCTTTGTAAAAATAGACAATGTCGGTCAAGACATCGTGCTTGATAACTTTTATGTTTGTGATCTTTATAGTCGAAAGCTATATTTATTTTTTGTAAATTTCATACTCAGTCGAATTGACTGTTAAACCATCTTAAGTCTATCAGATTTTCTAAATTATGATTTTTATTTAATTTGTTGTATGTAGTGACCCTGTGACTAAGGGTCAGAGTCAAAATGACTCGTATATGTAGCAAGTCCTTCAGACTAGCTATATTAGTCCTAGCGATTATTGTTCTCTTGTACAGTTTCTAAATATGAGCCTTCCGCTCTAGATGTATTAAGGATTAAGTCCTGCTGGTTCACACAAGTTCACTAAGACTGGACAATGTTTCTCGTGACGCCGGGGACGTCATGTGCATTTGTTAATATTTAGTATGGCTTCAATCAAGCTGTCTGTCCTTGTTTAAATCCCTGGTGGGTTTTCTTAGTTCTATTTGTGATTTGGGCAGGTAGTCACGCTTCGCGTGTGGTATTAGCTTGGGTGTGTAAACCGCGGAACTCCGCTTGATTCATAGTGGGGTCCGCGCAGATAATACCGTTTTTCTCTTTGCCCGCTTTGTACGCTATAGTCTCTGTATGGCTATTAGGCGTAATTCAAATTAGTGCTGCACCCCTGAAAGAGTGAGTCACTATATGTTTGTACTATTGAATGCTCCGGCAGTACCAATAGGGAAAGAGACCAGCCATGGTACTATTTTTGTTGACACCTGTTTGTTAGCCATCGAACAATGTAATAAACAGACCTTTCTATTGCTTTTCAAGATCCAGTGCCTTTTAAGTTCTTACGCTACAGTTCCAATCAAGCAAGATTGATTAAATTATAAATGTCCAAATCCTAGATGTATACGATTTTTAGTTAATTCTCATTAATGATTACCTTACTGCTTTCTCTTCTAGAAACACCAGACTGTAGCCTGGCATCAGCCTAGCTTTTGTTATCACTGCAAGACAATCACCTTTTTCTATTTGACTTAAACAAACTTAAATCTAGAGTTCATATTTTCATGATGTAAATTATATTAAATCCTGTTTTTATAATAAATCTATTTGTTATCTAAATTGTTCAATCTATTTTTTATCATGTTACCTTGTCTTAGTTTACACCCCCCTAGTTAGGGTCTCCCTGTAACAAGTATAATAATTTACAAATAAGTTCCAATTTTATTCGTATAAAGTTAGATTTTATGTATCTTTGCTTCTTAATAACTTTTCAGATTCTACAAAAATATGATGATTTATCTAATGGGATAGGGATGCGGAAGGAAGCATTTTAGAGATAATATACCCGTATTTTCATGAAAGTAGAGTGAAAAATTAATAAAACTAACCACCTTCAGTAGACCCAACCAGGATTCTAACCCTGATCTACCCATCATCAGCAGGCCAGTCTAACACGAAAGTGACGCCTTATACCATTAATCCATTGAAGTGGGATAGTCATTATTTTAACTAATATTCAAAAGTTATTTGGACTCTTATTATTTTATAAAAGTTGGGCTTATTAAAAATCGATCAGAACTAAACTGGAATTTATTCCAACAAACAATAGTGATGACTTGCATCAAAACACTTCAAAGGTTTTTAATTACTCGCCACCCCTTGGGTAGAAAAAAAACCTTGTCATCGTCAAAAGAATCGAATTCGAGATTTAGATAAATATTGACGTTTCATGAGCCCCTGGAAATGAAAAAGTGGTTTATTCGTTAACGTCTGTCTGTCTATGTATATCTACATCGGTCTAAAGCCAAAACCATTTTACCGATTGAGTTAAAACTTGGTATTTAGGGTTTTCAAAAGGTTCTCCCGATGAGTTTTTTAAATTATATATCCAGCCCTAAAATTAAGGGTAGTTCGCTAAGGGGTAAAGAGAAATCATATATATATTATCAAAAACCACACGAACTATTTTAATTAAAATTTGTGTCCAGGTACAGTTTAGCATTAACATGAAAATTACCCATCTCAATTTCGGGAAAATGCCTTATAGTGTATTTTAAATGAGCGGGTACCTCCAATTCTGATCATATCCCTTCAACTCTTTGAGATATGTAATAACCTACCATTACGAACTTGTATTAATATTTTAAATAAAAAAACACCTTCAATTGAAATATAATTTACAAAAAGCAATAGTTTCTGAAAGATTGGTCAATTTTTTTTTAATTGAGGTCTGGGAATTTATTGTTATGCTCTATGGTGAACAGAAATGCAAGTGTTTTTCTCGATGTTTCTGCAACAACGTATATTATTTTATTTATCCTCTTTGTTAAAGTGTTTTCGTAGTAATTTATATAATCTCGTTTCACATAAATATTTTAAGATTCATATGTATAATTTATATTATAAATAAGCTATAAATTCTGTGGATTGTGAAAAAAAAAAAAAATATTAGTTTTTATTTTTAAATATAAATATATATTACTCCTACTGTTGTATGTAAAAAAAAATAGTTCAATTTTATCTAGCTCAGTTGCACGAGGAAACTTAATCTCGGGACCTCTGGGTTTAGATAGGCACTTATACTTGACCTGCCTGCGGAGCTCCGGTAAATCACATATCTAGGTTAACATATTTATATAACATTTGTTTTGTTGTCAAAGTTATAATTATTATATCACAATATTAATTCAATTTAAATCATTCGATAACAAAATAATAAAAAAAAAACCTTTTTCCTTACATTTTCAAAGGCAAAATAAAACCAACATATATACCTAAGTCCAACCATGTACAAAATTATGGCACAGAAAGTTTATTATTTACCCTTAACACAATTAGACTTCTTGGAGTCAAACAAAATAGCCACACTGCTCACAGCCACCTATTATTTACCTTTTCTTATTAAAACCATCCTCAGTCCCGCAATAATATAAGAAAATTGAAACTTCTCACCCTAGTCCATCTGTAGTCGAGAACTCGATCATATGTACATATCTCTTTATGTTTACTGAAGGATATGCATGTCCTCACAAACTCTTCAAGTAGTAATCAAGATCCTGGTGTACATCCTTTCATAATCTTAAACTGGTAATAAGTAGTGTAACAAGTCCTTTTTTCTTCTATTCTAATGATTGTAAAGTTTTTACATCCCGGCATTAATATCACTTCTTTTCAACCCCACGCCAATAACAAAACAAAAGAACCTTTCCAATACACGCCAAAGAGGTGATACCATTTAAAAGTAGTAATATTGTTGGAATAGTGACGTATGGATGATTGTAAATAGGGATTATAATTAAAAGGGGATGGTTTTCTTTGTCACAGATTTGCCCCCTAATGTTTCAGAAGTTAGTTTTAGTATTGAAAACTGCTACTGGAACATTACCAGCCATTGGTGCACTTAAAGTGGTAGGAGTTAAGGTCCATTGTCTAACAACTTTTCCTTTCTTTTAAACTTGGCACCGTTGAGATCCTTGCAGGTAAGGTTGCTCGGAAATGTACATTCATTAAACCCTTTACATATTGGTTTATAGGTTTTGAAGACGCGCACTTGACTTATGTCGGGGTCCTCGCAACCAAAGCGACAAATTAAAACACCTGCTCCTGGGTTTCAACCGCACTACACCAGCTATTTGAGCAAATTCAAATGGCACTCTAGTTGTCCTCCAGGTGAAACATTTGTCTACTACCTTGGGTTTTACATAACTTTTTTTTTTACAAACATTTACACAAATATGTTACATGGCTAATGCTTGCCTTATATAGTATAAGCTGTTAGATTTCTCTAGACCTACATACAATTGAATTACTAACACAAAACAAAACTACCCTCATTACATTGAAACAAAACCACACTTTAGCAATAGACTGGACATATTAAAATTATTAGTTTACACACTCTTTAACTAAACCAAAATTCTTAAATATTAAATAGCTAAGTGGATGGCAAAGGTTAGATAGAAACACAGTCGTGTTACAATATGAGACTCTCCTCTTGCAACTTATGAGACAATTGTTCCAAACAAAAAAAACAACAACTCGTGAACTCATGTCAAATTGGTGTTTCCTGAAATGTACTGTGCCCCCAATCATCTTCAATTGACCCACTAAACTCACCCTAACTGTTTGGGTACCTACAGCCCCCTAGGCTTCTTATTACACCACTGGTCGCGAATGCTGACTCTCATAATATGAATTTCAACTTCTTAAAGTGAGATTATCATAACAATCCTCTGCCAGGTGATTTACATACACCATATGAGAAAATTAAACAAGTTAAAAATAATAATTACAAACATTAGTTGATTATATGAAGAAGAAAAAAACCTTTTTCAAACCCTGAGATAAACATAGACTATAATGACACAATATATTAAATAATATAGTAGTTTGACATAACTATTCAATGAAATTATAGGTTGTTTAGAAATAGACATACAAAATGTTATAACGTGCCCTATCATAAGTATAAGCCTACCATGGAAATACTGGGCTATTTTCACATAAATATCAAGCACTTATCATAAGGTGCTACACATATGAATAATTTATAACTTCATAGAGTGTTTTAAAATAAATACTAAGCGAAATAATAAAAAGGACATTTACACAATGTTGTCTGTTATAAGATAATGGAAATAACTTCCCTCGTTCCTGACTGCAAGGAGCGTAATGACGGAAACCAGGTACCACACTTGCTGGGGCCTGCTTATGACGACTAATTGGTGAAATCAAAAGTTCCGGTGCGTCTCTTCTCAGCTGTTGGGGCTACACATCTCAAGTATACAGTACATACTTGTAAACACACAAGCCCTATCATAGGGTAGCAATTGCAGATAAAGTTCATGGATTTAACTTCTTTTTCTTAAAATAACTTCATTATAATTAAACTGAAAATGCTTATAACGTCTTAGACCTCGTCATGTTACTTGTCTGCTTCCCATACATGAATAAAGAATGACCTTGGTTGTGATGTTACGTTACTCTCAGAAAATCCCATTCTCTTCTCTCTTCCTCTAACTATATTTTCTTCTGACATATACAAAAAATAAATAAATAAATAACCTTCAAAGTTTCACCATAAAACATTTAATAATTCTCGATGCTATTCATTTCCAATAAAAGTTGTGTGGGTTCCTGCCCTTTCACAAGTTTTAATATTCATGTGACTATCACAAGTCTGCCCATTCTAACAGGTACCGGCACAGAGGGACTAGCCTTAATGTTGACGCTGGTTATAACCATTATACATATATTTTAAATACTCACAGGATTTTCTCTCTCTCATTTTGTAGGCACATTCTTATCGTGTAGGTCTTCGGGATGCATCTTCTCTTCACATGGGGTATTTCTTAACTTCTTTGACGTAGATACTTTAACAATAACAAATAATCTATTACTGATTGTCGAAATTATCCATTATAATTCTTAAGTAATAATTGTGGGATAAATTACCCTTTCCACAATACAAAAAAAAAATTCTCCACACTTTTGTTTTATCTTTCTTATCTTTCCTTAGATTGATACCTGACTTGTATAATACGGTGTGTACCTTCCAACCTTGAGAAAAAAATGCCGCAGGCTATTTGTTGGATGCTGAGAATTTTTCACCAATCCTTCCTAGAGTTTCTATTTTTTTTTTTTTTTTTTTACTCCACCCATTTTTTTAATAAGGTAGCATTATACACTCCTTTGATGTCATCCTGACCAACCTCAGCTAACTCAAATGCATTATTATTGATAACTTTAGTAATGCAGTAAGGACCTGAATACAATTGAAACAGTTTCTTGGTCTCTTTCGAAAAAAAATCAGAAACTGGGCTCTCTCGCAGTAGAACTTTGTCACCGACTGTGAATGGTATTCTTATTTTTTTCTTCTGATATTTCAGCCGGGACTCTGCAGCTTTCTTCAAATGACGTGATGCCCTCTCTTTCAACACTCCCAGTATTACACGTGGGTCCTCTGCTTTGGGTCTGTCAGTCGTCAATCCAGGTTCGGGGAAATGGGGGTCCAAAAACGTCTTTGGTCGAATGCCGAAGTGAACTTCAATCGGGGTGTGTTGAGTAGAATGGTGGACTAGTGAGTTCATTAACTCCTCTAATATAGGCACATAAGAAGGCCACGTAGTATGTTTAAGGTAGCAATGGCATCTTAGGAAACGGCCTATTTCTTTCATACTACGCTCACAAGGGTTGGAAGCGGGGTGTCTGATAGAACTGTAGGTCACCTGTATGTTGCAAGCGGTCAATTCCCGAGACCATTTTTTTCCTGTGAATTGAGTTCCATGATCCGACAATATTTGTTTAGGAGTACCTACTTTCTGAATATAAGATTGCACACGACTTAAACACGCATCTGTGGTAGCTTTCTTTAGACAAAATAGTTGACAGTACTTGGAAAAAACATCAATCATGGAGAAGATGTAAGTCAATCCTCTGGTGGCTTTAGGAAGTGGTCCAAATATATCAACCGCCACTAATTGGTTCGGTCCCGAAGGTAAGATGGCCTGATACTCTCCTTCGTAGACAATATTACCATGTTTGGTCTTTTGACAGAGCTCACACTTACGAATTAGTCTCTGACAATCTGAGTACAATCCGGGCCAATAAACATATCTCCTCAGAAAATGGTAGCATTTAAATGTCCCGAAATGTCCCAATTTCAGATGTGTGTGATCTACCAACTGTTCCCTGAGTTTAGTGGGTATGAAAATTTGTCCTGAATAATCCAGTGGGTGCTCCGAAATGTTTTTACGGTACAAAATTTCCTGACTGACCACGTATTTCATTGACATCTTGTGAGATTTGTCTGACTTGACATAGGGGTGGTGGTGTAACTTGAGTAATTTTATAATTTCCTGAGTCTCTGGATCTTTTTTCTGAAATAACTTGATTTGCTTTAATTTCTTCTCCAGGTGCGTATTGCCTTCCAATTGTGCGGGGAGAACAAGGAAGCTGTCAGCTGCTCTCGACGTTTCTTCTTCCGGGACACCTAGATTGTTTAAGGGGAAACGACTCAACGTGTCAGCTTGATGATTATCTTTTCCTGGTAAATAATCTAACTCCAGTCCAAACTCTTGGATTGCCAATACCCATCTTGCCAAACGGTCACTTTTCAGACGGCAGGTGTTCATAAACGTGAGGGCACGATGGTCAGACAAAATGATTATCTTCTGGCCCAATAACAAACTCCGAAAACGTTGCAGTGCCCAGACAATAGACAGGCATTCTCTCTCTGTTACAGTGTAACGTCGCTCTGCTGGGTTCAACTTCCGGCTGTTCATTGCTATGTATTGGTGCTGTCCCTCGGAATCCAATTGACTGACTGTAGCCCCCAAGGCATAAGCACTGGCATCTGTGGTCAGATAGAAGGTCTCGCCGAGTTTAGGGTGTTTTAGGGTCCTGGATTCCAAGAAGAGACTTTTCACCCCTTGAAATGCAGCTTCCTCTACCTTGGTCCATCTCCAAATTGATCCTTTCCTCAGTAGATCAGTCAGAGGGACTCCGATGTCTGCAAGTTGACTAGTATAACCTCGGTAGAATCCTACTACTCCCAGGAAAGCCTTGACTCCCGTTTTAGATGTAGGCGCTTTAAACTCACGGATGATTTTCAGCTTATCACCGTCCATACGCACCCCATCACAGGTCAGGATGTGACCTAAAAAAGGCACTTGGTCTCGACAAAACAAAGATTTTTTTAACTTTAAGGTCATACCACACTTCATAAGCCGTCTGAAAGTACTCTCTAGATGACACAGATGTTCTTCAAACGTGGCCGAGGTGATCAAGATATCATCCACGTAGGCTCTAGCAAACTCCCGACACTCATTACCCAGTACTAAATCCATACATCTTGTGAATTCGGCTACTGCGTTACTTAAACCGAAAGGCAACACGTTAAATTGATATTGCCGGGACCTGTATAAAAAAGCGGTGTACTGTCTAACTTGAGGTTTCAGCCTAAGCTGATAGTATCCTTGGGAGAGGTCTATAGTAGACATGAACTTTACATTTTTGAAATCCTGCAACATATCAGTTATATTTGTGGGAGACTCATAATCCTTACATATTAAAGTATTTAATTTGCGTGCATCCAAACATAGGCGAACCGACCTGTCTTTCTTAATAACGCAGACTAAAGGGTTGACATACGGACTTGAACATCGACTAATGATCCCATAATCCAACATGGTTTGGATTTGCCTATCTAGCTCAGATTCATAAGCTTTGGGCAACGGATAACTTTGAAAAAAAAAACCCATCTTTTCTAGTGAGGGGTATGTCGGCTTGGTAACAGTTATTTAATCCAGGTTGTTCGGAGAATACTCTCCTACAGTCCCATAAAACTCGTAATAAACTAGTTTTTTGTTCATGGTTTAAATGTCCTAACCCCAACACCAAACTTTCAAACTCGCAAAAAGGGTGTAACACTATCTCACCCTGTCCTGGGTTCAGCTCTGAGGTGGGGTAAATCACGTTTCCTGTGGATGAATGTAAGTCTAAAGCCAGTACTCGTAGAATGTCTTTATCTTTGTTAATTTCCCAGGTACACTTTTCAGAAATGACTTGGCGTGGCTCACTGTCCTGAGGGTTGCTTACATACACCTGTTTATGGTGGAAGTCCAAAGAAATTCCCTGCTCGGTCAAATAATCAATGCCTAAAATAATAGGTTTCACTAAACCTCTAACAACCAAACATTTGGCCAAGGTGCTTCGACCAGACAATAAAATCGTCAAGGACACTTGTTTGTGGATGGAGGGACTCTTCCTGTTAGTGGCTCCTACTATTTTTAATGCTGGAACTGGGAACATAAGGATAGGTTTCCCTGTGACTAAAAGTAATGTGATGGTCTCTTCGGACACACAACTTATCTCTGCTCCAGAATCTAATAGACAACTCAGAGATAATCCTTCAACTTCTAACATAAGCTCGGGACACGTCGGATTTCCTGACATCTCCATTTCTTCCTTTTCATTTAGTAATTCTTCCCTAAGATCTACACCAAGGGTGTTAACTTTTTCTTGACATACTAAAAATGCTCCCAGAGTGTGTGGAACCTGCGACCGGTCTGGGCTGCCTACATCGCAGGTCAACAGTTTCCCTCTTTGACAATTACATTTACATCAACTGGTTGAGGATGATGACTAGAACCACGGGATGCTTGCCCTTGATAAACTGGACCTATGTTAGCTGGTACCCTATGTTGAGGGTTCGTCTGGGACGGTTGAAATGGGGTATGGGAGTTACTCCTAGACCTAAAGTCCCTGTCGTTGTCCCCATAAGGGTGGTTCCTAGGTTGGGGAAAAGGTCCGTTGACTGACCTTTTGTCTCTTACCTGAAGGTTATGATGGGAGTTTTCCCGACCTCTACCAGGATATTGGTGCTCTGTCTGGGCACCCCAAACTAAACTACGGCCTGAATGGTCGCGAGGAGGTCTATCTCTCCTCCACGCTTCCTGTGGACGTGCTCCCAGTTGAAACTGTGGAGTAGGTCCTACCCGCTGTTCCACGTTCGGCCTCCTATGAAGTGGGGAACTAAACTGTCCTACTTTGTCCCTACGCCTATCCTGTTCCAAGGCGTCCAAGCGCTGCAGTCCGGCCCTAAACTCCTCCAAAGTGTTGTAGGTAATCCCTACCAACATCTCGCGGTACCGTATGGGTAGTTGATGCGTGACCATATATATCAACTCAGAGTCACTGATGTTCGACTCGAAATTCCTACTTTTACTATACATGTCGGCAAGGTAGCCCTCCAGAGTACCTCCGTTCTCATGGTACCTTGACGCATGTAATTTAGCCCTCATTTGACCCTGGATCTCCACACTCCAAAACATTGCTAGGAATCGGGTTCGAAACTCCTCCCAGCCTGTGATGCTTTCGCGCACTACCGACCACCAAGGCAAAGCGTCACCAGTGAGGGAACTACCCCCTAACCTTATTTTTTCCTTATCATTTAGTCGACGCCCTTCAAAAAGTTCCTCCAGAGTGTTGAGGTGGCTAACGGGATCCTGCCCACTCCTGCGATTGAATTTAGGGAGTCTATCCCCAAGAGCCCGGTCTCCTAAAAGGGTACACAAAGATGAAGAAAATGGGCTTAAGTCGCCCAGCCCTCCTAACCTGACCTGGTCTGACAATCCCTCAAGCTGGTTCTTTACCATTTTTACCTCCTCGGCTGTATCAGTCAACCTCTGATCCAACACCACCTGGGTTTTGGCTAAATCCCGGTTCTTGTCCTTCAGTGAGCCAACAGTAGAGTTCAGAATCCCCAGTGTATTTGTCTGACTCTCGTTCCCTGTACGCACCTCTAGGCTTAGTCTATTCAATCCTTCCTCTAGCTGTGCGACCTGCTGTTCTTGCTTCTGTGCCGTCAACCTTTGGTTTGACTCCAAGGTCAGGCTAAGCTCATCCCTTGACTCCAGGATCTCTTTCTTAACACTGGCCAGCTCCTGCCTGAACCGCTCTTCAGTGGCCTCAACTCTAACCTCAAAGTCGGCCCTGGTCTTGCCTATTGCCGCTGAAAACTCTTCCCTCATACTGACCGTTAATGAACCGATGTGACGCATAATCTCACTGCGGGTTTCCTCCTGAGTAGAAACGAGCTTTCTCTCGAGGACTAACTGCCCTTCCCTCATCTCCATTAACAACTGTTGGATACCCGCAATAAGGTCCAACGAAGGGGTACTATGGGGAACTTCCATAGGGAAAGGAGGGATTTTGTCCCCGTCTGGTGACGGACCCTCAAAATAAGTTTGGGATGAGTCGTCGCTCAAATCCTCAACCACTACTTGGTCCCTAACTACCTTTTCCTGCTGTGGTGTCGTGGTAGCAGCATCATCCTCCAACCCTACATCAATTGATTGTCCATTCATTATTGTGGGTAAAACCTCAGCCTCATACCTAATGTTTATCTTAGACTGTCCTCTGTCCCTACTTCTAAGAAAATACCCTTCCTGGCTCATAACCTAAACCACATTTGAAAATACTAGGTTGCTCTATCCTAACCTTATCGAAAAGCCCCGCGTTAAGGCGCCACTGTGAAAAAAAAGTAAATAAAAAAAAAGGTAAGAAAAAAAGTACTTATTTTAATTAAATATAATCTCGGGACCTGTGGATTTAGATAGGCACTTATACTTGACCTGCCTGCGGAGCTCCGGTAAATCACATATCTAGGTTAACATATTTATATAACATTTGTTTTGTTGTCAAAGTTATAATTATTATATCACAATATTAATTCAATTTAAATCATTCGATAACAAAATAATAAAAAAAAAAACCTTTTCCTTACATTTTCAAAGGCAAAATAAAACCAACATATATACCTAAGTCCAACCATGTACAAAATTATGGCACAGAAAGTTTATTATTTACCCTTAACACAATTAGACTTCTTGGAGTCAAACAAAATAGCCACACTGCTCACAGCCACCTATTATTTACCTTTTCTTATTAAAACCATCCTCAGTCCCGCAATAATATAAGAAAATTGAAACTTCTCACCCTAGTCCATCTGTAGTCGAGAACTCGATCATATGTACATATCTCTTTATGTTTACTGAAGGATATGCATGTCCTCACAAACTCTTCAAGTAGTAATCAAGATCCTGGTGTACATCCTTTCATAATCTTAAACTGGTAATAAGTAGTGTAACAAGTCCTTTTTTCTTCTTTTCTAATGATTGTAAAGTTTTTACATCCCGGCATTAATATCACTTCTTTTCAACCCCACGCCAATAACAAAACAAAAGAACCTTTCCAATACACGCCAAAGAGGTGATACCATTTAAAAGTAGTAATATTGTTGGAATAGTGACGTATGGATGATTGTAAATAGGGATTATAATTAAAAGGGGATGGTTTTCTTTGTCACAGGATGCGCCGTGCCATTTATATTTTATCTTGACCCGTGTGAAAGATTTCACTGAAATTCTGTTTTTTCTCCCCTACTTCTTTTTTCTATCGTCGGACAAAGTTTACTTCTGGAATAAATCGGTAACCTTGATCGATGAGCATGTCTTTTCTACCTTTGATATGCTTTTACGTCTGTCCGTGCATGTACAACCATTAAACTGGTTGATATATTTTCTACACGTCCTTGATTTGATATTGTGATGCTAGATTTGAGAGGAATATTACCTCCTTTCCTCCCTCATCTCCTGTCCATTTTATATGTAAAAATAAACAAAAGAGAAATATTACATACGCCAAAAGGCAAGCTGTATATTTTTAAATAACGAAAGCTAACATGGTTGAATCTGACGCCTAAAAAAAGTGTATGTAAAAATTAACACTTATATGAGATAGATCAACATTTAACATAGATATTAACAAATTGAATAATATATTATATACGCATGTTCAGCCTTGCAATGCAACACGACGTAGATTAAAGTTTGTATGATAGTTACAAAATACAAATAATGGATGATGGATGATGACGTTTCATAGCTCCCTGAATTTGAAAAAAGTATTTTCTGCAATGTTTTATGTCTGTGTGTCTTTATCTTGGACTCGGACAGAAACTATTTTACCGATTGGGCTAAAACTTGGTATCGAAGGCTTTTGTAAGGTTAATCTTCTTAGATGTTTTGCACACGAATTGTAAAACAAATCATCTTAGCTCAGTAATATCCTTACATGAACAGCGGGGTAAAAATTAAATTCATAATGACTTTCTTCAAAATAGAACATGAAGGTTAAGTTATGTCGGGATCACGATAAACTTAATTTTAACTTAACGTAGCGTTCACCAAAAGTTAACATGACTTAATAAAACGGATGTGTAATAACGATTCACGTAACTTAACGTAACAACTTGAGCCAAACATCTTCATTCTAGAGTATGTTTTTGATATGTGATTTATACTATTTGTAAAGGGCTTATGATCTGTGAATTTTTAATGTTTTCCATCGAAATAATAAATATTTGTTTATTAAACTTTTTTTTTTAATCTAGCTTTTCTTTCTTAGTTGAATCTTAACTCTACTTTAGCCTAATACCATTATTAGTGAAATATATTGTGTATTATATTTGGTCATAAAACCAACAAATGAATTACCATATAGCCCTGTAGACCTCACTCCTCACTCTCATAATGATTGTCTGGCTAGATCACGTGATACCGTTCATGTAACGTTCCCTTAACGTGAAAGACCTCCCAGGACATCTATTAAGGTAAGTGAACTGCAAGTTAACGTTAAGTTAACTGCATCGTGATCGCGTCCATTTAAAAACATGAGTAGAACCTTTACGTTAAGTTAACCTTAAGTGAACGTTAGGTTGATAGTGATCCCAGCATTAGATTAGGCTAGGCTGGGTTAGGTTATGTAAAGTTAAATTAGGTTAAGTTAGGTTAGGTTAATGAGTAGGAGTGTGAATGGTATTACAGGTTGTTCCACAATTCGTGTGGACTAGTTGACAGGTATACTTTAGTCCGAAATTTGAGTGCGTCCGTTTTTGAAATGACCTATTTCTAAAATTACCAAGGATCATTTTTTGAAAGGTGAAAAAAGAAAAGTTTGACTATCTCAAAATATGCTTTAAATATTTTGATTAAATTTGGTTTCCAGGCATTGTTAAACATTACAAACAAAATGTAAAGTCTAGTTTTGCCCTAAAAAGTCTTTGAAGGTAGGTACATTATTTTTTATAAGCGGGAACCTCCAATTTTGATAAAACCTCCGCAGAGCTTTGAGATACAAAATAGCTGATCACTGGAAAGTTGTAGAACTATTTGAAATTAAAAACCTTTATTTGAAATATATTTTTATAAAATTAAAATTTCCGAGATACAAGTAAATTTTTTTTTAATCGAGTTCTGCGAAATTGATTGGTATGCCCTTTTTTGTTGAATGTTTCTGCAGCAATATATATTATTTGGTTTCACACGTACTATGAGTTTTAATAAAATGTCTCCATATTGAGTTAAAGGAGTGATAAAATTTGTGTGGTGCATTACACTATTTATTATATTCATTGGTTTGGATTCATTAAGCACAAAGATAGACTAGGTATTAATATTAAATACCAAATTTTTGAAAGATTAGTCGATCCTTTTAGGCTTTATATATGTGTTTATAGAGACTCTACTGATTACTAGTACACCAAAAACAGCTTTTTCTTGATAATGGACACTTAAAACTATGTTTTCTGGAAAATATTAATATTGGTTTCTTTCTTTATAAAAATACACTATATTTCATATGGTTTATAAATTAAAAGTTATAGTTTGCTGATAATAAAAAGCCAAAACTTATACCTGCACACTTATTTAAATGTTCTCTGGATTTTTTACCATTTTTAATAAATTATTGTCAGTTGTTAGGAAGATAATCTGAGAGATTTAAACTTTAAACTGTGACTTTTTATTTTATTTTTGTTTAATGTCCACTCCTATTTTATACTTATTCTACTGATGCAAAAAAGAAGATAAAAAAAAACATAGCGCGAAAACAATTCCATGTGTCTCCCGAGAACAGCAACTGTAAAGTGTTGAGTAAATACGAGAGGGAGTCTTTGGTCACAAAAAACTTTCCCTACAAATAATCCCGTTCAAACAAATCTACGAGCACAAAACACACACACATAAACACAAAGATGAGAAAATTAGGTTCTAGTAAAATAATCCGTTTACATTTTCCAACGAAACGAGTTTTGCTCAAAAGTATAAAAATATGTTTACTACGATAAACACTACACCTCGATTCCTTCATGACAATATCCCCACCAATGTATATTATTTTATATCAGTTATATTATAATAATGATTTAATAATCATAAAAAAACTCTAATTGTGGCCTTACCAACCTTGATAGCTGTAGTTAATTGCTTGTGTTATTTTACTAATACCAAATCTACTATAAATGGTTAATCTATGGAAATGTGTATACTTCGCTTTCATTATTTCCATAGTTTTATAGAAAATCTAGAGATAGGTGCTTTATATGCAGTACAGTGTCGATAATTCTGACTAATAGGGGATCAATCCAGTTTGGATTATCGATTTGTCAGGATTTTTTAAAATACAGTACCTACACCAAAAATAAACAAATAAACATAGACGAGTTACTTACGAAAACTCAGTGTTACGGTACAAATATTTTCACTTTATTTAAACAAAGAACTTACACATTTTTTTGTGTTTGTAAATATCACAAATTCTGAATGAATATAATAAGGCAAAAATCTAACAATGAAAAATATATTTTTTAACAGGGGTTGAGGTGCGTTTTTTGGCAGCCATATCTTTAATATTGATATCACTGTGGTCATTTTTATAAATAATATTTTTCATGTCAATCCGGATTTTTGACGTCTGAATTGGCGACGATATACGATCCAACTATAATTTTAATAACCTTAGTGTTTATGCATAAACACACTGTCAAAACGTCAAAACAGTAGGTTTATCTCATAAATAAAACAATTATTTATATTTAGTATAATTAGATGAATGTGAAATAATAAGATAAAATTCAGCCACTAATCATTATTTATTAAGTTTTAAAAATGTATAAATAATATATAGTTTAACCGCACCAGTAGGCACGTGGTCTAAATTTCAAGCCCATTTATTATAGTTTTATGGTGATGAAGTAGAGTTTCTGTATTAAGGGTGGTTTTATTTGATGAGTTCAATCTCTCTCAACGTAACTGATGGTATATTTCCTTACATTTAAACATTCCTGATCCCCACCACATTAACGTATTAAATATGTAAGGTTATTCAGATCTCCAGATAATTAAATCATACGGGTTGTAAGGGTGACAAGACATGTATTTCCAGGCTTTTAACTTGGGTTGGTGACGCCAAATAGCGGCGCTATGAGACGTCAATATTGGTGCTTTATGCCAATCAACACAGACATCCCCACTACTCCCGCCTCTGACACAAAGACGGTGCCAGTGTAGCAAAGTGACATTTGGTTGTTACTAGTGATAATTTACACCACACTACGTTTTGTTATGTTCTCAAAGTTGGTGAGCTACTACCACATAGGTGCATACAGCATCATCGTTGGCGTCTTATAGCGTCACAATTTGACGTCGCCAACCCAAAGTTAATTGCGTGGAAATATACTTGTTTTGTCACCCCTTACTATATGTAGGCCCTAAAGTTTTTTACCTGGAGATATGAATAACCTTATATATGCGTATAGTCCAAAACGGTTAGTGAGACGTGATGCTAAAAACCTATCAATATTAAGATATAAAGTCCAAACAAAAAGAATTTACTTTTTATGTTATTAAATAGTTGTGTTTTAAATCTATATCTGTTAAATGTACAAAAATGTCAGTAATAATACATACCTATTCAATTTTAATTGCTCCGATTTTTTTAAACTAACTGTTCAGGTTATACGCTTATGTACTAACTACGCTAATAAGTTAGGCATAAGGTAGGTTGAATTTAGAGAAAGTGTATACGCATTTGCGTGGATGAAGACTGAAAAACCATTTAGTAAAAACCCCTTCAGTAAACCCGATTGAGATTCAAACCCCGATCTCTTTGTCATTGGTAGGTTAGTCTAGTTGCAAGGGTAAAGCCTTAAACCATTCGGCCACCAAAGCTTATTTTTTACTGTTAATGAGCTTAAATTAAGGATATAATTTTTTTTAATGTAAGTCCTTTAGGAGGGATTAGTAGCAAATATTTCAATTCTGTATATTTGACTTTTATTATCAAATAGCTTTCAAATTTTTTTTTTAATTATTATTTAAAATCAATGTCGCACCCTTGTCCCTAAAATGCCCTTTTAATTGTGTGGTTTTTATTACAGAATATTAAAGGTAAGGTCTGAGAGAAGGAAGGAATGATCATGTGTGTATCATAATAAACTTATTAATTTTTATATATAGTGATTACAAATGATATATTTTTATAATGAACTATATTCTAACAAAATATGTCCATCAAATATAGTTATTTTTTATTTATGAACATTAAACCCTAACCCTCCTCAAGAAATTAGATCATTATGAGAAAAGTCTTTAACAAGAAAAATTTAACATTCTTTAAAAAATGTTATCTGTTTCACAAAATTATAAGTTCAAGATAATTTTCCATGTCGTTTTAAATAAGAAGTGTGATTAAAACACCTCTTGACTTTCTTCACCCCCAAGTAAAAGAAATCCAACCTAACACTTACCTAGGCCCTAGTACCATTTGCTAATGAACTTCAGCAGGTTCACTACTCTCATTACCTTTTAATGTGATCGTGTAACATACGCACCTCTGATCGTGTAAATGAGCTCTTGACAGAACCCACGTTCTCCCCCCATCTCCCCCCCCCCCCCCCTTGTTCACTTTCTGTTTCCATCTTTCTCGTTACCTTTAACTTCCTTTTCCTCTACATTTCTCTTATGTTACCTTTTGCTCAGTCTTTCTACTTTACTTATCATCCCTCTCTATCTCTTTATTTCTCTACTGTTCTTCCTCTTTTGTCTGTTGAAAAGCAAGAGCGATAATGACAGGAAACCTCACTTAACTTCATTCTACGTGTTCTAATTTCACCAGGTAATACTCTCCTTGACACATCTGCAGATGACTACGTTTCAACATTCAATCCGGAACAATTAGACACGCATACTCCCCCCCCCCCCCACCTCCACCACCCCCTAATTCCCCACACCATCCTCTCACTTTTGTATGGGTATTCTGGTACAGCCGAAACATTGTGACGAAGTACTTAACACCAACAAAAACGGGCCGAGGCGAGTGACTGACTGGATTATAGCATGTGATCGTGTTTTGACTTGTAGCCTTACACAACTTTGTAATTGGTGCTCTATAAGGCTTTTGTACTACGGGCAGGTCTCCTTTCAATCTGTAGAAAGGGATAAAACCCTGTATTGTTAAGTTTACAAGGCGAATAAGCCATCCAAAGATTCTTGATTCTTAGAAAAGACTCATTTTTTTCGTTTACATATTCGTCGTTTGTATTTTTAAAACTCTCCTAATAAAACGCAGATACTACATTAACAAAGGAAATCCTATCTTGATTTGCCGTTACGCCACACGTAAGTAACGTCTTTGATAAATTCTTTTTAGCACCCGTTCGAATTATATGCTTATGTACTAATTACTCTAATGGTTTTAGAGATTAGGAAAGTTATATTTAGAGGTAGTGTACCCGAATTTTCGTGGAGGGAGAGTGAAAACAATTTTTTAAACCACCTTCAGCACACCCGACCGAGATTTGAACCTCGATCTTCCAGTCATTAACAATCTAGTATATTATTAGAGTATTACGTTAGACCATGCGGCCAACTAAGATGGTTTAAATTTATTGAAATTGATATTAACATGTAGGTAGAGACCAGAACCTGAATAAAACAAATAAATTGTTATATTCAATGTGTATATATAATCACCATGATAATGATTATTCTAATGGGTTAGGGATGAGGAAGAATGCATTTTGGAGGTAATCTATCCGAATTTGTGTGAAAGTAGATTAGAAACCATTTAGGAAAAACCACCTTCAGTAGACCCGACTAGAACTCGAACCCCAAACTCTCCATTATTAACAGGAGAGTTAAATAAGAGAGTGACGCCTTAGACCATATAGTTACTGAGGAATGTCACAAAATATGTTAAAGAGCTGTTGATAATACTCCAAGTATAATTATTTTATTTATTTGAGTTATTTTAAGTGCACTCTCTGAACCGACTGAACATAAAATATCAGCAATAGTTTATTTATATTTACATTTGGTAAAAAAAAACAAAATATTTGTTTTAGCTTCTTCGTTATTGCTCTATAAATAAACTTTTAATTAAAAAGGGTTTTATGTATACGTTAAAATTTCCCATTGCAATAAATATTTTCTCATTTTATAATGTTTTTTTATATAAATGTATACTTCATTTTTCTATTGAAATATTTGTTTTATACTCGTATGACGAATACGTGGAAACAAATATATCCGAACACACGGGTCTTTTTTCAATATGAATCTGTATCGTGCCATCTGACTATTCAGTAACGGTCTGTAGGAGGGTGGCATTTTAAAGATAAACAAAACAATATTTCCCATAATCCCTCAGTACCAAACAGTGACATTTACATTTTTTTTAATGATACACGTTTCACATGAACTAATTAAATTAAACAACATCAACAACAATTATTCAGCTTAGAAAGTAATTTGAGATTAAATATCAATGAACAAAGTAAATGACAGAAATATTATTCAGTGTTTTGTTTTCCGTCTTAGTGCATGAGATCTCATTGTGGGTAAGTAAACCTTTTGTCTGTCACCTTAGCTCAGTCGGTAGCACGTCTGTCTACTGAGATGAGCTAGGTTCAATTCCAGGCATAGCCGAAAAATGTATCATTAGTGAAATGTGGATTTTTCCCTTTCACACGATGAATTGACAACCTACCCCCTCAGTGGCAGCGTGGTCTAAGGCGCTAATATCAAAATGGACTACTGGTAACGAGGAAATGGTAGCTCGATCGCCATCGGGTGTACTTAGGATGAGGTTTTCCACTCTCTCTATGCAAATTCGAGTACAATTGCTCTAAATTTAACCTTACTCGTCACTAACCCATTAATGAAATTAGTACATAAGCGTATAACCCAAACGGATAGTAAGACGTGGTGCTAAAATGTTAACAACTGGGGCATGGTGTGTTATCTGTTAGCTAGTATGTCGTGTGCTGATATAATGAGTCGGTTCCAAAAATGTCATGCTAACCACCTCAAATAATAATAAAAAAGGAAAGGTATTATATTTTCCGCCATGTAAAATAATGTGTTTATTCAAGTTTCTTTATTAAGTAGCTTAACTTCCCCCGTGCTGTAATAGTGAGTCATTTGGCTACCATTCTAGAGGCCCTTGGTTCGGTTAACATTTGATATTTGGGTATTTTTTCCGGAAAGGGAATCACCACAATGGTCACCAGGGTTTGGTTAATTAAGCTTAAATTAAGTTCACATTCCCGCATTTTCCATATGGCATAATTAAACTATTCGGTTACAAATTTATGTTTTTTCCCATTCGAGGTTTTTGCATTGCACCGACGATATATAATTTTGAGTTCAAAGAATTTTTATAAAAAGGATTGAAGTCACAGAAATTAGACATGAATTGATGTCTTAGGCCCAGTTTCATAGTCAAATTTAGTACGCCTCAAGTGCGGCGCTACACTAAGTACATGACGACACCTACCTAGACCAGAATGGAATGGGCCGTTCTCGCATAGGAAACTGGCCCATTCCATTCGAGTTTAGGTAGGTGTCGTCATGTACTTAGTGTAGCGCCGCACTTGCGTACTAAATTTGACTATGAAACTGGCCCTTAATGTCATTCATACATGGTGGGCCGAAATAATTAAATGATTGGTCATTTGAAAATTAACATTTTAACTGAAAAGTAAATATTCACTAGCTAAATAAAAGCAAACTGCATACACCACTTTTTCACTTTTTGAAGATAATGTCACTCTGGTGAGTTCCACCTGATGTCAGACAAACCGCAACACGTTGTCCATCACTTTCCTCATCACAGATCGTTTAATTGTTTAGGCCCCACCCTGTATAATGCATTTATTAATTTATTTTTAAAACATAACTAATATGAAGATACATTTTGTCCATAAATACACAATGAGAATAACGATTTTAAAAATAATGGATCGCTGTATCGAACTAATAATAATCATAGGCACATTGTAATATGACATATTATAATAACTAAACTTTTGAACTATGTTGAATAGTTCACCAAAATAAATAGTTGTTTGAATTGTAGTGTGAATTATTTTTCACCCAACTAGTTTTAAAAAAAAACAGCACATAATTTATACGTTAGTACAAATTTAAAATTTAACTTTACTGGGTAGCAAATATTAAACAAAGGTTAGAATATACAGATATATGGTATGCCCTCTCATTTAATTTGAAAGCAATAAAGAAGAACATTAATCAATTTAAATGCCCAAATAAGCTTATGCCTTTCCAGTTTTAGTAACATATATTAGTAAAAGGGGTTATGGAAGGGGGGAGGGGAGGTCTAACTTTATCCCTACAGTAATCAATGAAGCGTTTTGTGATATCCTGAGAGCTCAGTCTCAAATATTCCGTGTGAAGTCCTTTGCTCCTGTATAATCCGTCCACAAGTGCCTCATCAATTTCCATGACGAGAGCCTGATCACTTCCAACATCACAGGTAGCTTATGATGATCAAGTAATACATCGATTATAAACTAATTTCTCTATTGAGACAGAGGTTTCCGCGGAAACGTCGGGTGAAGTACATACACGTGGACTAAACGTCAAGATCATCTAATGTGGTTATCCGCTTCAGCGACCCCATGGTATAAGGTAGGGATGGCGAGACTTTTCCGACCAGTGTGCCACTTAAGAACTAGCTGAATTTGGAATGTATTCCAGTGTGACTCTTTTTATTCACGTTTTTAATGAGTATTTAAACATATAAACTTGTTGAATATTATGAAATATAACGAACAACTCAAATTAAATCGTAAATATTTTAATGATGTCTAAATTTTAAAAAATGCACTCTATTAAATTGTTAAAATAAGAGTCTTAAAAGAATTAATTTTAATGACTATCATAAATTAAAAACATTTAAAGAAGCAAGCCTATAAAAAAAAAGACAATACATTTATATGTTGTATAGATTATGTAAAATTAAGAAATATTCATAATATTTTCCATGTTAGTTTGAAACACGTATTTTGCTGGCTGAGGTGGTTATTCTCGGTTCATAACTTGTTTTCAACAGAACATAAGATGCAATTAAGTAGGAGCCAAAGCGATTTATAACCGTTGACTTCACAAAGATCATTGTAAAATGATATTGAATGACATGGCTTTCGAAATATTATTGACACTATACGACTTTGGGAGAAGTTTAATTTAATGTTGATTTTTTTTTTCTCATGTCAGTGTGCCACCCGAATCTTGTTTGCTTGCCATAAATTTGCCATCCTTGCTCTAAAGGCATCACTCTCCCAGTAGACTTTAGTACCCATGATAGGTAGATTGGGGTTCAAATCTTGGTCGGTTTTACTGAATAGGATTTTCCTAAATGGTTTTCCACTCTCTCTCCACAAAAATGCGGGTTAACTTCCCTTAGATTAAATTTTCCTCATCCCCAATATATTAGTGTAATAAGTACATAGGCGTATAACCAGACAAGATAGTAGGACAGTGGTGTTAAAATTATTATTAATAATAATAATACAATATTTTTATTTTATTTTTCTATACAGATCTTTTAAGGGTGTATTAAGGGTCTCACCCCCATTCTTAAAAAGTCTTTCCACGCTCTCTCCACACAAACACAAGTACATTCCCTTTAAATTATGTCTTCCTCATTAGCATTACAGTATTATAATTAAATTCTTACATCCCGGATGGGTAATTAAACGTTGTACCAAAAAAAATAGCATTTATGACTCTAGATGGCTGTGTTTGAGGCTTACCAGATTTACTGGTTATGTTTTTATTTTTATTCATTAAGTGGATTCATCTGCACTGATTGGGTAAATATTGGGGTTGTTTGTTAAAACTTACCAACCCTATGTTGTCCTTTAAAGATATATTTTAAATCACCTTACCTTGTTAATTTACATGATCGAGTCCAAATAAAAATAGTTTTGGCAAATTACACACGTTGGGCAACGAAGACAATTTTTTTTTTTTAATCTAGCCCTTTTTTTTATCTATTGTCATGAATCTTAGAGCTTGTAATGGAGATTCTCATCTTACACTATTATGACTACACCATTTACACCGAATTGAGAAGGCAAATATTAAGGAAATTCACTAGTATTTACCTAAAGAACGGAAATCAAAATATTTAAAACCGCCTCAGTTCACCCGGCTGAGGCTTGAACTAAATATTCAACCTCCCGGGTTAAATCTGTGTACGTCAGTAGAGATTATCGACGCTGAGCCAGCCAGCCAGCCCTGCTGGTGTTCAACTTCCGTTTCAAAGTTAAATTAAGCATAAATTAACGTGTCGTAGGATTTCGGTAATTGGACGAATGTACCGTAATCGGTTTTTGATATCTAAAATTTACAAATATGTTTTCATATTTTTTAGCTTTCCTTGAAACTCAAATTATATAATTATAGTTGGTAAAAGTTTAACAATAGAGGTAGCCCATTCAAATGGATCTTTAAAGTGAGGAAGTAGAGAACGCAAGAGAAAACCAGAGTTTTTGCAGTTTTTAGAGAGAAATATATTTTTGTGCCAAATTAAATTAAATATTGATTCAGTATACATGTTTAGCTTATCTATCTACATGTTGCTACCTCAAAAATGATAGAAAATGTGTAATTAGCATCGTGGCAGTTGATTTTTTTAAATGGAGAGAAATAAATACTGGGAAAATAACGCAAAGCTCATTTATATTAATAAAATAAAAGTGTGTTTGGCTGATATGAAAGAATAGGTCTGAAATATTAAATATTAAGTAGTCCCTGTGATGAAAAATATGCGCTTGATATCAAGAATTTTAAAATTTAAAGTTACTTTTTTACACGTTTCAATAATTGTTAAACTAAAAATACGTCTCTCGGGCAACCCCACGTACTTTAACTAGTGATAAATATTCGAAATTTTTTGAGAGTTCTATGTGCAGAAAATTATTCTAAAGGTACACTGCCTACCGAAACAATATTATATTTATTTTGACCAAAAAAATGTTTTGTCATAAAAACTGAAACAATACAGACCCCAACCCCGTATTCCCTTCCATCCCACTTTAACTGAGGGTCATCAGAACCAAGTTTGGTGTGTGTTTCATGTAGCATTAGCATTTTAAAAGAATTTTTGTACGTCACCATCAGAAAACAAGCGACTATAGACCATTTTTACCTTTCCTAGTGTCCGAGAGGCAAAAAAAACTAATGGTTTGGAAAACCGTACATGTACCTTTCGTTAACCCTGAAACGTAGCAAACCTTACCCTTTTTTTTTACCGTATTTCCCCAGAGTTTGTCTGCTAAATATTCCTGATCTTCTACTGACAGTGATGGATATTTAAACCTAATTTAAGCCTAGAGAACCATATCATGGCATCCATGTGAACAATTTCCCTTCAGGAAAAATGATAACGGTACTGACGGTAATTGAAACTGAGACCTCTATATTACTAACCAGGAATACTGACCCTTGGACCAAGAGGCCGGCCTATTTTACCTGTCATTGTTCCACTTATAAGATATGGCTATAGTGTAATGCTTAAAGGTAAGACTGAACTCTTTTCAGGATAAACGGGGTGTACGTAGCCACACATGTACAAAAATAACTACAAGTTTATCTCCATCCAGGGCCACCTCAAGGGACGGGAAGCCGTCTGGGGCACAAGGTTTGAAGAGGTGCCATGCGACTGATGAAAAGATGTGAGTGGCAAAATATTCAGCTTTGGAAAATTTCTCAACTATTTAATTCTGGAAAGTGGTTTTTATTTCATCTAAATTATCCGAGGAAGTTAACAACAGAAACATTATCAAATGAATTACAACAAAGGGGATTTCAGTTTTCCACTCATACTCACATATAGACTACAGTGTTTGGTGATTGAATATGTAATTAAAGTTGGTTTAGATATCTTAGCACCTCAATATTATAATGAAAGCCTTAATTAATACATCTTCCTCTGGTACTTATTCAGTAGAAAATCAATATAATAATTTAAAGCCTTAGCGACCCGCCTCGGTGGCGTAGTTAGCTAACGCGCTTGTCGTGTTGAGCTCGACCGCTGAGGACGGGGAGATCTAGGTTCGAATCTCGGTCGGATGAACTGGGGTGGTTTTTCCTAAATGGTTTTCCACTCTCCCTCCACGACAATGCGGGTTCACTTTCTCTAATTCAACCTTCCCAATTCCTAATCCATTTAGCGTAATTAGTACTTAAAGCGTATAACCCGAACGGGTAGTAAGACGCGGTGCTAAATAATAATAATAATAATAATAATAATAATAATAAATAAAGCCTGGCGTCAGTATTTACTAACTAACTACTTTGGCACCCTATCCCACCCTCCTAGCCAATTCCATCCCACCACTCATCCTCCAAAACGCCTATTCGGTCTGTATGTATATAGAAACATATATATGTAATCGACTCCAGGCACCTCCTTCCTCAATTCAACCTCTTTCCCTTAGTAAATCGCAAGATATCAATGTGGAAAATTTTACTTATTTAAAATTTGCTAGGATATTTTTATCTCTAGTCATTAATGCTTTCTTTATCTATACTTATAAAATAACATGTCCTGATTGATTGACTGACTGACTGACTGACTGACTGACTGACTGACTGACTGATTCATCATCGCCGAGCGCAAACTATCAAGGCTACAAGCATGAAATTCGGACTGTATATTCATTTTGTTATGTAGGCACCCACTAAGAAAGGATTTTAGAAAATTCCACCCCAAAGGGGTCAAAATAGGGGATGATAATATGTATGATAATATGTATGAAAGTCCGTCATTTTGAAAGTTACATAAATAAAATTTTGTATTTCGGTTATTGACGTAAAACAAATAAATACGTGTTTCAGGAATTTTGGAAATTTTATTTAGTAAGGGATGAAAAAGGGGGTGAAAGTTTCTATCGAACTTGCATTATTTTTTATCTGAGTTCAAGTTATGGTCATCAACGTAACGTAATATTTTAAATTAATCTGTAAATACATATGTATATTTTCGTATTTGTATATTATCAACTTCCACGCGAGCAAAGCCGAGGGCAACAGCTATCTAGTTTTTTTATAAATCTCAAATTATATTAATGTTTATAAAAAAGTACATAAATTTTGCAGGCACATTTAATAGCGTACTAAATGTCTTTAGCGTCTCTGTACGAAATGTGTCACTGTTGGGGCTACTATGCCATGTAAAGTTGGTACAATTGCTTCCCCACTCCAGACACCAAAGTGTGGGAGCCGTGTGGACGTCAAGTTGTGTAGAAACTAAATATTTCATGAACTGTTACAGTTTATGACAACTTAATTTTATTATAATCAAATACTCGATGGTGGATCTTAGAATAGATGTGTTATTCTTGTTTCAAATATTGGTTAGAAACTAAATGTATAAAACATTAAGCAAACCCAAATTTATATCTGGTTTATTGTATTTGATCGACATAACAAAAAAAGTTTGTCCACAGATTTGTTTGTGATAAAGAAGTGACTTCCAAAATTAAAGTTTGCCCGGCCACAAACTTATGCTTGAAATTGACCCCTGTCCCGACATACATCAGAAGTTGTCAAATGTTGTCGGAGCTCTTTGGTAGTTGCGCCATTTGACAAACTGAAGAGAGGTTAATCAAATTCAACGTGTGTTTGTGTGGGATATGTTCGCAGGATGATGCATGTCGGGAGCATGTGAACTCTTCTCTATCATCCCTTAGCCGTAGAGAGAGAGAGAGAACAGACAGGTCCAGATAAACTTCAAACTGACCCCCCCCCCCCCCATCACCCTCTTACCCGACTACCCTGACAAACACACATAGCCCTGTGAAATCCTACCAAACGCCCATGAGGGGTGGAATTAAACAGATAGCCATGATATGAGGCGGTGCTCGACAGTCATTTGTTTGCGAAGTGACGTCGTTATATGTCACGTCAGGAGGGTTAGTCGAATATAGCCTTACTCTAATCGAAGAGAGAGAGAGAGGGGGGGAGGGGGGTAAGGATGGTAGATTCCTCGTGAATTGACCTGTTCCGTCAGTATGAATATACGAATAAGATAGATAACCTGTAAATATTGGGATACGGTAGCTACAGTCAGATTCTGATACTAATATATCTTTTTGACAGTTACGAAAAGTACTAAAACAATTTTCATATATTCATACGTCAAGTAATGGGATTTGCAGCTATCACTTTTGAATATCAATATCTATAAAATAATAATAATTACATAGTAAAACTATAATAACGTTGACCTCAAAATAACATGTTTGTGGTTTCTTAAAGTTTCTTTCTACAATAATTATACTATAGTAGGGCTTTGGTAGGAAGAAACATTCAAGACATATATTTATATATATTTTGTTTTCAAAATTGATCGTTTGTTGATTGTTATTTTACTTTTTATCTGTTCTGAGTGCACTAATTTTCTAATATTTAGATAGTACCTGACTAAATCCTCAATGATGGTCGCATGGTCTAGGGTATGACTCTTACCTGGATTTCCGATGATATGGATCTTAAGGTTCAAGATCCGATTGGGTGTAATGATTGTGTTCTTTAGAGGATAGTTTATATCGCTATCCCTCTACGCAAATGTAGGTTCATTAGAGAAAGGCAATATTTAGAATACCCCATCTAAGTCATCTCCAGCCCATTAGTATGATTAAATATGGGTATACCGTGTGGGAAATAAGACGTGGTGCACACAAATGAACACTTTAAATTTATGATGTTTTTTAATTTGTTTTTAAGATGAATCAAAGGGATCCCTCTTGACAAATAATAGAAATACTAATAAATTAGCGAAAAGTGTATTACTAATGTTAAATTTTCGTTGTGTATTTGATGACTGGCTTAGGAATAATAATATCCATTATCACATCTCTCTTGTCTCAAATGACGTTGCAACCTACTCAGTAGTAAAGACAATATATGCGCTGTCTAGGAGTAATAAGAATATTGCCACGTCTCTAGTCTAAAATAATGTCACAGCCGCAGAAGGTTTGTTGGTTTCAGCCTAATTATTGGAATATGCAAGTCATGCATGGTCTAGAAATAATAGATAGATTGCTACGGTTTTCTTATCTCAAACGACGTAACAGCTGCAGAAAATGTGTTGGTTGCAGCCTACACAGTAGAAAAGCCGAGATATACACTGTCTAGGAGTAATAAATATAAATGCCAGGCCCCCCCACCGTGGCTCGGATTCCACGTTAAACTGTAGGTCCTTCATTTCATCTCACAATCACCCTACCATTACACATTAGCGTAAGTGCGTATAACCCGAACGGTAGTAAGACGCGGTGCTAATAATAATAATAATAATAATAATAATAATAATAATAATAATAATTGTTTAGTTGTAATAATGTTGACCATTACCACTAATATATTTTCTCATAATGTACAAATTAAGACTTACAACCATTCCAATACAGTTATAACCAACACGAAAAAACCAACAACAATGATATATAAAAAAACAATAGAAGTACTGCTGCCAACCATAGAGCATGAAACATTTGTAAACATTCCTTTCACTGCATAAAATGTACCTAGTAGTATGACCAAACAATAATAATAATAAATATATTTCCATGGCTCCAGTCTAAAATGTCATCACAGCCGTTTAAAGTTTGTTGGTTGCAGCCTACTAAGTGGTAAAGCCGTGATATGCATGGTATAGGAGTAATAAATATATTTCCATGGCTCCAGTCTAAAATGTCATCACAGCCGTTTAAAGTTTGTTGGTTGCAGCCTACTAAGTGGTAAAGCCGTGATATGCATGGTATAGGAGTAATAAATATATTTCCATGGCTCCAGTCTAAAATGTCGTCACAGCCGTTTAAAGTTTGTTGGTTGCAGCCTACTCAGTGGTAAAGCCGTGATATGCACTGTCTAGTAGTAATAAATATATTTCCATGGCTCCAGTATAAAATGTCATCACAGCCGTTTAAAGTTTGTTGGTTGCAGCCTACTCAGTGGCGAATGCAAGACATGCGTGGTCTAGAAAAAATAAGTATATTGCCACGGCTATTTTGTCTGAAATGACGTCACAGTCGCAAAGAGTTTGTTTGCCGCCTGCTCAGTGACAATGGCAAGGTATGTGCAGTCTAGAAGTAATAAAGCTACTTGAAGGAGAATATTCATTATCTCTACTCAATAGAAATGCAAGTTTGTTATTTATCTATAGAACTCTCCAATTCGATTGAAGACCAACCAAATCTTGGAGAACAAGTAACTCATGTTTCCTCGCTTGGCTTGTCAAATGGGGTGGTGGGTGGTTGACGCCAACATACATTTTAGATGTTGACGTCAAGACAAAAGCGGTTAATGGTTCGCTGATCATTGTCCCTTGCATTGTTAAGCCTCCATTTATCTTCACTTTACAAGACAACCCCAACCCCCCCTGAATCCTCCCTACTACTTCCCTTGGTAGGACTCAATTAAGGAGGCTGTGAGAATCTAGTCATCTAATATTCAACAACCAAACTTAATAGGAAGTTGAAGGAACAAGGATAACAATACTAAGGAGTTGGAGTTGGTTTACTTATGCTGCGTCAAGAGTAGCGCGTAACCGCGGAATATGCGTGGGCTCACTTGTGTAAAGCTTGATTCCCTCGTTCGCTGAAAATAGAAAGCAGAATCTGCTTGAGTGACGCAATAACTTACATGTGGTATGTTGACCCATGATGCATTGCAACGATAACTTAAAACAACTGATTATCAACATATTTTATTTTCTAGCGCATACATATATATTTACTCTGGTATAGTGGTCAGAGTTCCTGGCTAAAGATCCAGAGGTATATTGTGCTGACCACATGACGCCCTCTATCCGTAAATGTTGGCACTATCATCGCTAACAGAGGCGGCCGCTTGGTCGGTATAGCTCGCTTGTGGGCTCACAACATGGAGTTTTTTTTAAACATATATTTTAGATTAGTGTCACGATAGATATTTTCAAATTATCCAATACATCGATACACACGATTTAAATTAACGGGTTATTTCAAATTTCCTCACAATAGCCAAAGAAACTGTCTACTTGCTTCTAGCACTAGAACGCATGCGCACTGATTTGAGATGGTTAGTTCTTTAAGATTTGTTTGGTTCTCTCATGCTGAATATCTCATTCGGTCTGTACTAAGTAATAGATGAGCTGAACTCTGGCAGAACAGCTATCACCGATGAGGCAATAATCTTGTGGTTGTTTTATAGATCTCATCACGTGACCACCTTTCTATCTGCACTTATCTTCGGCGAATGTGTTAGCACAGTAACGTGGGATTCAGTATTTGGTATTTCCGGCGAACACAAATATTGTGAATCTGTAAAATCCTGAGATGGTGTATTTTATAAGAATTTAAAACATTTCATATTATTCTTGTTTTATGACTAAAGTTTATAAATATAAAACTTGTATTCTAAGATGTAGGTAGAGTTTGAATCAATTGCTCCCTTTTTTTTGTTTTAATCTGAATTTTCAGTTTACCTGTGGATTTTAACTCTATAATTATAACACTATTAAACCTGTGAGCGAAAAAGGCTATTTTTACTTCAACGATATGATTTTTTAAATTTTTTTTCCTTTTCAATTCTGATTTTGTTCACATTAATTCTTAAGCCAAACAAATTCGCGGTTTGAAAAAAAAAGTAGCCTGATTAAGATTTTCAGCACTCGAAATAAATTGTTTGTGCACAACTATAGTGGAGTGGAATTAGGTATCCAAATCTTTTCTGAAACTTAAAGAGCTTAGGGGGAAATGTTTCGTGCGACATAGCAGTTTAGTTTGGATAGTGATCTTTATGTTTTGTTAATTTGAAATAATCTATGGATACATTAATTGTATCTTGTTACATGTTGTGTTTTAGAAGTCACTGTTCTGTGTGATTATCAAGTGTGTTTCAAATGACCAAGCTTGTATACGTTTAAACAGCTTATGGGGATTAGTTATTGATTCTCACTAACATTATTATGCCATTTACTTACTTACTCAATGCACTAGGAACTCGAAAGTCCATTGCCCACATTACAAAAGTACGCCACCATCCCTAGCTTAAGTTAATTTGATTCAGTCCACCTCTTGACCCTTATCTCTTTCGGGTACATTCTGATATTATCTTCTCATCTGCGTTTAGCTCTTCCCAGTGTTCTCTTCCCATTGGGTTTGTCAGTCAATACCTTGAACACGGTTCTGTTTTTTTCCACTTGCACTACACAGCCTGCTCACAGTAACCTGCGAGATTTTACTATCCTAACAATGTATTGTGATGATACAGGGTATGTAACGCATAATTATTTGATCGCCTCCATTCTACACTATCTTAATTATCCTTCTACAAACCAAATATTTTCCAGGGTACTTTCTTTCAAGCACTTTGCATCTCGTCATGTAAGGCACAATAATTAATAACAACCGATAAAAACTGTTTTTTATATTTTTATTTTACCATTCTTGACAATGGGCAAGATTTTAACAACTAACTTAGATAAGGTGGTGATGTAACTTGAAATTGGCATGAAATAAAATATCTAAACATAGATAGGTCTGAATTCCATAAACAAAATATCTCCATTCTCATAGTGAATTTGATACAACTTAATTTGTTTGGTACGATATCTAATTTAAACCCAAATTAATATTTTGTATTAGCATATAATGTCATAGCTTAATCTAAAATACAAGGAAACGTAATGTAGTTTTATAATAATGGCACCAGCGTTGACATGTGAATAAAATTGGAAAAGTAAAGTGATGAATAGATGTTTGCCCTCCCCTTACTCTATAGTTCTACTAGTAGAGAGTTAATCCTCAAATCTTTTTACTTCCCCCTCCCAATATTGTATATTGGAAGAACTACTAACTAGACCACATTAAAACGAGTACCCGTTATTATTTTAGTTAGACATGGACATATTTTAGGTCATCAGATGCTACTACTATTTTGGTTTGAAGTAATTGGAATACACGTTCTATTAAAAGGTAAATTAATTGTCTGGGATCTGGCTGTAAGGTATTTCCTGTAGCTTTGTTTTATTAAACAACTAAGACCTATTCTACAATCAGTTGGACTCGTAATATTGTATGTCTATAATAGTACACGTAAGCACAGTCACATGTCAGAATTTATTGTCGGAAGGAGATGATCATTGTCCATATCTTGCATTTATGTGGGGGCGTTGGGTTGCGTTCAGCCAATCAGAAACAAATATAGTTGCAATACTGAATACAACTAAATCAATTAGTTATTTGGTAGAGGATAAAAATTTGTGAAAATATTTAATTAAAGGTATTGAATTTTAGATTATTTAATAAGAGTAATAATTTAATAAATTTTTATTTATTAATTTTATTTATTTCTTGTGTGTAAACTTTAATATGAGTTTAATGATGAAGTCTTATTGGTTAAAACTACGTTTACCGACATTTTGTTGTAGACAATCTTTGAGGTCCTCGCACACTGACATAGTATCGTATGCGTAGTTTACCTTACAACTATAGTTTGTTTTTTCCTCTTGCCATGATTTTCTATGGAACTGTGCACACCAGCACCTATCGTAGCACCATAGTATGGCATAATATCGTATATGGTGCGATGCGTGGATTTCTATTCCGCTTTTAAAGCGAGAATACACTTACAATACTGTAATGGTGGCTATTACCTCCCCCCCCCCCCCTAATCATTCCTCTCAACATTAGCTTATTTTCAACAAATTTAAGCAAATTTGTGGAACTATAATACTAAGCTTGATGAAATAGGGCACTAGATTTAGCCTTCCTCTAACAAACACAGTGATATTTTATAGACGAAACATGCAATTTTAGGATATTTGAGAACTAGCATTTGAATTTTCTCATGTAGAATATTCACATGCTACAAGATTCAATGTCAAAATATAAGGCAATATTAATTTTTTTTAAATCTACTATAGCAATCTTTCCAAAGACTAACCAGCGGGTAGTGGAATATTATCCTACCTAGTCTTCGACTTAGTCCCACTCAAACCAACATATCCACCCCCGACCACAATCACGACTTCGACCACAACCTCCAAACAAACATCTACTACCTACGAAACGATTCTAAGGCATAACGCCTTTTCAGGCCACTTTAGTGGCAAGAGGAAACATACCATATTCTCCCTTGACCACGTGATTCCTTTTGAAACCCCCTCTCCCCACTCTTATACCTCCCTCTTCTTAGATCTGGACGGTATAAATAACTGAGAAGTTGCTTTTATGGCACTCTTGAGGGCGATTGGGATTGACGTACTAAATTGCTAATAACCTATAACCTTTAAAAATGTAATATCCAAATTATTATTTTTGGCTTAATATTTTATTTTTATTATAGTTATTAGTATTAGGCGTTCTGTCTTACGACAGGTCCATTCCTTTTGTCTGTGAACTTAGGTCTTCAATGAACTCTTTCCTCTGCCTCCTTCTTCAACATCTAGAATGTTCTTCTTTCCTTCAAGTCATCCGACTTTTGAATCCTCCTTCTTCCTAAGCTACACTTTATGGCGTAATTATTTTTACGTTTTAATTTAATTCACAATGAATTCCCCTTAAGAAAGCGAAATCATATCTAAAACGGTACACAGATAATAGTATTAGAGGAAATAATACTTATAGTTTAGGAATGGGCATTTTAAGCAATACAATTGCAAAAAATTAGAAAGACACATTTTTATATTAAATAAGATTAACTTGTTTGAGAGAGTATATATAATTTTAATTTATGATAAATTTAATAGTGTGGAATTACTCATAATTTGTAATATTCAACTTGTAATTGTAATTTGCTGCTAATTGTTTTTACTCTTTGAATATAAATATACATTCTTGTAGTATTTTTGAACTTGGCAATCTTTTAAGAGAAACCCTAAATTACTCATACATGATAAATATGAAGTGGTATTTCGCCATCAGTTTCCTCGTTGTGGTATAAAAGTAACCTTGTATTTTGGATATGTATGCATAAATATATGATTAAAATGGGTCTGGGAGCTTATGTGCTCCTTTTTTATTGTGCTACTACCTGATAATATGTCAGTAGGGAACTTTTTTACTAGTCAATTACTAGCTCTTTGAGGCTATTGTATTATATGTCCTTTTCTCTCCAGATTCAGGAAGTCACCTTTTGTTCTAATTTCTATTAAAAAAGGGGTGCTTCACTTATTACATAGATATAATAAGTTTCATAGTTTTATCATCTGTTTTTTACTGTCGTGCCAAAGGGTGGCTGTATGTGAAGGGCGAAAGGGAGTATAAGAGTAAATAAAGTAGAGAAGTAGTTAAAAAAAACTACTACTGATGGTATTTTAAACCGTGTGTCCAGACAGTGATTAATACTTTCTCTTTGACCTTGGCAGCCACCCTAAATAATATTTATGTTGAAGCGTATGCAACTAAAAATTACCCGCTTCAGTGGCCGCATGGTCTATGGAATCACTTTACCAGTAGACTGCCAATGACCTGGAGATTGAGATTCAATCTAGGTTGGATGTACTAAGGGAGGTTTTCCAAGATTGTTTACCACTCTCCTTCCACGCAAATGTGGGTACACTTACTCTAAATATAACCTGTATTATATCTAAAGCCATTTCCTTCATTAATACGTAAGCGTGTAACCTGAACGGATAGTTAAGACACGGTGCTATAAATAGAAAGTAACATTCTGAAGATTGTTCTCTACAGTCGCTTTGAGAGGTTTGAAACTAGAATCCCATGTGTTTTAACTAATGCCTTAGGCTAAGTCATTTTAAACTTACAGTTAAACTTGCACTTTAAAGTTTGCAGTTCCGAAACGGTTAATGGAAAAGTTGTCAAACACTCGTTAAGGCGTGGTTTACTAGGCAGTACCCCCAGGCCATCACCCCTATGGTGTACCCTTTGGAGTGAACCCTGATCACAATATTAGAAATAGAGCACTCAATGCAGTGCATGGTTTCTATCGGACCTCTGATAACACTGCCCTGCATTTTGAAAATAATTAACTTATGTTTTTAAAAGAAGAGTTTTTTGAATCATATTTTTAATCCTGATTAAAAAACTAATTTATTGCTCCAAATCAAATTAGTGGTTTTAAAAAATTGAAAAATAATATTTCTGGCAGGTTTTTTGCATTGAAATTTAAATGGTATTTTATCAGATTCTTTGATTACATACTAATCTGTTTTGGTGGTCGTATAGTCTAAGACACAACCTTCAAAAGAGACAAGACATCCGATGACTGGGAGATCATTTTGGTGCACTGAAGGTGGCTTAGCTAAATGTATTTCCGCTCTCCCTCTATGCAAAGGTGGGTGCACTTCCTTTAAATTAAACCTTATTGAATTCTATACATTCGTGTAATTTGTACAAAGGCGTATAAGCCGAACGGGTAGTAAGACGTGGTGCTAAAATATTACATACTAATTGAAAACACTATTAAAAATAAATTGTATTCACTTTTTAGTTCAAAGATGACATGATAACCTCAAAAATAAACCAAGCTCACACTGCTAAGTTGGCGAGTGGTGTTCTCAAGTTCAAGAAACGAATGTTTGAAGGAGCATTTGCCCAACATGTAAGGATTTAATTTACAAATTACCAGCATCTAATCCTAACCTAATACATTCTTATATACAAATACCGATATCAACTTGAATGATTTGTGACAACTCAGTATGTGAAATGAAATTTCAAAAATCAACATGAAAAGTCAGTTAAAAACAGTTATTAGCTTACAAACATATGAAACATTGCAGAGCAGTGTAATCAGTGCAGTTTTTTCCTAAATGGGTTCCTACTTTCTCTCCAAGTAAATACGCGTTCATTGCCTCTAAATTATACCTTCTTAACACCTACCCGATTATTTAATTTTGTATTACGACGTTTGCATTGATTTTATGTTAAATTAAGAATATTATATAATTTAAGTTAATAATTATGTATGGGTGGTAAGACACGGTGAGAATAAAGAAAAATAACTAAACACAGGAATTTATTAACTAATTAATCCAAGGGGTAGATTTGTGGAATTCGTTTTTACAAAAATACATCTACACTATCATGTAAAGAGAATGTTAAATTATAATTATCATTATTTATTATTTTAAGCGCTGTCTCTTACTACTCATTCGTGTTGTACGCCTAAGTACTAATTACTCCAATGAGTTGAGGATTATTAAAGTTGAAATTAGAGGAAGTGTACTAGCATTTACGTGGAGGAAGAGTAGAAAATCATTTAGAAAATAAACACACTTAGTGCATACGACAGTGATCTAACCCCGATCTCCCCACCAACAGCAGTCCAAGCTATTGCGAGAATGACGCCTTAGACCATGCGGCTAACGAAGTGGTGTAAGAAAGGATGGTAAAACTAAAGCGATAATTCTCATGTGAAAAATTAAGTATACTTCACAGAATTGAACCTCGATATCCTAGACAGAAAAATTCCGTCTTGTTATTTTATCTCCCTAGACCATGGAACCACCAATGAGAGTATGACGTAAAATTAAGGTAAGATGGTTCATTAATTCATAATTGAAATCAAGGTATTAAAATATTATATTCAAATGGCAATATTCCAAGGCAATTACATGTGTGTAGGTAATTAGCCCAAATAAAAAGTAATGTGATCTTTATTTGTATTAGATTTTCAGCAAATGTTGATAGAATTTTTCTTTTAAGTCCAACCAATATTGAACTTTCATAACTGTTAAGACATGTAATTAGATACACCTCTACGCGTCTTCTGAACGTTTAGTATTTGTGATGGATATCGCTCTAGAATATTTGCACGTTAATGCAAACATTGTATTTCTGGTGTTGCTAAGCAACTCAACTCTCCCCCCCCCCCCATACCCCCACCATCAACCACCCTCTATCACCCTCTCAGTAACAGGAGCGCTTTAGTGACGTGCTCGCAGCGCACATACCGGACCAATGAACGCCCGTCAAACGTTTGTCGCAGGCACAGATTGGAATGTCGGCGAGTGTTGTTACAAACATTAGTTTCAGAAAACCCGCACCTATGTTCACACGATCTAGGGCGTCTCTATTGCAATGGACTGATGTGCCGATTATGTGGATATCTGGTTTCGATTCCTAATCGGATGTACTCAGGGTGTTCTTTTTTTCATTCATTATTTTCCAAACCTCTCTTTACGGGAATGAGAATATAATTATTACCTCTAAATTAAATCATAACGCAGCTAACATTTTAGTGTCAAAATTCTAATAGTTTAAAAGGGTATTTAGTAATATAAAAATTATTTTAAAAAAAATAGTAGCTGAATTTTTAAAAAATTGTGAGGTTAGTTTTATTCTTATGTTTAACCAAAATTTAGCTGAGATTGTTTTTATTGAAGTCTTAACGACATTGCCTACTTGGAGATTTAGAAGCTATTTTGTGAAGTGGGTTGCATCTTAGCTTGACGCACCTAAGCAGTCTAAGAACTATAACACTATTGTACGGTACGAAATAGTAAGAGAAGGAAGAAAATGAAAAGTTTACCCTGAGAGGGCTCTTGTCTACGTGCTGATAACCTTTATTTCCCTTCCTATTACAAATTAACATGCTCACTATACTATTTACACCTTGAAAATATTGACTTGCTTTTTAATTTGACATTTTTATTATTACCTATTTTACCTAGACTTATGTTACCACGAAATTTTTAATCTACATCCTGACATAAATATTCCTACAATCCATTCTTTTGACTAAGACAAATAGAATAAGTTGTAGGCCTAGATGACTTATAAAAATTACGTTTACAAAATAACTACTTAAAGATAAAATATTTAATTCTGTGACATTGTAGGACTAATTTATAGAATTATTCAAGGATGTATGGTTTTTGTTTGAACGTTATATCTTTAACTCGATGAGTAAAACATACATTCATTAATAACGGAAATTCTATCTCGACCGGCTGTGACGTAAAAAGTAAGGCACGCCCTTTAAAGGGGGTGGTCAACACTCGTTCACCCATAAAAACATGGTATTACAAAATAAAAGATTGTGACCAAACTGTTCTATGGTTTGAAATCAGTTTTCACCAATGATGTATATTATCTAGAACGAAGACTTTGAATAACATTTACTAGTCATACTAATTAAATTATAAAATGAAAACTATTATATTTTCAGCCTCGCAATATTTTGCTTATAATGACTTCATTAAATTAAATATTCAAAATTGATATTATCTATATAAATCAGAACTAATTTTACTTCAATTTTCTTGTATTATAATTTGTATTTAGTGTTCTATTATTTTTAAATGTATTTTAAATGAATAAGTACTTTAACCAGATTAATATGGATGTAACTATTAATTTTGGAAAAAGAAGAAATCACAAGGTTAGATCATATTTTTCTCTTTGTTTTTATATATTTATTTATATTTTATTAATTAAATACTAAACTTTAAGAGCTTATTTATAAATTAAAATTTGAAATGGTTTGGTAACCGTAGTGTAACTCTACTTGTATGAATACCGGGATGTGTGTATGTGTGTATGTAGTACACTATTTCACAAAAATATTTTTTTTCTTTAAAATCTATTTCTGTCCATGTAATGTGTATACTAAATAGATTTTCATATTAGTAAGTAAATTTTCTTGAGGTTGATTGTATAGTGAAAAAAATATATTTCTGTGTGCTGCTTATAACATTATATAAAGTAGAATATTTTTATCTAAATATATACTTTATTGATATATACTTTATTGATCATTTCTAAAACCGTATTCACAACTCAAGCTTGTATTTGTTTAATAATCTAAAATTTGCAAATGTAAATTGATTAAGATTCGTTAGTTTAATTTGTAAAATTGTTTGTATATTTTCCTATTATTTTGTCTCGAAAGTTTCAAAAGTCGAAGTTAAAAAGATATATATGTAAGATCCACTTTTTAAAAAAGTTTGGTACCACATAGAACTTTATAGCCATCATAATATTGAGGCCAAAAATGTCCATGATTAACATAATTTCTTTAGCCTATGAGAAAGTAAAAAGGCTAACATTTTTAATCTATTTTATTTTAAATATTGTTAAGTACAGTAAAAGTAAATAGTTTTAAAACAAAAAAATACGTTTGAATTCATTTATATAGACTTTCTATTACTAAATAATATCAATCCATATTTTCTAGTTCGGATTATACGCTAATTTTTTTAAATACAATAATAGGAGTTATTTATTCAATGTGAACAATTAGTAAGACGAGGTGTTTGGGAAATATAAAAACATTTTCAATTAACGAGTTAAAAAATTAATAATCAATTATGTTACCACCACGGGAAACGAATATATTTTAAAATTAGTTTGAATCAATAAATATTTTTCTGCTCCTACTGTCAACTTTAGGCCTCAACCTAAACTACAATATCTAATACCTTTCAAAAGGGTTGGGGATTTAACTAAGCAAAGAGAGATTAAAGAAACTAAAGTGCACTGGTCTGACAACCCAGTTCTCGTGAACGCGCGTACTTACACACACGAACACACACATCTAAGCACATGAACGTTTAAAAATTACAAGATGTTTGTGGATTTCTGTTTGACTATTCTAGCGCCTTAAAATAACAATGCTGAAATTGTATGCCTACCACTCTCGGGCAAATACATCGATTCTTATTTGTGATTTAAAATAGTGGGAACGACATTTTAAAGCTTCACAATATTAGAATAAATGGTTTGTCTCGTCACTTCTAAAACGATCGTGGCAACGCTGTAGATACAAGACCCGTAATTTGCCAAAAGGTACAAGTAGATCCTGGTATTCCTACAAGTAGAGTTACACTACGGTTACCAAACCATTTCAAATTTTAATTTTATAAATAAGCTCTTAAAATTTAGTAATTAATTAATAAAATATAAATAAATATAAAAACAAAAGAAGAATATTATCTAATCTTGTGATTTCTTATTTTTCCAACGCTAATAGTTACATCCATATTAATCCTGTTAATTATATATTAATTTAAAAATATATATAAGAAATAATAGTAAATTAAATAAAAATTATAATATATGAATATTGAAGAAAAATTAGTTCTGCGTTATATATTAAAATTCAATCTTGAATATTTAACTTAATGAGGTAATTATAAGCAAAATAGTGCTAGGCTGAAAATGTGATAGATTTCATTGTTTAATTTAATCATTATGATTAGTAAAGGTTATACAGAGTCTTCTTTCTAATTAATATATATCTATTTTCATTGGTGAAAACAGATTTCAAATCCATAGAACGGTTTTGTCACAATCTTTTATTTTGTAATACCATGTTTTTTTTTATGGGTGAAAGAGTGTTGACCAGACCCTTAATATTGAACCCTTTATTTTTATTTTTATTCTGTTGATAGGAAGTTCTACCCTAATATTTATGACAATAATAAAATCATAACCAATAAAATAAAGTTATATTTATTAGCTCAATAACTGCTCAAATTAGGCTAATTTTATATTTCAAAATATATATAATTTAATAATAGTTGTTTTTCTAGTGAATCCTTTCAAAAAAATTCTAATCAACAAAGTCAGGCAAAATTCTAGCGAAAGAACATTAATTTTAGTCTAACATTAATCATTAAACTCCATTCTGAATATTTGTATACTAACGACATAGAGTTTATTTTTCTACTCCTAGTATCTCAACAATTATATAATATCTTTCAAGAGCACTTTAGACATTTTTATTTATTTGATCTATTTTTTACATAAAAACTACAAAAATGCTGTCCTTAACTCGCAATCACTACCATCCCACCATTACTAGTAGTTATGTGAACAGTTATAGACCTCGCTTGCTCAATTTTATTTTCTTAAGATTTATATTTGGATTTATCCTTGGATTTGAAACGGATATATTTCCTTCGTTATCAAGTTATACAAAAAACGAGTTAATATTTGTTTCAAAATACTTTATATATTATCAAAAATATTGGCTGTTCACGCTGTTTAAGAACCCGGTCTCATAATATAAGTCAAAGTTTTAAAAATATATGTTAGGTACTCTATTGATTGCTTAGAGCTACAAATTTAAATCACTTGAGATGAGCTATTAAACGAAATACTTCTAAGTGATCTCCGTATTCAAAAGGATACCAAAATTAAAATTGCTGTACATACATCGTTCATCCTATAGTCAGAGAATATCCCTGTCGAATTTTATTAAAATTGGTTCACACATTTGATAGTTATCGTGAAACCGACAGGCAGATTTTTTAGTAGCCATCATCTTCAAAAACCTTGTACATACTTTGTTCAACCTAGGTTCAAAGAAAATCAATGACAAATTTTGTTGAAATTGGTTCACGCATTTGAGAGAGTCACCGCGTAGCGAATATCCAAACGGAAAAAAAAAGCCAAATGCTCTAATTAAAATAGAACCTCACTTCTCTCCGTTAATGGAAAACTCATTTTGCATAAATCAAAACCCTGCTTAACAGAGCGTTCATGTATCATCTGCACAAGATGATTCGGGCTTACAAGGAGTATAACCCGATTAGAGCACTCAATTAATCCTCTCAAATGAGGACATAAAGATGTCCATAGCGATTGAAGAAACAATCATTTAAAAAAATGTACAATTTGACATTAAAAATACTGCTTTAATGGGGTGGCTCCAAATTAATAAACTTAAATAATCAAAAACAACGCCTTAAATCAAACGTTCGGAGAAAATTTAAGACCATAGCACAAATGTTCAACGGACGTTCGTTTTGATGTATGCTTGGATCAGCGGGTGGTTGGGGGCGGGGGGGGGGGAATATTCTTGCTTTAAACACGGTGTAAGCGTATATTCTTATATTCAAGGAATTGTCAACATTTAAATAGACCGCTTCTCTTTCTAAGAAGCCACACAATGCCATTCCCCAAAGCTGGTCAGTAAAATTGCTCGGTAAAGAATCCCTGCTAGGTTTACATTGTGAGATTCCTGTAGCCTCACAAGTTTAACCTTTGGCCAATGACCACGGGTGTTTTGTATATATATTTATGAAAGGTATATCGACAAATGTAAGAATATGGTCGTTGGCAGTGACAATAGAGTGAGCGGTGTATTTACAAACAATGGTGGTTGGTACAAATATTTCCAGGTAGGGAAAACCTTTGCCTGTGATACGCAAATTTATTAGTTCACACGTTTTTAACACAAAGGTTTTCTGACGGATGCCTCTAAGCGTTGGGGATTAGAGGGAATAGCTAGAGGAGATGCGTCCGTAGTTGCGTGGAGAGTGGTCGGGATAACCACAGTGATAAATCATTATGTGAAAAACTTTCCTCAACCTTTCCTGAGCGAGACTGAAACCTCAAGCTTCTTTGCGCTAGTAATTCACTATATGTACTGCGAGTCTGAAATCACTGCTATAATTATATATATATTTTTTTAATGTTTATCGTGCATTTTCTGAAAAGACTTAGTATACAGCACACGATTTATAGATTACCTTAAATCTACAACTAACACAACAACCTACACCGGACCGTTAAGTCATTACTATGAAAGGGTAAACCCACATTTCACTAGTGATAAATTTTTCAGCCATGCCGGGAATCGATTCCGGAACCTTCTGCTTAATAGACCAACACGCTACCAACTTAGTTAAGATGTCGACACTATTATAGGTGTGGCCTAACCTGATGTACACATTGAGCTATAAACCAGGGAATAAATAGCTATGTATTCTAAAAGTTTTATTTATTTATTTTTTGGAACCGCATCTCGCTTTCTGTTCGGAATATACGTTTATTTACACACACAAAATCTAACGTGTTATATGTAAGAAAGGTTTGATTTAGAGGAAATATGACCACATTTGCGTGAAGCGCGAGTGGAAAACCAATTTAGGAAAAAACTCAATACGCCCAACCGTAAATCGAACCTTGATCTCCCACCACTAGCAGTCCAGTCTAATGTGGAGGTGATACTTTGGAGAAATCGACCATCCAAAGTGGGTTTCTGGCAGATATTCGGAACGTACCCCAGACTTTTCATGGTAATTTAGAACTCGAGTGGAAATAATATGTTATAATTATGTAAATAATTTGTTAACAGTAAAAAAATAATATTTAAATTAGATAATAGCTTATAGTTGCCATGTTTAACATTATATTAGATAGGGAAAGAAACAGTTTCCCATCCTCACTTTTGGACCAAATTTGCGTTAATTAATGGTTAACCACCCTCCCTATACGCAAATTTGGTGCATTTACAACCTATTCTACTTCAATATAACTAGGGGGTCAATTAATTATTATAGCCCTTTAGAACAATAATCATAATACCACTAGGTAATTAAAGGTATTTAATATGTTAATGTTACACTTATGTAATAGTAACACAATACAAAAAAAGTGTAATTAAGTGGTGTTAAACTATATATTTAAAGTAAGCTTAAGTCATACAGACTATAGTCATTGGGAACTGCGTTATCTAATGCTTTCTACGCATTTTCTAATCAAGATGATATTTGGGTGACTGGTGGTCTAGGGTAAGGTGTCAGACTTCTATGCTGGCGCCGGGTTCAATCCTCTGTCCGGCACAGATTTATCTGATTTCCAAACCTTCCTTCACCTCTGACAAGACATTTGTGAATTGGGGAATGCAGCCTCCACCGTGGTTCGGATTCCACGTTAAACTGTAGGTCCTTCATTTCATCTCAAATCACCCTACAATTACACATTAGCGTAAGACGTATAACCCGAACGGGTAGTAGACGCAGTGTTAATAATAATAATAATAATAATAATAATATAATAATAATAGAGATGATATTGTGAGTCCTTGAGTCCAAAGTGAGCAAACAGGGGAAATCACCCCAGTCAAATGCTCCTCCACGAAATGTTGGTTGCATCATTTGCAGATAAACAGGAGAAGCATCTAAACCCCTGTTATCTGGGAGTCGGGGCTCTTCTATAATAACTGTCATACTGAATGTATGCAGTAGCACGGGCTGGATTACTCTTCATACGAACCAAGAACATGTAATATACTTTTTTGTTATTTAATAAAAGTGTAAGAACATAACTCTTCCTCTACAACATCTGATTATTTCTTCGATTCCAAGGATTTGGAGTTGAAACGAGCCTAATTGTTCACTACCTCAAGTTTCCAAACCTGAGGGATACCACACTACCTCATTCATACTTACCCTACAAATGTAATCATATGTTGATAGCCCAGATGTAATGTAAGATGCTTTTCAATTGAAAAACTGACCATAATTTTAAAACCACATGTTATAATATTTAACGAACCCTAACTACTTATTTATAAAGCTGTCACTTCAAATAAAATACTATATTCATTTTATTTTGAGTCTGCTCCGGGTTGACTTTACCTTAAAATATTTTTGTTGGTTATTCGAGGACCCAAAGGGCACATTTTCAATTAAGACGCAGAACGAAGAATTCAATAAGTCATTTTACATGGTTATTAGAAATTTTGCATCAATGTAAGTTATAATTTATGACTCTGATGATCTAATATGATATCGTTTGGAATCATATACAAGGTATGTTCAATAAATTAGAGATTGACCTAGTGATATAGAGGTCAGAGACCCGAGCTGCTAATCTATATGTCCCGGATTCAATTCCCGGTTGGGGCAGCGGTATTTTTCTTTTGAAAGAGGAATGATTCCTACTGTCACAATAGATCTGTTTAATTATATCTACGGTAGGTTAATACAAGGGTTCCCAAACTTTTTGAGACCACGCTTCCCTTCATATGTCAGATTTTCCGTGTAACGCTGCTGAACCCGATTTTTTTAATGACCAAATTCGATCTGGTGGGAAATTTTTTTTTCCAAGAAAACGTTATCATTTGGTCTTGGATCAGTCCAGTTTCAGACTGTATATGAGAAATTGCGCATGACTCACGCCAAGTTTTCAAGTAGCACTAGAATCCGGAACTCATATGAAGGGAGCGCTTTCACAAGGGAAAAATACTATATGTTTTCCTGTATAAATTATTCCATTCTTTAAAATATGTAGGAGTACACGTATTGAAAATGTGCATGTTGCATTTCGCTATACATTATAAGTTTTATTTGTTGTTTTTTCCTTATAGCCACGACGCCCCGGGCTAAGGCTGGCGACGCCCCTGGGCATTGCGACGCACAGATTGGGAAGTCCTAAGTTAAGATCTTCATTGGCTCCACCCAATCATATTCACTATTATCATCCCTTCATCCCATTGGGACATGGAAAGAGTCTCCATGGAAGGGGTGTACAATTGTAGGTATCTGTACATTTGGGCATCCCTGGGCAACGGTTCATTAGTACTGGCTAATCTTCCCACAAAACTAGGCTACAAGTGATGTATCCCAGATACACCTTTTTAAATTATTATTATATTATTATTATTATTATTATTATTATTATTAACCAATTAAAATATTTAAAAATAGTTACAACGTGTATCTAACCAAATATTTATTTCAAGTACTCATATTTTCATCTCAAGTATAATATTTTAAAGAATTTAAGAGACTTACCTCTAACAGTCATATTACTGCTAGCTACCACAGTCATGAAATTAGGTGACTCTGTAGACACTTCACATCTGTAGCTTCCACTGCTATTGAATCCCAAGTGTGTTAGAGTGATTGTGTTCATATCAGACGCACTCAGCTGAAAAGAGAGAAAAAAATATATATAATATAGGATGCAATAAACCAAATTTGTCCATAACATTATTTTATTATTGGTACTTCACCATAGTGAAACGGTTACAAACGTTATTAAAACTATGCTTATGATTATAACGTCAAGTCATTGATCTGCGGCTTTCAATTTTAATAAATATTATAAATGTTTATTAAATAAACCTCATATTATAGCAAAATGTTATTTATCATGAACGATTTTATTACGCGTTTAATAAACTGTCCGGCATAGATTTATCTGTATGCCAAACCCTTCTTCACCTGTGACAAGACGTGTATTAATCACAACTTGTGAATGTGTGGAATGCCAGGCTTCCACCGTGGTTCGGATCCCACGTTTAACTGTAGGTCCTCCATTTCATCTCACAATCACCCTACCATTACACATTAGCGTAAGTGCTTATAACACGAACGGGTAGTAAGACGCGGGCTATAATAATAATAATAATAAAATAATAATAATAATAAAACTGTCCTTTATCACGTTCTTTCGTTGGTTTAGTTACATTAGTTTGGCAGTCTCAATCACGTTACATTATAATACTATTTTAACAACAGTGATTGATTTATCACCATTTATAGATAAATGGTGATAAATCAATGATATATCTATATAAAACTCAATGATATATCTTATATAAAAGGTATAAGATATATAAAATATAAGCGCTATATATATTTATATATGATATATAAATATAATATATATTATATGATATATATATATAAATATATAAAGATATAGAGATATATTTATGATATAGAGATTTATTTATGACATATTTTATAAGTATATATGTAAGTTATCATTTAGTTGTTTTTATAGATAAATGGTGATAAGCCAAGCATTGTAGTTAAAATAGTATTATAATGTAACGTGATTGATCTAGCGGCGCTAAATATATTTAGCGGCACTATATATATATATATTTAAACGCTACGTCTAACTACCCGTTTGGGCTATGCACATGTGTGCAAATTACCGTACTCTAATGTGTTATAGTCAAGGAAAATTTAATCTAAGGAAATTGTACCCACATTTTCATGGAGAGAGAGTGAAAAATCATTTAGAAAAAAGTCTCAATTTCATTCAACCTGTATTCAAACCTTGAAAATCCCGTCATCGGTATTCCAGTTTTGCGAGAAAGAATACTTAAGGTAGGGATTCAGGGAACGCAGCAAAGGTGAATTTGTTTGCAGATTTCTTAAAGAAACATTTTTTTGTCAAAATAAATCAAATATTGCTTTATACAAACATAGAGTTTAATTTTATTCACATGGTTATATCAACATTTCTTGAATATCTGTCAAGGACATAGAGGTATTAGATGAAAAACTTTTCAAATTAAGAGAGAAATTTGTCCTTAAATTTAAGGACACCTTGATAAATATTCAACAACTTTTAATATAATCATTTCAGAATATCAAGCTCTATGTTTGTATATAAGCAATATTTGATTTATTTTGACCGAATAAATTTTGTTATAAAAAACTGCATACACAATTAGCTTTTTCTCGCGTTCATGTCGCTTACTAGAGCACGCGGCGCCTCCGAGGAGAAATGTACTGTATGTTGTATTTTTCTAATGAAATAAAATTGTTCGACGTCCACTAGAGTGCAGCGCATCGTAACTCTCGGAAGCGGTTTGTGGAATTTTCATGCTAGTCACCCGTTCATTTGATACGCTTATATACTAATTACGCTAATGGTTTTAGCAATTATGAAGGCTATATTTAAAAGTAGTGTACTCGCATTTGCGTGGAGGAGAGGGGAAAACAATGTTGTATAAAACCACCCTGAGGCGTACACCCAACAGAGATTCGAACCTCGTCATCCCCATCTAGTCTCCTAAGAGAGTAGCGCGTTTAACCACGTGGCCACCGAACTGGGTAATTAGACTAATGAAGTCGGAATGACGAAGGTGTGACCTTAAAGAAAATGCACCCAAATTTGTGTGAAGGTGAAGCGCCCGTTTGGTAAAAGCCAGCCTCAGAGCACCCGACCAGGTTTCAAACCCTGACCTCTCCATCACGGGCAATCCAGTCCAACACAAGAGTGATGCTTTAGAACCGTGAGATCACGGACACGTGTTTATATTTACTCACATCCACAGTTATCCCCGGCACAGGCAAGGCCTGACTGTGAGGAGAGTTGTCAGGCATATAACGGAAGAACTCGAAGTCGTCCTTGTACCATTTGACGGAGTACAGCTTCAAACCAGCCAGGTCGAAGTTACAACTCAACGTGGTGGCTTCATTTAGCTCAGCTTGCTGAGGGACTCTCATGTCTAGAAGTTTCAAACCTCTGCTTCCTGAAAACAAGAAATGTACAGGTTGGGTTTCAAGTCCAGTGAGGAAAAGATATTTATTTCTATACAACCGTCCATTAGGCGACCTAGACGCTAGCCAAGAGCACATATGTTCTAGAGGTGCATTCTAAAAAAATATAATATTTGTATAGTATTTATATATATATATATATTTTAAATATAATACAATATATAATATTAAATATAAGCGAATATACACAACCATAGTTTTACAGGTTGTTCTCTATGGTTGTGAAACACGGTTTCTGACCTTACAAGACGACAATTAATTTAAGTGTTATGAAACAGGATTTTAGTAAGATATCTGGTCTAAAATCGTATTAAGTACTAGGTACTAGGCTACATAAGGATGAATTACACACCCTGACACCATGTTAGGATATTCAAAACTATCAGGTTAGAGTGGGCAAGACATGCATTACGAATGAAAGCATCTAAAACTGCGCTCAAGGTATTGACTGGTAAACCCAATAGGAAGATTCATTGGGAAGATATAGATGCAATGGGAGGATAACATTAGAATTGACCTGAAAGAAATATGGTGTAATGAGTTGGACTGGATAGAACTAGCTCAAAATGGTGATAGGTTGTAATTAAGTGTACTGGATATAATAGCTAAAGATATAGATAGGTACTTTTGTAAGTTCAGCAATGGGCTTTAAAGCTTTTAATGCCATATAGTAAGTAAGTAATTTGACATTTGTGGCTTAAATTTTAAGTCTTAAGTAGAGTACATGAAACTCTGATGCCGTCTCTGATACTAAATTAAATTGTTATATAATAATTGTGCTCTTAAACTGTTTTTCAATGGCAGGCTTATTAGACTAATTGCTTGTTGTTTGGAAATAGCAGGCCTTAGGTAACGGAAGTCTGATAATTGGCCGATGTTAGAGGGGTTTGGATAGAGAAGGGGTAGATTTGATATCATACAGACAATGGAAGAGGTCATTATGGCCTCTCAAATGTGGTGAAAGCTTGTTTTGTTCAAACAGAAGGCTTTTGTAGCGTTCGTAACGTGATAGGTGAGAGTGCTTGGGAGAATAATTACTTCTGAAACAATATTTGCTGTTAAATATCTAAAACAAATAAATAACAATATTTGTTGAGAAATTAGCTAAATATTAATCCGAATCAGGGATACGGGACTAAACGTCAGACTCGTCTAGTCTGATTTTATGGTCTAATAACTGTTGATAAAATCACTTGATCAAAAAGTTCATAGTAAATACGGCTAGTAAAAATAATTATTAAAAATGTATGAATAGAAAAATATTTTTTAATCGTTAAAGCATTTATGGTCAGCGGATAAATGTGCCAGTTTCATAGTCAGACTTAGGGCTAGTTTCATACTCAGATTGAGTACGTCTCACGTGTGTCACATTTGAAGTTGACCCATTCCACTCTGTTCTGTTCTAGGAGGTGTCCTCTTTTATCCGATTATGAAACTGGCCTTAGTACGCCTCAAGGCCTCAAGTGTGACTCTATACCAAATACAAGACGACACTTACCTAGAACCAGGCGCGGATACAGGGGGGGGGGGGGTCAAAGGGTCAGCTGACCCTCCTGTGGTGTTAAGAAAATTAATTTAAAAAATGTATATTTAGAAAGAAAATACCAAAAAATTAAATCATACAAGTTTTTATCTTTCCTAGGGATGTGCAATGTCTTTAGTCTCAGGTGAAGCAAAGATTGAAGCATGCCAAGAAAGGTTGAAGCTGAAACCAAATACAGTTTATTTTATCAAAATAACACTATTATTAATTTTTAAATTATCTACTAATACTTCTAAATAAAGAGAAAGTTTAATAGGGAAAAAACACACTATATTATATTATTTTTATGCTGACATATCTGAGTTTATTCCTGCTTGCGTTATAGGTAGATATAATTCAATATCAAGTTAGTGTTAAAATACTTTTTATTGCGGTTATGTGATTATTATAATTTATTTAAATAGTTAGTAATTAGTGATTTTCAAATATTTTAGTTATTTATAGAGGTTTTATTATAACTTCAAAACTTCTCAAGATGCTAAGGTTATAGTGGTTGTCGAAGTGACGAAGTCGAATCGAAGGTGACTTAGGCTTCAACTTTGACTTTGACATTTCGAAGATTTGCACACCCCTACTGAATTCCTAGTGCAGGCTGTTAACCTCATACACCTGTCTTACACACAAGTAATGGACCGAGTTAAAGAGGGGGGGGGAGTGTGCTATTTTTAGAAAGACTTACCCCTTTCCAGTGAAAAGTACGCTAATCTATTTCAAACCATTCAGAGGTAGCTGGAAATATTTACTTTTAGTATACCGGAGCGAATCTTTCGAGTGGCCTTAGACGTGGAACATTTTACGTGTGGTTTCGTTTTGTTAATGCTTATGTGCAATAAAGTGTAATTTATAAATATTTCAGTCTCTTTGTGATTATAATGACCTATGATGGTTTTATTTACTTTTAGTAAACTGTGAATGTGATATTTGTGTTTTGTTTTTTATGGTTATTGTGCTACTGCCTATTGTCATTGTGATACTGTGACTTTGATACTTCCTCCTGCTATTCAATTTTGTGATAAATTATTGTCTTTGCTAGTTATGTGATTTGAATGCAAGTATTGATATTATAATGTCAAAAAGAAAGGGACAGACAGATTTATTTTGTTTTTTCAAGAAAAAAATCCTGAATAACAGGAAACGAAACTGTGGATTTAATTGAAAATAGTGCGTCAGTGAACTTTATTTGTGACTCACCCTCAACCAGTGGATCTAATTCAAATACTAAAATCTCAATAGAAAGTGTAGGACCAGAAAAATTTGATATTGGCAACTTTGTTGGAGCTGAAACTATTTCCGATGACTTAAAATACCACATGCTAGTAGAACCATGGACTCCACCACTAAGCTAAAAGTTCCCTAATGTTGTTCAGTCAGGAGGTATTAGACATTTTCAAAGATCATGGCTGGACAAGTTTGTTTGGTTGACGTACAGTGCTAAGGACAATGGCGCTTATTGTATTGCATGTGTACTTTTTGGATCAAAGGAAGGAGGTAGGAGTAGAATATCTCTCGGAAGCCTTGTACGGACTCCGTTTCTAAACTACAAAAAAGGAAATGAAATGCTTTGTGGACATGCCTCCAATGAATATCATAAAACAGCAATTATAAGATGTTCTGAATTTAAGAATACATTTGAAAACAGGACACAATCAGTTGAAGTTCAGACTAAATTGTGAAGTGAAAAAGAATTGAAGAAAATCGAGCACGTTTGATACCCATGATAAAGACAGTTATACTATGTGGCCGACAAAACTTTCCCCTAAGTGGTCATCGTGATGATGGAGAGCTTAACGAAAAACGATAGCACAGAAAATGAGGGAAACTTCCGAGCACTTTTAAGATTCCGTATTGATGCCGGTGATAGTGATTTAAAGAATCACATAAAAACAGCACCCAAAAATGCAACATTTATTAGTAAAGCAACTCAGAACGAATTAATTGAAGCTTGTGGAGAAGTTATCCTTAGTAAAATTGTTAAGTCTATTAAAGCAGGGCAATTTTTTCCGGTATAGCAGATGAAACAACGAATGTTGGAACAGTTGAACAGATGAGTCTTTGTGTTAGATTTCTGGACATACTTTCACTCAAAATTCGAGAAGAATTCTTAGGTTTTGTGGAAGCGAGAAATCTCAGTGGCGAGGCTCTCAAAACTTACTTCTTGAAAAATTAAACAATTTGGGACTTAAAATTGAGAGCCTGCGTGGTCAAGGGTACGATGGAGGGTCTAACATGTCTGGTAAAATCAAAGGTGTGCAAGCTCGTATTAGGGAAAAGCAGCCTCTTGCTATATATATGCACTGTGCTTCTCACAAACTAAATTGTCCATTTCTAAAGCATGTTCTCTAATAAGTGTAAGAAACGCTATTGCTGTGGTCAGTAACGTAACAAATGAAGTAAGAGAATCCAGTAAACGAACAGCTTTAATGAAAGCAAAACTACATGAACAATATCCTGAAGAAACAAAGTGCAAACTCAAAAGCTTTGTGAGACGCATTGGGTTGAACGACACGATGCATTTTTACAATTCTTACATGTTTTTGATGCAGTTGTATGTTTCCTACAAGTATTTGATGCGGAAGCACCATCATCAAAGTCAGCACTTTTACTCACCTCAGTTCTCAGGTTTGACTTTATTATAACTCTGCATATTGTTTCATTTATCTTCAGTCTAACAGTCACGTTGTCTCGTCAGATTCAAAACCCTTCGTTAGACCTGAAAAACTGCTATAATATGGTAGCAAATGTTTTAGAGACATTGAAAGATTATCGGAATAACCCTAATAAATATACAGAGGTCTATAATGAATCGGTGAATTTGGCTGTAAAACATGAAATTGACATCACTATACCAAGGACCTTTCGGACACAAACTCATGGGTCAAATGTTGCTGCATATAGTCCTGAGGAATATTATAGACAAAATGTTTACCTGCCATTTGTGGACTATCTTATTTCTGAATTGTCAACTAGATTTTCATCAACTGGACATGATAATATTATCACATTATACGGTTTATACCAGCATTTGCCAACAAGACAATGAAATTTTATTACAAGCAGCTCAAACATATGCTAATGACCTTCCTGGGACTTCATCAGAACTTCGTGGAGAGATTGACTTGTGGCAACAACGCTGGAAACATAAATCTAAGGCAGAGTGTCCATCTAGTGTGGTTGACAGCTTAATGCATGTTTCAGATGGTTTTTACCCAAACATTAAAGTTCTTCTCCACATTTTGTCTGTGACTACTTGCACTAGTGAGAGAACATTTTCTACCCTAAGAAGGTTAAAGACATACTTAGGTCAAATATGGATGAGGAACGATTAAATGGTTTGGCCATGTTAAATATTCATCGAAGCATAGAAGTTCATCCTGATGAAGTTTTGGAGAAATTTGCTCAAAAGAATAAGAGGAAAATGCAATTAATGCATTTATAAAATATGAGATACGTTTGAACAATGTCTTGTATAGGTTTTATAGTTATTATTAATTATTACTATTATTATTTATTACTATTATTATTATTTATTATTATTGTTATTATTATTATTATTGTTATTATTATTATTATTATTATTATTATTAGTAGTAGTAGTAGTAGTAGTAGTAGTAGTAGTAGTAGTAGTAGTAGTAGTAGTAGTTATGTTATTTATAATTAGCATGACCCCCCTATGAAAATTTTCTGGATCCGTGCCTGCCTAGAACAGATTGAATCTAATCGAGTTTAGGTAGGTGTTGTATTGTGTTGTAACAGAATGAAATGGGCCAGTTTCATATTGTCTTGTGTTGTAACAGAATGGAATAGGCCAGTCTCCTAGTCAAATCGAGTACGTATCTATTGTGGCACCACACTAAATATAAGACGGCACCTATGAAACTAACCAAGGGCCAGTTTCATAGTCAAATTTAGTACGCCTCAAGTGCGGCGCTGCACTAAGTACATGACGACACTTACCTAAACCAGAATGGAATGGGCCGTTCTCGCATAGGAAACTGGCCCATTCCATTCCGGCTTAGGTAGGTGTCGTCATGCACTTAGTGTTGCACCGCACTTGAGGCGTACTAAATTTGACTATGAAACTGGCCCCAAGTCTATAGGAAGGTATCGCCCTGAATATAGTATAGCACCGCACTTAAGGCATAAGTCTGATTATTACAATGGTTCTGTGTTTAGTAAACTTTTAGGGTTATACGTCAATAAAAACTTATTGCATTATTTTAACAAATGTATTATTATAAGCTACAAATAGTAATTCAATGATTTAAAATCATTACAGTTTACTAGCTATAAGGGGTCAACATTGCTATTTTGTGTTGTAAACTTACCATTGCTAAGGAAAAGTATTAATATACAGAGTTGACATTTAGTCCAACTAGACATGTATATAAAATATACACAACTAAATATTCATAATATGTTGAATAAAAGTAATTGGTAATTTATGAGTAGTTAAAATAGTGATAAAATCACATCTTTTTTAATCATATAGATAGAGACTATAAGTAATTTTTTCATATTCCGATAATTTAATTTTATATTAATTTGTATTATGCAAAGTCAATATTTCGAATTAATTTGTTTTTTTTAGCGTAAGTCTACTAGTTAATTTTATTGATGTGACCAAATTTCATTATTGAATATTATATATATATATATAAATGTTTATTTCATGAATTTTTTTGTTTTGAGGAAAAAACATCCTTCCCGTTGTAATTGAGAGCTTTAAAAATATTGGGAAACACCGAAATTTCGTGAAACGCTTCTATACGAACTTTCACGAGTGCAGTCAAATTAATATCAAAATATTTTTAAAGTTCATTGTAGCAGTTTTAAATGTACAGTACAAACGTGAAATTAAACAAAATGTTATTTTATTCTTAAATTGACTACTTTTCCTTATGCATGTAAATAATAGTCAATTAGGTCCAATTTTATAAGAACTGACTATATAAAAACAATACATATTTTTACTCGAAAGCAGATGTCATCTCTATTTGGCTTTTTTTGTATGAAATTACCAGCAAAAATAGTTCCAATTGAACTTTTACCAAATAAATCCTTAATAATTCTTTATGCAGTCAAAGTTCTTATTCTAATAAATTAATTTTCCTCATCCATAGACCATTATTAAAGGAGTAAAATGTGTTTTTGCGCTGGCTGCTATGAAATAATATAAGTAAGAAAGGCATTTATTATAAATCTATACATTTGACACCTTTATTTTTAATAACTTTAGTACGGGTATTGACTTAAAGAGACTAAAATTAATCAGTCTATGAACCGTATTGATGGACAAGCAGAATAAGGTGTCATGGTAAGACATATTTTAGTGTGTTTTGCGGGAGATCAAGATTCAATTCTTAGCCGAGCTTAATAAGGTGATGCTCTCTGAATATTTTCCCAATATTTTTCCACGCAAATTTTGGCACACTTTTTCATTTTTACCTACCTCCTCGCTATTCCATTAGTGTAAATATGATAGTTTCGAGAGTCAAGTAGTAAGACTAAAAACACACTTAGGGGTACAAAAAACTAATCTAAAAGACCATGATGTAATGGGCAATATTTATGAAAATACATCCGCATGGGTAGAGGATATAAAATCACAAGGGAGAAAAAATATATAACGTACTGTATGATTGATAGAGCCAAACTCTCTGGGTCAAAATCGGGCCAAAGCTCGGGTCAACTATTCCTGTCAATTATACATTAAACACTAAATGCAAATATATAATTCCTTCCGCTTTCAAAATATTAAGGGTAGCTACACACGTGGTATTTCATAGTAATTTTTTGTTCTTGATTTCCATTTTAATTCAATATTTATGAGAGAGTAGCTTCCACGCATAAGGGTTAAAAAAAACTTATTTACAATTTCAATACAACTTTTACGGAGGTGAAATAAATTAACTTTGGCCACGTCCTCCCTCTATCTATAAACTTGACATGGGGGGGGGGGGGTTTGAGGGGGAAGCGAGTGAAGCTGTAAAGTTAGAAAAAGTTCCTTTCTCTTGGAGTCTACAAGATAGGTTCCAAAGTGTCTTACGGACAGGGGTTTTGTCAATGTCTATGAGACTATGTTACGTGGCACACACACAAAAAAAAGAAAATGAATTTCAAAAGAAGAGAGTAACAAGAGAGAGAGAGAGGAATAGTGGGTAGGAGGAGGGAACGATACCAAAGAAGAGAAGACAGACTTAGGAGAGCCGAAAAAAGTCGTAGTATATAAAGAAAAGATAAAGGATCAAGTGGAGGGAAGAATTTAATTAACTTGTAAGCCGTTGTCTTCACTGGGCGTGTTCCTTCCCTGCTGTCAATGTACGTGTTGGAAATGGCCCCCTCCCCCTCAACCCCACCCCGCCATTACTCCCCCCTCCCCCCCCCACACACACACACCATGTGAGGGCAATTTCAAACGCCGCCGCTAACGGCGCTCACAACGGCTTATAGGCACATGTACAATGTATTGTCTTCAAGCCATTTATTATTTTCACTGTGTACTTTCTCATAGAGACGATGCGTGGAGAAAGTCTTGAGGTACTGAAGAAAATCCATCTCAAGTTTTTACGAGGAGGTATAGTAGGATTCTACCAGGAAGAATATTTTAGAAAATACAAACATAATTTTTTTCTATCAACATTGATAACAATGTATTTTACTTCACAGGGTTGGCACAGAGTTCCTGGACAACAATATATGTTATATTTTAACCTTAATGTTTTGCCTGTTTCAGATTGATTGACCAATATCATGGCTGAAACGAGTGTATATACTATATAAGAATTTATTATAGCTAGTGTATGGGTACATGATCGTGCTAGAGAAGGGAGAAGCTTATAAGATATGCGAACAAGATTTTCACAAAGGTATAATAAGCCCTCTCCAAAGCGTGACACCCGGTATTCTTGTAAGAAGTACTGGAAGTGTCCTTGACGTCAAAAAGTTATGTCCTTTCAGTGGTACGAGAACGTCATGTTGATTCAGTGGAGGTAGCATGCACCTACACCATCTACACCATTTAAACCTTTATGGATGAACGAGCTGTCTGCTGTGAATATAGAAGCAAGTGAAGCTGCTTGAAAATCTCTTTTGCAAAGATTTCCAACTGTTGAGTCAATAAATAACTGATCTTTTACGGATGTGTGTGCCATTTATCTGAACAGGTGGAGCAAGAATACTTATTTCTGGTGAAAGGAAAACCCCTATTTTTATGAAGAATTAGAACAACACACTTCATACTTGATGATATGAGTAGCGATTTCTGAAAATGATCTTATTGACCCATATTTGGTTTACACACTTGTTGATCCCTTTGATTACCTAACCATGAGTCAAAAATGGTTGATTATACAGATGCGTATGAGAGGACTTGAGCCAGCAATTCTTCAATAAGACGGAGCACCAGCATATTTTGACCTCTGGGTAAGAGAATTCCTGAAAAGAGAGTTTAGTGGACGATGAATTGGACGTGGATCTGACATGGTATGGCCTCCTAGAAATTCAAACTTAATGACGTGTGATAATTCGCTCTGGGCTATAGTGAAAAACTAACTTTCCAAACTTCGCCTACAGATGGTTGATGACCTGAAAACGGTTGTCAGACATTGCTTCCTTGAAATGCAGTTACCAACATGGAAGTAAATGTATCAAGGAATGTGGAGAAAAATCAAATTCTGCGCCGATAATGGAGGACAACATATCGACATTAATTAAAGTTTGTTGCTAAGGGACTTTGTGCTCATCCTGTATTATTAGTGTAATTCTGTATCTACTGATATTATCTATCAAAAGTGACAGCTACATCACATGAATTGACGTACAAATGTTTGAAAATTGTTTTATTACATTTTGTAACTGTCATAAAGGTTTATTACTATCTAAAGTCTCACATTTCGTTTTATGTAACGGCTTATTTACAATATTTTTTTAACAGATCACAATATTTAATTAATTAATTTTTTTACTGGTACGTTTCTACGCCAAGGCTATTTATTTTTATCCCATTTCTTACTTTACTCATTCGAGATAAACGCATTTAAATCACGTTAGTGTAGTAAGAATGTTGAAGGTATTAATTATAGTAGGTGTACCCTCATTTGAGTAGGAAATCGTTTAGGAAAAAACAACCTCAGTCAACCCGGTTGGTGTTCGAACCCTAACCTCTCTATCACTAAGAAATTAGTCGAAATAATCCAAATATTAAGTTTAGATGCCAAGGATTTCAATTAATTTACGAAGATATAGACATTAGGAGGGTAATTTATAGAAAATGCAACCACATTAGCAGATATAGTTGATATGAAAACGACAATGGTAAGTCTCAGGTTGTTAGAATTCCCAGTGTGCTTGTTCGATATTCAGGTATTTGACCTCCACGTCACCGGCAATCCAGTGTCTTGCGAGATTGACTCCTATACCGTGTGACCACCGGGGTGGGTGGATGGGTGACATAATATTTCTGCCCATCTACCTGTTTGTCTGTACTGATGTATGTCTGTGAACTTCTATACCACCTAAACAGTTTGAATAATTCATCCTCATAATGTAACATATTTTATATTCAACCTTTTTCTTGGAAGTTTAAATTTGGGGCTCTTCTAAATAATGGTTAGTAGTGTATAACACATTTAAAATGAGAGTTTTAAATGTTGTTTTATGAGTAAATTATGAGTTGTGATTGATATAAATTTATTTTATATAACACTCGCCTTGATGAGCACATGGACTGAATTTCAAGCTTCTCTAGTTTTATTTTCCCGGGACTACTTGCATTAAGTGTTTTTTTTTTCTAAACGATTTCCCATACTCCTTCCACGCAAATACAAAAATATATTGCTTAACCTAAGCCCCCTTAGCCTCTACTCCATTTGGATATTGTTAAAATCCCTATAGTACGTATATGGTTAAAATAAAATATGTAATGATAAATTTGATGTACTGAATTCAATGCTATTCTTTTTAGAAAAAAGAGAGATCTTACATCTGTTTTATATCAACTCCAAGGGTCAAAATATATATGCTGATATTCATTTTCACGATCTTTGGCTAAAGTTATTCAATAGTCATGTAGGATTCTTTCTTAGAAGTCCGCTAGGTTATGAACACTTAGATATTAATGTGTTATTTTAAGTTAGGCGGTGACCTGGTGGTCTAGGGGTAAGGTGTCAGACTTCTATGCTGGCGGCCGGGGTTCAATCCTCAGTCCCGGCAACGATTTATCTGATTACCAAACCCTTCCTTCACCTCTGACAAGACATCTTGTGAATGTGGGGAATGCCAGGCCGCCACCGTGGTTCGGATTCCACGTTAAACTGTAGGTCCTTCATTTCAACTCACAATCACCCTACTATTACACAATAGCGTTAGTGCGTATAACCCGAACGGGTAGTAAGATGCGGTGCTAATAATAATAATAATAATTTAAGTTGGGTTAATTTTTAAGCTGTGTTTATAAGTTAATACATATATATATATATATATCCTTTAGTAAACTATGTCTTAAGCGGACACCCATGAAAAGTGTATTCGATTTCCTATACCAAGTAATTATCTCTTTTAAAAAGTTTTGGAGCCACACTAACACCTTACTTCGGTCCTTTTTTTTTTTTCTTCAAGCTCACGAACTTCGCTAATTAAAATCGAAGCTTTGCTCTAAAAGTTTGATACAGTTGTTATTAAGGGGAGAAAACTCACCTTTATTTGGTTCAAAAGGTTAGCCATGCGACAGTGAAAGATTTACTTTAGCCATCTCATGAGTGAAAATAATATTGAACTAATAAATGAATCTTCATCAACAGGGATGGGTTTAATATTTTATCAATTCTTTTATGTTGACTATGTGATTAGTCAGGCTTTTAACGAGCTTTTCTGGTTTGAAATAACTCTCATTGAATTATTATTTTTGTATGAAAATATTAATTGAATACCATACAGGAGAGGAATAAAAGGCTAGGTAGTCTAAATCCTATGTGCAGGCATCATTTTAATCACATTTATTTAAAACTACCATTTAAATATATCTTGAAGTGAAGAAATTAAACTGAATAGTCTATTTTTTATACATTTAAAATGCTATATTTTTTCTGTTCTGATGCAGTATTTCAAATAACTTTCCAATTTTAGGAAAATTGTTCGCTTTTTACGTTTTCCTGTAAGTGTTACCACAAATTATGGACAATTTAATAATATAAAATCTATGTATCCTCATTTTAATAAAAGGATGTTTTGGAATTATTTGCTTTAATCAAAGTTAAATATTCCAAAGGAACATACTATCAAGAAAGCTACACAGGAAAATAATTATAATCGAAGCAGTTATAATTTCCAAGACTAAGCACACATTTAAATTTACTAAGTTAATTAATTTATAGTCTACCTGTGTTTTGTAAAATTCTTTAAAAAATTTAATTGTAGCACTTAGATAATTAAATGGTAGTATTTTAGCAACATAACCAAGAATTTTGCTTACTTTCTATTTGTTTATTGAAAGTCTTAATATATTAATAAATGTAAGCTATTAGTAAATGTTACTTTTTGTAGTGTCTGAAATAGCGTTGTGTATATCAAATTTAAGTAGATTATTCAAGAGATTTAATTGGTTTATATTCTATCAAATTAATCCTATTGCCTAATAACCTTCATTAATTTTATCTTACTATTTTTCCAAAATATATTACAGCTAATGTGTGATGTGACGGTATGTTAAGAATAGTATGAGAGCCAACACAGTTGTAATATAAAATTGGGATTTTTCATTTTTAGAAAATATTGGTATTAAATTAACATAAAATATATTTTAAAATATAAGTGTTTTTTGTTGTAAAACTACATAAGTCATTAATCAATGCATTTTTACTATATAAATTACTACTGTGTTAAATTTCAATATATTAATTTTTCCTGAAAGATTGGAGAAAATGAGAGAGAGCAAATAAGAATATACAGTGAAAAATCAAATTTATTTGGATAAAGCTTGTTTAAATTATTTTATTAAAATAAATTGCGTGTTCAATCTTTAATTTCCTGGCAAAAATCTATAGATGACCTTGAAATACCCTTATGAAATTTTTATTTTATCCAAATTTCAGTCTGAAGTCATGGACAACTTTGGTGTTTATGAAACGACTGTGTCTAAATCTATTGTTTAAGTAACTGATACAATCATGTAAAAATCATATTTGTGAATCAAATTCCCTAAAAGAGTTTGATAAATACAAAGAGGGATAGAAGGCAGCTTTCAAATTTCTGAGCATAATAGTTATTGTTGAATGAACACAAACAACACGTATTAGAAATCCAATTAAGGGTGATTAATAGAGCATTAATTTCCAAGCAACCTAAATCAAACAAGATATGTAAACATGTTAGGATGTTTCACGGCATGAATCCATATACAATTATCGTGTTTAATTAAACAGTTATGTTATCGAAGCTTTGTATTTGAATAATGATAATGCTCTGATTTTAGGTGATTAAGTTTTGGGCATTGGACCTAAGCTACTTAGATAATTAAAAAACCTATAGACCCTAAAACAAATTATTCTTAGTACACTTTTTGTTAAAGAGAGCGAAATTCTTGAAATATGTTTTGGAAAGCTTAGACAGAGATTCCCACCCTAAAATATAAATTAAAATATGTCTTAATAAAAGAAGTTACCTGTCTCTTTGCATGTTGCTTCATGATGCATAACATTACGAAATACAATATGAAGTTTTTCGTCTTCTCATAGAGGACAGAAATTAATAACAAGAAGAACAATGACTAGTTTAGACTACTATAACGTATTATAGATAAATAAAAGGAAATTTGCCTAAGAGAAATACATTAATATATTTTATTTGGCTGAAATATTACATCAGAATCTAATTGCAAAGCCTAATACTTTCATAGTCAATGTGTTTTTGTTTCCTGGATTTTTGGACTTCTCATTTTCAAATAGAAGAGGAAATTTTATTTGTAAATTAATTAGTTAGTTAAAAGTGAGTTTAATTTTGTGTGGGATCTTCAAATCTTTAAACCATTCTTTTAACTAAATAATATACAGTAAATAAATCTTAAAAGACAATTATTCCAGTAAGTCAAGTATATGTCAAGGTGCATTACTGATAAAAAAAAAGTTTTATATCAGATGTTATACTCAAACCAGGCAGAATTAATTCAAAAGTGCGAATTCACTTTATAGTATGATCATTTACTCGGAAAGTTGAATAATTACTCCAATTTTAATACACTTGCTTATGAGTATTTACTCCAAAATCAATGATCTTGTTCGTGAGTATATATTCTGAGTAATTACCAAGGACGATCCAAATCTACCTGGAATGTTTTTATCCTTTTAAGAGGGTCCATGCGTATGGACTTTTATTGGCAAAAGGCATAGTAAAAAAATTCCTGCTCCTCTCCCCAACCTATTAATATTAATGTCTACGCCCTTGGTAATTATTCAGCTTAATTCACAACACCCAAAAAAAATATATCTTTATGACAATAAGTTGGTATGAATCAGACGTCTTACTACCCATTCTGTCTCTCCTCATATTGGCATTAATTAGGTATGGATGAGGAAGATAGAGTTTAAAGGGGCACATGCAGGTTTTGTATTTTTTTATCGATTTTTTTGAAGAAAGCAATTCTAGACAATTAATTATGTTTGGAAACTCATTGCCCAAACTGCACATATAATTTGTTTGAACCAAAATTAATACGAAATCCCTATATACTTACACCTAGAAAACTATGTTAATACCATTAAATTGTGCTCTAAATTTCAGCATAGAGCACCGGGAGAGCAAAACTGTTTAAGCATGTGTGTACAGCAGGTTGCATAAGTTAGGCACGTGGCACTACACACTTCGAAATCTTGAAGCGCGGTAGCATAACATAGCACAGTTAGTAGTAAACAACACACCAGTCCATCTAGAAATGTGAATACGTTCTGAGGGTCATTATTAACGGTCCTACATAACAGAAAAGTGTTGCCATTATTACATGTACAGTGCAATGAGCCCAAATCCTATGCAACTTGTTGTACAAGCAGGCTTGAACAGCTTTGCTCTCCGGTGCTGTACGTCGAAACTTCGAACACAATTTAATGCTATTACTATATTTTTCCGGATGTAAGTGTTTGTATTACTTTTGGTCCAAACAATCTATATGTTCAGTTTGGGCTATGGATTTCCAAACACCCTATATATGAAAGGCAAAGCTCGGGGGATCAACGATTATATTTACGGAAATTAGTCAAATAAATTGAAAAACTACACCTGCACACGGGAATCAAACCGGGACCTTTGACATGGTAAGCCAATGTTTTAGTATATGGATAGTAAACATTTTGGTCTAAAATAAATATTATTGGGAAATACACTTTACATTTTTAGTTCTTTTAAAAACAACTTACCGTATTTATTAAGACTGTAATAATTAATCAAGTCTTCAGTATATATTATAGTATTTTTATATATGAATCAAGGTTTATAGAAAGTAACCATAAATTTGTATTAAAGAACAAACTTTTTTGATCAAGAAAGTAAAAATTGTTTTCCATCGATAAATAACATGTTAAAAAGAATTAGACACCTACTGTAAACACTTTAAAGCGCTCAAACTTACTTAAATATATATTGGAAAATAAGTTGGTATGAACCACCCTTAGTATATCCGGCCGAGATTTGAGTCTCGACCTCCTCATCGCTAGCAAACCGTATCAAGAGAGATTTATGCCTTAGTCCACGTGTCCACCGATATGGTTAGGACTATAAGGACATTACGTACACTAAGGAAACTGAGCTGGGAAGGATATAGACTAGGCCTTGCTTCTAATCCCCCATAATTGCCTAGTGGTGCAACCAAGAGGGACACAGCTGAATCTCAACTGCGAGGTACTGGTCGTTCACTCTCTATAGCCCGTGTTAGCTGTCACAGATGAGAGACAGGAGCAGCAGAGTGATTTGATGGCCAACAAGGTCACTTGAGATCAATTCCACCTAGACAGCAGTAACGTGTTGGACCTGTCGCAACAAATTAGCAACGTCATGGAATAATAATGTGATTGGAGGTATGCGTGGGAAGCTGCATGATGGAGTAATCTTACGAGAATGAAGGTACGAGGGTCCTCTGCCTACTCAAGTAATCTTACAAGAATGAGGTAAGGGCCCTGCCTACAAGTAATCTACAGAATGAAGGTACGAGGTCCCTGCCTACTCAAGTAATCTTACGAGAATGAAGATAGTCCATGCATCAATATCTTACAAGAATGAAGGTATCTTCATCAAGAATTACGAGATGAGAGAAAGTCCACTGCTACTCAAGTAATCTTACAGAATGAAGTACGAGGTCCCTGCCACCAATAATCTTACGAGAATAAGAATAGTCATCTACAGAGAATGAATACGAGTTTATATTTAAGGGAGAATATCATGCTACTCAAGTAATCTTACAAAAGTAATGCTATAATGAACTTCAAGAATGAAGATCCAGTGACCATGATAATATTCTTACGAGAATGGAAAGTTCAAGAGTCAACAGCATACTTGAGAGTGGAGAGACAAGAGTCGACTGTCTACTCAAGTAATCTTACGAGAATGAAGGTTCAAGAGTCCATTGACCACCAAAATAATCTTACGAGAATAACAGAACAAGAGTTCAGACGTACCTAATAACTAGAGTTATATTAAGGGAATTAAAGTACAAACGTTCGTTCATATCTGAGAACTATAGTAATCTAATGAAAATGAAAGCTTGCAAGTATTTAAGGACTAGAGTTATCCACCAGGAGTGAAAAAATAAATGGTACGGAACTCCACACGAACTTTTTTCGCTCTATTTTTTTTAAATGGAGATATTTATTAAAATTTCTTAATATAATATACACTAGGAAAACGAGAACCAATTGCGCTAGACATACGTAAAACTTTTTTGACTCATGGTTTTAAAATTTATTAATTTATTTTTAAAGAAATAACGTCTTCATTTGTACATTTGGATCAATACCAAATATCAATATTGGGTCCCCAAGGGTCAACACTAAGTTTATAAAATGTTGACTTCCGGTTAAAATTTTTGTCATTTTACTAGGGGATATCTTATGTTTATTGCATTCCTATTAATTTCTCTTTTGTAATTTTTGACCAATTAAATAGGTAATTATTGACTATTGAGTCTAAAATGAGAAAGATAGAAACGTTATAGTCGATTTTGATAAAATGGAATTTTTCTCTTTTCAACTTTTAGTAAACTGCTAATAATTTTAGGGTTAGACAGATGGCGTTGCAAAAACCACTTTTTAGGGTTCGGGGGTTATGAAATGTCAACATTCATCAACATCTCGAGCTATATGTTTTTTGACGGTCGTAATAATTTACCTTAAGAGTTGGCAAAGTTAAAATATCTATATATATTTGTGTATAACTTGAAAACTTTTAGTTTTATATAAAATATATTTCAAGTAAAAGATGTTTATTATAAATAGATCCACATGTATGTAATTTATAAGTAATTTCATATTTCAAAGATTTATGGAGATAAAATTAAAAATTAGAATCTACGCATCAGACCGGCCCTTGAAGTCATTTTGACGAAAAGTTGAGAGTAGCAATTTGGTTTGTAATATTGATCAATGCTTAGAAATTAAATCTAATCAAAATAGTTAAAGCCGATTTTGGTAGAAAAAAGTTTTTCTCTTTCCGCCCTTAAGGAAACTAATCTTAATATTAGGGTTGGATATCTAATTCAAAAAAAATCCTTGGTGTAAACCTATAAAAACCCTATATACCAAGTATTAGCCCAATCGGTAAAACAGTTTATGGTCTATCTCAAGGTACAGACTAACAGACAGACAGACAGACGACATTGCGAAAACCACTTTTTAGGATTCTGGGGGGTCATGAGACGTCGACATCCATCAAAATCTCGAGTTCAATTTTTTTTGACGATCACAAAACTGTAAGGTAGCGAGAAAGTAAAAATATTGATATTAGGTCCCTAAGGGTCAACACTTCGTATTAAAATGTCTACTTCCGGTTTAAAATTTTCGACATTTTATTAGAAGTTGCACATCTTATGGTTATTGCATTACTATTAAATTCCTCATTTATAAATTTTGACCAATAAAATAGGTAAATATTGCCTAATTAATCTAAAATGATAGAGATAGATCATTGTTGTAAAACATTTCCCTAAGAAGTTGAAAGAAAGAGAACATAAATTTTTGAGAGACTTGCTCATTTCTTACTCTATGGAATAAGAAAATTATTGCGCTAAAACTTTAGTATATCTTTACAACTAAAGCTCACAAAATTGCATTAATATATATTTTTTAATATCTCAGAAACGGTTGATTTTATAAAAATATATTTCACATTAAAATTGTATTTTTAATAGTACTACAATTTTACAATGATAAGTTATTTAGTATCTCAAATAGTTGCGGAGATACAGAAATTTCAGCTTATTTAAATACCCTTAAATTCATTTCCATGGGAAAATGAAAATATCCAATTTATTTATAATCTTAATCGACGTCTATATACGAATTTTAATCAAAATCGTTAGAGTCGATTTTGAGAAAATTGTTTCTCTTTTCGCCTTTTATTAAACTCTCTTTAAATTTGTGGTTAAAAAGACACACAGACAGACGGCATCACAAAGACCACTTTTTAGGTTTCGAGGGGTCATCAGACGTCGACATCCATCAACATTTCAGTTTTTTCCATACGGTCGCAAAACTTTACCTTTCGTGTTCGAAAAGTTAAAAAATATTAATATTCGCGTATAGCTTGAAAGTTATTGGTTGTATAAAAATATGCTTTGAATAAAACATTTGTATTATAAATAGATCTACATATTTTTACTGGTAAGTAATTTCATATCTCAGATAGATTCGGAGATATGATAAAAAAAAATATAATTTACGCATCAGACCAGAGACCTTAAAGTTATTTTAACGAAATATTTAGAGTAGCCATTTTGTTTGTAATATTTATAAATGTTTGAAGTGAAATTTAACCAAATTCGTTAGAGATGATTTTGAGAAAATCGACTTTTTCTCTTTTTGCCTTAATTTTAAGGTTAGAGATCCAATTCCAAAAATACTTTAGGGCAACCCTATGAAAACCCTAAATACCATGTTTTAGCCCTATCGTAAGATAATTTAGGTTCTATTCGGAGATACACCCAGACAGATGGAAATTCAAAACAACTTTTTCTGATTTGGGGGGGGGGGGGGGTCATGAAACGTCGATAATCATCAAAATCTCTAGTTCAAATTTGTTGACGATCACAACACTTTCTAGACATGTAAAATAGTGAGACAGTAACAAGAGTTCACGTGAATAGCTAGGGACTAGATTAATTTTAGGCGAATGAAGATACCAACGCCCACTGTGTACTAGAGTAATCTTACGCGAATAAAGGTATAGTAGTCCTTGATCAGCTGCACATATTATAATCAGAAAGAAATCCAACTAAATTAAGTTATTACTAGATTTCAGCAATCAAAACAAAATTTAACATTAACAAGTCTAGCTAGTGTTTAAGATGACAGCCACGCAGAACAAAATCAAAAAAGTAAACTTTTCTAAAGCTATACATGTTTTAATATTTAATATCTTATTTTAATTATACTAATAATCTCTATGATTATAACACTATGATCAGTTCCATTAATTTAATCGGGAGAGGCCTACTAACATCCATTACCCTGGGATGTAAACAACTTAAATAAACATAAGCTACTATTTATCTTAATTTAAGAATATCATAGACAAATATTTATGGAACCCGTTTATAGAATTAGAAAGCTATGAATTGATATTTGTACAATTCTCAAATAGATAAAATTTACTATGTCATCTTATAATAAGATAATATATAATTTTAGATTTATATAATTACGTTCTGGAATCTTATGTAATATTTATCATGTTTTTCATAATTTAAATACACCATTTTTCAACACATGAGGAGTCAATTCACCTTAAGTTAAGTCCCGTGTGAATTATATTTAATTAACTGTAGAGTTAAAGCAAATAAAAGCTAATTAAAACTGGTACATTTTACTTTCTCCCTGATGTTCTATCACTGATGAATATGGATAGCTGAGTAATAGAGCTTTGTTGGTAAGCAAAGTTACATGTCACATATTCCATTTCCGTGACCAATGTTATTTTTCCAAAAAATTTAATAAGAATACAACTACAATATTACACAAACACTAGCTATACTCTTGGATATCTAGTTTATATTGTATTTTGTTTTCTAATCTATCTTTGGTTACCAATAATACATGTTCTTACATGTGAGCATAAAACCGATTAATGAATTAATTCTAGTTAACTGATTCCCCTGCTTATAACAAGGTAGTCTATTAGCTGTACATAATAGTTTGGCGTGTATCATTCAGTGATTTTCAAAGGAGCTATCCTTAACATTTTTCTGGACTTTATTCTGTTTAAATTAAAATAAAAAAAATCTTTAAAAATCATAGTAACATTATTTTTAATGTAATATTTCGATAAGCGTGCATTTTTAAAAAACAAATCTCTATTAGTATTTAAATTAAAAACTATCTTAAAAGCCTATCTCAAAGCCTCTTATTCGTTATCTATACTTATAAAATAACATGTCCTGACTGACTGACTGATTCATCATCGCCGAGCGCAAACTATCAAGGCTAAAAGCATGAAATTCGGACTGTATATTCATTTTGTTATGTAGGCACCCACTAAGAAAGGATTTTAGAAAATTCCACCCCAAACGGGTCAAAATAGGGGATGATAATATATATGATAATATGTATGAAAGTCCGTCATTTTGAAAGTTACATAAACAAAATTTTGTATTTCGGTTATTGACGTAAAACAAATAAATACGTGTTTCAGGAATTTTGGAAATTTTATTTAATAAGGAATGAAAAAGGGGGTGAAAGTTTGTATCGGACTTGCATTATTTTTGATCTGAGGTCAAGTTATGGTCATCAACGTGACGTAATATTTTAAATTAATCTGTAAATACATATGTATATTTTTGTATTTGTATATAATCAACTTCCACGCGAGCAAAGCCGCGGGCAACAGCTATCTAGTGTTAGATATAAGATTACGTTCGAATCGGAAAGAGTATAGAAATTGTGTTTTATGAATTCTTCCTCAACAACAGTGAATTTAGATTAAGTTTAGTATTCTTTTAATTTAAAATAATAATTTTTCAATTAGCGTATATTTATTCATTTGAATTTTGAATTTTTATCCAGTTTCAATTCAAAATTTTACTAAAGCAAAATTCAGATGTTTGGTTAAAGGATTATTAACTAAGCTAGGTGTTTGATGGGACGTTAGATGGGTTTTAACTTATTACGACACATTAAATCATAAGTGGGGTTTTTCACGTGATCCGCATCTTACTATTCTTTCGGGCTATCCCTAAATTAACACCAGTGGGATAGAGATGAGGACAGCATAATTTATAGTAAGTGTACCTGAATATGCGTAAAAGGAATGGAAAATAACTCAACGCACTCGGATGGTATTTTAACCCTATCACCAATAAACCAGACAATACGAGATAAATGCCTTTGCCTAAAAGCTCCACGGTGCAGGTCTAAGTCTAATATTTGTGATAAGCGACTTTATTTAGCAGCTTGTACAGTCAACATTTTTAGATAACCAGGATTATAGCCATAGTAACTCAGTAAAGATGTTTGGGGCGTCAATTTTGATGCTTTGATGTATTAAACACAGGTAATGTCTTATATCAGTTTAGTTTTATCTGGTTAACAGCTTAACAAGCTAGTTTATGTTAATTAGTCTTTGGCCAACTAATTCTTGAAAAATTATTGTATTTTTAATTAAAAGGTAAATGTTTGTAACTTTATTTTTATCGATTAGTCGGTGACTGGTGGTCTAGGGTAAGGTGTCAGACTTCTGTATGGCAGCCGGGGTTCAATCCTTGTCCCGGCACAGATTTATCTGATTTCCAAACCTTCCTACACTCTGACAAGACATCTTGTGAATGTATGGAATGCAGGCGCCACGTGGTTCGGATTCCACGTTAAACTGTAGGTCTTCATTTCATCTCACAATCATCTTCCATTACACTTTAGGTAAGTGCGTATAACCGAACGGGTAGTAAGACGCGGTGCTAATTATAATTTATCGATTACACAGTAAGAATTCTATATTTTGAGGATTGATCATTATAGAAAAATTTTCAATATCGTTAAAGATAATAAATGATCAATTTGCTAAAATAATTTTAACTATTTTTTTAAATCTAAATTTAGTCATGTTTAGTTAACTATGAGTAGTTGCTTTTAAATGTAATACAATACTTAATTTACGTAAATGTATCATATGAATGCATATTTGGTCTCTGGCCCTCAAACACGTATTCTGATTCCCTAACTAAATCTATTGTTTATATTATTCTACTGAAAACTGTTACACACCTATTACCAAAGCAGTCAATGAATTATTAATCCCAACTGCCCTTTGATAGTAGAAGTAAATATGTTTCACATAATAAGATAGAGTCATAGCTAGAAAAAAAAAGTCACGTAGTTTTGTAAATATGTTTAATTATAACAGAGTTCTACTTAAAAATAATATAATTAAATATATATTTTGAGCGTATAGATTTAATTTCTCTATCATCCTCCATCCAAATTTGAGGAGTGAAACGGCCCATCTTTTATATGTTTAGGTTTTTATACAGGAGCACTCAAAAGAGATTGTTCTCACAGCCAATATATTAAATTAATTAAAGTGCAAATAGTTTAGGGTGAACCGAAATAAATTGGCCTCGATTTGATAACACACTCTTATCAAAACTAACTTCAAACAATGTCTCAAAGTTAGAGTTTACCTATGAAATTCTTCATATTAATATGCCACAATTATATTATATTTTCATATTTAGTTTATGTGTGATATTTGACGTGCACTTTCTGAATCAAATGATTATATCATCAGATGACTTAGCAATGCGATCCACACAAGGGTCCTAATTTATTTATATATTATTCTAAAATGTGTATGAAAATCTTACTAATTTCAGGAGTATTTAACGTGTAATTTACTGAATAATTGACCAACTTTGGTCGCCGCATAGTTTAACGCGCTACTCTCACATTATATTGGACTGACGATGACGAGGAGATCAAGGTTTGAATCTTGGTTGGGTGTACTGAGGGTAGTTTTTTCAAAATGTTTTTCTACTAGTCTCTCTCCAAGAAAATGCAGTTACACTTCTTCTAAATTCAACCTTATCAATCCCTAAAGCGATTAGCTAGTACATAATAGTGTATCCCAAACGGGTAGTAATACGTGGTGATAAAATATTAACCAACTGATTAAATAATAGGTTTGCACAAAATAATATTGATCCTCTAAACAACACTTCTAAAATCCCATAGGGCTACTTAAAGGCACTAACTAGACCAGAGGCTCCCAAACTGTTTAAATACGAACTCTGCACCGTTACCCCTCAGGATATGTTAAGAATCCCCTCCCCCCCCCCCATTTCCCCCACGTTATTTCCTCCTTTTCCCTTGTTTAAAATATTAAAAGGATTAAAATGTAATAGTTTAACTATATTAAGACAATATCAGAATAATTGGTTCCTACTTGATCGAAAATGTTCCTCATTTTATAGGTTTGGACAATTCTATGAAATCAGATTGCGATAAAATCAAACCGAAGGTGTCTTTGAGGTTTCTTCTTTGTGTATTAAAGGTTAGTTGAATTATATAAGTAATAATAAATAACACCATAATCACGTGAGGTGACACACTTTGCTAATAGTATACGCAATTAATAATTACCTTAAAATCCTTATGTGTATATGTTACTTGATATAATATGGTTTATTCATTAGAGACTTGAACCTTAACCACTCGACACTACGATTGATATGATCACAGTTCTCATTGTTCAGAGTAACGGTGAGCGAATCTTTCATAAACTGCGAATTTAAAATACATTTATTTCTTATTTGTTGGTTTTGAACTCCATCCTTCGAGAACTAGGGTTAATACTAAGCCCCAATATATATTTTTGACACCTTTGAAGATACTTCCCTGGGTGGTGGGGGGCACTGTCCGGAAACATTCATTTTTGTGACCGAATGTTCTGACTTGCTACTCTTGCAGTAGATTAGACTGTCGATGATAGGGAGATCATGGTTCGAATCTCAGTCGAGTGTACTTTGGGCGATTTTTAAAAACGGGCTCCACTCTACATCCACGCAAATGTGGGTACATTTACAATAAATATGACCTTCCTAATCCCTAAAACCATTAGCGTAATTAGTGGGTAAATGTATAACCCAAATGGGTACCCTGTGAATATCCTTAATAGAAAAAGGTGTTTGGATTAAAATTTCCTAAGGGTTATATAAATTTTAAATGTGATTGTAAGGAATATTAGGTAGTAATACTCTCTTAAATAAATATAAAAGCATGAATACATATATTTATTTTTTAAATCAGGGAAGACTTTTTGTGACTTTTCGTGTTTGGTTTTAATTAATGTAAAAGCATGTCATGATGTTTTAGAATGCAAACCCTTTGAAACAGGTAATATAAAAAAATGTTAACTTTTACTGAATTAAAAAAGAATATTGTAGTGAAGTTTAAACATTTAAAAAAAAAAATTTGTCCGGTCAAATAAATTAAAGTAGAACCTTAAAGATTAAATTATCACTGTTTAATATTTAAAAATCACTGGCTGTTCACATCAAACTTCAATTATAATGTATCTTGAAAATATTTTGAATAGATTATATTTTAATAAATTTACTATAATAATATTTATCATTTCATGTAAATTATCTTAATTTTAATTATAGCTGAACATAATAATCGAGACACGTGAACAACCACACCTGATAGACCCCCCGGGACAATCCAGTACTTACCCTGGGTATATAAGTGATGCATTACAGTGAGGTATAAGCTTCAATTTACGTTTTTAAGAGTTTATTTTAAATGAAAAGCCTATATTAATAGTTCCAATACTAAACATGATTACTCAATCTATTTTGCATTAATTAATAAATATGTTTAGCCGTTAATTTGATATATAAATATAGCTAGTGTATTTTTTAGTAGGACATGTGTACGTATACACTCGTATATATGTGTGTATAATGTTATATATATATATATATTATATATTACAACTTTAAACCATTTATGTCATCATCATCATCATCATCATCAACAACAACAGCTTCCAGCCACTGGCTGTGTCTGTTTGAAACATAAGCCTCTCCACCGCCTTCTTTCCTCCCACCATCTCTCTTCCTCCACTTTGACCCTGTCTTCTCCTCTCTCCACTGTCCCTTGGTCATCCTCCTACCTCCCACTTCCTTATTCAACATCCTCCTGGGCATCCTTTCACTCTCCATTCCTCTCACACGGCCATATCACCTCAGTCGTGCCTTCTCTATCCTGTGCTGGACTGGCTCTTGCTTTACTATGTTTCTTAATATATATATATATATATATATATATATATATAACTTATATATATTATATTATATATATATTATATATTATATATATATATATATATATTAGTTATATTGTAAAATTAGTTGGATTTTTATAAGAATAATTTGTTATTTAAACCGTCAGTTATTTAAAATAAAATCAAAGATATTACAGTAAGAGGAGTAAATTTTAATAAAAATGTAGAAACATTATTGCTGTAAAAAAATATGAGAAACAATTATCTAGAAAATGAAATACTCAATATATTCTTAAATAATTTGAACTCAAGCTTCATAATTTATATTAGTAGTGGTAACACTTGTTTTAACCTGGCTTGAGAAAATAGTTGAAATATTCATTTTCTACTATTTATAAACTTTTGTTATAGCCTAAATACCTTGCTACGGTTGTTAAATTTCAAACTGTTGTTTTAATCAGTAAATAATATGTAAGAAAAACATTGCTGGGCACGCGAAATAAACGTCAAGCTCTGTTTTACAGTTATCGGGAGGCTTAAGTTTGATTTTAAATCCTATGTCGAGTGTGCTGAGGGCAATTTTAAGCAAAATAATTTCACAACCTCCCACACGCAAATGCTGATATAGTTTATATAAATTTATCTTCTGCACAGCTACCCCATTAGTGTATTTAAAAAAGTCTGGACTGTTAAATAAATGTGATACAAAAATATGTAGGTAGTTACCTTAATGTGGGAATGGAGGTAACGCGAGGAAAATTCATTGTTTTGCTTTTTATATTAAAAAATATTTTTTGGTCAAAATAAATTAAGTATTGCTTATATACAAACATAGAGTTAAATTGTCTTCACATGGTGATATCAACAGTTGTTGAACATCTGTCAGGAGGATAGTGGAATTATCTAAGAAACATTTTAAATCAAAAGAAAAAGTGTTCATAAATTCAAGGACACCTTGACAAAATTCTAGAATTATTGATATTACTCTGTGAAGAAAATTAAACTCTATCTTTGTATGGAAGCTATATTTGATTTATTTTGACCCAAAAATTGTTTGCTATAAAAACTGCTAAAACACCTTTTCTCTCGTTCTATGCATCACCATCTTAACACAATACCGATTTAAAATACGAGTTTTAAAATTATAATATATTGATAAAATTAAATATATTAGTTAGATTTTTTTAAATGAAAGTTTAATTATCTTTATTGAAACTTTGGAGTTACTCAAAGATGCAGTTTAATGATCTGGCCCTTATAATGCGTATTTGAATTCTTGATGGAAACGACTTTTTTTTTTTGTAAGTTACTAAAGAATCCTCCACCTCTGAATTCAAACAGGTTAATTACAAGTCGAGGAAGTAGAAAGTTCCTTTTGAGAAGACGTCTAGATGGAAACCTCAATATTAGAGTTTGGTAGTGGCATTCCCTTGAATTTATAACGCTCAAAAGTATGGAAAAGAGAAGAAATAAATTGTTCCGTCTTACTTCAAAAAGCAATTTATCTAACTCATGTCGTTTTAAGCAGCTCCTAGACAGTAAACTTTAGAATTTTTTTTACCTTACCTTTATTCTACTTCACGATAAAATAAAAGGCATTATCTTACATTTATCTCAGGTTTGTATTTTACACAATGGGCTTAACAATCTATTAATATTATGAAATATCAGAGAAGACTTAAAAAAAATCAATCACAACCAATTTAACGCCATTTTTAGTACTTTAATTTTCTTTCAGATCATTAGGGAAAATATTACATGATTTTTTTGTGAAAAAGTAGTGTTTAGGTTTTATCACAAAGGTTATTTAACAGCTTAATCGTTGTGTAAAGATAAGAAGTATAATTAAGGAACTGTACCTACATTTTCATGGAGAGAAGATGGTAAAACCACAGAGACACGTCACATGTGTAAAGTCACCTCTAAATGCACCTGGCTGAGATTTGACCCTCAAAATAACCCATCAGTGACAAAGTAGTATATTAAGAGCTTGAAACTTTAGACTCACCATGCCAATCTGGTGGGCTGATCCTTCACCTTACAACGGACTCCACTTACTATATTATTATGGTATCGAAAATATTTAAAGTTTTATTTTGTTTAAAAAAATATCACCTTTATAAATAATTTAGTGTGTATGTAATCCCATCTTTTATACTATATATTATAAAAAAAAATTATGAAACAAATAACTAAATATTTTTTAAAATATTAAATATTATAACAAAATAAAAAAATAAAAAATTACGAAACATTAAAAAAAATATTACCTTTATTAAAAATTGTGTGTGTATTTAACCCCATCCTTTAGACTAAATACTATGACTAATATAAGGAAATAAATAAATAAATTTCGAAACAAATAACCAAAATTATTTAAATTTATTTCCTACATATTTAACCAAATTATTCTATAAAAAAAGATCCGGAGCAACAAATTAACTGTGTGAACATGCGCATTGAATATTTAAGGAGCGACCTTAGCTTTGCTTTGCCTCTTAAAATGATCCTTCACAAAACTTAGTTTGACACATCTGCTTTAGGCCACTTGACTATCCATGTAGATTTTACAATATATTCTTTTCGTGACTGGTGGAAATTTATTTGCAAATAATATCTAGTATTATAATATTATCTGTAATTGTTTGGGAAATGTAATTATTTTTAAAAGTTTCAATCAACAGTTTCAGTATTTAAACCAATTTTGATAATATACGTATGGTGTTTTATTTTTATAGATAAACTAAATAAACTGGATTTTGAAAATTAATATTTACTAAATGCACCGCCGTATTTTTTGGAGAGAAAATGGGTAGACCAAAAATGGCTTACATAAACTGCAATTAATTTAGATAAAGAATTTAACTCCTAGCTACCTAGTTGAATTCGGTCAATTTAACTTTGTTGACAAGATTTTAAATATTATGATAGGCCCTATTATAATTTATTTAAGAAATTTTATATAGACAAATCTATTTTTCATCTGAATTTTTATATTTTTGATTATTTATAAATGTTTACTAAGTTTATTTATGATAATACTTAGATTGTTAAGAGAGTACAAATATTTTTAGACATTATTAATAATATTGAAATGTAGTTTAAAAGTGACACCTGGACATGGAAATTGAACCCAGGACCCCGTGAATGGCTGTAATGCGTAACAATAATAATTACCATTAATTGAAAATATTATTCAATGGTGGGGGAGTGGGAGGTTTAAATCAAATAACATGCTCAATTGTACTGTACAACACGTATCGGCTATCCGCATTTAATTAAACTAATTAATAGAGATAATGATGATATAATTAAAATAAAATGAGTCGATAAATGGTGATCAAGTGAATTTTAACTATTTTTTTATATTTAACCAAATAATTTTTAAATATAAATATATGAACCAAATTATGTAGCTAAAAATAAATCACTTTAATTATTTTAAATATATATAAAATATATATATATATATATATATATATATATATACTTCTCAAACAGTTGGTATTTGTTGAATTAAAATACATAAAAGATATATAAGTAGTATGTAGTATGTAGAATTTATAAAAAAAATTGTCATCCTATTTTTATTAATGTGTCAAAAGAAAAGTATTTTTATTGTAGGTAATTTTAAAAAAAATCATCATAACTGAGGATAATCTTTTTTTAGATTTATCATTAATTTGACCTTAAACAATATAATACATTGTATTAATTTTTATTTTTATCAAGAAGTATTTTTAAATGGTTGGTAACTTTCACTTTTATTTAAATTGCTAACACAAGTATATAGAATCATTTGGTTAAATATTGGTAAAACAGTTTTTTTTATTAAGACTCCTCGAGCAAATAACCTAACAATAATGTTACACCACCAACAATACACATATAAGTTAAGCCTACCTGAAAATATTTTCCTTAATTTAAATTTGAATTTAATACTTTTGAGTTCATATTGAAATTTGTTCCAATAACGATTTTTTTTCCATGGAAGATGATTTTAAGAACATATTTTATTTAGCTTAATACGAGAATATCCCTGAGCATAAGACATATACTAATCTCAAGTAATCATTTATTTTATTTTAACATAAGCCTTAAAGAGTAAAAGTATTTAATATTACAACACTCTTAAACTAATTTAAACAAAATTAACAACTTATAAAACACCTAACTAATTATCTCACATATAAAAATTTAAAAATCTTATCTTTAAAATAATCCTAATACTTTAAATATATGTCTATATTTAAATTACAATACGAATAAAAAAATAAGCTCAAGACTTCCAGGTTTATTAATAAACTCTGTAGTACTAAGAAATTATAGTCTGTCTCCTAGACAGGGTATTTCTTAAATTACAATTTAAGGTGCTAAGTCTGATAAGCGAAATAGTGAAAGTATTAGCTACTGAGCCATCCTAAATCATCATGCACTCACTACATGTAAGCATACACCTGAAAATATATTATTACTAATAAATCAACTCATTAACCATGTCACATTATATGTAGTTTGCAGTTATTTACAAACTATCATCATCACTATGTTTCCTGTGCCATAATATACTTAGTATTTTCAGCGTTCACTTCTAAATTTATTTAATTAATGAGTTAAGATATTTAGGAACAATTTTAACAAGCAATAACGATATTAAAATAGAAATTAGGAAAATAATACAGAAGAAAAATGCATGATATTACTCGGTCAGTAAGTTGTTGATATCTTGCCTGCTGTCAAGGAATGTGAAACTTAGAATATACAAAAAAAAACTATTTTCTCTATCGTTGTGAAACATGCTCTCTTTAATTAACATGACGAAATAAAATTTAAGGTGTTATAAAATACGGTGCTTAGGAAGACATTTGGTCCAAAAATGGATGAATATATGGGGGATTGGAGGAATTATATAATGATGAGTTACACATCCTGTACTCATCACAATACATTTTTGGGATAATAAAATCTGGTGGGTTACGGGGGGAATGACGTGGAACGCTAATGAGAGATTCTAGAGCTATGTTCAGGGTACTGACTGGCAAACCAAATAGGAAGAGAACATTGGAAAGACCCAGACGAAGAAAATAGGAATAGAACATTGGAAAGACTTAAACGAACCAAATAGGAAGAGAACATTGGAAAGACCCAGACGGAGATGGAAAGATACCATGAGAACGGACCTGAACGAGATAGGGTGCAATGAGGTGGACTGGATTTAAATAGCTCAAGATAGAGATTGGGTGCAATGAGGTGGACTGGATTTAACTAGCTCAAGATAAGATTAGGATGTAATGAGGTGGATTGGATATAGCTAGCTCAAGATAAGATTAGGATGTAATGTGGTGGATTGGATATAACTAGCTCAAGATAAGAATAGGATGTAATGAGGTGGATTGGATATAACTAGCTCAATATAAGATTAGGATGTAATTAGGTGGATTGGATATAACTAACTCAAGATAAGGATAGGGTGTAATGAGGTGGACTCGATATAGCTAGCTCAAGATAGTAATAGGTGGTGTACTTTTGTAAGTGTGGCAAAGAACTTTCGCGTTCCTAATCCCATAGAATAAGTGAGTAATTAATCAACGGGGATAGAATCAGGGACAGTTGTATATAAAATCAGTCGCACCCTTTTTCTTTTACCAATAGGACTATAAAGTGGGTTTAAATTATGTTTAACTATCACAGAATGCAAAAAAATGAACCTCCCTGTTAAACAAGTACCGACTAAAAATAAGGAATATATAGTATAATATTTGTGTTAATGACTTAGAATATTCTATCTCTAATCGGTAGGCACGTGGACTAAATGCAAAGTGCGTCTAGTTTGGTTTGACAGTGACGAGGAGTTCGGAATCCTAATCCTAGCCAGGCGTATTGAAGATGGCGTTCTTTATTATTATTATTATTGGCACCACGTCTTACTACCCGTTCGGGTTACACGCACTTAGACTAATGTTTAATGGTAGGGTGATAGTGATATTAAATGGAGGACCTACAGTTTAACGTGGGATCCGAACCACGGTGGAGACCTGGAATTCCACACATTCACAAGTTGTGATTAATACACGTATTGTCAGAGGTGAAGGAAGGGTTTGGTAATCAGATAAATCTGTACCGGGACCGAGGATTGAACCCCGGACCGTCAGCACAGAAGTCTGACACCTTACCCCTAGACCACCATGTCACCACGCGTTCCTTATTGTTTCCCCTTCCTTTCCCCTCATGCAGATTCCAGTGCATATACTTATTCTACTTACCTACTCCCTGCCTCCTTAGAGTAATTAATTATGTGTGACTTGACCAGGAGGCAGTAAGTCGAAGATCAAAAATAAATACATTTATGTAAAACTAAATATATGTATATGTGTGGACTACTTCCCGATAAAAAAAACTTGTATTCATTTTTGGCAATTACATTTTAGCTGATAGGGAAATGAGAATCCATGGTTTTTGACAAAGTTCACATCTAGTCTCGTCGTAGCCAGTGATACGCTAACACACCTCTCTTTAATTCGACGTTATTGATATAAAATAAACACAATGCGGGGATATAACAATGTACTTTTTTTTATATTTCCATTTATTCACAGTAAATTCTCATGTTTTAATGTGTAACTTCATTGTTTTAACTTCGGTATAAATATTCTTCTCCTTTTTTAAATTACATTACCACTCATGTTAATGAAATATATGTTATTTATATAAAATGAGTTTTTTAAATCACCCAATAGATTTCTAAGAATAAACTATTTTAGTTAATAATATTAACATAATAGTTTATACTATTCCTTATAAAGTTTAAATGACAATAATGATCTATATATAAATTTATATATTCTTAAAATTCTTCTCATAATTTTATGTATGAGAATATTTAATACATTATTTTTACAATTAATGACTATCGTATTTTGTACAAAGAATTAAACTACAGCTACTTTTACTAATGATACAATAAGTGCATGCCCGTGATTTGAATTTAAATATAATATTAAATTTCAATCAAAATATCGAGAAACACACAAATTAAATGCTTTTCTTTCTCAATAATATATATATATATATATATATATATATATATATATATATATTACAAACCTAATATCAAAGTTCGATTGAAAAATATGTCAGAAGGTTGAAGAGTTAATCGAAATATCTAAACAACAGAATCATGGTAGATTAGTAGTTTAGAAAATTAATTTCTCCAGAACTCATCTTCCATTTACTGACCCAAATAGGGTGAGTGTTCAAGACTTACATTTATTTCTGAACCATTTTACTTGAAAGATTGTAATCTTATATATTATTATTATTATTATTATTAGCAACGCGTCTTATTACTCGTTCGGGTTATACGCACTTACGCTAATGTGTAATGGTAGTGAGATGAAATGGAGGACCTACAGTTTAACGTGGGATCCGAACCACGGTGGAGGCCTGTCATTCCCCACATTCACAATTTGTGATTAATACACGTCTTGTCAGAGGTGAAGGAAGGCAATCAAATAAATATGTCCCGGGACCAAGGATTGAACCAGAACCACCAGTACATAAGTTTGACACATTACCCCTAAACCACCAGGCCACCTATGCAATCTTATAAAAACTGGACAATGTATTTGTTTGTTCATTTTACACATTTTCAAGTGAAAATTATACGTATTAATAATTGAATACACCCTATTGTCAAATTCTGGTAAAAATATATTTCAAATCTTTAAAAATAGTGTTACATAATATATTAAATTAAATGATTAATTATAAGGTAGCATAATCTTATCAAAAATAGTATATAATTGTTATAATTTGTGTTTAAAATATGATTATTCCTATGTTATTACTATAGTTAAACACAACCTCATATATTAGAAATAAATACCGTATTCTTATTTTATGAACCACCAACAATTTCATAGATTATAAATTAAGGAACTGTCTTGTAAAATATAGGGTTACCCGGAAATACATTTTAAAAACTGTTTAAATGTACTTTTTTTAACCCTCGTAAGTTTTTTTAGGGTCCAAAAATACCCATGGTACCATTGTATGGGGACTAAAATAGAATAATAATATAATTAACATATACAACTAACACAAAGTCTTAATTATATTTATTTTTTAACGAGTTAAGACGTATAAAATGGAGCAACATTAAGGTTTAGATCGGTAATTCTACTTTTGTTTCGTTTATGTCTAATATTAGAACAAATGAAATAATTCGATTAACTAAATTGAATTAGATTAAAATAATGTTAGCTATTTTACCCTAAGACCCTCGTCCAATGTGACACTGAAAACTGTTATCCTTTTACTTAACTTGATAAAAAAAAAATCTATGGACTTAGATCCAAACTCAAGCTTTATATAAAGGGAATTCCTTCTTTTTTTTCTGTGGTTACTTTTATAGGAAGATGGCGTCTATAAAACTGTTCTGATAATATCCCCCTGCAGTAGTTCGTTGAGAGATAACGAATATAGCTTCGTGGTCGTTTAGCTTAGAGTAGCCTTTTGCCAGTGACCACCAGCAAAGTCTAGACTTTACCCTCTTTTACATGAAGCCGGGATTTTCAAGATAGGAACACTTTCACACAGGAAATACGTGTTTTTTATCCTACTTCTGTTCTACTTTTCAACTCTCTTTTAGTCCTTCCATATTTACTGTTACCATTTTTTTTTTCTGGCTTTGCTAACTTCACTTGTTTTTTTTCTTATATATATATATATATATATATATATATATATATATAATATATATATATATATAATGTAACCCTTTTTTGTCAATTTTATACAAGATTTTCCATGCTGGTTTTCTATCACTGTGAAAAACTAATTTGAACTGATAAGACTTCCTTCTCGTGAAAATGTATTCAGATCATACTGATTTTTAAATGTATAAAGTGAATATGTTTACAGTTTTATTCATAAATGTTTCTGTTCCCATAATAGTAAGCAGTAAGCGGTTATAGTGAATTACCATAATTATAGTGAACACGTCTTCGATACCACCATAGAGAAATCCTTTCTCTATGATACCACGTGGTGGTATTTGTTTGAAGGTTAATTCTGTTGTAAAATGACTACAATGTCTGTTTTATTTTATGTTTTAAACAGAACTTTTTTTTAAGTATTAGAAACTTATTTTTGAGCCATTCTAATAGATTAATTTTAATATCTAAAAAACTTGTTAAAGAAATTATTTTGGTTGTTCCTTTCCCATGAGCTAACTGGTGAAAATCATATTTCTTCATTATAAAATCAACCCTAATCTCAAAGTGATCTATCAAATAAGTGTTTTAAATATTTTAAATATATTTAATTTTCATTCACTAGGATCGGTACGTAGAATTAAGCATATTTTCCTTAAATTAAAGTAATTTGGATTTCATGAATATTTATTTACCTCATTAAATAGATGAACCTAAATATTAGGAGTATAAAATCAGTTTGCTAAATCAGAGTATGAAATTTTAATCAATTTAATGGACATTGAAAATTAAATTTTCAGAAAATGAGGAAATCTATTAAAATATATATATGGGTTGTATATTTAATGTATGTGCTAGCTATAGTGTGTATTAGCACAATTCTAAAATAAAGACGAATAAATTTCAGTTCGATTTATCACTTAGAAAAAAGTAAGTAAAACCAATTTCAGGAAGAAACATCTCCAGTGCCCTGTGTGAATTGATAGCGGAACCATTGAAAAAGTAGGCAGGTGCACTTTTAAACTACTTGTCAATCACAAATGAACCAATTTTCAAGTATTTTTGACTAGTTTATATAATAGTTTTTATATATTTTGAGCTATACCTTAGCGAACAACATTACTTAGCTGAATAGTGTACTATGAATATAAAAAAGAATCAACTTAACATCAAGTGTGGGTATTCTTTAGTGGGTATATTTAAAAATAGCCTTTAAAAAGGGGAATTATACATTTGTCCTACAAATTTGGATTGTATTTATTTAAAAAGAATATTAAAGTTGACACACAAATATGTGTTTTATCAGAATTAAAAGCATTATGGATATTTATGCCATACTATAAATTTGCCAGAGATAACTTTATTTAAATTAATGTCAGTATAAATGTATGGAAACAAGAATATAAAAACCTATATAAATTATTTCTTTCTCATTTAAAAAACTTCTGAAAAGTACTCATATAAATTTCAAAGTTCACAAATTATACTAATTATAATCTTTATGAAGCAGTGCATTAGACGTGTAACATAAAAATGTTTGGAGAAATAGTTAAACTTCCATTGATAGACACGATAGTGTCACGTACAAAAAAGGGATATTTTATTTAAATAAGCGTCTTATAGATAAGCGACTTAACCCGTTAATTAAGCATTCCTTTATTTTATGTATTACAAATTTTAAATACAAATGTATGAATATGGATAAACAAAATATTTTGAAACGCTATACATTTCAGTACTGAGTATATTACTGACTGTTTATACTATCTTAAACTTATATTTACTTTAGTACACAGGATAAAGTGTAAAATGTTATATAATCAAATAAAAGATGGTATTGAAAAGTGTTTACTCTAGTATGTAAGCACGGAATTAGCAAGCAGGAATCACACTACTACCCAAACTAAACTAGTCAACGTCTAGCCAGTTTTTTATTAGCGTATAACAATAGGATTTAAAATTTCACATTTAATTAGAATAACATATTTGAACATGTATTCAACATCATGGTAATATATATAAAATTTGTATTACACCATTATTTATTTAGGGAGGAGATTTAGAGCACAACTGTGAGAATCCCCACCGATGCATTTACCCTGAAGATGGGCACATCATTTGAACACGCAACCACTGATATATCTCTTTATGCCAAAATACTCTCCATGGAGTTATGAAAGATTATTTTTGTCGGTTTGCTTTAAAATAATGCAAACTTTGTGTTCAATAAAAAAATAATATATTTTATTCAATTATTTTAAAATATGGGGTAAACATATTAGTTAAATGAAAAATAAAATAATGTAAGCCTCTTTTAACTAATGTTTTATAATTAATAGGTACTGTACAGACATCCCTTACATGTTAGGCAAGAAACTGTGCACGTAAAAAAAAAGCAATTGATCGGAGGAATTATATAGACTTGTGAATTTAGGAGAGTAAAAACTCACAAAAATTAACAAAATTATGTTATTAATTTACTAAAATAGTACTTGTTTTTCATGACTTTATAAATATGACAAACATAATATTATTAGTCATTGGCACCAAGCATTAAACAAATAATGTTAAATCCAATTTTAAATATTATTACCATAAATAAAAGTTTTTAAAGATTATAGAATTAAAATTTGGATTTGAGATTAGTAAAAATAATTAAGATTTAAATTCAGGATTCAGACATGATAAATATAGTATTCAAGTCATCTCTAATATTAAGTAATCAATTAGACTAAAATGGCTGTACATTACATGTAATTAATACCACTTAAACATTTCACTTTATAAAATATATAGCACGTTTAAACGTTATAAATTTATTATAAATTAGTTAAAATATTATTGATATTATAATACAATATATTGCTTGATATTATAGTAAGATCATCTTTGGGGATATAATTTCATTAATTCAACTTAAATATTTCATAGAAGGTGTTTAGATAATAAAAATAGAGAAAATTTCAACCGTCAAATAGAAACTTGCTTGATATATTAAAATATATAACGATTAGCTAATAAATATAACACTGTTGTAGAACCATTAAAAAAATAGTATTTCAATAAGCAAACAATTTTTACTATAAAAGCCTCAAACATAAGGATTCCTTTAAATAGTGAATTTTCTTTAAAAACTTGGTCTATAAACCTAGTCTAAAGCTAGTTTCATTTCAATCCAGGCAACATTCTGGGAGAATTCCCACAAACATTGTTTATTATGTATTCGCCAATAGCCCGAGGGGGACGACATATTAATAGTTGATGTGTTTATACAATCGACCAGCATCACCTGCGTAGTTCGTAGGTAAACTTCATTTGATATGAACAGCAGAAAGCTACCTTGTTTGTAACCACTATGGTGCAACCTTAATGATAGTTACATAGTAGAGTCTGTCAAGGTGAGACTGTAAGCCTTCACTGTAAAGATATTATACGTACATAATTTCAATGGGTATGTGGGGGGGGAGGGAGGACCTCATTTTTAGTGGGTAGTAAGACTTTCGGGGCACACATACTGTATGCGGTCATGTAATATCCTGTTTATTATTAAAAGTTTGTTTGCTTCTTTTCTTTTGGCACAAATCATCTCGTACAGTACATACCTGATAAAGAATCTGTGTGGGCTCATCGTTGGGTCACATAAAGCTAACGATTTAAAAATAAGCTATATGGTACCTTATTAAAATATAGTTTGTGTGAGCATATTTTAACTAAGTTTTTGAGAAAAATAAAATAAAGTTGGGGGTAAACATAGTTTCATAGTAACGTCCGAATGAGATTAATCGAAGCCAGTTTGAGTTACATGTACCAGTAAAGTACAGTTTTATTATAAAGAGCCACTTCTAAAATACAATCATATTTATTTGTGGTTAAAATTGATGACATTTTATTAAATTATGTTATTTTATAGGAATTGATATTATTTATCATAAGTGACAGCAGAATATTTTAATAATCGGACGTATTAAAATAGAGCTAAAACTGTTTTAGCTGTTAGCTAAGGCTCTTCCTATCAAAATTGGACTGTAGCATAAGTGGTGTTTAACGCTAAGCTTCGTCCACAGACTCAAGTCTCTCTAAGATCCTTAGTTCGCAGTCCGTAATAGATCGCCTTGATAGTAACAACGTCTGTTCTCTGTACATCTTGATTCACACGTCCGCCGAAGATAGATAGATAGATAGATAGATAGATAGATAGATAGATAGATAGATATATAGCAACATTTCTTGAGTAGTGCAGAAATTTACACACTGTATGTTTACACATGATGCATTGCAACGAAAACTTAACATAGCTGATTCTCAAAGTATTTTATAAAGATATATTTGAGATCATTGTCATGATAAATACTTTCAAATGATAACGTTGTGTCTTGGCACAATTCAATACATTGATACACACGCTTTACATTAACAGGTTGTTTCAAATCTCCTCGCTAAATAGAAATGGGCTGTGAAATCACAACCTGATCCTTTACCACTGCTCCTCTGACGTCACATTAACAACCTGTTCCTGACACACGAAAGGAGCTGTTCCTTTTTGTCACTGGTCCGTGGAACAAATACGCACTGTAACAGATCCGGAGTAACCTTGTTCCTTTATGATCCGGAGATATTTTGGAGCAGTCGTACAGTAGAAAGGAAGCGGATACTTTGTGTTCTTGTCACAGCACTGTAACAGGTCCATAGCAACCTTGTTCCTTTATGATCCGGTGATATTTTGGAGCAGTCGTACAGTAGAAAGGAAGCGGATACTTTGTGTTCTTGTCACAGCACTATAACAGGTATGGAGCAACCTTGTTCCTTAATGATCCGGAGATATTTTGGAGCAGTAGTACAGTAGAATGGAAGTGGATACTGTGTGTTCTTGTCACAGCGCTGTAACAGGTCCAGAGCAACCTTGTTCCTTATGATCCGGGGATATTTTGGAGCAGTCGTACAGTGGAAAGGAAGTGGTTACTGTCTTTTCTATGGTTACTTTGTGTTTTTGTCACAGCGCTGTAACAGGTCCAGAGCAACCTTGTTCCTTATGATCCGGGGATATTTTGGAGCAGTCGTACAGTGGAAAGGAAGTGGATACTTTGTATTCTTGTCACAGCGCTGAAATCAGGTCTGGCGCAACCCTACTTATCTATTATAGGCCTAGTTTAGAGTTGGTTTGAGGAGTCACAAATGAGTTTTGAACGGAAAGGGTTTCATAGTACAAAATATTATTTCCACAATACAAGCATAATATGTGATGTATTCTGACAATAAATTGTTATGTTGATGATTGACATTGAAGGGTCCTGTTGGTTATTAAATGATTTAAGGCAAGGGTCAGCAATCTACGGCCCACTGAATGGTTTTATCTAGCCCACAAAATATTTATAAAACAATTTGTTCAAAACATGGCCTTAATAACTAATTACTACATGGGAAATGTAAAATTGAACTTTTTTTTGTTCTTCTTTTTTTGCTTTACTTTTTTTTTAAATTAGCCAAACTGTTTTTTAAGCCCCATATGACCAACGATAATAAAAAGTTTGCCAACCTCTGGTCTCTGGCTTCACTCTCACACTAGACTGGACTGCCGATGGCAGGGAGAGTAAGGTTCTATTCCAGTTGGGTGCACTGAGGGTGATTTTCCTAAACGTTTTTAACTCTTATTCCAAACAAATGTAGGTGCACTTCCTCTAGAATCAACCATCTTCATCTCTATCACATTGGCGTGATTAGCATAAATGCGTGCAAACCGAACAGTTAGTAGACGCAGTGCTAAAAATAAACAAGGTTGGGAATAGGTACTAATATAGTGACTGTGACAAAAAGGAGCAGTTTTTACCATCCCTATCACAAAAAGCCAACGATGCTCTCTGCTAGCTTCTGGCTGCACAGCGCATGCGCTGTCATAGGCCCATACACTATGATTAGATATGTTTGTTTTTGAGATTTGGATTGGTTCTCCCTTGTCAAAGATCTCAAACATAGCGGGCAAAGTAGAGATTAGTTGAACTTCAGCAGAACGGCTCGCGCTGATGAGACAGGAATTTTGTGATTGGCTTAGAGCCCATCACGTGACCACGTTTCTGTTCTGCGCTTTTTTTTTTTCGTCGAACATATGAATACATAGTAAGACTTCATAGAATGTGTACCAACTTTAACTTTCTAAGGATTATCGTTAAGAACTTTTACGGGCAAACAATAATTAATAGGTAACAAATAAATGAACATAAATTTACCGTAAGTGTTGAATAGAAAGCATCAGTGACTGTAAAGGAAATGGTTTACATTTTATGAACTAAACAATTCTTTTAATTGATTTATTTCTCATAACGATTTCTGGACAACTTGATTATAAGTTATTTTTATTTTAAACAAAGAAAATTAATACAATACTTAAAACAAATCCAGTTCACTCCTAACTAAGCTTCAAACCTTACCTAAATGGTCAGCTTGTAACGAACCTAACGCTTGTGTGTGTGTGTGTGTGTGTGCGTTCGTGCGTGTGTGTGTGTGTGTGTGTGTGTGTGTGTGTGTGTGTGTGTGTGTGTGTGTGTGTGTGTGTGTGTGTGTGTGTGTGAATACGGATAAGGGTTGGTCACCAACCTATTATCGACCGTTTCTGTGGTTTAGTGGACAGATTTCCTGTCTACAGATCCAAAGGACGTGGGTTCGATCTCCAACGCTTCTATGTTTTTGTGAAGAAGTATGTCTGAAACGAGGTCAACTTAGCTTCATGAGGACTAATGAGAAATTAGTTTAGTGAAAAGGTAGTGGCTCCGGTATATAAAATTGATATTAATGGCTGAAATGTTCATTATGTTGAACATTTACCACCTTATAGCCACAGATATTGATCCCATATTCATCAACAGATGGTACCTGCTTGATCAGTATAGCTTGATTGCCTGATGACGCCATGGAGTCTTTTTTTTATTATAGCTTTTTCTCACACACGAGAAATTCAAAACATATGTATTTGCAATTGATTACCAGCCAGCTAAAATGAACCAGCCATTAACCACAATATGTTGTATATTATATAATCTAAAGATATAGGTTGGAAAGGGCGTTTTCAGGTAACATGTCAGATGGGGAATCAAATTCCTGGACGAATATCACCCAGTGCAACCCATCCGTGTAAGTAACCTCAGATTCTGGGCCAGAGCAATGAAGTAATTAATCATATATAATAGGCTTTTTTCAGGACGGAACTTTAATAAAATATCAAAAATCCACTCTCAAGAATGATAACATTTTACTTCGTAGCATTATTTTATATGTATTGATATCATCTATCAAAAGTGACAGACACATGATTTGTCATATCGTTTTAGTAAATTTTACAACTGTCAAAAGTATCTGCATAGATAAACTGGACTGTAGTCAAACTGTGGATCTATACGACAGTTGGTGACGTGGTGGTCTAGGGGTAAGTTGTCGGACTTCTGTGCTGGGGTCCGAAGTTCAATCCTTGGTCCCGGCACAGATTTATCTGATTACCAAACCCTTACTTCACCTCTGACAAGACGTGTATTAATCACAACTTGTGAATGTGTGGAATGCCAGGCCTACACCGTGGTTCGGATCTCACGTTAAACTGTAGGTCCTCCATTTCATCTCACAATCACCTTACCATTACACATTAGCGTAAGTGCGTACAACCCGAACGGGTAGTAAGACGCGGTGCTAATAATAATATACGACAGTAATAAACTTGAAATAGTAAATAAACTTTAAAGAATAATCTTCCTGCTAAATATTATATACTTAGATAAGTCCATTACCATATTGTTCTTAATGTAACAAAATATCCTCAACTCTACAAAATATTCCAACATATTCTCTCAAATATACGACAATCCAAACCACATAAAATACAAAGTCACGGCTCTCTTCGCACATTAAGTATATAATTCATACGTACGCATTCACCGAAAGCCTTCACCATATACATACTCTTCTTCCCCCCTTCCCGGGTTAGGGCTTCACGCATCTCGGTGCTATTTTATAGTAGTGCTCTCAACCTCTGTCATATTTGATTTACACGAGAATAGGGAAGCTGATAAAATTCTGGTGAATAAACCAACCTCTTCCTCTTGCCGGTAATGGCTGGCGGCAAACAATAGTTTGATGCTGTGTGGCAACTTACGGTGGGGGGTCAAGGCGTACAGATTTAGATGAGGGTGGATCATTATAAATATGGTGGACATAGCCCGATAGTGGTCAGAGCTCCTGGATGCTGACTTAGAGGTCTCGGGTTCGATTCTCGGCTGTTAACGAGAGATTTTTCTTGAAAGGGGAATACTTCACATGGTCACCAGGGTTTGGTTAATTAGTCTTGAGTTAAGATCTTCATTGGTTCCACACTCTCATATTCCCTATAATCCTTCCTTCGCCTCATCGGGACATGGAAGAACCTCCATGGAAAGGATGTATGATTAGTACATTTGGGAATCCCCTGGGCAACTGTTCATTAGTACTGGATAATCTTTACACAGAAACTGAGCTACAGATTTATATAGCCCAGACACGCCATTATTATCATTATTGTGGGGATGGGTCCGACACTATAGCTCAGTCGATAGCGTGTCTGCCTACTGAGCAAAAAGTCCCGGGTTTGATTCCCGGCATGGCCTAAAAGTTTATAATTGGTGAAAATGTGGGTTTACCCTTTCACATTGATAAATTGACGGCCGGAGGATAGATGTTGTGCCTGCACTAGCCTTAAGTTATATTATATTATAAGGCATATGACGCTACGACAGGCCTAAGCTGGGAACAGTAATGAATGTAATGTAATTAAGAGGATGACGTTTCTCTAATGGTTGTTTCCCTACAGCCTCCCGGTATATGCCCAGGTTAAAATGTTCATTATTTACGCTAAGTAGGTTAGAAATGTATTCGAATTTGGCGTGAAGTAGGAGTGTGAAACCATTTAGGGAAAAAATACCCTCAATACACCCAAACGGGATTCTAACACCAATCTCCTGTCAATATCAATTCAGCCTAACATAATAGTGATGCGTTTGATCACGTGACTAACGATGCGGGGTTTACACACGTAGTTGAAAACTACATACCTGCTTAGGTGGCCGCTCTCACAATAGACTGTAATAACCTTGGACAGGGAGAGATCGGGGCTTGAATTCCGGTTGGATGTACTGAAGGTGATGTTTTCTAAATGGTTTTCCACTCTCCCTCCAAGCAAATGGGGTACACTTCCTCTAAATTCAATCTTCCTAATTCCTTACACATTTTCTTGATTAGTATACATGCGTACAACCTAAACAGGTAATAATACACGATGGTAAAAAAAAAAGAAATAATACACTAATGAGGAGATCCCAAATAGCTTGGTAAGTCGGTCAGCGCGTAAATTCGAAAGTTCAGGGTTTAAAACCCTGTCAGGTTGTAATTAATTTACTATACTTACACAATTATTCCAAAATAAAATTATCTTAAGAATACGTGATTAAATATACCATTATTACATTACAAAAACTAGGTGTATAAAACTGCTATTCGGATCTGGGAATTAAATTATAGTTGTAATTATTAAGGTTTTAAAATTATTTATTGCATTAAACACAATTAGTATATATTCGTGGTACACTTAAGAGATTTACTTTTTCATTAATTATAAAGTTGCTGTAGAAAAAATAAATAGTAAATAAATAAAAAAAAATTTTTTTAAAAAGTGTTCTACTGTATTCATTATAAATTTATTGCATTCAGTCAAGTGTTAAATTAATTATCCATAGTTTGGTTGTTAGTTTGCCATTTAATTATGTTGGGGCTAAACTACCAATGAGCTAGTTAGGTTTAAATTATGATCAATATCGGCGTAAGGGCTCACCATATACTGGATTGTCAATGACGGGAGGTCAAAGTTGAAATCCCAGCCGCGTACACTGGAGATAGTGTTTATGTATATATTAACATCATGTCACATTACCCGTTCGGGGTGTATGCATATGTACTAATAAAACTACTCTAATGGGTAGGGATGAGTAATGTTGAATTAAGAATTAGTGTAACTGCATTTGCGTGTAGGTAGAGTAGAAACCCATTTAGTAAAAAAAAACCTTTTTAAACAGGATCTAGATTCTAGCCCTGATTTCCCCATCATGAGATGGTTATTCAAATGTGATTTATCGCTTTGGTTTTCCCTTCTCTTCTTCACACTGAATCGGGTGCATATATAACATTTATAGCTATGCTACTCCCTAAGGGAATAGGTTGTGTTTCGAATCTTGCGCGTATACATTAGGGGTGGTTTTCAATATGTGAGTCATCTATTAGGTTTTCTCATACTCACTTCACACTAATGCAATTGCACTTTATTTAAGACCACCATCCTCAAACCTAATCCTACTTCATAGCTATGAATATTTAACGAACTAACGAAATTAACTGTTGATAATTGGGTGCGTTTACATAGACCGATAATAATACTTATGAATACAGAAATCGTTGTATACCTTATATGCCACTTCACAAAAATTGTGAAATTTTTCTGCTTATATTTTTTACAAATTTTCTCAATTCCCATTTCATCACCACTAATAATTTTCTATCACCCCTACCTATTTAGCTTTTGTTTTCACTTGCTTAAAATTGATGTTTATAAAACAACGCAAATCTCCACTGGAGGTCAGTGATAATGTATAGACTAGATAAGTCACCTTGCTTAAAGGGTTTCAATAATATCTTAAACCTTGGTGAGAAATAAAATATTTAGCATGAACAAATCAAATGTGTAAAGTAACAGTTTTGTATTATTTTATTTTATCCATCTAATAAGTTTTAATTATAGCTCACTAATAAATCTGTCTACGTCAGGTTGATTAACAATATCACAACTCACTTGGGTAAATGCTTAGTCTAACGCGCTACTCTCGCAGTATACTAGAATGCCAATGACGGGGCAATCAAGGTTCGAATCTTGGTCGGGTGTCCTAAGGGTGGTATTTTCAAAATGTGTTTTCACTCTCCCTCCACGCTAATGTGGGTACATTTCCTATAAATAAAACCTCCCTAATCCCTGAAACACTCAGATTAATTATTACATTAGCATATAGCTCGAACTGGTAGTAATACGTGATGAAGAAAAATAGATTACCCAGTCCTAATAACTTAGTCTTCAATTCGTAAACTCATGAAATCCTGAAAAATATAAGTGGCAAAGAAGAAAGACACGACAAATAAATCGCACGATATAAACACACAAACATTTTCATATTGTGTATTATGGCTCGGAAGAAAATTTTCAAAAATATGTTAGCAGTAAACTATTCTTAAATAGGTTTTCCTCATAAAAAAAACACAAATAGTCTTGTTAATCACAGCAAACACTCTTTGTATATACTTTTTAAACCTAATTGTTCAAATATCTTCTCAAATTTGAAATGTTAATAAAAAGGTAGTTTTAAACTTCCCTTAAATTATTTTTAATATGTAAAATAACAGATACCCATTTGAACCAAATCACTAGTGCCATTTTGAAAATACTCAAATTAAAAAAAACAGTATTCATTAAGCTACCCTTAAAATAACCTTCCCCTCCTCAAACTTTTTTTTTGTCATTTCAAACACTCCCCAGAAATAGATTTTAAACAAAATGGTAAAGGAATTTTCAAAACATTTCAAATTTTTCAAAAATTATATTAGTAAACAACCCTTTACACAACAGATGTCTATTTTAGAAAAAACCTTAAAGTAATTATCAAAATTTTGTATAAAAAAATGACTTACTAGTTAATTATCAAGTTTGAAATAAATTCATCAATCCATTTCATATATGTGTCCATGAACATAAAGATGGATTGTGAAACCCATTTCTTTTGTGTTCAGAACATACATAAATCTTAAATATTCATAATAATATCGAAGTCGAAAATTTTCAATATTTACATAATTGCTCTTGATATGAGAAACTGACCCACCTCAGTGACATAGTTAGATAATGCGCTAGTCGTGTTGAGGTAGACTACTGAGGACGGGGAGATCAAGGCTTGAATCTCGGTCGGGTGAGCTTGAGTGGTTTTACTTAAATGGTTTCCACTTTCCCTATATACAAATGCGGGTTCACTTCCTCTAAATTCAACCTTCCCAATTCCTAACCATTAGCATAATTAGTATCTAAGCGTATAACCTGAACGGGTGTAAGATGCGGTGCTAAATAAAAAACATATTAGAAAGTAAAGAAAGGAGGCTTCTAATCACGCAACCTTACCACATATCTCTAGACCTTGGAAAGAAGGGTTATGGTAGCTTTGCATCGCTTTGCGAGAGAGAGTCGAGGTATTACGTTAAAATCTTCTTCCTCCATCCTGCGACCCCCAAACCATCCCCTTTTACTTGGATTAGTGTTAAGCCTCTTCATTAAACGGCTCAATAGGGCAGGTTATTACATAAAGCGTGGGAAAGGGGGTGGGGATGTATGCTAAAGCTTTGTACGTTCACTCGATTTAATATTAGGGTAGAAAGGAAGTGGTATGCTTGTACGAAGAGTTATAGGTGTCATAAATATTAGACGCACATTTTCAAAGGGTACTTCGAATTCAAAATATAAAAGGCAAATGAAATGCGATTAATTTATTACGTTATCAAACATTGCGTATTGACAACTGTATGTAGTATTACTGTGTAAAACCGTCCATATTGATTTTTTTAGGAAATGTACCCAAGTTTTCGTTAAGAGAAGTTGGTAAACAATGAATCAAGGTCAGCTTCAATGAATCCTGCCGGAATACAAGCTTGGATCTCCCCATCACCGACAAACTAGGCTAAATAATACTAAATTTAGTCAACTTGCCTATAAGTATGAAAATCTAAAAATAAATATGATTTTTGGATCCGTTTAGTTTTTTCCCTCATTTAGTAAATCATTAAATATAAACATACAAGGTTTTTTGTTTGGTTTTTTGCTGTTATAGTACCGCGTCTTATTATCTGTTAGGATTATACGCATGTGTACTAATTACGCTAATAGTTTTAAGGATTAGAAAGACTATATTTAGAGGAAGTATACCCGCATTTGCGTGCTGGAAAAGCTTAAAACCATTTGATAAAAACCACCCTCAGTACACCCAGCCAGGATTTGAACCTCAATCTCTCCGTCATCGGCAGTCTAGTATACTGTTAGAATAACGCCTTAGATCATGCGGCCGCCGAAGTGGGTTCACAAGGTGTAAATTATTGTAGTTATGAGGAGGTCATTATGGAGGCAACCTCAAAATAATTAATTTAAATTAGTTGAAAAATGACACGTGTGTATTGATATTTGTTGAAATTATCTTTAATTACCATATTGTATTGTATATACACTTGGCAGCGTGACAGCCCTTCCGCGTCGAATAGTTTGATGGAATCAATGATAGCGCATGAGTGGTAGCCGATGATTACCACACGTACATTACAGACTTTGCCTTCAAGAGCATTTATGTTCCAAGCCAAAGGTCTCGGGGTTCGACTCCCATGTCCAGAGCTCATTTTTCAACTAATTTAAATTAATAGAAAATATCAATATGTTTAACATTTTTGTTTTTAAATCCATGTTTTTTATCCTTTTTTATAATTATAAACAAAAGATAGTTTATATTATAATTAATAAATACAATAACACAAAATATAATTTGTTTATTCAAATAGCAATAATACCTGGGCACTGAGTTATACAGGATATTTCAGGATCACATAGGGTGAATCAGTCAGATTCTATAAGCCACATGTGAGCTATTAATCTGTTTGATGCCATCAGAAACACAGCCACAGCTAATTTTATCCTTAGCTTATTTTATTATACCTAGTAAGGTGTTCGAGATTCGATTCCATCAAAGGAATATAAATAATTGTTGGGTAAATTTGTGCCTCTCCTCTCTCAATGATTAATAATTATTTATTGCTGGGTACAGGATGTTACACTGTTCTAAGTCATGCAGTGGTATTATACATTTATTTCAAAAAGTTCACTTTAAATACGCCCTTTTTTTAATTTGACGTTTAAAACTATTTTCAGATGTGGGCCTATGATTGTCAGGATGTGTCGTAGCCAAGGATAGGGGGTGGGGGTGAGTGGATATATGATTGTGCGGTTTCGTAATTTACATTCGGCTGGGTTATATGTGGTTTTTATTTGTACTACTATGTCTATTACAAAACGTGATGTTGATAAGTGATATTAAAAGATATTAAATAATTTAAAGGACTATTTAGAAGCTTGTGGCAGAACTAAGTATTGCAAGTAAGCTTAACCAATGACTTGAATGACCTCTTGGTGATCCTACATGTTTGATGAACGCTGATACCCTGGGCTCGGACGGTCACCCTCCAATACAGGTACTGATGTCCCGGCGTCCTAGCCCGCATAACCCCAAAACGGGCAGCGTGACCCCTAGACTCGATGATGATTAGTCAGCCCTGCTAGCTGGGATCCTCTACTTTTTATTCTGCCTTATGGCCTTGTTTACCTTGTTTATGTTGTCAGCGCATATGTTCTATTTGTTTACAAACTAATCCAAACACCTTGTGATACTCGTTTTGTTATTCACAATTCAGAGAACAACAATATTAAACAAGCACTCCTCAATTTAGGCCATGTGATTACACTATGGCTTTAATGGGAATGGTTGCAAACTCATATTAGTAAATATAGGTAAGTAAAGTGGACCGGATTTACGGGAAAATTCTACTAACAAATAAGAATCAAAATGTTTGTATTTTTAATAAACTGTGATGTAGATTATGAAACATAATAAAAACTTGTATGTATATATATATATCTTAAATTTGGAACTGAATAAAAATATATATTTAAATAGTAAATATTGAATGATTTTTAGCACCACATCTCAAAACCCGTTCAGTCTATAATTCGCCAATGTTCTGTGGATGAGGAAGGTTTATTAATAGGAAGTGTAGTCGCATTTGTGTTGAGGGAGAATATGAAACAATTTAGTAACATTCCCCCTCACTACACCAGACAGCAATTCGAGCCCCAAACTCCCCGTCATTGTCAGTCCAGTATATTGTGAGAGGGACGACTTAGACCATTCAACCTCCAAAATGGGTAGTAATGTACTTTTTTTAAAAGAAGACAGACACACTTCTGACTGAACTAAGAGGTCAAATTTATTCACGGTAGAACGTGTTCCATTCGTTAATACAGCAACATTAACGCGTCGTTCTCAAAATTTCATCATCCCTATTCCTGGCGAAAGGATCATTAGGGACGAAATAATTTTGTTACGGTCAGTAGAAAACCCCTGCGTTAGAGAAATGTTTGCTTTCCTTATTGATATTGGCCTACTTTGAAACAGAGTGAGGCTTACGACCATGTAAATGTCATCAAAACATCCAGTTTCGAATTAAATGGACATCTCTTGTTTACTTATCAAACACCTTCCTTCAACCGTCGAATGATCATCTCGCTTCGTTTACCTGAAAGATAGCCATGATACATATTTACTAACGCTCGGTTTTATGGAGGGGAGGAGAGTAGTTTATCATGTTGATTATTTATCTTTGTACAGTTATGTACCGCTGACGTAGTAGCGCTCATCCTGAATTTGCCATAAATAACAGGTTGACAGGAGGGTTTGGTTTGACGAGACCACATTTCATTCCCACTGACAATAAAGTGGCTGTCAGGATATTTTTACTGTTTGTACCACAGAACAATATTTAAATTTCTGAGTTTCAACAACGATTTAAATATTTTTTTTATTGCAATATGGATTTATTTGGTCTGACAGTTTGGTAAAAAAAATGTATTTTTATCTAAGATATTTAACGTTCACTTTATAATTTTAAGCCCGTTTCCGGTAGTAGAAATTACGAGAAATGACTGGACAGATTTTGACAAACGACCATTCATTTTAAAGGTTAGGAATCCAGGATGTCGGGAAAAATAGAAGTTTTCCAAGAAAACCCGATTTTCACAAAGAATGTTCTGTTTTTCATTCTATGTTTAATCACCATGCACACAGTTATTTGATGCATGGCTGTAAATCTCAAAATAAAATATATCTCTTTGGTTAGAAAATAATAGCTCGATCTTTATTTGTTGATCCAAATACATTACAATTTTCTATTTGGATGCTGATCATAACACATCTAAATTGAGATTCCTAAACTTGGAAAATACTATTTTATTTTTTACTGGAATGTTGTTATTGTTAATTCGCATTTAAATAAATAATATATATCATAATTAGAAAATTAAAAGGTTAAGTTGTTAAGTTCGTAAAAACCTTGTCTAAGTTTTGTTTCGTGCATAATAAAATGATGTTTAAATATGTTACGTTATGTATTATAAGCCCAAAAACGATCAAATGAACATGAATAGTGTTTTAAAAAAATAGCCATTTTAACTATATAATTATGAATTTTGGTGTTCATTTTTTTTTTTTTTTAAAGGTTTTGATGTTCAATTTAGAAAATAGTAACACAATATGAATAGATAAATTAAGCTACGTTTTCATTTTGCCGCTTAATTTTGAGGATATGATATTTAAAAGTAATGTGTTGTGTACCCCGTATATCTTTTCTCATTCTTACAAATACAGTAAGCTCAGTTATGTTCCCATGTTGATATTTAATTTTGAGGGAATGATATTTCACTGTAACGTTTGAATACTACATCTATATTTTTCCATTCTCTCTCTCTATCAGACTATCTCACGCTCTCACACTCTCTTCCCTCACATACAATCTTTATCACATAATTTCTCTTACATTATCTTTATTTTATTCTCTCTCTTAAGCTCTCTCTCTCAAATGCTCTCTTTATGCCTCAAAGGTTTATCTCTTGAACGCTCTCTTACATACGCTTTCTCTTTCTCAAACTCCCTCTATATCAAATTCAATATCTCAATCTCACCTCTCTTCTCATCTCACTCGCTCCAAATCTCTCCTCAATTTCTATCTCAAACTTACTCTCTTAATGTATATATTTAACTCTTTATCTAACTCTCTCTCAATCTATTTTTCTCTCTTTAAACTATACTCTCATTCTCTAACTTTCTCTCTAAAACTCTATTTCACACGCCCTCACATTTTCTCTCTCTTCCACACAATATCTCTCCAAATATTTTACACTCTTTTTCTCACATATACACACACACACACACACACACTCACACACCTTATCACGCATTCTCCCTTACAAATGCTCTTTTTCTTAGTCTCACACACGCTCTTTCACTTTCTGTCAAACATTCCTTCTCTCACACACACTCTCTTTCCTCACACACACATTATTTTTCTCTTCTCAAAGTATTTCTCTCTCAAATACAGACAAATTCTCACTATCACTCGCTCACACTCACTTGATCTCTCTTAATTGCTCATTTTCAGTCTGTTACACTCGCCTTTTCAAACTCACCCACACATTTACACAATAACAAACTTAAACACACTCTCATTTTAACTATCACATTTTATCATTCTTTCTATCATATATTATCTTAATATATCTTATTTGATCATCGCGTTTCCAGTAATAAAAATTACGAGGAAATGATTGAACAGATTTTGACAAACAAACACTCATTTTAAAGATGATGGTAAAAATGGTGGCCTAAAACCAAAACACAATTTTCCTGCCGAATTTCCCATATTTTTCTTCTGTGTGGGCAGTGATTCATCTGTACAATTTATCTTGTTTACATCGTCATGGAAACCATGATTTGCTTATAGTTGTATATTGGTAAATAAAATATTTGTCTTTGTTTAAAAATAATATCAGCTCAATTGTTACTTGAGTGGTTTGGTACAACAAATAGATAGATATCTTAGGGAGGTGTTATTTTAAAGTTTTCAACGGGGCGTGAAGGTGGAAAATATACGTTTTTATTCAAACTACACATCGAAAACTAAATATCATCTAAGTAAAGTTGATAGCTTTTGACGAGTAAACTTCTAACTAAAAAGTGAGTGAGGGCTTATTATATAGATCCTTTCCCAAAATAAAAAGTTTAAAATAAATTTCAGTACAAAAATTTGCAGCCATCGCTGCAACGACCCACTAATATACGAATATTTATTTAAGCTTCGTCTACACTTTAAGATAACAAGATTACTTTGCATGCCTCCACTGTGGGTCAACTTATAAGATCGGGCCATACTGTAATACTTCAAGGTAATATTGTCTATTTTCAGGGTGAACAGAGTGTACATGATACATATACATTTTTAAACATATTAACAATGTAATATATTTGTTGATAAGAAAGTACAAGCTAGATATTCTAATTAGAAATAAAAAATTCCACCTTCCCTTATCCAAAGATCTACAGTGAAGTAAAATGAACTTAGGCCGTAAAATCCTCACTTAACCAATACTTATGGGATTAGGATTAAAAAGGTGGAATCTTAGAGGAAATGTACCCCTATTTGTGGGAAGAGTTGAAAAATTATTTAAGGAAAAAACTGTGTACACCCACTTAGCCTCTACATCAACAAAAATATCAGACTATATGAGCCTAAGATTTTGTCCGCGTATATACCGATATGAGGGTTACACATATTTTATAATCGAGCAAATTACAAGCTAGTTTAACCTACGATCGTACGGATAGTTCTACACAAAACAGCCCTAGCTCCTTGATATTTTTGAGTTTGTTAGGCAAGACGAATCTAAATACAGGTATTATAAACCTTCGTCAGTGGTTAAGAGGTCTTAGGCGTTTGAATCACATTTCAATTGGTCATCTTGTCTTGGTAGGTCAGGGTTCGAATCCCTTCCCAAGTGCGTGAAGTGACAGTGTCAGTGATGACAGTGACAGCTATGCTCCCCATTCTCTGTCAACGCTAACGCAGTTGTTTGTATTTTAAATTAACTTCCTTATCAATTTACTTTAGAATAATTAGGTAATAACAAATGTAGGTCAAAACTTTCCAAAGTTCGGTGCCACGGACATAACTTTCAAATAGATTATTTTATAAATAGTATATTAAGTTATGAATAAAATAGGCTATTTAAAAGTTGTAACAGTGGCTCCAAACTTGTGATATTGGACTAACAATTATTCATAGTTCTAAAACAAATAATTTGAGGAAGCATCAATATTGGTTTCTATGTTATTAAAATAGTTTTTAGCTTGTTTATTAAAGTTTATTAATAGACTAAAAATTACATTAAATAAGTAGAATTCTCGTAACAATATCAATATATGGTGAAAGGTCCTAAGCAAGGTTTGTTTTACAGCTACGAACTGTTAATTTAGGTAGAAGGGTATTCCAACAAACACAAACATTCCAATTAATTCACAAGTGTTGCTTTTAGTCAATTGTGTAAATATAATTGTTATTTTAAGTTAAAACCATTTTTACTTTCTCATATCAATAGAAAGTATTGTTATCGTGAAAATAATCGATTTAAAGATTATGACAAAATTTTACGTTGCATGTGAACACAAACTCAAAAGAATGTGGATTCTACAATTCGGTGTATTTGACATGATAAATAACACTCAATACTTGTTTTTAGGGTAAAAACCCGTTTTTAAAAACTTGAAATATTTAAAAAAAATTGGCCCTAATGATTTGGTTTCAAATTGGTATCTTGGGAGTGTTTGAAATGATAAACTAACTCTATTTAATTTGTTTTCGGAGAAAAAACTCATTTATTGGTAGCTTACTGAAGACTTATTTTCAAAAACTGGAATCATTTTTAAAATGGCCCTAACGATTTGGTTTTAATGGGGGTATCTAAGGAGTGTTTGACCCGACAAATAACCCTGTATACTTGGTTTTGGGTAATAATTCTATAAAGGGTCTTTACAAAGGAATGATCTTTGAAAATTCAAATTATTTTGAAAATAGCTATAGTAATTTTGCTCAAAATTGTTCTATAGAGTTTTGAGATGAATATGACAAATAAAGCTGTATACTTGTTTTGGGGGGAAAATTTGGCTATAGTTAATGACTTTTTTTAAATTGAACAATTTAAAAAAATTGCTTTAGCTATTTGGTTCAAAACCGGTATAGGAGAGATTATTTACATATCAATAATAACGTATCTTCATTTATCTAAAATAAACTAATTTAAGGATAATTTGGTTAAAACAAATTGTAAAAAAATCTAGTTTTATGGAAATAGATTTTGAAGATTGAATAATAAAATTGTTTTTCATGATAAAGTAGAAAAGTTTTTATTTTCATAAATAAATAATTTTAGAGTAGTTTACGAATAATTTTATTTTTCGAAATTAAATTTTTTAAATAAATTTTAAAAATTTAGTTTAAATTTGATACTATGTAATTATTGTTCATAGTGATTAACAAGAGGATGTGTTTGTTTTTATGAGCAGAACTTATTTAAGGGTAGCTTACTAAAACCTATATTTGAACATTTTCTGCGAAGCTCTGAAACACAATATGAGAAAGTTTATTTTTCGATTGTGTCGTAACATTTATTTTACTTAGACGTTGGATATGTGTAAAAACAATTTGGTGTTTGAGAGCAGAACATAAATTTTATTTTTCACTTTCTCTTATTAAGAGAAAGTAATGTAATTGTTAACATTTTTGACCTCGAGATTATGATAAATATTTACTTTCTATGTGTATTCTAACTCAAAAAAGTAAATTGTATGGTTTTTCTCCGAATCTATATTTGTTTATATGTCTGTCTATACGTCTATCTATATGTCTGTCTATATGTCTACCTATGTGTCTGTCTATATGTCTACCTATGTGTCTGTCTATAAGTCTGTCTATCTGTCTGTGCCTGGTCACAGATATGAAACGGTTGGATGAATTTTGTTCAAACTTTATATCTAAGGGAATATCTCGGGGTGTTTGTTTTATTTTGACACCAGCCCTCAAATTAAGGGTAGTTTAATCGAAGGATTATTTTTAATTCTAAAATTTTTCAAAAATGTCTTCAACTATTTGGTTTAAAATGGATACTTATAGAGTGTTTGACCTCTCAAATAATACTTTATACTTGGTATTTGGGTAAAAATTTGTTTAAGGGGGATGAGTGATATTTGAAAATTTGAGATATTTTGAAAATTGATAAAACTATATTTTATATATATTTATATAGATATATGTTTATATATATATTATTTATAGATACGGGGAGTTTTTGGCATAAATAAAACTTGCTAATTTTTTCATGTGGAAAATTTGTCATGGGGTAGTTTACTTATGACTGATTAATTAAATATCTGAACATTTTAAAACGGATCTAGTGATTTTGTTAAAAATAGCTGAATTTTTAAGCTTGGAAAACAAGTCTAATGAAAAACTATGCCTAAATAAGTGTAATTATTGGATCCGTTTACAACATAGTTGATCCAAGCTATGATAAAAGTTTGATACTTTTCTTCTAAAAACAAACAATATGCTGCAATTGTACATTAACTATATTCTTTCTCTTATAGTTTGTTTTAGTTTGTAACAAAAATTTCAAAAATATTAGAAAATTATTTTTATATTAACTTTTACTGATAACTCAACATTTAAAACATTCCCCATATACCCATTATGAACCTAATTGTTAAATATTTTTCCTCTCAATTTAAAAACAAACAAAAAAATATTCATCAGTGAACTATCTTCAAATATTTTTTTCCCCCTCGGTAAAACAAGTACAAAGTGTTATTTTGTAAAACATTCCTTGTGTATTAATTTTGAATAAAACTGTTTAGAGATATTTAAAAATAATTGTATTTTTCTGTCTCTCGCACCCTTTAGAGAGAGAGGTATGTGAGGGTAAAAAAAAAGTGAATTTGATATTTTGATAATGTTGTTTTTGAATTGCTGTTTGTTTGTACATACATCTGTTGGTCTGTTTCTCTTTCAGCATAGGTTCCAAACCATATTACCAATCGGGGTAAAACTTGGTATCTAGGCTTTACATAAGGTTCTACCGAGCGTTTTTAAATTAGATATCCACGCCTAAAATTAAGGGTAGTTTACTGTAAGGCAAAAAGATATAAAAAAATATTTTCTCAAAATCAGCTCTAATGGTTTTGATTAAATTTTATAACAAGATACTGTTTAATATCACAAACAAATTAACAACTCTCATTTACCCATGAAAATGACTTCAAAGGTACTTTACACAATCATAAGTTTCCAATTTTGATCAAATATCCGAAACTATTCAATGTACGATATAACTCATCATTTTAAAGTTGTAGTACTATTAAAAATAAAGTTATTTTAACTGAAAAATATTTTTATAAAACCAATAATTAATTAATGAGCTATGACCAATACATATATGTGTGGAGGTCTTTAAAATAAATTTGATTCTTATGCTCTTTGGTAGACAAAAATGTTCCTTTATTCTTATTGTTTCTGTAAAGGTGTATATTATTCTATTTATGCTCATTGGTGGAATGTGATGATTTTTTCTAACATAATTTTTCTGCAAAAGTGTATATGATTTGGTTTTACAAATCGTATGAGTTTTTAATAAATGTATATTTTAAGAGTAAAGTAGAGAGGAAATTTGTGTGTTGCAGCATTCAATTTTTTTATTTTAAAACATGCATTAATAAAATAACGTTAGTCTTAGAGCTAAAATTAATTCACGTTCTCTCTTCGAGATATTACCATACAATACATAAGGAACAAGTTTGAGCGGAACATATTTTAACAGTTTTTTAATATAGCCCTATCTACAGATATACATAGAAACAAATGTATAGAGAGAATTGTAAGGCCCACTTTTTGAGTTCAGTGGCATATAAAACAAAATGATCCATCTTATTATATAAATGTTAAAAGTTTAACTACGACAATATTTTGTTCACGTGATAATGTAAAAACTATAATTGATACTGTGCACTGCATCAACTTTCTCGTTTCTTTATCTAAATTATACTTAGGGCTATTGCTCGTAAAATATGTGAATCCAATTAATACACATTGTTATAAAAACAAATAACATCACGTTCTACCAACGAACATCATATGAAATGAGAGACACTGCTATAGAAACACAATATTTTTACTGTGCTTTTTTAACTTTCCACTTTTCAAATCTCTGTTAAAAAAGGTTGCTAATAGTTCAGAACATGTTAATTTTATAAAATATTATTTTTCATAAAAGTTTTATCGGCCTAAGACTCCTACAACTTCATATTGATCCGTAATTTCGTATCTCAAAGAGTGCTTAAGATATGATCAAAATTGGAAATTTCTGCTTAGGCCTATATAAAATACCCTTAGATTCATTTTTATGGGAAAATGTGATGCTAAATTTTGTTTGTTGATGTTAAACACGGCCTGGATACGAGTTTTAATAAATATCGTTACATCCCATTTTGATAAAATCAATTTTTCTCCCCTTTTTTACCTTTGAGTAAACTATCCTTAATTTTTGGGGAACTTTAGGAAAACCCTAAATACCTAATTTTAGCCTATTTGGTTAAAGGGTTTAGGTTCTAATCCCAGTCACAGACAGATGAAATTGAATAATACACTTTTTTAGATTTCAATAGGTTAATAAAATTCGACATCCATTATGATCTCTACTAATTAGATTTTTTTTTACAATCACGATACTTTCTCTTTCTGAGTACTTGCGTGAAAGTAATAATGTACCATAATATCTCAGCGGGATTGAGGCACGTTAAATTTATTTGTAACTTCTTTTTATTTGAGATATTTAACGTGCACTTTCTGAACCGACTGATTAAATCAGCACACAAGAATTTCTATAAGCGAGAGAGAAAGAGCCTACCAATTTGGCATGAAAAGATATTTTCACATACCTCTCAGGTTTATTATATCATATCACAATTGACATGGACCAATTGCCTTACTCCCACTCATAAGGAAGTCATGATACGGTTTTTTTTATCACTGAAGAAAAATTCGTTGACCTCGGCTTGGTTTGAACCCACGAACATCGGATCCTGAAGCGAGAACTTTGCCCCAACACAATTGAGGTTGATTTGTAGCTTATAACGTTGTTCCAGTAGAAACTTCATTTTTATTATTGCACGAGATTATGGATTTTTTTATTGATTTTTTTTCAAATAACTCATACTCATGTTTACTTGATGATCCATAAAATGGTCACGTGATGGTCGTCACTCTGCTATGGCTGTAGTATATTGTGCCACGTAAAACAGATGCATAAAAACCGAAAGGATTGTGTACTAAAGTTAAACAACTATGATAAAATACATCAAGTTTGGATGGAAGTGCACGCGAGCTTAAGGTCAGTATTATTAAGTTAAACAACTATGAGAAAATACATCAAGTTTGGATGGAAGTGCACGCGAGCTTAAGGTCAGTATTATTTAGTTTTTTGTTTGTAAGGATACATTATTTTCTGTTTCTGAAAATAAATAAAATATTGATCCAATAGATAGGTTTAGTTAAATTTCTCACATATAGTAAATTCAAAAACCGCCTTTGTGGTTAGATTTAATTATTACATATCCAAAGATTCCGGGTTCAATTCCTGGTGCTTCCAGATTTTTCTGTGAAACAGTATTTATGAAACTAGGTCAACTCCCACCTCGTGAGGACCAATGAGGAACTACTTTAATGGAAAAGTAGCATCTCTGGTCCAGAGAGCTGATATATATATTTTTTTCTAAGCACTACGTCTTACTACCTATTTAGGTTTTACGTATATGTACTAATTTCGTTAATTAGCTTGGAATGAGGAAGGTTTAATTTAGATGAGGGGTGCATGAGTTTGCGTGTAGGGAGTGGGAAAAACCATTTTGGAAATCCCGTCCTCAGTACACTCGACCGGGATTCGATTCCAATCTCCCTGTCAGTGGAAGTTGAGTCTGACATGAGAGTTATGCCTTAGAGCAGTGGTTCACGAACATTTTTTATCTGAACCTTAGGCATAATATTTACCGGACCTGGCAACCCTAAGTGCAATTAACTTACAAGTAGTTTCAAATGGCTAGTTTCATATTAATTAATTTAACTAACCTCTTTGAATTAATTTAAATAACCAATACAGATTTAATTTCAATAACTTTTAATCAGAGAAAATGTAAATCACAATATTTTAATGAAAACGTGACTTTGTTATAAAGTTTAGGATATAGCCAATAAAATATATTTCATTGGCTACCACTATAAGGCTGTTTTATTCTTGTGGATAGTTATTTTGAATTTTTATTTTGTATAGATAAATGTTTTCATCAAAATCGAATACAATTTCAGTGGGTTTTTTAAATTTTTTAAAATACTACACAATATTTTACCGTAAATATTTGACTTTATAGTAAATATGTATACGAGACAAAACAGTTTTTCAGTGACAACAGTGATGTTGCTTGCTTATGTATGTGAGTTCTTCGAGTTTGAGTGATATGTTAATTTACTGAATACAACGCAAATCATTCTGAAGTTCCAGGGGATTATTTGCTTTAGTCTTGTTCACAAAAGAGAGAAGAGAGGCATTTCAACTTCACAAGTCAGAATGGACTTGTCCATGAGCAGGGTCCAAAATTCCGAGTACAGTAGGCTTTCCAAACTTGTTTTCAACACTTGCTATTGTCAGCATTGCGATGATTCCTCAAAATACTCCAGTTTTATTAAATATTTGTGATTGCAATATTTCATAGTTTTTAAAATATTTTTAGAAACCATCCCGCAACTCTCAGGCGCATGCTTGCGACCCTGATTTGGGTCTCTGCCCTGGGTTTGGGAACCACTTCCTTAGACCCCGGGTATGAGCGGTAAACGGGGCCGGTTTCAATTAAAGCGGTAGTTTCTCAAATTTCAAAGCAGTACTCTCTTCCAATTGTCAACATGGAGTCAAATTGCTTGATGATCCAACTTAATTCCACAGATTCCTAGTTTTGAAAGTCTTCTTATCGTTGTGGCAAACATTATTCAAGCATGGGCTCAACTGCAACTCCAAAATCAAGACTTCAACTTCAATATCCATCAATTTATGTGGGGTTTTGAACATTTTATTTATGTTTTTTGATGACATTTGCACTTCACGCGTTAAAATTTTCACTTGATCAGATGATACTTTCCCATCAGCCTTATCACAGCGGCGCCCAAACATGTAATGTCCCAAACACCGGCCTCTGTGGCGTAGTTAGCTAACGCGCTAGTTTTGTGTTGAGATAGACTGCCGAGTATGGGAGGATCAAGGTTCGAATCTTGGTCGGGTGAACTGGGGGGGGGGGGGGATTTTCCTAAATGGTTTTTTACTCTTCTTCCACACATATATAGGTTCACTAACTTTAAATTCAACTTCCCAATGTCTAACCCATTAGAGTAATTACTACTTAGACATATAGCCCGAAAGGGTAGTAAGACGTGGTGCTATAATTAATTAATTAATGTCTTGAACCTGCCGCTCTCGTCTTTCATAGACAGGAAACGTTATTCTCCGTATCAAATAGTACAAACAAAAACTTGAGCCGCAGCCGAGGTCTTAGACCTTGTGGGTACCGAAGCAGGGAATTTGATATTAATAGCCAAAGGATTCGTGTGCCGACCACATGACAACACATTTTCGTAAATGTTGGCAACTATCTTCACCAAAATGTGGTGGCCATTCGGTTGGTATGACTTGCTTGTAAACTGACGTCATAGATATTTTATTTTATAAGTTTAAACTTTCGTGAATATTTGTCACGGCCACTATGAAATTTTTAACACGCCATTTTTTTTTTTAAATGACAATAAAAATCCTTTCATATTCCACAACGTTCATGATGGATATTCATGAACTTTTGAGTTTACTAAACGATGTCAATTAAACTAAAAAGATCTATTGAAACAATAATTAATTTATTTGGATAAAAAGCTGTTTTGATTAAAAATCTGAAAAAATAATGACTTATCCCTTGCTTCATGTGCATTGTACATGAAATAGAGATAATAATTCAAGTAAATATGGTGTCAGACCTCAGTGTTTAATGTGCACTATCAGATTTGATTCATATTTGAGAAGCCGTTATTCGACGCCCAAACAAGAATAAAATAAAATTTTATCAGCGCCAAATTTAATGCATTCTCCTTTTCTTTCTCAATATAAAATAGTTTAAATGTGTTTGTCAGTTCGTTGTTTTTACAAGCCATGAATTCCAAGCTCAATATGAGATGAATCCTCCCTGGAATATTTATTTGTATAATTTTCCCTATTTGTAATTTTAGAGTTTAATTTATGGTTTTAGCTAAGGATTGACATATTGGATTACATTCCTCCAATTCAGGAGATAAATGATCAATATCTCTATTTACTGAAATAACTAGGTCTTTTGCATTATCACACAAAAAGTAATGTAATTTGGAATAATTTATGTTGTGAGATTGATGGATATTGACGTTAATTTGTCCTAGAACTTTCAAAAAAGTGGGTTTTATTTTTCTGTCTGACTTATTTCGAGATACACTGACTTTATGATTATACATATAAATACATAAGCATGTATATGTTTAAATATGTGAGTGTATTTATGTATGTAATATATATATGTGTGTGTGTCTATATGTGTGTGTATCCATGTGTTATAATATATATATATATATATATATATATATAATATATATTATCTTATATATCTGTATGTATATGTGTACATATATTTAGCGTATATATGTATACATGTTTTTACATATATAGTATATGTAATTATGTATATATATTTATACATATATTTAGCCTATTATATGTGTGTATATCTATGTATGTATGTATGTGTATGTACATGCATAATATGTGTATGTGTATGTATATATGAATATGTTTATATAACTGGGGCTATATCCTAAACGATTTAAATGGATTGTTGTGATTTGATATTAAATTTATACAAAAGAAATAAAATATCATGTTTTCCAAACTACACACATTTATAATTGCAAAAAAAAAACTCAAGGTCTCCAGATGTTGACTCGAGAGATTTGAGGAATCGCGAATTCGAGCGTCCTTTCTCTACTTATAATTCCGCATCCTCCTTTCCTTTTAATCAGTTTAATTGGATCAACTCGTTAATTCCATAGCGATTGTGCTAAAGTGTTCTAAAAAATTGTTATTAAGTCTTATCTTTCTACTCTAACTTTATTAATTATTTAAGCACCTTGACCTTTTAGGACATTTGCTTACAATTGCAACAACATTTATTGTTCGACCTTATGCATGTATAGCTATAGTTATTTAAATTATACAAATGTGCATAGTTTGAAAGAAAAAAATATTGTTTAAAGCAGGGCTTCCTCGCCTGCTTCATATGGAGCCGATAATAGGAAATTTGCCTCCATTTGGTACGGCAGTAACCGTTTTGTAAAAATGCCTTTAGACTATGAAATAATGTTTCAAATAAAACGCTAGAGCTATGTATTTATTTTAAGAAGATGATTAAATATCTATCTAAAGATATGTTAACAAATTGACAGAATATGTTGTTAATGTTTAAATTATGTGAACATTTCTTTTACGATGCTATAAATGATACTTGTACACATTTAAAAATGTAAAAAAAGTTGATTCTAAAGTGTGTTGGATATAAAATAAATCTATTTTGAACCATTTTGACTAAACAAAAAAAAATTGCAATTGAGTTTAATACTTTGCGTGTTTGTACAAAATTTTTGTTTGAATGCTCATATATATTTTTTTTAAATCATGAATTGGGAATGCTCTTCACATAGAAAACAGTTTGGGTCAAAATAGCCCACATAGCAATGTGAAAAAGTTCTGCACCAACTTCTGGAGTGTTAAAAGTTTAAACCCTCAGGGGAACTGCGAAGCAAATTCATCTCTTTCTTCGACGTAAAGGGTTGGAAGCGAGCTCATTGTTATTCATTGGTAAGCGTGACTTGAGACTATGTTTTGGACTGTGTGTTTGGTGAACAATCGTTGGAGCAATGTTCGTGATCTGAGTTCGATTCTTACTCATGATACGTATTGAAATAAAAAAAGTTTAAACACAACACACACCAAAGTGAGGTGTTTTATTTCTTTTTTCCATGCACACCGTCTACAAACCGGTCTTGTCTATCCAAATATTCAGTGTCTTGAAGTGTTGTCAAGTTGAACAGAGCTTGTTAAAACGGTACTTGTGATACGTTTTCATCCTCCCACTCCCTTCCCCTTTTGTCTCTACTTGACCTCTCGTGGGAATTTGTGTTCGTTAATACCTGATCAATGAGTGTTCTATTGATTGATGAGCAATGCAAAGGTACAGTTTACCCAAGAGATGTTTGATCGGAGAACATGGAAACCACCTAAGTGGGAGAAACCTCATAAAAAAAACAAAAAACATGCAGATATGGATCAAAATCACACAGCAAAAAAATCTACTGCATAATGGGCAAACATGGTAAGCCTGTATTGTAAACAACCCCCTTACTCTTAACAATAATTACAATAAAAAAAATAAAAATACAGGAAACAACTTCCTTAATAATAAAATAATAATAATAATAATAAAATAATAATAATAATAATAATAATAATAATAATAATGCATAGCACCGCGTCTTATTATCCGTTCGGGCTATACGCTTATGTACTTATTACGCTAATAGTTTAGGAATTGAGAAAGTTGAATATAGAGGAAGTGAACCCGCATTAGCGTGGAAGGAGAGTGTAAACCCATTAGGGAAACCCTCGCTCCCCAGTTCACCCAAGTGAGATTCAATCCTTAATCTTCCCATCCTCGACAATCTAGCTCAAGATGAAACTTGCGCGTTAGCTAACTACGCCACCGAGGTGGGTAAACTCCTTAATCTTTACGATATTGGTTAGGTTATGCTATGTCAATACTGGATAATTCATGAAACTCCCGATAAATACAATTTCTGAAGAATACACATTACTTGCGGTGTTGCCTTATCCGGCTCAGACAGTACAACAAAACTGTGCGCTTCTTTCTGATTTATTCCAGAGAAGGTGCACAAATTCTCTGTGCACTTTCAATACGTAGCCATATTTGCCTAAGCAACACATCCCGTCACGCCACTGCAAATATTTTCACTAATGTGTTAGATATGGGGAAGGTATAATTTATAGTAAGGGAACTCATATTTTTGACGAGAGAAAGATAGGAACGACCAGGGAGGGGGGGTGGGATATCTCTCAGTAGGCCGTCAGCGGCAAACAAGACAAGATGTGACTGATGACTTTGGCCGCGCTCCCACCAGTGTGGGTCAAGAGTTAATTAATGATGTGCTTAACTAACCTTAAAACCCTCTTCAGTGGCTAAATGGTCTAAGGCGTCACTCTCCGGTTAGACTGGCCCTCTTATGAAGGGTAGATAATAGCTATATTTCCGGTCAGCTTTATTGTGGATTGTTTTTCCTAAATGATTTACCACTCTCCTTCCACGCAAATGCGGATATATTACCCCACAAATGCTTATTTTCCTATCTCTGCCCTATCAGAAACTGAAAGCATTGCAGCTGTTACGAAATTCTGGATTATTTACGAAGTGGTTTGATTTTTCTTAAAATTATTTTTCAACAAAATTTAAGCTTTAGTATTGACCAGTTAAAGAGTTTAAACTTTAAATTTAAAGTTTTTTTAAAAAAAAAAGTCTGGTAACTTATATAAAACCTTAAAAAACAATCCCGCATTTTCTGTTGTGACCCTATCAAAAAATGACTATTTGATCAAAGATGGCTAGTTATAGGTCTGTATCGTTTTACTTTAATCTCAGAAGTACAAATATTGGCGTAAAGCGTAGTTGATTTTTTTTAATTTAAACTTTATAGCTGTTGATATAGGTGTTGAGAGCTTTCACCTAAAGTTTGATGAAAACCTTATTTAAAAATATAAAACCACCTCTTCAAAAATGCAGGATTTCCAAACGCATAAAACGCCCTCTCCATGTAAAAGCCTTAAGGGGGCTTTTCAAAATTATTTTTTACCTTCTCATATAGATCAAGTATTGTGATCGTGATAACTGTCGGTATTGATATTATGATGTATCTTGACGTTTTAAGTTCCCCCGAATCCAAAAAATTGATAAAGTAATTTAGTTTTAAAAATAGCACAAAGTCATGGTAATTGAACCCTTGACCTCTGGCCTAGCACACTAATGTTCTCTCACTTATCTATTCAGGATCCGTCCCACTCTCAGGGTCATACTTTTCTTATAGTTTAGGGATGAATCTTATAAAGAAGTGTGGAATCAATCACATGAGTTATCAGTGGCCATGATCTTTTTTTTTCACCGCGTCTTACTTCCTTATAAAGTTATCCTACGCATATATGATAGTTACTGTAACGAGTTAGAGATACGGAAATAAACATTTAGAGGTGATCAACCTTCATTTGCGTGGTTCGAGAGTGGGAAACCATCTAGTAAAAACCACCCTCAGTAGAACCGACCGGGTTTCGAAACCCAATATCCCCGCCTTCAACAGGCCAGTCTAACACGAGAGTGATACCTTGAACCATTTGAAGCCGGTTAAGATAACTTGAATCCTACGAAATATAATGTTTTAAGTTTATACTGTCTACCTCTGTGGTCTTGGGGTAAATAAAGTGTTCGACTCAGGACACGATGTTTGTCGGTTCAAACCCAGCTGGGGTTAGTGAATTCTTATTGAGTGATAAAAATCCGTAGCATATCTTTCTTCGGAGGGGAAACAAAACCTTCGTTACCATGTCAGTTGTGACATGTAAAAGAATACCTGGTAGGTATTTTAAAATACCTTCCCGGAAAAATTAGTAGACCCTTTCACGCTCGCTCATAGAAATGCTGATGTGCTGATATAATCAGTCGGTTCAGAAAGTGCTCACTACATACCTAAAATAAATAAAAGATTTTTGATTCTTATTATCCTGTTAGTAAATTAGTAATATTTAATTCATTGGTTACCTGTTGATCTAGGGTTAAGGTGTCAGACTGCTGTGCTGGATGTTCGGGGTTCAATCCTCTGTCCCGGCACAGATTTATCTGATTGCCAAACCCTTTATTCACCTCTGACAAGACGTGTATTAATCACAACTTGTGAATGTGCGAAATTACAGACCTCCACCGTGGTTCGGATCCCACGTTAAACTGTAGGTCCTCCATTTCATCTCACAATAACCCTATCATTACACATTAGCGTAAGTGCGTATAGCCCGAACGGGTAGTATGACGTGGTGCATAATAAATAATAATAATAATAATAAATAATAATAAATTTAATTCATTGCTATTTCATGTTGTAGCATGTAAAAGCCCTGGTTTTACATGTAAACATAAAATACCATAAATATGATTAACGCTGTGATTATAAGTGCCAGTTTATTCAAATAATACGTGGCAGGTGTTAACTCCCTGTGGATTTATGTTGCCGGGAAACACCAATGCTCCAGGAAAGCTGCTCCAGTTTATCGGGCCGGCATCACCATAAAATCGACGTCTTACTTTCAAGTCACGCTTCCAAGAAAAGGCAGATAATTTTCTCTGTGCGCCACACCAGCAAAGAGCACTAGTGGTCACTCAGCACAATTTCGCAACTTAACCCTCCTTCCCTCCTTAGATGTTCAGATGCTAACCTATCCTCGAGTCCATCAGGCGTCATCCCTCACTTCACATCATATATTTCACTGTATCAATTCAACGGAGGAAGAACTTGGACGTAAACCTACATCGACGAAGTATCTACGAGTCACTACGATGTGTCAGGCGTCAGTCTCACTTCACATCATATATTTCACTGTATCAATTCAACGGAGGAAGAACTTGGACGTAAACCTACATCGCCGAAGTATCTACGAGTCACTACGATGTGTCAGGCGTCAGTCTCACTTCACATCATATATTTCACTGTATCAATTCAACGGAGGAAGAACTTGGACGTAAACCTACATCGCCGAAGTATCTACGAGTCACTACGATGTGTCAGACGTCGGTCTCACTTCACATCATATATTTCACTGTATCAATTCAACGGAGGAAGAACTTGGACGTAAACCTACATCGACGAAGTATCTACGAGTCACTACGATGTGTCAGGCGTCAGTCTCACTTCACATCATATATTTCACTGTATCAATTCAACGGAGGAAGAACTTGGACGTAAACCTACATCGCCGAAGTATCTACGAGTCACTACGATGTGTCAGACGTCGGTCTCACTTCACATCATATATTTCACTGTATCAATTCAACGGAGGAAGAACTTGGACGTAAACCTACATCGACGAAGTATCTACGAGTCACTACGATGTGTCAGGCGTCAGTCTCACTTCACATCATATATTTCACTGTATCAATTCAACGGAGGAAGAACTTGGACGTAAACCTACATCGACGAAGTATCTACGAGTCACTACGATGTGTCAGGCGTCAGTCTCACTTCACATCATATATTTCACTGTATCAATTCAACGGAGGAAGAACTTGGACGTAAACATACATCGCCGAAGTATCTACGAGTCACTACGATGTGTCAGGCGTCAGTCTCACTTCACATCATATATTTCACTGTATCAATTCAACGGAGGAAGAACTTGGACGTAAACCTACATCGCCGAAGTATCTACGAGTCACTACGATGTGTCAGACGTCGGTCTCACTTCACATCATATATTTCACTGTATCAATTCAACGGAGGAAGAACTTGGACGTAAACCTACATCGACGAAGTATCTACGAGTCACTACGATGTGTCAGGCGTCAGTCTCACTTCACATCATATATTTCACTGTATCAATTCAACGGAGGAAGAACTTGGACGTAAACCTACATCGACGAAGTATCTACGAGTCACTACGATGTGTCAGGCGTCGGTCTCACTTCACATCATATATTTCACTGTATCAATTCAACGGAGGAAGAACTTGGACGTAAACCTACATCGACGAAGTATCTAAGAGTCACTACGATGTGTCAGGCGTCAGTCTCACTTCACATCATATATTTCACTGTATCAATTCAACGGAGGAAGAACTTGGACGTAAACCTACATCGCCGAAGTATCTACGAGTCACTACGATGTGTCAGACGTCGGTCTCACTTCACATCATATATTTCACTGTATCAATTCAACGGAGGAAGAACTTGGACGTAAACCTACATCGACGAAGTATCTAAGAGTCACTACGATGTGTCAGGCGTCAGTCTCACTTCACATCATATATTTCACTGTATCAATTCAACGGAGGAAGAACTTGGACGTAAACCTACATCGCCGAAGTATCTACGAGTCACTACGATGTGTCAGACGTCGGTCTCACTTCACATCATATATTTCACTGTATCAATTCAACGGAGGAAGAACTTGGACGTAAACCTACATCGACGAAGTATCTACGAGTCACTACGATGTGTCAGGCGTCAGTCTCACTTCACATCATATATTTCACTGTATCAATTCAACGGAGGAAGAACTTGGACGTAAACCTACATCGACGAAGTATCTACGAGTCACTACGATGTGTCAGGCGTCGGTCTCACTTCACATCATATATTTCACTGTATCAATTCAACGGAGGAAGAACTTGGACGTAAACCTACATCGCCGAAGTATCTACGAGTCACTACGATGTGTCAGGCGTCAGTCTCACTTCACATCATATATTTCACTGTATCAATTCAACGGAGGAAGAACTTGGACGTAAACCTACATCGCCGAAGTATCTACGAGTCACTACGATGTGTCAGGCGTCAGTCTCACTTCACATCATATATTTCACTGTATCAATTCAACGGAGGAAGAACTTGGACGTAAACCTACATCGCCGAAGTATCTACGAGTCACTACGATGTGTCAGACGTCGGTCTCACTTCACATCATATATTTCACTGTATCAATTCAACGGAGGAAGAACTTGGACGTAAACCTACATCGACGAAGTATCTAAGAGTCACTACGATGTGTCAGGCGTCAGTCTCACTTCACATCATATATTTCACTGTATCAATTCAACGGAGGAAGAACTTGGACGTAAACCTACATCGCCGAAGTATCTACGAGTCACTACGATGTGTCAGACGTCGGTCTCACTTCACATCATATATTTCACTGTATCAATTCAACGGAGGAAGAACTTGGACGTAAACCTACATCGACGAAGTATCTAAGAGTCACTACGATGTGTCAGGCGTCAGTCTCACTTCACATCATATATTTCACTGTATCAATTCAACGGAGGAAGAACTTGGACGTAAACCTACATCGCCGAAGTATCTACGAGTCACTACGATGTGTCAGACGTCGGTCTCACTTCACATCATATATTTCACTGTATCAATTCAACGGAGGAAGAACTTGGACGTAAACCTACATCGACGAAGTATCTACGAGTCACTACGATGTGTCAGGCGTCAGTCTCACTTCACATCATATATTTCACTGTATCAATTCAACGGAGGAAGAACTTGGACGTAAACCTACATCGCCGAAGTATCTACGAGTCACTACGATGTGTCAGGCGTCAGTCTCACTTCACATCATATATTTCACTGTATCAATTCAACGGAGGAAGAACTTGGACGTAAACCTACATCGCCGAAGTATCTACGAGTCACTACGATGTGTCAGACGTCGGTCTCACTGACCCGTCACGAAGGAAGTCTCTTTTGAGACTTTAAGTATTTACAATTTAAAATCTGAGTTAGATTCTAAACTCCTCTTTTGCTATGTCCATAAGACATAGCTTTATGTGTCAGGATGTCTGACTTTATTGTCTATGTCCATCTGACATGTCTTTGTGTCAGTATGTCTAACTTTATTTTCTATGCCCATAATGTACAGTTTTGAATGTTAGTCTTAACGCTCTTTTTCTTCCATAAGACAAGGAGTTGTTCATCCAAGATATGACATGTTTTCCTATACCCATATAGCATAGTTTAAAATGAAAGGTTTAGTGCTCTATTTATCATGGCCCATACATCTTAAATTACAATGTCGGTGTGTCTGACTTATTTGTCAAAGTCCTTAAGGCATAGTTTTATATATTAGGGCATAGTAATTAGTACCTAAACGATATGTCCACAATTAGGATCTCTTTATGGTGGAAATCAGGTTAGCTGACGTTTTCTTTTATAACCTAGTTAGGTTAGTGACAGATAGCAGTCCATATTGTCTCTTTGTAGTGTATCTATTTAGGGTGAGCAACATGTGGTAGCACTACTAGTTGGTAGTAGTGGCCCGCGGGAATAGTGTTTTGACTCCAGCCCCTGTACGAGTCGTTTGTATTAAGTTATACTAATATTGTAAATTGTTAGTACTTATTATCGTGTGCTCTAGTAATGGGTGGAAGTATAATTATACTATTATATATATTTAGCAACGCGTCTTACTACCCGTTCGGGTTATACGCTTTAAGTACTAATCACGCTAATGAATTTGGAATTGGGAAGGTTGAATTAGAGGAAGTGAACCCGCATTTGCGTGGAGGGAGAGTGTAAAACAATTTTGGAAACACTCCCCCCCCCCCCCCCAGTTCACCCGACCGAGATTCGAACCTCGATCTCCCTGTCCTCAGCAGTCGAGCTCTACACGACAAGCGCGTTAGCCAACTACGCCACCGAGGCGGGTAATTATACTATTGAATGTCCAGCCAGTACTTATTAATAAGTGACCGGTCATAGTATGTTAACCGTGTAGATGCCTGATTTCCCGCCATTTACTCTTTATAAAATTCTGGTTCCTCTTCAAGGAAATTACCCTTAGGATCTCGTTACTCCCTAGTGAGCTAACTCAAGCTAACTAGCTTATGTGTATATTTATCTTCATAGTAACTCTATAAAATTAGGATTAAATATCCCTTGTTTCCATTCACTATAATTTCACTACTATTCATAAATATACCTATCTGTTCTTAGTCTGGTATTAGCTAGGCTGGATTATCTTCACGTATTGTGGCTTATCCATATATCGTTATGTTACCTATCTTTGAATGCCGCTATGTTGAGGCAGATGCTCCTTCGTAGGAGAATGAGAGATGAGTCTCATTTTAAGAGGTACTAAACTATTCTCTAATATATACTTTCTTACTTCTGTTAATGCCTTTTCACCAAGGTGTTTATTTCTATTCCAGCGTATCGTAAAGTTTACGATAATGGTAAATGAATAAAGTTATCTTTAATAACAATGGACTGTTTGAAAATAAATATATTTAAATATATATGCAATTTTATTTTTCTTGTTTACATTTAATTAAACTGATTTATTAAACTTATATATTTCTCTAATGTCTCATCACTCCTAATAAATTATTTATTTAACTTTGTGTGTAATTGTAATCATCACTTCTTCTACTTGATAGGAGAAGCAAGGATTCAATATGTGTAACTTTAAATTGTCTAAATAAGTTGGTAACGTGTCTGCCTATTGAGTTTAGGGTCCAAGGTTCTATTCTCAGAATGGCCGGGAAATGTATCATTGGTGAAATGTGGGTTTCCGCTTTTACAGTGATGGATTAATGGCCCAGGGACAGGAGTTTTTGTCTTTTATAGGTTTAAGCTAGTTTTTAGGTCATGTGCTGACATATTCTCACGGTGCACGTTAAATAGCTGAAACAATAGTAATTTGTGAGGTTTGTTTAATTTTCTGACATCATGTTCCATTTCAATCAAATATTAACAATATTATAAGGAAAGTAAACAAATCTTACTACCCAACCACATCAGCAGCATTTAGTTATATAGGTGGGGAAGGGATTAGGAATATTGAGTTTAGAATGAATGTACACATATTTTCATGACATTGCAGGCAGAGAGAAAATAATTTAGGAATAAAAACATAAATATAATTGGTCGGAATTCTAACCTACATATATTTATCACTGGGAAACCATACTAGATTATCTTGACGTTAGTTCTGCCTGCCTACTGATGTGTCTAGTATAATATCACAAGTGCTGTACTGAGGGTAATTTTTACTAAATGGTTTTCCACTCTCCCATCATGCAAATTCGGATTCACTTCCTATAAATTCAACCTTTCTCATCCATAGTTCACTAGCGTAATTAGTGCATAAGCGTGTAACCTGAACAGGTAGTAAGACGCAGAGATAGCAAAAAATATATACAAATATGAAATGTGAAGCCTTAAACGAAATAAATATTTGACAGCAAGTCAACTGTATGATTAATTAAGTAAGTTACTTGATAATAAACATTTTGAGAGTTGATGTAAGTAACTTATTTTAGGAGGTCATCAAATAAAGCAGTATAGCATGGCTCCTAGACAGTCATTCAATTAAGAAACACATTAAATACGCTGACTTTTTTTTAATGGTTGCACTATTGAAAAATATATTTATATAATATAGTTTGAATTATATAATTAATTCTACGATTAATTATTACATTAAAAATTAAATAGAAAATAAAATAACTGAATTGACACTAATATAGTGACTAAATAAATTTCTCGTTCAAATTTTTGACCTTATTGTTAATGTAAGTTCCCCTTAAGAACAGTAAAGCAATTCATAAATGTCATAAACACCTGAGGGGATCTTTCTGGCAGTAGGAGAACGAACAGGGGATGAGGTGAATACAAATGCACTTGCAATTTGTTTTGTGACCATCCTATTAGATTACATCCTTACCATTTGTGTTGTGATGTGTGACGACCTATTAAATTACATCACACGATCCAATACAAGCTCCTATAATAGTTACCTTTCATTTCCTAGTCATTTAATTATCAACCAAAATACGTGAATATCTGGACTTATCAGATTGTAAAATCTCTTAAACTATCTTTACAAGTCTTTATGTGCAAAGGTTCATAGTAAATAGTGTTTGTGTGCATTGCAATAAACACCAAACTCGTTTACTGTTAAAGCTTTTGTCAACATTAGATTGGCACTATCACAGCTACCTAGATGCTTTCCTTAAATGGTTCCTAGGATTAACATAAGAACTAAGTCCTTCAACTCGTGCACAAGGGTTTTTTTGCACTTATGACCTGCATATTTAATCATTTCCCTACCCTAGTGAAGCTATGCTTTATAAATTACCTCTGCTTTCCTTTTCTTTATTTATTTCATTAGTTCTAAGGTGTGTGTTTACGATAATAAGGGCCGATTCTACGTCGTAGAATCTCTATAGTAAATATAACATAAACTAGTACCATCATAAGAACTACCTTTATTAGAATTCACTGTGTTTGAGATATATGAGTGGAACGAAATGTATTTTCCTAGTTTAATTTAGTTTTGTAATTCGTGTTCATATGTAACTCTCCTCATGTTCAGAAACTCCTCATTAAATCCCTTAGAATTATGAGTATTGCGGCAATACGCGCGGTGTAATTCATTTCATTTCCTCCCAGAGTTCCGTTGTTTGCTTGGCGCTTTTATCTTACTGCCCGACCTCTTTCCTTCTACTATCATAAAAGGGACGTGACATCTCTTGCGGTTATTACGTCATAAGCAAAGGGTTGGATTGGGATAATGGGCGGAAGGGTTCGGTACACAACCCTACCAAATCGCCTTTTCCTTTCAACTCTCTTTCTCTCTCTTTGCCAAACCTCAACAGACATCCAACCATTTTAAAGTTAGAATCGACCCCCTGCTGCTTAATGACAATGCACGACGCGCAACCTAATATGTCCTGAACAAACTGAGAAAGAACAGCGCACAAGTCAATGAAAATATTTACATAATTAATATGGCTACTTCATAACCCACTTCGGTGGCCAAAATAGTATATTCCGTTACACTCACAATGGATTGGGTTTCCGATGATGGGGAGGTCAGTGTTAGAATATCGGCCAGGTGTATTAAGGATGGTTTATCCTAAAGGGTTTTCCACTCTCTCACCACGAAAATGTGAGTAGACTTAATCTAAATGTTATCCTACTCATCTCTAACTCATTAACACAATCAGTACTAAAGTGTATAACCTTAACGGGTAATGAGACGATCTGATGAAGAGAATATGTATATATGTTTTATATAACTAATTGATACCCACACCAAACTCACGTGCTCTTAAGTGTCAAGATAATTTAGTCTAAAATGCTGATGATGGGGAGATTGGGGTTATAAAATGAAGGTACTTTTCCTATAAGGCATCATCATACTTTAAAAAAACAATATTTGGTGAAAGTCCTGGGCAGGTTCACTGTGGGTGTTTTTACAAATTAGATTTATAAGTGTGATTTTACCATCACCTCTTAATACTAATGCATGTGTATTTCTGTTGACTACCCTACTCTTCATAGCAAAATAAACAAGCTTTTTATTGGTTGTTTATATACATTCGGTCTATCCTTATTTAATTTTATTAATAGGGTAGGTATTAGAAATTTGGATTTTAGAGAAAATGTACGCACATTTTCGTGGGTGGAGAGTGTAAAAATATTTAGGAAGCACTACCCTTATAACACCCGGCCAGGATTATAGCACCGACTTCATAGTTTAAACTCAGCCAGACGTGGTATATGCTTATTCCGTGTATTCATCGATGCGGGTGTATAATCAGCTATTTAAATATATTTGATTACTAATGAAATACATTGTATTAATGTGGGGATGTAGGGGACGTGAAAAAGGTAATGTTATTGCAGTTTTTGTAGTTAAGCGTTTTTTTTGCCAAAATAAATCAAATATTGCTCCAGTAAAAACATAGAGTTTAATTTTATTCATACGGTGATATCAACAATGGTTGAATATCTGTCATAAGCATAGATGCATCAGATGACAAAGTTTTTAAATGATAAAAAGAACATTTGATGTCACCATGTGTAGAAAATTAAACTCTACATTTTTACTTAAGCCATGATTGATTTATTTGGACCAAAAATAGTTTTAATATTAAAAGTGAAAAAAAACACTTACGTTTTTAGCGTCGCCTACACACATCTCCACCTCAAGGGTGCTATATGAGAGAGCAATAAGGAGCAGTGAAGACGTTTATAAATCTCGAATTATTTATCAAGGGGTTAATTATATATAATATTGTTTCCACCAAAATGCTTGAAAAAGTTCTCACAAGATTAAATGTGTTTTTTTAATGTATGACAACTTACATAAAACCGGATAAAACAATCTCATAGCATCTTAAAATGGTCTGTTGTGACCTTATAAAAACATAACTTAATTTGATAGATGAATTATAAATCTAGGTTTATAACCTTTTGCTTTAATCTCAGAAGTGGAAATTTTCACGTAAGGCGTCGCTGAATTTTAAAAATAAATTCTACCTCAAAGCTATAGCTTTTTAACTGGTCTGAAACCTGCTGATAATTTTCGCCTACATTTTTGACACTGATATTTAAAAAAATATCAAACACTTCTAAAATAATGCGGGATTTTTAAGCGTCTTTAACGCGTATCATTTTTCTACTACGTAACGCCCTTACCACTTTACTCTATCTCATTTCTTAAAGAAACAATTAGGAAAGTATCCACTAATAAATTAAATATACAACGAGAGTACACTATTTGATGTTTGTAAACAAACTTGCATAATAATTTAGTTAAATTAATTCGTAAAAAATATATATGTAACGTCATTAAAATACAAATTTAAATAGAATGTCGATGACGGGGAGATCAAGGTTTAAATTTTGGTCGGGTGTATCGATTAAAGTTTTCCCAAAATAGTTTCCTCTCTCTCTCTCGCTATATATCTCTCTCTATGCAAATAAGGGTACACTTCCTCTAAATATAGCCTTCCCAATTCCTAAAACCATTAGCGTAGTTAATACATAATTGTATAACCCTAATGGGTGACGGGGGACGTGGTGATAAAAAAATATTATTTGAGAAAAGTTGGCTCTAAAGAATAAATATAACATAGGTCTAATATATAGGTATAGAGAAATAAAAATAGCGTGGAGGAAATATTGATGAACGATAGAACTTTGATAAGTTTACAAGTCAATTGGGGCCTTGACCATTGCTGATCCTTGTTAGAGATCACAAGTTATTAAACTGTGGATCGTGATTCCTCCAGGGTTCGCGTCGTGGAAACGATCCTAAGGGTCACAGCTAACATTGACAAAAGTGGCTAAATTACATATTAATACATTAAAACCCTTAGGTCTATATTTTTTTGGTTTATTGCGTAAATAAACGTCACATGGCATGATCAGACAAACACAATTGTAATAAGCATTCGTATAACTAACCAGTTTGAACTAATAGTTTCCAATGACTATCTGCATCCCTATAAAAACCTTGTAAATGATAAAAATTATTAAATTAATAATATTAAATGTAGATGAGTTTATTTATTTCTTGAAATAAAGGTTCATTATTTATACTACTCATTTGATCCAAAACTCCTCAAAAATCGACACTAGATTAAATAAAACCCAACTCAACTTAACTATTACCGCCAGGAGTTGTTAAAAAAATATATTGTGAAAAGGGGTCACAAATAAAACATGTTTGAGAATCTATGTTCTATGGCAGTGTTATTCAACCTTTTTGTGCATATACCCAACGATATAATTTATCTCCAGGTTTGTACTCCCAAAAGTTGTTGGTGTGTAATGCAAGTTATTCATATTCTGTAATTTACATCTAAAATAAGCTACACCCAAAATAATTATATATATATATATATATATATATATATATATATATATATATATATATATGTGTGTGTGTGTGTGTGTGTGTGTGTGTGTATGTATTCAAAATCAAGTTATATCATATCAAAAATGGTGTGTGGATTCTTTATTTATTTTATTTGTTGTATACCGTCTGACTACCCGGCTGGTCTATCAGAACTATATACGGTGATTTAAAACTCTCTGTACAAACTTTAATGTGAGATAAGGAACCCTAAAACAAAACATTCTCGTTAATGAATGTATATGTCCGCCGACGTCCCTCTTAGGTGCTAGAGGGCGGTGTTGGTACATAGACTAAAAGCAGGAAGTGTGATGCCTGACAGCGTCGACCAATATATTGCCGTACATTTTCAAAGATTTCCCAGCAACATATCCTGGATGCATGTTAGCCGTCTCAAAGTCAAAGAAATACCCCTTGTTACACGTATGCAATCCACGTTACAAATGACGACGACGAAATACAGCCGTTCGATGTTCCATCCAACAGTGACCTCGAGCATCAAAGGGTGACATATGTGGACATACATTCACTAACGAAAGAGATATGTGTTTGTGTTCCCTCTCTCCCATTAAAATATGCACAGAGAGTTTAGAATCATCCTGTATACACTATCAGGCTAGGGCTGAGTAATGTTTGGTTAAGGAGAACTTTAAACGCATTTGTGTGTGGGAATATTGGGAACATAACAAGAAAGCCATTCTCATATCATTCAACCATGATTCAAACCTTAACCAGTGGCGTACCAACGCCTTTGCGGCCGGGGCAGTTTCCCCCCCCCACCTTTATTATAAGCACTCCCCATATTGTGCCTCTACTATTTCTCACACCTTACTCGTATATCCATAAAAACTATTGGGAAAAAAATATGTGGAAAGAACTGACTATGTAAGTATTAATAGAACTTAAATGAAAACTAAAATTAAAAAACACAGAATTTGCGTTTTTTTAATTATATTTCAAATTTGTAGTTTTTATTTCAATTAAAACTAATACATGTAGAAAAATGCTTGATTTTCAACTTCAGCCCTTACTACGTATATGTTTTGGTGTATTATAGAACTAGACAAAATATTTAATTAACTTAGTGCTGAATCCGTATGTTTTGAGCATTATTTTCTAAAAACATTTTCAAACATTGTTAGTTATAATAATAATAATAATAATACTTATAGTTAGAAACTTAAACTAAGCTATATTATTTATTCCTTATGCCATAAAATAATTGTGTTTGAAGCCTTCTTAGAATTACTGACAATAATCTATGAATAGAATAGGTTGTAAAAAATGTGTATTTAAGATTTTTATGAGACACATTTTTAATTTTTAATAAAAACAATCATCTCTTGCCCCCTTCCTCCCCCCCCCCCCGACCCACCCCTATGGTACGCCACTAACGCTAACTTCTTCACTACATCAATGAATTTACAAGAAGCGTTATATAACTATCGGCCCTGTGGTCAGCACACCTGGGTACCAACCTAGGGGTGCCGGGTTTGATTCCTGGTTGGTCTATGGGTATTTTTCCCAAAAGAGGATCCATACCAATGGTCACCAGGGTCTGGTTAGTTAGGTTAAGAGTTACTACTGGTTACAAACCCTCATTCACTATAGTTATCATATCATCTCATCATGTTATGGAAATAGCCACTGAAAAGTATATAATTCCTAGCAACGTGTCTTACTAACCGTTCGGGTTATACGCTTAAGTAATAATTACTCTAATGGGTTAGTAATTGGGAAGATAGAATATAGAGGAAGTGAACCCGCATTTGCGTGTAGGGAGAGTGTAAAACCATTTAGGAAAAACCACCCTTAGTTCACGCGAGTGAGATTCGAAACTCGATCTCCCCGTCCTCGGCAGTCTATCTCAACACTAAACTATCGCATTATCTAAATACGCCACCAAGGTGGATGCCACTGAAAAGGATGTATAATTATTAGTTCCTTCGGGCGTCCCCTGGACAACGGTATATAAGTATCGACGAGTGACGAATCCAAGACACGCATAGGTATATAATTAAACACATTATGTATTAGCGTTCCAGTATGTGTAATACATTCCTCTACTTTATGCTATCCTCATAATTTATGGTAAAAGCATAATCATGTTTCACTCTTCGTTTCAAGTTTCATGGTTATATTTTTAATATATATATATTTTTTCTTTTACAATTCATCAAATTATTCTCGTTACACTAAATAATAAATCATGAAAACCTTTTTAGACTAAAACGAATTTTCTGCTTCATTTTATCGCGTTTATTTTGTGATTATTTTTAAACATTTTTCCGTGTTTCGCGTCTTACTACTCATTCGAGCTATCAGCGTATATACACTTACAAGTTAGGGAGGGATGAGTAAGGTAGGATATAGAGGAAATGTATCCACATTAGAGTTGGATGTTGGAAAACTATTTATGAAAAGAATTAAATACAACAAGGTGGGATTCTAATGTCGACTTTTTTCTCACTGAGGATCCAGTGTAGATGAGAGACTGTTTATAGTTGTCCATGTGCCACTCAAGTGGGATTTATTTTAATACTTGTAATCTAATAAACATTTTTGCCAGTTTTTTGTTCTTCTTAAAGAAGTATAAAGTTAATCTATAACGGTTTGACACCTTAGTTCAGTCGTTAGCTCATAATTCTAATAAACAAAGAGACCCGGGTTCATTTCCCAGTATAGTGAGAAACTTATACACAGTGAAACAGTTACTATATAATAGGCTTATATAATAATAATCAATGGGTGGAATATAAGTTCACCCTTTCAAAACTTTGAAATTATGTACGGAGGACTGGGTGTTGTGCATGTTATAAGAGTAAGTTTTTTTGTAAATCATAAGCTGATATAATCAGTAAGTTCAGAAATATCTAAACCTAATAAAATACATATAGGAATATAGCGAAAATATGGTATGCTTGTATTTATTATTAATAACAATAATAATAACCAGCCTTATCATTAAAAATCTAAAATTAATAAAATATTATTAAAAAAAAAGAGGGCATGCTTATAATTATAAATAAAAATAATCAGTCAATTCAGCAATACCAAAAATAAATAAAAAATTATTAATAACAAGATGGTGTCTATAATTTATATACTAATAATAAATAATCAGTTAGTCCAGAAATACCTAAATTAAATTAAATATTAATAAAAATATAGTATTCTTGGAATTAATAATAATCAGTTGGTTCATAAATAGCTAAAAGAAATTAGTAACAAAAAATAGTATGCTTGTACTATATACTACTATTAATAATCAGCTATATCTAAAAACCTAAAATAAATATAATAGTAACAATAAAAATATAGTATTCCTTTGAGGGTCTAAGGCGCTACTTTCTTAATAGACCAGACTACCAATGATTGGATGATCATGGTTCGATCCCGGTCACGTGTACGTGATGTTTTCCTAAATAGTTTCCCACTCTCTATAACCATGAAAATACGGGTACACATCCTCTAAATCCAACCTTTCTCATCCTTAACCCATTAGAGTATTTAGTACATAAGCCTACACCCATAATGGATAGTGAGACGTTGTGCTAAAAAATAAATTTATCAACTACAGAAAATACCTCATTTAAAATTAATACCTTGCTTATATTAATTCTAATAGCTAGTAATAATTGAATCTCTTATCTTCTCAAAGTTTTTCTTGTTGGTTCTGTATAGCGTAGTATACAAGAGAGTACATTTCACCCATCTGCTGTCATCTTTCAGCTAGAGTGCTTCCCTCAATTAACAAGATGGTTAGACATTTGTCCGTTTCTCCATAGCCCAACATTTATCTGCTAAGTGCTCCATTAAGTTCTTTCGGCTCTGAAGGCAGTTTTGTTGGATTACAAGAGGGGAAAGAATGACGGTTGATGTTATAAAACAACACGCAACAAAGGATCTAGTGTAGTCTTAAGACCTTAAACAAGAGATGCGTTTGGTCAATGGTGATAAAAAAAAAGTCAAGGTTCGAATCCCTATCGGGTGTACTGGGAGTTTTGTTATTTTTTGTTTCAACCAACGTCTTTACACGCAATAGCGGGTGCTTATTTTATTGACCATCGTCCTCATTATTATCCTTTAGGCCAGTGATTCTCAAAGAGGGGTACGTAGAACACATTTTGGGAGTACGCGTTGAAGCGGTGGAATTATTGCAGAAATATTATCCAGAATGTACAACTAGCAACACTGCTAGTAACTGAATGGTGAAGCGCTATGATATTGAAGATATTGATCATTTGGTTAGATTTGTTAACTCAATAATGTCATTTTTTGTGTTTATTAATATGTGTAGTTGTGTAAAATAAACTGTAAATAGACACAAATAAATATAGATGTTTTATTGTATACCCATTTATATACTAAAATAGTTTATATCTGTACAAGAGTTATGCCAGTTATATAAATATTCCCAGGAAGTACGTGAAGAATACAAGTTTGAGAACCACTCCCTTAAATGTATCCATTAATATATTTTTTATTTGCACCAAGTCTTACTAACCGTTCAGGTTATACGCCTATGTATTAATTAAGCTAATAAATTAACGTTGAGGAAGGTTGTATTTAGAGGAGGTGTATCCGCATCTACGGCGAAAGATAATAGAAAAAACTAGGCAAAAACACCCTTAATACATCCGAGCAGTGCCCCGATCCACCGTCATCAGCACTCCAAAATATCATGAGAGTGACGCCTTAGACCATTTGGACAGTGGAACTCCTGATTAGTAGGTATTTTATCAATCGTGTACATATTTATTTTAAAATGAGATTACAATCCAATAAGATACTGATTAATTTTTAAATTTTTAGAATATTTTGTAACTCAATGTGATTCTAATGTTGGAAAGCTGATTTTACTTTATTATTGGGGGAATAAAAAGTAAACAATGTAAATTGAATTGTCAATAATCTTGACTGGAATATCATTTGACGCCATTAATATTCGTTTATTTTTTTAATATAGTGCAAATTAATCTCCCGCTGTCTGCTATGACTGACAATTTAAAATCTATACGCCAGTTAGGGTTTGTTGATCTATTAAACTAGGGTGAAAGTGGATGAGAGAAAAGGGAAGTGTTTTTGCAACTTTTATATCAATACTTTTTTACTCAAAATAAATAAAAAATAGCTCCAGTAGAAATACAAGTTTAACTTTATTTACATGGTGACCTTAACAGTTCTTGAATATCTGTCGCGGGTGTCCTGGAATTTAATGACATATTTTTCCCAAAGTTTAAAAAGTTTATCATCTAATGCCACTATGCTCATGACAGATATTAATCAACTGTTGATAACATCATATGAAGAAAATCAAGCTCTATGCATCTACTGGAATAATATTTGATTTATTTAGCTGAAATAATGTATTTCTTTATAATTGCAAAAATGTTGACATTTTCTCACCTTTCCTAAATCCCCACCTTAAGGGTCTTATCTGTATATTAAGGACCTCTTCCGATTTGATACAAGCTATAACATTTATATTATCGGTAAGAGCATTCTTAATTTAATGTTTGTTGAACAAGGCTACATTAAGTTAAATAGAATATACTTTATATTGCATAAAATATGTTATTATTATTATTATTATTATTATTATTTTTTATTATTAGCACCACGTCTTACTACCCGTTCGGTTTATACGCACTTACGCTAATGTGTAATGGTAGGGTGATTGTGAGATGAAATGAAGGACCTACAGTTTAACGTGGAATCCGAACCACGGTGGAGGCCTGGCATTCGCCACATTCACAAGATGTCTTGTCAGAGGTGAAGGTAGGGTTTGGAAATCAGATAAATTTGTGCCGGGACCGAGGATTGAACCCCGGCCGCCAGCACAGAAGTCTGACACCTTACCCCTAGACCACCAGGTCACCTATAAAATATGTTAGTCATGCTAAGAAGTATTTTTTTTGTGAACCAAGTCTTATTGTCCGTTTGGGCTATTCACATATTTTCACTAACGGGTAAGAAATGGTACAGTTAAGGGAATGTACAAGAATTTACTTGAAGGAAGAGTAAAACTATTAAAAAACAGTCCTCCCCACCACTGGCTAGTCAATTTATTTTTACAGTAGTCAACTTTAGTTGTCTTGGGGTAAATCTATCTCCTCGGGACTCGATGCTCATGGGTTCAAACCCAGCTGCGGTTGATGGATTTTCATGAACGATACAAATCTGTAGCAGAACTTCCTTCGGAGTATAAGTGAGGTTGTCAGTCCCCTTTCAAGTGTGGCACGTAAAATAATTCTGGAAAGTATGTGAAAGTGCCTTTCTCCGAAAAATTAGTAGGCCCTTTCGCTCCCCTCAGAGAAATTTTCTTATGCTGATAGATACAATCGGTTTAGAAAGTTCTCGTTAAATACCTAAAATGAAATAAATAATTTAAAAAAATTTACCTTTGACCTTTGACCAGTCGGCCAGTAAAGATGGTCACATTATTTTAACTATACTAATCTCAGCTTTGATGAACTAAGTTAATAGTTCTTTCAAAATATTCTAGTTCATAAAGTGGGGCGAATGAATTGTTTACAATGTTTTTAAAGGGACGTAAAGCTTAATAACAACAAAGGAAGGGGGAAATTCATTCCATTACCTTCTTGTCATTTCCTTCTCTTGATTTTTACTACTTTTATTCAATTCAGAATGAGTTTTTCTACAACCTTTTATGTGACTCTCACTATTATCTAGAATATTTTTTTTTTAATAAATGGAATGGCTTTCTTTTATTTTCTCTTTAAAAAACATTGAGTCAATATTTCCTTTGTTTTTACCTTGTTTTTATACGAATCTGTTTTTCTTCTTAGCCCTGTTATTTTATTTTTCCAAGACACAACACACCGTTGCACATTAAATATTTATGAGCGCGCCTCGTAATAGCCACAATATTTAGCAGCATCTTCCTTCTTTCTGGCGCAGTGAGGTTACTCTTTTTTTGATAAGAAAGAGGATAATAACCATCCCCATTTCAAGTAAGCTGTCTGTTAAACAACACAGTAAATGTACAACGTAACAACAAAATATTAAGCCACTTCAGTGGCCGAACGGTCTAAGGCATCACTTTATTGTTAGACTGGCTTGATAATGGCGTGACGGGGGGATCAGGGTTCAAATCCCAGTTGGGTTAACTGAGTGTGGTTTTCATCAATGGTTTCCCTCTCACCTCCAATGCAAATGTGGATGTATTAGCTTTAAAATGCTTCCATCCCTACCTCATTGGAGTATGTATTATTGAAGGCATTTGCGTATAATGTGAACAGGTAGTAAGACGTAGTAATAAAAAAAATTAGCTACTTTATTATAATATGTTAATTTATTCTTTAATTTATTTTATTTAATCTCACCATGACTTGTTAGCCGTTAGGGTTAAACACATACATTCATTATAAGGTTGTTGTTTTTTTATCATCGCGTCTTATTAACTTTTCAGGCTATACGCATTATGGAGTAGGATTGAGGAAAGTAGAGGAAATGTACCTATACTCGCGTGAAGGTAAATGTGGGGAACCATTTAGAAAAAAAAAACACTCAGTACACACGACCGGTATTCGAACCTGATCTCCCTATCACCAGCATTCCATTCCAACATGAGAGTGACGCGTTAAACTATTTAAAGTTTTTTTCACCTGAAATATTTTTAATTAGACTCCCTTGTATTATATTAAAATTGGTTCTCTTGCAGCAATTTTTTGAAATGTGCATGTTCCTATAAGCTATTTATAGATGACATTTAAAAAAAAATTGATTCCTCTAGAAGATATTTAGTTGTCTTTTCCCAGAATTTTTTTTGAAAATTGGATAACTCTTGAATTTTTTTTTATAGAGCTATTATCATAGAAATATATAAATAACGATTTGAAATGGTCCTTCCCTGACCAATTTTTGAAAATAGGATAAATCTATAAACTATTTGGAGTTTAATACAAGGCCATATTTCAGCCTCATATTCGAGAATATTAGAGTTGGATGAAATAAATCTATTGAAGGGGAGTATTTTATCCAGGGGAGATATCCTCCCCCCGACCCCCTCTCTCTCTTACCCATAAATTCGTGATTTCACCAAATCTGCACGCCACTGGTATAAAGTGTTGAGGCTAATATTGTCATAAGCCAAGTTTGTTTGTAAGTCGTGTTCTAGCAATGTGAGTTTCAATAAAATAGAGTGAAAATAAATTAGCCAATAGATTAGAATGTGACTAATACACTGAAATGGTCATTTACTCTTAAAGCTAGAATTGTATTATTTGTGATATCAACAATATCACAGTCTTTTAAAGGGAGAAGGTGGGTAAAGCTATTACCGAGAAAGGAGGTGAGGGGTTTGGTTCTGTTAGTAAAGAGGGAGGGCAGAGGAAGTCAGGGGATTGAAAGAGGAAGGAATAGGAAGGGGACATTGCAATTTTGTTGAGACACGCCTGAAAGAAGACGAGAAAGTCAATATAAGTTTTGTGTAGAAGTTTTTTTTTTTTTTTTTCACCAGTCCTTTTCCCCCTCCCCCGGGAAACCACCCCAGACAAGCGGTCAGTATTTATCGACAGTTGCACACCCTCAGAACCAACACCCCTCAAGTTTCCGGCAAGCAGACAACAGTTTGCGCACGAGTTTTAGAAGAGGTTGCTTTGGTAACACGAGCTTATATTTTGTATATTATTTCTTATTTGTACGATTTAGTGCGGTTTTATTTTTGTTTTGTTTTTCATCGTATTTTACCACCTTTTCGAACTCAACAAATTTCAACTACACTATTAGGCTTAAGGATGAGGATGTATTCAAAGGAAGTATACCTAGATTTGCGCGAAGAGTGTAAAACAATATAGGATGGATCAGCCTAGGTTCATCCAGCCGTATTTCGAACTTTGACCTACCAGTCACCAGATAAACCAGATTATATGAGCCTGACATTTAGTCCACGTGCTCAGATATATTTGTGGGTTTTGGTAGTACCACTGACTAGTGACTTAAAACAATATTTAACCCAAATAAACATGTTAGTGAGGGTGAATTTTAAGAAAATAAATTTGTGGCTTAATAATATTTAATATTTAGCACCGCGTCTTACTACCCGTTCGGGTTATACGCTTTAAGTACTAATTAAGCTAATGGATTAGGAATTGGGAAGGTTGAATTATAGGAAGTGAACCCGCATTTGCGTGGAGGGAGAGTGGAAAACCATTTAGGAAAAACCTCCCTCAGTTCACCCGACCAAGATTCGAACCTCGATCTCCCCGTCCTCAGCAGTCGAGCTAAACATGACAAGCGCGTTAGCCAACTACGCCACCGAGGCGGGTTAGTGGCTTAATTTGATTTGTATCCTTTCGAAGCTGGGTATGCATTCATCCCTTCGAATGGTGAATGCTTCCCGAACCATCTGGTATTCCATGTACTAAAGGAGTTCAGAAAGGGTGGTGGTTCTCCATTGCACTTCCACACTGAATTTCCATGAGCGAGTGCGAAAGGGCTTACCAATTTTACCGGAAAGTCATTTTAACACACCTTCAAGGGTTATTGTACATGCCACAATTGATATGACACCGAAGGATAATATGCTACCAATTTGTACTTTAGTTACTATATTCGATTTAAAAATGTCGATCTCGTTGGTCTTGGGGTAATGTACTCACCTTAGGACTCGATGGATTCAAACCCAGCCAGTGTTGATGGATTTTTCTTGAGCGACAAAAATACGTAGCACAACTTTCTTCGGAAGGAAAATAAAGACGTTGGTCCAATGTAGATTGTGGCATATAAAAGAACCCTGGAAGATTTATGTGAAAGTATCAAGTTTGTAGGATCTTTTTAACCCGCTTGTAGAATTCACTGTTTCCTCGGGCACATTCAAACATTTGCTTGGGATGAAACGTAGAATAAAAATAATTCGTACGTTCATGGATCAATAAACTTAAACAGTTCTAAAAAAATATATCAGATATATTTCTGTACAACACGTATTATAAGGTATGTAGACTCGTATTATCTGGTTTTGTCGGTGATAATAAATGTCAAATTTAAAATTTCAGCCGGGTGTAATCGGTGTGTATTTTCCATACTCTCTCCACACCAATATGGTTGGAATTCCTCCTAACGCACTTCCTCTTACCTTATGGGAGGGTAAAACTACAGGGATGAATCACAAAAAGCAGCAAATATATCCAGTATAGATACGAACCTCAAACATTACACCTTAGAGCATGTGGTTATCGTTGTGTGCTGTAAAATGTCTAGAGATGTATGGTTACATTTCAATTAAATTACAATTTTAATACAGTATTAATAATATTTAATTGAAATCATTACAAACTATATCATTATGTTAGCAAAACTCCAGGGTGTGAGCCCACAAGCGAGCTCCACCGACCGAGTGGCCGCCGGCGTGAGTTATGATAGTGCCAACATTTACTGATAGAGGGTGTCATATGGTCAGTTCCGCGAGCTCCAGTCGTTAATCTCAGTTTTCTAAACCGGAGATGCTATTTATTTATTCAAGTAGCTCCTCATTTGTCCTCACGAGGCTGAGTTGACCCCGTTCCAGACCAACTGCTTCACAGATAAATTTTGGAAGATTCAGGGTTTGAATTCGGGACCTCTGGATCTAAAGCCAGGAACTCTGACCACTAGATCACAATGGTGGTCATATACATTTATAATCCTATAAAAATACATGTTTGTTTATATGGTGATGTTATCAAATGATTTGATTTCAAAAAATCTTTAGAACATAATTAACACACACACCAAAGTTAGTAAGTAAAAAAAAATTTTTTTATAAAAGTTACTTGAAAAAAAAAAGGCTGTCACCGAACAAATTGAATCAAATTTATTCTGAAACGTAATACAATCAACAATTATTCTTTTAACGATCATATCTTTACGTTTTCAGCTAAAACAGTTGATCCAATAGCATGATTTAATAAAATATGTTATCATCCCTAAACTTTTATGTAGCTTGTTTACTAAAAATATGTAAACAAGAGAACCAACTTAACATAAAATGTTTTTTAAACGAACCCTTTAATCAAATATTGTGAAATTAATTCCAACTCTTATCTGATTACCAAACCCTTCCTCCACCTCTGACAAGTCATCTTGTGAATGTGGGGAATGCCAGGCCTCCACCGTGGTTCGGATTCCACGTTAAACTGTAGGTCTTCATTTTATCTCACAATCACCCTACCATTACACATTAGCGTAAGTACGTATAACCCGAATGGGTAGTAAGACGCGGTGCTAATATATAATAATAATAATAATAATAATAATAATAATAATAATAATAATAATTAATAATATAATAATAATAATAATAATAATAATAATAATAATTCCAACTCAATCTATGGCCCAAACATTTGATAAATCATTTAATATGAAATATTAATATTATTAAATAATTTGTACATGTCTTGTATTAAGCTGGAGTTCTTTGTAATAGAATGGAGGATAAGGTTTTGAATACAAACTCAATTGTCAGTTTTATGAATTAACACAATCGCTAGAGGATATATGTTTTACGTAAAGATTTGCTGTATGAAAATTGAATTTGACATGCCTGTTTTAGTTTAATTCCTTGTTACCCCAATAGTTCATAAAATATTCCAGTATGAACAAGAGATAGGTCTTAAAAAATTATTGACATAAAAAAACATCAATTGCTTGGAAAAGAATTTGTTGATAACGATGAATTGGATTCTCATTGGTGGATCCGATAAAACATGTATAATATCACTGAAAAATATGATTGAACAAACACGAATAGATTTAAACTTGTGAAAATAAAACAGTTTAAGCCGACTCAAAATAACATTTACAAGACACTCTATTAAAGTCGAGTTTTTTTAATCTATTTTCCAGTTGACGCACATATTAACAGAAAGGGCTTTATGGGTGAATATATATAAAAAGATTATTGACAATACTAATCGAAAGAGGTAACATTTAAAATTACTTTGTGATGTAATGTGAATAGTAGAATTTAAAGGAAACGCACACGCATGGCTAAGGTGTGGTTTTAGAGGAAATGTACCTACATTTTCTTGAAAGGAGAGTAGGAAACAATTGAGAGAGCCCACCTTACCTATACCTTACCGGGATTTTATCTCCACGTAAACCAGAATAAATGAGCGTGACATTTAGCTTGTGTGTCCGACACCTTAGCTCAGTCGGTAGCGTGTCTGTCTATTGAGCAAAGCGTACCGGGTTTGATTCCCGGCATGTCCGAAAACTGTATAATTGGTGAAATGTGGGTTTACCCTTTCACAATGATTAATTAACGGCCGGGGGACTGGATGTTGTGTCTGTCCTAGTCTTAAGTTATATTATAAAGCATATGAATCTCTGACAAACCTAACCTGCCGGTAGTGGGAAATATATGGCTTGAAAAGAAAAAAAAACAGGCTGGAAACAGTCATATGTGTGTACACAGCCGAGGGTTATCCAGGTGTTAAAAACCCGTGAGAGAAATAAAACTAAAGAAATATTTCCTCATCCTGACGTCACTACAGCACAAATAATTCTACTGGCGAGAGATTAAGGTAGTGTGGGGAATTCTAGACAAATAAAATCGTTGTGCAGGTTTTATATAAAAAAAGTTTTTGGCCAAATAAATAAAATATTTCTCCAGTAAAAACATAGTAGAGTTTAATTTTATTCACATGGTGAACTCAACAATTGTTGAATATCTGTCAACGGTGTCCTTGAATTTAATGACAACATATTTCTCTTCATTTAAACAGTTTATCATCAAATACTAATAATATGCAAGTGACAGATATTCAAGAACTGCTTATATTACCACGTGGACAAAATTAAACTCTATTTTTTCTATTGGAGTATTAATTTATTTATTCTGGATAGAAAAAATTTTAGTATAAAAACTGAAAAAAACACTTTCATATTCTCGCATCACCTACACTCCCAACTTAAGTGTCATAAATTTGAATTCCAAGTTTACAGTGTTGCCGTGATCAGGTGAGGTAATATATCAGGGACGCATGGATCCCTCCGCCTTGTTAGGAAGGTAAATAATGCACGTGCACTAAAGAAAAGGGGACTACGCCCAACGACTCACAATCTTCTGAACGCACCCGTATGTTCAATCAAGTAGGGGCTGTTGGAAGAAAAGATGGGGGAGCGGGGACTAGGCTGGCTGTGATTAATATTGATTATCTTGAGAGGGGATTGACTCAAACGCTTCATCTTCATTTTATAGGGGTTAGGGGAAAGAGCCCATTACCGTGAAAAATAAAAGGAAGATTGTGGATGTGGCGCCCGCCAACATTAAACTAATACATATAACTAAACATTTATAATACCTTCTTCTTGAGTCATTATCACTAATTTTGCCAACGTGATATTTTTATAGCTTATCTGATTTCCAAACCCTTCCTACACCTCTAACAATACATCTTGTGAATGTGTGGAATACCAGGCCACCAACGTGGTTCGGATTCCACGTTAAACTGTAGGTCCTCCATTTCATCTCACAATCACCCTACCATTACACATTAGCGTAAGTGCGTATAACCCGAACGGGTAGTAAGACGCGGTGCTAATAATAATAATATAGCTTAGCTCAGTCAGTAACGTGTCTTTATATTGAGCTAAGCGTACTGGGTTCGATTCCTGGCATGTCCAAAAAAATATATAATTGGTTGTTACCTTTTTACAGTGATGAATTAAAGGCCGGGGGGACGGGATGTTGTGTCTGTCCTAGTCCTGAATTATATTATAAAACATATGAAGCTATGACAAACCTATTCAACCCAATTAACTGCATTTAATCACTGGGCGTTAAGTAAATAAATTTATTTACCAAATATATTTATTTATATCCATGGTTTCAACTTTTTTTTCTCTAAACAAATAACGTATAGGCCTGCGGTCAAGAGGCTTGAGTCATCGGGTTCGTGATATACTGGATTACCGGTGAAGGCAAGGTCAAGTTTCGAATCCCAACCGGGTGGACTAGGTGTTGTTTTCCACGTGTGATTTTTCCCGGTGGTTTTCCCAATCCTTTATCCACGCTCATGGGGGCTCAATTCCTCTAACCACCCTACTCCTCCCACCCCATAGACCATTAATAAATAACACAAGTATTAAAACTATAGATGGGACTCCTGGATCATCGATTCTTTGAAGTGACCTGGTGGTCTAGGGGTAAGGTGTCAGACTTCTGTGCTGGCGGCCGGGGTTCAATCCTTGGTCCCGGCATAGATTTATCTGATTACCAAACCTTCCTTCACCTCTGACAAACATCTTGTGAATGTGGGGAATGCCAGGTCTCCACCGTGGTTCGGATTCCACGTTAAACTGTAGGTCCTTCATTTCATCTCACAATCAACCCTACCATTACACATTAGCGTAAGTGCGTATAACCCAATGGGTAGTAAGACGCGGTGCTAATAATAAAAATAGATTCTTTGATACCTAAACTCTTAGGGTATTAGAGATATTCGAGATTTGTAAAAATCTCAAATACAATTGTGAAAATCTTAAATTGATATAACAATATTTTAAGCAATTGATAACAGTAATTCTATAGACTTGTGTAGTAGGCAGTGTAAAAACATCACGAAAAAGGACTACAATGTATCAATATAGTTACTAATTTACTAAAAAAAAAATGCTTTCTTTGTTGTCTATGACGTAATATACATGGCAAAGGAGCATTGGTCAGTATCACCAAGCCTTAAACAAAAATATTTAAACTAGTTTTTAAATATGTTAATCTTAATTTATGCACACTTTTAAAGATTCAAGGATTCGAATTTAGAATTGAGATTCGAGAAATATATAATAAATGGATTGAAAACATAGGATCTGACCCATCTTTAATTAAAACGTATCAACTAAAAATTAATAATATAATTCCTTCTCAAAATTAATAGTTACTGTATCTTTGTGAAAGAAGTTTATATACATCGATATGAATTCCTATGTTTTTAAACAGTGGAATATGTAATAATTTTATTCATAGTTACAGTATCACGTTTTAGATCTTAGAAGTTTGTGTGCATTCAAAAATTATAAAGTTTAAATCAATACATATTAATTTTCCTTTAAATTTAATAACTTTAAACTGTAGTATCGTCTATACCTTACACGCCAAATGGGCAATTTCAACTAATAGGATTTAATATATATATATATGTATTATATATATATTGTATATATATAATATGTATATATATATACATATATATAATGCTTAACTTAAGTCGGTTGTCAGTGTCAGTGGTGTAAATGTATTACTTTAAGTCATTTTTTAAGGGCTAGGTTATAATTATGTATTTAAAGTTTTATTTTATTTTTCAGGATTATTTCAATTTCATTTACATTTTGAATTAATTTTTAATTAATAATATGGTTTATTTTATTGAATGATAATTAATATATTTTCTTCATAAGAAAGTAGAAGCTACATTCAATTAGTTTTGTTAAGGATTAAACTTACACCCACACCAATGGGCGCGTGGACCAAGGCGTTGCTCTCCACATCCCACACAGATGTACTAAGTACTTTTTTTCCCATAAATCTTTCCCACTTTGTCTCCATGCAAATTCAACTACACTTTCCCTAAAGTGTTCTTTCTCTTACCAACGCTATCAGTTTAAATATGTGGCTAGCTTGTATGTATATTTATATGTGGAACACGAAACTAATAGATAAATTATTATGTATATTACTTTTTAAAACCTTGGGACTCAATGTGCATGGGTTCAAACTCAGCTGGTGTTGATGTATTTTTCTTGAGCGATAATAATCTGTAACAAAACCTCCTTCGGAGTGGAAGTAGGGCCGTGTAGATTGTGGCTGGCATGTAAAAGAACAATGAAAAGTATGTGAAAATACCTTTACCGGCAAAAATTGTAGGATCTCTCGCTCACGCTCATAGAAACTTTCGTGTGCTAATATAATCAGTAGGTTCAGAAAGTATACTTTAAATACCTCAGATATACAAAACTTTTTAAAATATTATTTTATTGGAATAATTTACGAATTATTAACCAATAGCATAATTAGTATATAAGCGTATAATCAAAACGGGTGGTAAGACACGGTGCTAAAAAATATATATTACGGTATTTGAAACAAAATTTCAGTACACAGTTTGTTTAGTGGTTATACATCCACATTTATACATGGTACAAACATTGTTTCAGTAAGTGGGTTTTCAAATTTTATTAATTTACATTAGCTCTTTATCATAACAAATTAATCATTGTATAATTTCAACAATTATATAATCACAAACAAACATTATTATATATTCTAATAATGAATATTTTGAAGAATCAAACTCATTCGTGATACAAACTCCACGCCCAAATATGAATTTAACCACCATAAGGTTTCAGCAATACCAGAACCAAGTGTTACTTTAGAAAATATAAATGTGCCGCTCCCAATGGTGGGTGCTTTGGGGAAGACATCTGCGTGGTAATGGGTACAACCTATTGTGTTAGGTCATACAGTTTTACGGTCACTAAAAGGATTCGCCAATCCCTCCTGACAATTCGTGGAGTAGAATGTGTTCGTACGCGTTAGACAATTCACATCGATTTGCGTTCCCCTTTCTCCTTGTGTTGGTAAAAAGTAACACTTTATTTCCCAGTTCCCTTTTGAAAGCATTTTGGAATTCTAAGTGAACTACCTGATAAATAAACTAAGCTGAAGTTTTTTTAACACCACTTTGCAACAAAGGATTTCATTGTTAAATCCGTTTTGACATTATCTATTCACAAATTGTATCCACCTCTATTTTTACATTATAAAAAATAGAGGCATTTTTTACTATTTTATCACTGCGTATAACAACCCATTTAGGTTATAAATATATGTACTAATTGCACTAATGTGCCAGGGATGAGTAAGGTTTAATTTAGAGGAAGTTTAACCAAAATTATGTCTATGGATGGTGGAAAACTATTTAGGAAAACCCCCCTAAGTACACCCGAATGGGGTTCGAACTCTGATCTCCTGACAGTGACAGTACAGTCTATTGCAAGAGTGACATCTTAATTTAGACCCAGGGTGGGTAAACCTGTCGCTAATCGCCACAAGTGACGAATGGACCAAAAAAATGTGGCGAATTTCAGTTTGATGGCTTTCCAGTAAAATAAACATTTTTTTTTTGTGACATTTGTCGGTTGTGATTTGATATCTCTTGCCTTTTATTGGAAGCAAAATAAGTAAAGATGGCATTATTTATATTTAAAAAATTATATAATTAGAAGAACTACTAAGCGAAACTTTTAAAATTATTTGGTTTGTTGAAAGTGAATTTAAACTTAATTTAATATTATGTAATATAAATAATAATCCGTGCTAAAATGTAAAGGTTGATTAGGAAGTTGGATTAAACTCATTTGAAAGTTTAACAAAATGGTAACCTATTAAACATTGATGAAAAATAGTGTTTATTTAAATTCATTTTTGTTTACAATTAATCACTCCTACTCAAGAACCTTTTTAAAAAATATTTGAAGTTCTTTCAGTTAGTGAAAGCAGATTTTAAATATTTAAATACTTTGAATTTACAGGGAAGTACAATGTGTTTAAGGCCCAAGATACATCTAATTTCATAACATATAAATCCCTAACCATATGATCAAATCTTTAATAACTTTTTGTGTTAAGGGTATAGGTTGAAGCTCACTATAATTAAGACAATTTCAGTTATACTCAAATTGGTGAACACACAGTATAAGGCATCAAGCTCGAAATTTAATGTAGTGTTGGTGACGAAGAGTTTTAAGTTATATTCTCGTCCGGATGAGCTTCAGGTGGTTTTTTACATGTAAATAATTAATCTTATTTAATCATTTCTACCACATATGTTTCTCTAAAGTACCCTCTTCATCTTTACGCTATTGATTAAGCCCTTTTCCTAAAAATTGTGTTGAAGCCTCCTAATTAACTTTTAAAATTCATCAGTGACTACACGAAAAGAGTGAGAGAGGCTTGTGTTGTGCTTTACATCATTAAGGGCCGGTCTTATGACTACCGGGTGGATATTACTATCTGGAGGTTAAAGTTATCTTACAGATAAAGGTTATCAGTCACTTTAATATTCTATGCGTATTTTGAACTGAATTTATCTGCCGTATAGCTATCTGTAGGATAAATATATTTTTATGTAGAAAACTCACGCAAGGTTGGTCTGTTTTTACTGGTGCACGCATGTGTATAAAACCTTCTTCTACCGCAACAACCTAGCGAATGGCGACAACGCTCAACATTTGTTAAATAATGGTAGCTAAACGAGTTCGAGGAAACAGATGGCGTCACGTGGACACAGAAGCTAGGTTGTATTGAAAGTACTAACTTCGGTGTCTGCCAAAATGTGCTCTATAGTTTGGTATAACTTTTACAAAATTTCATGTATTGTACTAACATTTAAATAATTTGTTCTTATACAATTATAACTCTACAAATAGTTTGTCTGTTTTTATAAAAGTTTAAATTAAATTCTCTAGCTATATATATTTTTAGAAAAATTGGTCTGTGCCTACTAAACACATGAACCAAGATTTTAATCTAAAAACCGTTTCTGATAGGTGAAACCTCATGAAAAACAACGCGTCAGTATGACAACGCAAAATTAATTTTCAGATCAAAGCTATCAGATACTTAAACCTCCAGATATAAATGTGATGGATACATACGTTTTATCTGGGGTCATAAGATGAACTTTTAACTTCTCGGCCAGATAAAAATATTCATAGGTTAGATTAATATCTATCCGGGAGTCATAAGACCGGGCCTAATTAAAAGTGCGTGAAATGTAAATACAATATGTAACATTTTTATTTAAGCCATCATTGGGAACATTTGATTCTAGTTTTCAAATGATGGTATTCCTATAAAAATTGTTCTGTAGCTTGACTAGTTCGTTTTGAATAATCTACGATTCTAACAATTCGTCCACGAACTGCACTTTTCTATTACCAGTACATCTGTAGATATAACGAGTAGATAGCGGGTATTGAAGAGTGACAACTTGTAGTGAGGAAAACATCTCTAACGATAGTCGTCATCACTCTAAGCAGCTTTTCCGACAATCAGAAGTAATCTAGAAGACCTATATCCTCGACTACTACCCCTCAAACCCGTTTTATCCACTCAGTAACCCTCAGATTTCTGATGATAGATGATTGGCTGAATGTCTCCCGGGGTACGATACATCACAAGTGAAGCAATTTGCTTTCCATCTACTTCTTGCTTTTTGTTTATTCTTTTATGTTGTTTTTTTTATTTAGCTCATTGCTTCATATCATTCACATCTCAAACATACGTTATACTATTTATATATAATAGGAATTGTTTAATCAGATAAAGTGCATGTATTAAGTTATAAATAAAACACACACATGTTACAGTCTAATTTAGGTAGGAAGAATATTTTTGGTAGTTCTGTAAGTTATTAAAACAATTTTAATATGTCTTCCCATTTTTCAAGTCATGTGATATATTCACTTTTGATGTATAATATCAAATAATTATAAAATAATAATTCTTAAGCTAGCAACACGAAAATTGGTTTGATTTTCATCCAACTGGTTTTGGGAATCCACTCATGCCTTCTGCTGGGTATAATGACTGCACCATCTGGTATAAATCCCAAGTATTAGGGTAGTTAAGAAATTATTGTGTTGCCCCGTTGTCTAACACAGTGAATTTCTATGAGCTAGAATGAAAAGGCCTATATCAATTTTTCCGGGAAAGACATTTTCACACACATTCCAGAGCTCTTTCACAGGCCACAATCGATATTGGACCTATGGCCGTACATCCCCTCCGAAGTAAGTTGTGCTACAGATAATTATCGCTCAAGAAAAATCCATGGATACCATCTGGGTTTTAACCCATGATCATTGAGTCCTGAGGCAATCAATTTAATCCAAATCCACCGAGGCTGACAAAATAGTACGAATAAACTAAATTGTCGTCAATATTTACTTCAGAAATAATATGTTTTAATTTTCTAATAGTTCCTTTCCTACCAGAATCCTGCAATAGTATATGCCTAAGAGTCACAAGAATAACCATTTTAACAATATTAGTTGATTGGCTAGAATTCCTGATTCCCACTCAGGTGGCCTGAATTTGATCCCGAACGATAATACTATCATATTATTTTAGCACAGCGTCTTACTACCTATTCGGGTAATACGAACTAAGCTAATGCATTATGGATTAACGAATTTGAATTCATATGACTTTAAACCACATTTTAGGGGATAAGAATGTAAAACTATTTGAGAAAAAACCTCCTCAGTAGACCCAAATGGTATTGAAACACCGATCTCCCCGACTTCGGCAGTACTGTCTATTGATAGAGTGACGCCTTAAATTATTTGACCACTGAAGTGGGTGAGTGTACTGTTGTAGGTCTAATTTTTACCATATTTTCTTTCATTCTCTCTCCATTCAAATGTCGGAAAATCTTCAAGACCATGTCACGCATTCTCTGCGAATAAACTGAACCAAGTTTATTTGAAACACAAGTTGAGCCTCAGAGCATCAAAAGTGGTTGTCTTCTACTTCTAAAACTTTATATTCCAAAGGAACAGAGAGTGCACAACCGTGGTTATGTGAGTAATACCTCATACTTCCAATAAACTTTATATCCTGTGATGGGGATGTCGGTGTTCGAACTTGGTCCACTTCTAAAGAGAGAGGAGCTGGGGTGTCCCTCATATGATTGCTCAGTCATCCTTCAGGTTTCTTCATCCTCTCTTTACGGTAACATTCGTGCACTATCTATAGACTAGCCTCCTCATCCCTAAGCCATGGATTAAGTGGTTAGTAGCCTTGTTGTTAAACGTAGGTCAACTAAGGGTAAGAATATAATAGCAGTCGATCTACTTTTCTTTTCTCTCTCTCTCGATATATATTTATTGTTATATGATATATATATATATATATATATATATAAATCACCCCCAAAAATCATATGTATATATAGAGACAAAGAGAGAGAGATTTATAATTTGGAGGAGAGGGGTAATTTTACGTCAAAAATATAACCTTGAGTTTGAAGCATGGAAAATCATTAAAAGCTTTCTTATTTTGTTTTTATATTTTCTATTGATTTACATAAAAATATATAATTTTTTGTTAAGTTAGAAACTCGATCGAAAATTTTGGAATCGATTGAGAATTATCTTCCTCACTCTATTTATGTATCTATATATAATATATAAGTATTTATTATATATATATTGATTTATATATATAAGTATTTATTTATAATATTGATTTATATATATAAGTATTTATTTATATATTGATTTTATACATTAAGTATTATTTATATATATGTAATATAAGTATTTATTTATATATATGTATATAATGTATTTATTTATATATATGTATATATAAATGTTACATATATACATAGATGACTATTTATTTATAAATATGAGAGAGATATACTAAAAATAACTGCAGTCTATCTCCTTTACCATGCGAAACTATTAAGAACACACACACTCCATCTTAATGTGTACTATATATAGTATGTATGTGTGTATGTATGTATGTATGTATGTATGTATGTATGTATGTATGTATGTATGTATGTATGTATGTATGTATGTATGTATGTATGTATGTATGTATGTATGTATGTGTTGAATATTCGCAGCTTCTCATAAAGACCAGTGGTATTTATATCAAAGTATATATTTAACTAATCATGCAACCTAAAGAGCATGCACCTTTTTTTCACTTTAACTGTGCCTACCCAAATTCCGCAGTAGTTTTTATTTCACTAAATGAAAAACAAGCGTGCGGTAAACTACAAACCCGCGACCCTCTCTCACCTGAGTCAACACCCCTATAAACTAAAACCAGGAGAGTTTTGCTACAGTGGCGTAATTGTGGCATCGAGGCAGGAATGCTGACCCCACGTGCCATAAATTGCGTCCCAGGAAACACCCTCAGTGTCCTCACACCCTGACCAACACACCCCCACACCCCACCCATTATTATGTAAACACATAGCCTTGTTGTCCAAAACCCTACGCCCCAAAGGTTCAAGTTCCGTGCTCCGCGAATTTAACGTTTTACCATTATCGCATGTTTGCCCACCAAAATCCCAAATAGGTTTACACCCTATTTTCACAAACCCGCGATCTTAAGGGCACAAAATAAAGCTGCTATTTTGTAATTATTACTTAGTGGCAAGGACACATAAATGTGCTAACCGGTGCAATACAAACATGTGCATTGGAAGATATAAAACAGGGAGTTACTTATTAATTAATTTGAGAGAAATAGTACTTTAACTTACCCTCATCAGTAGTTGCATGGACATGATGCCAAGCCAGATGAATCTCTAGCGATATACATTTTTTAGATGATGATTTAGTTATAGCAATCATTTATTAGCTGTTATATCTCAATAAGTTCTTATCGTTCAGGGATTTTTAATATAAAATAGGCCTGCCTTATAGCATACTAAAAAAGTTTGTAAAAATGTCTTGCCTTGTAAGTTCATTTTTAAAATACCTGTATATTTACTATATAGGAAAGAAAGAATATTAATTATACCTCATTTATGTTTGTCTCATGGTTGTTTTGGTCATAAATTAAAATTTGTTTAAAAAATGAAAGAATATTAAAATAAATTTTGTAAATATATTATTAATATAAAAAGGTGGCTAACGGAAAATTTTACTACGGAAGTATTTATTCTAAAATGAATTAGGTTTTTATTCTTCAAATTTTCATTACAAAGGCAGTTTTAATTCTCTAACTACGAAGCTTGCAAATTTGAAAGCTTCAAAATTACGTTTAAATTAATTTACACCTCAAAGTCCTTTTGAAAATCAATTGTTTTATTATATTTGATGTAATTAAAAAAATTAATCTAAAATGCTATTTACAAGCTTGCTATGATCACACTACGACAAGAAATGAGTGAAGAGGGATTATGGGGGATTTCATATTTTGTATAACTTAAGTCAAACAGCGCAATTTGTAATTTAATCCCAGGATTAGCATTCAATGAGATGTTTTAAACTGTATTCAGTACCAATGTATGTGAAAACAATGGATTATATTTGGTTTTGTGAATGTTTTACGTAGTGTTTTTGAATAAACATTATAATCAGTTTCTAATCAAGCTAATACGTAACAAAATTTCAGAAAGGAATCAAACTATTTGTTGTCAACCAATAACAAGTAATAACTCACACATCAGTGGACACGTGGGTAAGACGTTTACCTCGTTTCGTCTAATTTTATAGTGATGGTGGGGTCAGGGTTCGAATCTATTTAAAAGTGGGTATATTTCCTTTATTTTTTCAACCTCCCTCACCCTCATCCAATTAGCATAAATATATTATAATAGCCCTAATGTCTAGTAATACATGATGAAAAAAACTATAAACAATTTGAGAACATCAAATTACAGTTTTTAACCAGAGTCAACCCGCTTCATTGGCCGCATGGTCCAACGCACTACTCTCGCTATATAGCCATACGGGGAGATCGAGGTTAGAATCTCGGTTGGGTGTACTGAGGGTGGTTTTCCCAAAATTGTTTTCCACTCTTCTTCCATGCAAATTGTTGGTACACTTGCTAAAAATATAACATTTCTCATCCCTAATCCATTAGCGTAATTGGTACACAAGAGAATAACCCGAAAGGGTAGTAAGACGCGGTGCTAAAACAAACATGAGTCAGATAGATTAAAACGCTCTTCATGCAACATAATGTGAGTACAAATATCGCTAAGACCCGCCTCAGTGGCTAACGTGCTAGTTTCATGTTGAGATAGAGATCGAGGTTCGAATCTCACTCGGGAGAACTTAGGGTGATTTTCCCTGACTGGTTCTCCACTCTCCCTCCACGCAAATGCGGGTTCGCTTACTCTATATTCAACCTTCCCAATTCCTAACCCATTAGTGTAATTAGCAATTAAGCGTACAACCCGAACGGGTAGTAAGACGCGGTGCTAAGTATAATCAATTTCGCTAAGTTGGCTTCAACTTGTGTTTGTTTGGTATTCCATGCCAGGCCTCCACCTGTGGTTAGGATTCCACGTTAAACTATAGGTCCTTTATTTCATCTCACAATCACCCTACCCATTACACATTAGCGTAAGAGCGTATAACCCGAACGGGTAGTAAGACGCGGTGCTAATAATAATAATGTTTGGTATTCCTATGCAAGTGGCACTCCAAGAGACATGCTATTCTATAGTTAAATTTCCAACTTTCCAAAGATATTAAAATAGTACTTATAAATGGATAAGCATAATTTAAATAAGAAATTTTTTATATAATTGTTTTTTCATTATTATTATTATTATTATTATTATTATTATTATTATTATTATTATTATTATTATTAGTCCACGTCTTACTACCTATTATGGTTATACAAACTTACGCTAATGTGTAATGGTAGGGTGATTGTGAGATGAAATGGAGGCCTACAGTTTAACGTAGAAATATGGCGGCGAAATGAAGATTTTCGCAAATTTCGTTAAACGTTAATTTTACGATAAAAATAGCGATCATTTGTTCCTCAGATAAAATCTCCTAAGAAGACAACGATTTCACACAACTGCGCGCAAAAAATGGAGGGGGGTTCCCATCCTATATTTTAATTCATACGTCAAGCACTCCGCAATCTAGCAACTAAAATATAATCAGTGCATTTGTTAGTAAATAATTAAAGTTTTAAGCTCTAAAATCTATTTAATTATTAAATAATTTTATGAAACATTTGTTTATTTGTATAAGTTAGAACTTTTACGGTGGTTGTGTTTTCATAATCGTTTCTACTAGCCCTCTCACAGGCAATTTATATCTTACGATTAGAAACAGAAGTGATAAATCACACAACTTGCAAAACAAAGTGTCCTCCAGATGCCTAAGGACGACCCTTTCTCTTCAGGATAAGTTTTCGTCAACATTCGGGACAAAGAACGGACAAATCGTTTGATATTGCATTTTCTGCTATTCAAACCATTGTAGTGAAGGCTTCTGTTGATTATAAACGTGTTTGTTACTAAAAAAAAATCTATTGTTCTTAGCTTTCCCAAGTACAAGATCAAGTGAGAGTCTTTGACGAATAAAGAAATATACTGCGGCAAATGTACTGCTCGATGAGTCAATGCCAGCAGCTATGTTTCAAGATAAATTATTATCCAATGATAAGAATAAAAACCGGCTTATCTCTCTCTAGACAATGTGAGAAACTCGAAATTCATTGTGAAAAAACCTGACAAGTATGCTGATTCACTAATTGTAAATAGTTGGTGCTACCGTCAGCATTATTTCCATCTCGGTCCAACATTTATTTATTAAAACCAGGCAAAGGTTAAACAGACAGCCCAGTGTATGGTTTAAGTAAATTAAAATTTCTAAAAGAAATAAAGGACAACATTTGTTCCTACATGTATTTAGTGGCTGTGACACAACTTCTTCGTTTTTTAAGACAGGGCAAAATAAAATCTGTAAAAACTTTTAAACAATAACGATAAATTGCAGGAGGTTGTGCAAAAATATCAGAACGGTCATCCAAACGATATAAACACGGCAAGACAACCATTTATTGTAACCTTGTTGGAGACAAGATGAACGATAGGTCTCTGGACAAATTAGGGTTTTAATTGTTCGTGAAATCTTTGTTGAATAATAGTTTCAATCCAGCATCTCTACCTTGTATTTAGGTAGCTGCACGTAAACATTCCTTAAGAACATGCCAACAAATTCAAACATGGTACAGAAACAGTAATAATCCCCTAGCATGGGGTTGGAAAAACTCGAAGTGTGACCTGATTCCTGAAACCAACACCAAAGAACCAGCTTTACAAGCACTATTTAAAATTATCTTTTAAATGTACCAAAGGATGAATAGCAGCTTGCAGTTATAGGAAGGTTGGTATCCAAAGTTTCATCATTTGATTCTATTGCCAGGGACAGTCATACAAAAATATCTCAAACAAAAAGGACATGGCAAATCACGACATAGAAATGTTTGTGCCATTTTTTCACTTGATCTCTGAAGAAACCGATGAAACAGCTCTATCAAAAAAAACTAAAATTAAGAGGTAATAGCTAAGAAGACATTTATCAAACCTCAACATCCATGCGTATAAATTTTGATTAAAAAATTGTAGTTTATTATAGGGTAACCAAAATGGAAAAAAAATACTTGCCATATACACTGCCACATGATTGTGTGAAAACTAAAATTGATATGTTAATATATTTATTTAGAGTGCAAAACATGTATAATCTATTGACACATGCATTGATTATTTCCTTGTATTCCCGATCGTGAGTTATAACTTGGCTATGACTGGAATAAGGAAGACGATTATAAAAATCCAATGATCGTTAAGGTTTTTAACTTACACAAATTAATTAATTAATGTATTATAAAAACATTTCTGTGCTTAATATTATTTTTTTAGAGATTAATAAATTAATATTTAGTAACAAAGGCACTTATTACATTTTAGTTGCTAAAATTATGGCGTATTTTACGTAAACATTGAAATAAAGGATTGGAAGCTCTTTACTGTGAGTAGCAGTGGTAAAATCGTAGGCTTCTTGCAGCTATAACTCCAAAAGACTTCATTTTACTATACATGTGCTTATGACCGTTTTATAAATAAATATATCTTGAATAATAAATATAGAAGCTCTTTTTTACCATAAAATTAACGTTTAACAAGACATTAAAGAAAATACCAATTTATCTCACAGGTAACTAGTAATCGGTAACTGTGTGTGTTAGCTGTAGACCTTAAATAAGGCGATTAAAACAATGCAGATATCCTCAGATTATTCTAATTCAAATACCTGACGTATAGTATATAGCTTGATGACACTTTGTTATGCAAGTTGTGAAATTTTTACGTTATATTCCTAATTGTAAGTTTGAGCTTGCCTTTGGGCAGAATAAGGCAAATTATTATAGAAACTCAAAACTACCGTTAGGGTTATCTTTTTTACAAATTTTTATAGAAATTTTTTTAGTTAAATATTAATTTCTAAAGCTTAAAACATTAAATATTTGTAACAAATGTACTATTATATTTTAGTTGTTAAAAGTTAAGGAATCCGTTTCGGTGGCCACATAGTCTAACGTGCTACTCTTGTAGAAAACTAGATTGCCTATGTTGGGAAATCGAGGTTCGAATCTCAGTTGGGTACACTGAGGGTGGTTTAAAAAATCCACACACACTCTCTCTCTCTCCACGCAAATGTGGGTACGATCCTATAAATATAACCTTTCTATTCCCTAAACCCATTAGCGTAATAAGTACATAAGCCTATAACCCGAACGGGTGGTAAGACACGATGCTAAAAAAAATTGAGGAGGACTTGGCATTAAAATGGAAATCTAGGATGGGAGCCGCTTTGTTCCGTGCAGTCGTGTGAAAATCGTTATCTTCTCGCGGCTATAAATTTAAAAGATTTCATTTTACGAAAAATGTGCTTATAACCTTTTTTAATCGAGGATTTTATCTGGAATAAAATGGATAGAAACTATATTTACCGTAAAATTAACGTTTAACGAGATATTCACGAGTATCTTTTTTCACCGCCATATTTAAAAGATCGCGCTGAATACAGAAGGGGAAGGGGAAATATGTTCATTAAAGACCTTAAATAAGGCAATTAAAACACTTTGCAGATATTCTCAGGTTATTTTGATTAGGGGCTTTATTTACGACCTGACGACTGGCCTAATAATCATAAATATTTTTTAATATTTCTGAATTTTTATCATCGTATGATTAACAAATCATCGCATAGTATGAGGTAAATTTATTAGATAAACCTATGCTTGTATGCATAAACATATTATAACAATAAAACTAAGGTATAAAAAGCTCAAGTAATAAAATAACATATCTGGAGGTTATAAATTTATGTACTTTGTATTATATAACTACATGTGTTAGAAACACCTTGAAGAAGAGGTATAAAATAATATGTTTGGCGTTGACTTGGATGGTCTTAGAGTAAAGGGCTCTCCTCAGGACTCGGTGTTCTTGGTTCAAACCCAGGGGGTTGACGGATTTCTCTTGAGCAATAAAATATTAGCACAAATTTCTTTCTGAGGAGTAAATCCGTCGTCACTTTCGATTGTGGCTTAAAAGACGTTTTTTAAAATATATTTGTCTTGCTATAGAATATTGTTCTGAAAATATTTTTAAAATGTCTTAAAATTCATAATAACATTTGTCTTTAGGCTATTATATATTTTCTGAGAAAATTTGAATATTTAAAAGTGTCTTAAATCGAATATAATAACTAAAATTTTTTTAAAACAATTTTAATATTCCAACCATTCCTCTTGAGAATTTACTATAATGTTCTCATTTAATTATTTTTATAAGAAAATCTTTAAGATTTAAATATCCTATGTGCTTTGTGTTTATAGTTTTATTAATATCTTGTTGAAATACTGTCATTGTTTGTATAATGACTTAAATTTATTAAAAATTAAATATAAATAACTATATATAGTTAATAAAATGTACTGTATGCGATGCGCCAAACACGCATATTAGTTTGTAAATAGTACTTAGACCAAACAAAAACTAAACAATAAACCGATATTCCAGATTAATTTAATAGCAAATTAATAATTTATAGAACAAAGTCAACTCGGTTTCAGAAAAAAAAAATACCGATAGTTTGAAAAATGAGATTCTTTCTTATAAATTTACGTGTAAATGAATTAAAACTGAGTAGATATATTTTAATTGTTTTATAATAATGATCAAAACAAAATTAACGTGGCACTTTATCGCAAATAAAAAATTCTAAGCTTTGTGCTAAGCCTTATCTAAGTTGGTAGCTTGTCTACCAATTGTGTTAAGGGTCCTGGTTTCAATTACACTCAAGACCGAAAGATGTATCTTTAGAAAAATCGAGGTTTTCTCTTTCATAGTGATTAATTGGTGACCGCGGGCTGAAAGTTGTTAAATTAATTTTTAAGTCTTGGGCTGATATAATTAGGAGACTGATGAAAGTGCATGCTAAATACCTCAAATACCTCAAATAATAAGAAGGTTAAATATTGAAATTTATTTTTATAATATTTTAGTAAACTGTTAGTTTGGAAAATTGCCCACTTTAGGGGCCGCATTGTCTAAGGGGCTACTTTTGCAGTAGTCTAGATTGACGATAACGGGAGATTGAGGTTCGAATCTCAGTCAGGTGTACTAAGAGTGTTTTTTTTTTTTTTTTTACAAATGGATTTCCACTTTCCTGCCTTGGTACACTTCCTCTAAATATATTATATTCCTAATCACTAAAATCATTAACCTTATTAGTACATAACCGTTGTGTTTCGGTGAACTGCCTTACCTCCTAATATTAGTGACAGGATAACGGTATACTGGCCAACAAGACAGTCTCTACAGTAGGGATATTGGTTTGTACAGTAGCCCCATGGCTACTTTGGTGCTGAATGACAGCTCAAGTTACCAGACCAAATTATGTATCCCTACGCCGAACCATATGAGCTGCAAACACATGTGTTTATCAGCTGTCACTTCTGACAGTCAAAATTTAGTTATATACCTAAATGTTGATTGTCAGAAGTCCACTGTGAACTGTCAGTCAGCACCAAAGAAGCCACGGGGCTACTGTAGGAACAGTGCAAGCGTGCTTAGGGTAAGACTGCTAAATAAAATTGGAAAAATTACATCCGGACAGGGATTTGAATCTGGTCATCTGGCTTAACGCACCAACCACTCTATTAATGGATACATCTGGGCATTGGAGATATTCAATACACTATTTAACTGTACAGCCCTTCTAAAATTATCAAACAGCTAAGTTAGTAGTCATCTTCCACTGTAGTTAAATAGTGACAATACATGTTTCTCTGGTCACATGTTCTAAGACAGGGGTCCTTAGTATTGATTGTGCGATGGATAGCTGTGGTTGTCTGGTGGATCCTTTGGATATCTTCTTAAAATAATGTTTTTAAATGCATAAAATAAAAATAAAACATAATACTACAAGGAAAACCAATTATATTGAAATACGTTTCCCAAAATATTAAAAATTCCAATTTTTATAGAAGAAAAAAGTGTGTTAAATTGAATAAATAACAAAACATTAAAATTTAAAATATAAGCAAGATGTAGTTAAATTTAAACTAGCTACACGACTGTGGTTTGTTGCCTACAATCCATTCGCCACTAGACTAGTAGTAGCTGACAGTTTACTTAGTCCATGGCATTAGGAACTCGAAAGTTTGTGGCCGTCCTTACAATAGTACGCCAACTATCCCAATCTTTAGATAGTTCTATCCAGTCCACCTCATTATTGAACACATTGGTTGAAAGTCACAAACTATATGTATTAATTATAATTTTCTTAGTCATACTATATTATCAATTAAAAGTACAGAACGTAAAATGGCTTGGAAGCGTGATAGAGGAGAAAGATGTAAATAATGAGGACCTACTGAGAAGAGGACAGCAGGAGAGTTGTTCTATAGGTGTGTAAGAGACCTTCCATAGAGAATATAAATGCCCTTAGAGTGTAAGGAAGTGTTGTCCGGGGCGTACTTTGTACCTATTGTCACAAATGTATCAGAAACATAACATTGATAGTAAGAGAGAGTAGGAAAGTGGAAGACATGGAAATGAAGTTTGTGAGAAACATGCTAGCTGTCACGAGGAGAAACAGGATTAGGAATGAATTTATCCAGGAAAGAGTAGGGTACAGGGAGTACATGAGATAGTGGAGGAAGCAATACTGAGATGGTATGGACATGTAATGATGATGTAGAAGGATAGGATGACAAAGTAAATTATGGAAATGAAGTATGTAAGAAAAAGACCCCAAGGGTGCCCAAGATAAAGATAGGAGGTGAAGATGACAGAAACAAGTAAAAGGAGAATAATGAACGTAATTAAAAGAGAAATAATGGTGGCAGGATATAGAAATATGAGGCATTTCACTAAACTGACCCGGCTACCGGCTGGAAACAGTAGAAGATGATAAACGAGAGATATGATAGCGTTTGCTATATGTCAACACCAATCCAGCGGCGAGTGAACTTTATACAGTAAATCCCCGATTATCAGTGGAATTTGGTGGCAAGGGTACCGCGGATAGCGAACATCGTGGATAGCCCAAAAAAGATGAAAAATGAGGTGCAAGCATGAAAAAAATTATTTCAGCAAAGAAACTATGTTTTATTGTACAACAAACATAATATGTAAAACTTAAAATATGTACAGTACAGCAGAAACCTTTGCTCTACGTCTAAATCACTAAAATAAAGAACAGTAAACAAAAAACAATATCTACTGTACTGTTAACAAAAATTATTGCCACGCCCTTTTTTTTGCTTCTTGCTTTGGAAACACTTTTTTTATTCTAGATTGTACTTTCCTTAACATAAGTTTTTCTGACAGATGTGCGTTGTCGTTTTGTTCCTCTAAATATTGAAGCAATCCGTCTACGTGCTGAAAAGCAGTTTCGTGTGTCATCTACGTCGCCTTCTTCATTTTCACTTTGTTCTTCTTCGTTCTCGTTCACTCCCATTGCTTTGTTCGTTACCTATATGTTAGTCAGTCGTTCAAACTCGGCTCACTTGCTCCAGCTACTCTTCTATGTTCTCTTCGTCGACATTCTCACCTCCCGGAATGGATGTCACTAGGTCAACAAGTGTAGCGGTCGACATGACTTCATTCTCTTCCACAAATGTTTTTGTTGACATTTGTTTCGATACTTGGAAAGAGTTTTCTCCACGATTTAACAAGGTTAGAGGGTTTGATGTAATTCCAGGCAGACGCAATATCGAAAATGCTATCCAAAATTGTATAATTCTTCCTAAATTCTTTGAGATCGCAGCCTTCTTCAATTTTTGACAGTAACAACTTTGTTCTGTATGTTTTCTTCATGGTCACAATGACTCCCTGGTCCATAGGTTGTATCAGCGTAGTAACATTTGGGGGCAAAAACTTTGCGAAGATTTGCCTGTCAGAATATTTAAGCACACTTCTAGCTGGGTGTGAAGGCCCGTTTTCAATTAACCAAACAGCCTTCGTTAGCAAATTTTTTTTAGTCAAAATGTTTACGTACTTGCACAAAAATATTTTCAAACCATTCTTGAAAAATCTGCTTGTCCATCCAACCTTTTTTGTTTGTTGTTGTTGAAATAATCAATTGCTACATTTTCTGCTTTTGTCCCCTTAAAAGACCTCGATTTCTTAGATTTACCGATTACAATAAGCCTAAGTTTGTGACTAACCACAGCGTTGCTGCTTGGCAAGATTGTAATTCTTTCCTTGCTACTTTTGTGACCTGCCGCTTGATGTTCACTTTCAAATAATAAAGTACGAGTGGGAAGACATTTCCAAAAAAGAAAAAACTTATTCATCAGCGATAAATTTGTTCATATTACAGATCTTCAGACAACACAAACTTTTCCAAATCACGTTTAAAATCATCAGCTGCTTGTTGATCACCACTCAGCTTCTCTCCGTGTAGACCAATCTCTATAATTCCATGACGTTTCTTAAAACGATGTAATCAACCGGACGACACATCAAAATTTACTTCCAGGCCTAACAAATAAAAAAAAAGTTTTTCTTTAGCTGCAATGATAGGACCAGACATGGAGGTGAATCACTTCGCACTTGAGCTAACCAATCCGCTAATGCCAAGTCAAGTTCATTATAAGTTGATTTCTTCATTGTTTTTCGTTTTTTTCATCCCAGAAGTACTGTCCAACACCGATGCAAAGGCCAACAGTCTTTTTGCTTTAAAACGTATCGCACTATTGTTTCCCATCCCGTAATTCAAACCCATCTGCTTCCTTGAAGCGCAATTTTCTATTTTAGAAATCTTTTCAAGTTTTTTTGTAATCGTTAACATAACCTTATTTCGTTTTTCAGCCTTCATTAATTTCAGGAACTAACGAAACACCCAACTTGACCACTGACAAAGAAACATAAAACATGACTTATCACTAAGCACGCTTACTAACAACTGACAAGACTGAAGGTCCCCTCGGGTCGTCAAGGTCAGTGATCAGAGAATGTGAAAGCCACGACCAAAACAAAAGAGCAAGAGCCCGCCACTCATCCACAAATTCCGAGAAGGCCTATAGGATTACAATGCACAATAAACCTGTCAGTAATTTTCTATATTCACACTATAGGGCCTATTGTATTTTCCCTGTTGTTGTCTTTGGTTGAAATTGGTTTTTTTGAGACTCGTAATTAAAAAAAAATTCGCGTTTCATCGGGGCTTTACTGTATTTATAAATGAAGGCGATGCTAAATTTCAGTTATAGAGACTGGTGAGAATTCCCCCCCCCCCCCACCCCCACCCTATCCAAGTGTATGTACTTTCTGAAAACTTCCGGTCTAAGGGCTAGCAGGCACCTGTCCGTATCACTTCAACTCGGCTCATATCCCGATATTTTTTTATGAAAATTGGATAGACCTTTCATCGGGAATATTTTCTGATCCGATACAACACGTGATAGTGTGCGCTATATTAAGGTGGCGAGACGATTGCGGTTTGAATCCTGGTCGAGTGTAGTGAATGTTTATTTTTACCTTAAAGGGTTTTATTTCTGTATCTATGCAAGTGCGGGCACATTTACTCTAAATCCAAACGTTCCCGTGTAGATATCCTGATGGCCCACACGGTTAGTAAGAACAAGAAAAGTAAAAATAATTGTAGTGGCGTTACCCGCGTCGGTAATTGAGTAATCTTATGCGTCACTCTCTCAATGTACTGGCCTGCCGATGACGAGGAGACTAGTGTTCGAATTCCGGATGGTATAAAATTGTATTATAGCAATTCTTATTAATAAAGAAAGCTAGTTAGATTATATTTTAAAATGATTAGATTAACTACTAACAATATGCTAACTGATAGAATTAAAATAACTGAAGCATTAGCGTGAATTAAAAAGTAATTAAATGCAGAATCTGAAGATGAAAGATTGTTTACTGTAGAAATTAAAGGGATGAAAGATAAGAGATTAATTTCTAGTCCTATTAAGATTCCTATTAATGAATCGGATGTATTATAAATATGATCCCTTTTTAAGGGTAGGTAATAAAAACATTTTTACATAAATTTGCATTGGGAAAAATAGGTAATCTTGCCTAATATATAGGATATGAGCCTATTATCTTGATTTAGCGTGTTTTATTAAAATGGTTTTCCACTTTCCCTCCAAGAAAATATAAATATGTTACATCCTTAGCCCCTTTAATTGCGGATTTTCCAAACAGGACAAGGGGTATTAAAAAAAGTACTGACATTATACTATAAATCAAAAGCCCATGGAAGGGAATTATATCGAAACAAACATTTTTTCGACATAATGGAAGTCGTTGTGTGTTTTTTTTCGTAGTTAAGTTTATTTAGGTCATATTCTTCAACTTTTGTATTAGTAGTAACAATATTTTTTTTACTACATTGTATAATTAAAGTTCATAGCTAAAAGCGTATATTATCAACTTACTTTTTTTCCCTTAGTCGTCGAAGGTTGTTTTTTTTTCTTTATTAACAACGCTTTCTCATTTCTCGCCCTCTTTTAATGGGGCTCTTTAATAACCTTCTTTGAGTCCAGCTACACGCTCCGCTTTCTTCTACCAAGAACTACTTTGCATCAAAGTGCCGACTCGCTTTTAATCAAAATTAATTCTTGACGTCACCCTCAATTCTTTCATTATCGGGGGATTACCCTTTTTTTTAAATCTCGGTAGCTTTGTGGACAATTTTATATTTTGTATTATAGTTCAATTTGGGATATTTTTATATAGGAAGAGCCTTTTTTATATCAAATACACATATATATTTTTGTGTGGTCAAAAACTACAACCTTCTATCTTAATATATTCATAAGTTAAGTCTTCAGATTTAATTTTTGACAGAAAATTATGCCCGTTTTAAAGTTGTAACAAAACCTTATTATATTATTTAATACTAAAATGATATTTTGTTTTATGTCGTCAACTCTATATTTATTTTAGTGCACTTAAAAATTCGCGTTGGCAGTCGCATGTTAATTGGCAGTGGTATTTAGCAGGGGGTCAGCAAAAATATATTAGGGGTTACATAAGATTAAAAACAAATGTATATCTATTACAGTCCAAACCCTATTATAGGAAAACTAGATCGGACTAGACCGAATTGATACATCCTGCCATTTGTAGGGTAAACCGATAGAGGTGATGTTATTAGGCAATACTAATTCGGACTAGGCAGAATTTATACAGACAGCAGCTCGTAGGATAAACCAATATAGCCTTCAGGCAATACAAGTTTTCATTCTTCCTAACCCATACGATGAATCGAACTTGGACATGTTTCATCATGCACAGTTCGCGCGCAGATGTTGTTATCTAGCCTAACGTAAACTAACCTAACCTGCTTTGACCTAGTATAATTGTAGACCATACTAGTTTATCCTGTGAGTTAGGCTAAAATTTCAGCATTAACTAATTTACACTAGGCTAAATTAGAAGATCCTGAGGCTCTTAAATATGTATAAATTCGGCCTAGTCCGATCTATTTTGTCTTGAAATCAGGTTTGGGTGGTAAAATATACATGCAAAGTTATATTATATATATTTATATTATATACATATTTATATTATATATATATTTATATTATATATATGCCTGGGCTGTATCACTCGTAGCTAAGTTGGTGGGAAGTTTAGCCGATACCTTTCCTACCATTACCCAGGAGACATCCGAATGTACTAATCGTACATCCTTTCCGTGGAGGCTCTTTCCATGTCTAAATGAGATGAGGGGATGATTATAGTGAATATGAGGGTGTGAAACTAATGAAGACTTAACTTAAGCCTAACTAACCAAACCCTGGTGACCATGGGAATTATTCCCCTTTCAAGAAAAATCCCCTGGTTCCAGCCGGGAAGTTGGTGACAGGATAGATTCCAATGCCAAAAGGTACCCCACCTCGGGAATAAGGCATCACGCTGCTCTGGCAAAAGACTGGATTTCTGGTGATCGGGGCTCTAATCCTGGTCGAGTGTACCGAGGATGTTTTTTTCAAAGATGGTTTCACAAGATGCGTTCACAAAAATTTGGGTAAATTTCTTCTAAATAATATATCCCCCTTCCCTATCCTATCATTTTCAATGTGCCTGAATCCAAAACGGTTTAAATTATATATATATATATATATATATATATAATATATATATATATACATTAATATACTTTCAAAGGTTCTTAAAATGTCAATCCGACTATCTGATCCCCTTTTTTTGGGCCATTCTCACTTTTCGTCTCCTCAACGTCTTGACACATTTATGCTTCTCATTTCTGGAACCGTGACGTATCCCCCTTCTCCGCACCCCCAACCCCGACATGGCACAAAACACCGCCAAACAGACCCCACAGTTGTTGTTTTTTCATCGACGCACATTAAGCCACACAGCCCCTTGAAATCCTGTCACTCGCACGACTCGGAGACGTGGCGTGTCTCTCTCATCAGGGGAAAGGAAAAAGGGGGTGAGGGGGTTGGGTCTGGAACAAGTCACGTGATTAATCGAGCCTACCCGTAGTGGCGTCCGACACGCGGCATAAGTCGGCGCTCTCTTGGACCCCTTCCCGCGTCTTTTAGACGTTTCTTCCGGCTTTGTTGAGAGCAATGCGTGAAGAAAGCTGAAAGGACGTTTGTCTTTTTAGGTATTTAGCTTGAAAACAAAAAATATATATATATACAAAATATCAAGAATGATTTATCTTGGTGTGGATGTGAATAAGTATTGAATTTGATCATTTTTTTTAAACCGCGTCTTGGTACCCGTTTTCCCTATTTAAAAGTATAAAATAAATGTTATTAGTAGATAGTACTGATAACGATATAGTTTCATATAAAATATGTCCGCATTGACGCTTAATAAGATTGGGAAATATTTAGGAAAAATCATAATCAGTGTAAACAGCCAGCATTCAAACCCCGACCTCCCAGTTACCGATAAATCAGATTAAATAACCTTTTCATTTAGGTCGCGTGTCCACCCGATACTGCTACCACCTTTGTTAATTGTTATCAATGAAATTTATGAGAAGAAACTTTTCGAAGGGATATTAAAAAATAAATAATAATTGTATATCTTTATTGATATTTTATTATTTATAGAGATGTATAATATATATATATCAGATATAATATTTAGTCCTACACATATCTTATAATTTAAAATATCATACACATTATTTATATATCTTCGATAAATGTGATGTATAATATTTAAATATATCTCATTTATATATGCATAGAAACAGAATGAGTAGTGAGACACTTTAGTAAAAATATATTTCCCCATTCCTGCTACTTAGATCAAGTAGTTGATATTTATAATAACAAAAAGTTATAATAGGTTTTTATTGATTATTAATATAAATTGAAAAACGATTTAAGTTATGTATATAAAAGTATCTCTATAGTTTAGTAATGGATCCAGAAAAAATTACAGGAGGGACATGATTATACAAATAATTCCATTCCTACCTTAAATCCTTCTAAAATATTAAATATCTCTGTGTGAATTTTTATAAATGTGTAAAGCTAGATTATATAAAAGCATTTATGAGTTGGTTGGTAAATAGTTAATATTCTCAGTAAAAATGATGAGGCACATTTGGTTTTATAAAATTTTATTATCAAACTTAGTATCCAGTAATTTTAAATGAGAGAAGAAAACAAATTTATATGAACTCTAATTTTAGTTTTCACGAATGTTTTATTGTAAATATTTGAAAACCCTATGAAAACCCTATATACCAAGTTTTAGCCCGATCGGTATAATAGTTTAGGCTCACGTCTGAGGTACAGACAGACGTAAATCCAAAAACCATTGTATTGGATTCGGGGGTTAGGGGGGGTCATGATACGTCGAGATTCATCAAAATCTCGAGTTCGATTTTTTGCCGATTACAAAATTTCTCTACCTGTAAGATAGCGAGAAAGTAAAAATGCTAAATAAGTTAGATGAAATAAGGCTAAATAAAAAATTATAGTCATAGTGTTGTTAAACGTAATTTTTTTTTAATAGCTAGTTTTTTACCCATTTATTTATCAAGCGCTTCGTTAATTGAATTACTATGTTTTGTTACTTCGAATAATAGTGGTCTATCTTGAAATCAGGGTGTGACATTTTCTGTTCCTATAATAATTATAGCCTAAGTAGTAGTCTGTTACGTGTCATAAAACCCACACGGTTTACCGCGCGTCCTGGCATATTCAGCCAATCGATAAATTACAATTTAGGATAATATTCGCTCTGGCTCTAATAAAATGGGTGTGCCCTGTTCCAAATAGTTAAGGGCACCGATTTCTGAAAAGATTTTCCCCTATTGTGACAGCCACGGTTGTTTGGCGTTTAGGAGTCAATCACAGACAAAGAGTGTTCAATCAGGCGGACACGATATCGACACAGCAGTATAATGCCAAAGAGGCACTAGCCTGTGACGTATCAAACGCTACTGATGGACTCATCAATCAAATGAAGAGAGTGAGGGGGGTACGGGATAGAAGAGAAGGATATTTATGTGCTCATACAGAGAATGAGGAATTAGAGGAACGGATGACATTTCGGAGTAATCTATTACAGAAGCACATTAAGCTTAATTTCCGCGTGTTTTGACTGTCTCCGGTTCAAAGGAGGGGAAGTTCGATTGGTAAGTGGAGGTATCCGGGTTCTATCACAGTTTCTATAGTTAATTAGTTGCGTGTGTTTATTTTATTCCCAAACGTAGATTCTAACGCCCATTGCTTACTTCATGGCTAACAAACATCTTGCGCATTGAAGAATCTAGAATCAATTTTGTATATATTTTAGGTGTATGCATATGAATATACGTAACTTTTATACATAAGTAAATACATATATACGTAAATATATATACACAAAAAAATATAAAATGGATTCCTCAATTCTTGAATTGTTTGTTGGTCTTGAAGTAAACGACGGGTTTTGTAATCTACGTTTTGAAATAAAATAAACACAAGAAATTATATATATATATATTATTTCTGTGGTCAAAATACCTTTTTCTAAACTAATACAAAGCCTAAAGCGATGAATACGTTACCAGTGGATAGAGTTGTTTTTTTACCGACTTCTGACATAGCTTACTCAGTTTGCGTTAAAACACATTGTTTGTTTAAAATTTAAGTTAAAAGAAAAATCTAACAATATTTTTATGTCAATTACCGAAAATAAACTCTCTTTGCTATTTTGTGTATACACTTCGCTGAATATTTAATTTCAACAAACCAACAAAAGACCAAATACTGTTTTGGGTGGGTGGAGGGGAAGGTTGAATGTGCGAAAGTTATACTGGTATATATGTATAGAAAGAAAGAGAAAATAAAATCTCGATTGTTCGAGGTGAACTGGGCCGAGCTCATCTAGAACCATCGTGAACTTGAATTACACAAGATAGCTGAAAAAAATGAAAATACTTACATGTCTGTCCGTTTGTCTGTAATTTAGACTTGGATCATTTTACAGATCGGACTAAAACTTGGTATCTAGTAATGCATAATATTCCACAAAAAGTTTTTTTTTGTACCCATCCACATTATATTAAGAGTTGAGATGGGTCAGATTCAATATTTCTCTTATTTGGATCTTGAATACAAATCTTAAATTTTCTTTCGAATCTTTGAACCCTAACTCGAGCCCTTGAATCTTTAAAAATTTACAATTTTAGTAAGTAAAAATATTTAAATTTTAATCTATAAATGTTGTTTAAGACCTGATACCACTGAAGAAATATATTTTATTTATTTTGTATATTAAGTTATAAATAACAAAGAGATCAATTTTCTTAGTAAATTAATTATATTAGTTAAAAAAATATGTCTTTTGATTTTATTAACCTCTCAACTACATAAGTCTATATAATACCTTTAACTAATTGCTTAAAATGGTTATTTGAATTCAAGGTTTTCATAATTGTATTCGAAATATATTTTTAAAATTTTTACGAATCTCTAAACTCTCAAATACTATAGAAATCAAGGATTAGAGCGTCTTATTCCTAATAAAAAGCCATTCTTAAATTTAAAAGATTCATAACACAATTATGGACAATTATAACCCTTAGCTTACAATTTTATATTAAATACAAGAATGCAAATATGTCTATAATAAAATATTGATGCCATAAATAAGAAATTCACTCTAGCTCTCTTTTTACCACACCTATAAACATATTTGAGCTTTCAGAATTCATCCACACTGATGGAATAGGAAAGGTAGATTTTAAGAAGAAGTACGTCCTTATTTGCACGGAAGGATAATCTAAAACCTTTTAAAAAATCTTCTTTGGAACATTCAGTCAGGTTTAGAACTAAAAAATCACCGCTACTGGAAAATCATACAAAATGAGATTAACGTTTAGTCAGCGTGCCCACCAACGCTGGTTATATTTACTAGCACTGGCGTTATTTTAAACACCACTTAAACCAATCACGTTGAGTCACTATATTAAAAAAAAAGGGGGGGGGGGGAGTGGCATCTTAAACACAGAGCTAAAAAAAATGCAATCACTCTCTTCTCTCTCTCTCCCTTTTTCCTTCTTTATATGGGTTCACACAAGATGACATCAATTAAACGTCATTAACTAAGTGTTTCACTCAAAAACAAGTAGAAAAACACAAAGTGCTTTATCAGCATGTAAAAGTTATCTAAAACAAACTAAAAATAAAGTTTTATGTTCTGAACTACCATTATATGAATATGTAGTATATACGCATAATATATACATATATTATTTTGAATAATTGCCCTTTAAACATAGTTAAACATGTATTTCTTGCTTCTAGGCTACTTTTTGTGTTCAATCGCCTGTTTTTTGTTAGTACTTGGTTTTAAAGTTGTGTTATATTTATACAACTTTAGTTCAAGAGTATATTTTTACGGTCTCCATATCTTAATACCCTGTTGGACGCATTTGAAATAATTTCACTAAGGTTTAAAGGATGAGTAAGGTTTAGCTTAAAGGAGATATACCCACATTAGTGTGAAAATCATTTAGGACAAGCCACCCTCAGTACAACTTACGGAGTTTAACTCAGATTTCCTTGTCATTGGCAGTTCAATATATTGAAAGTAGGATGCCTTATTCCGGGGGTGGGGAACCTTTTGACATTGAATTTCCATAAATCCAACACCTTCATGTACAGCACACTTTGACAAAATTTAAAAAAAAGACAACATAAATAAATGTTGTTTCTTAGGAACTTATAAATGAGCGGTTAGTCTACTATTTCCTTCAAACTAAACGAGGACGGATTTAAATCTTTTATATATACATAGAAGAACACTTTTTTTAGAAAAAATAATACATAAATATAAAATATTTCCCAGAATTTACTTTTCGAGTTGTTCCATAGATCATTTATAATCAACTGTAAATATGTATTGTTCAAGTATACTTAGGAATATACAGCATGTATTAAGGTTTATAAAATATAACAGAGAATCCCTCGAAAATAAAGTTTTATGAACAAAAAATCTCAACCGTTAACAAAACATGTTTATCACTTCGGTGGCCGCATGGTCTAAGACGTCACTATCGCAATAGACTGCCGTAGACGTGGAGATTGAAGTTTGATTCCGGTCAGGTTTACCGGGTGTTTTTTCTTACATAGTTTACCACTGTTCCTCCAAGTGAAGGCGGGTGCACTTCCTCTAAATCCAATATTTCTAATCCTTAACACATTAGAGTAATTAATACATAGTCGTATAGCCCGAAAGGGTAGTAAAACGTGGTTCTAAAATAAGATATGTTATATTGTAAAATTACAATTTGTGTTTGAGAATGTATAATTTATAAACAATGAAAAAACATAACTGACATAATATGTGAAAAGGCCACAACAAACACCTCAAAAGGACACATGTGGCCTAAAGACCGTAGGTTCCCCACCCCTGCCTTAGGACATTCAACCAATAAAGTGGATCGAGTGTACGTTTATATTATTTTTAATATAATATTAGGGAACATAATGCGGCTGTGGTATTTCAATAAAACAAGCCAGAATTCGCCTGGATAGAGGGTGTGTAAATCATATAATTGGAGGTAAAAACATCTCAATGAACTAGTAAAGGATCGAAACTCAATATTCCAGGTAAAAGTCAACCATTTTAAGTTCATATATGTAAGCCTTAATAAAACTCAGGAAAGAACAAATTTGAATTATTGTTAAATTTCACATTAAATAAATATAAATTGTATTCAAATGTAGCATCGAAATGTTTATTTGATGTTCTTCCTAAATTTTGCATTCAAAATTAATCCCTAATTTTGAAAGAATATAAATGAGCAGTTCCTTTTGTGTCATTAAGGTAAATTTTCTTTCTTTTGGTTAATCAAAAGATGTATTTTGTGTAAAAAGAACATATATTTATAACCAAAAATACATGAATGAAAATTCATATCTACTTCTTTTGTACATAAATGTGTTTTTTAACGGGTAGGCTAGGAGCATTAAATCCATGTTTAAATATATTCATAGCTATTATATTATATATTATATTATTATATTATATATTCATAAACTATTAAAAAATAAAATGTAAATTTCCGACAAGAATAAAGGCACTGGCGAAATTATAGTTTAATACCGTACAAAATTGTACGGAAGGTAAAACCTTTATTGACAACATTTAATATTGCAAAAAAAAAGTTTTGATTACTTATTTCTATAAGTTTAAATTGCTTCACACATTTACTATTTTTTAACCACTCATCTATTCTTATTCTTCTGTGAATCTGTCCTGAGACAGATATCAACTGGACATCTATCATTTTCCTAGATCCTTAGTGTCTCCTTTTATATTTTAGTAACTTCTTTCTTTCTTTATATTTTTTTTTATTATTATTATTATTATTTTTATTATTATTAGCACCTAGTCTTACTACCCGTTCGGGTTATACGCACTAACGCTTATGTGTAATGGTAGGGTGATTGTGAGATGAAATGGAGGACCTACAGCTTTACGTGGAATCCGAACCACGGTGGAGGCCTGGAATTCCACACATTTACAAGTTGTGATTAATACACGTCTTGTCAGAGGTGGAGGAAGGGTTTGGCTTTATATTTGTTAGCATTACAAGCCTTCTTGTTCCTATTCTTCTTTTTCCCTCTATTATTTCCTCCATGATCCTCATCATTGAACAATCCCTACGTAGTGTGTGGCCCAACCAAGAAGATTTTCTCTTTGTCATCATTCCTTATCAGATTACTTTCCTCTCCAGGCTATCAAAATTTAATTAAGCTAATGAGCTATAGTGGATGGAAACCATTTAGGGTGAAAAAAATATTCAGTTCTTCCGGCCGGGAATCTAAACCCAACCTTTCTATAAGTGGAATACCAAACCAATAGAGAGGGACCTTGTCCTGTCATAATTAAAAATTAAAATTGTAATGTGATAGTAAGTCTATCGGTGTATTTATATCTAATCTTCTATAGTTTTTTTTGAAAAGGGATATTAAATTTCACAGAGCTTATTCTCATCAATGGACACGTATATAAAGACATCAGACTCGTCTTGTCTAATTTATAAGTGACGGAGTTTACCCACTCTATCTTCAGGTAATGAGGGAACAATTCCTCTAAATTCTACCTTCCCCAACCTATCTCATTGTTGTCTTTAAATATGAATAGCAATTGAATGACAGCTAGAAATTTAACTAATTTCAACAAATAAATATTCAAGGCCCGTTTCAGTGTCCACGTGGTCTGACGCGCTACTCTTTCAGTAGACTAGACTCCAATGACGGGGAGAATGAGGTTCGAATCTCTGTCGAGTGTAAGTCTGAAGGTAGTTTTACCAAAATAGTTTCCCACTCTCCCTCCATGCAAATTCGTGTACACTTCCTCTAAATATAACCTTCCTAATCCCTAAAACTATTAACGTAATTGGTACATGAGCGTGAGGCCCGAACGGTTAGTAAGACACAGTGCTAAAAAAAAATGAATACCACATAGGTATTAAAATGTAACTAATATTTTTAAAAAATAATGTAATTGGGTTTTAACGAGTCTTACACACCCAGCATTGTATTCCATGTATTTGTTTTATTTCTATGATACAAGATGATATTTTATTAGAAAACAAACCATTAGAATAAAAAAGCAGTTTTAATCATATTTGAGTTATAAAAGCATTGGATTTAATTTAATTATGGCGTGCTATATATTGAGCCACACCAAATAAATACTAACAGAAAATAGATTTTAATTTTTTTTATCTATTACAAAGACAATCATAAAGCAACCAACCGAAAAAGGAAATAAAGATTCAATTTTACTTTGATATCTGCCAAACTAATTAAAGCCAACATCATCCCTCTAAACAGTAATTTTTTGTTCATGGAGGATATTATTTTCAAGAAGAATTAAATAATTTTAAAATAATATACAGATTTTCTTTCAAAAATGTGTCCACAATAATAATAAAAAATAGATTAATGGGCCATAAATTACAAATAATTTATAAATAAAAAAATATAAAAAACCACATCACATTTACTCGCACTGGTGAGCTCGTGAACAGATGCATCCGTCTCGTATTGTTTGGTTTGCCAGTGATGGTATAATATTGGTAACTCTGACCATGTGTACTTAGGTTGTACTTTATTAAATTGTTTCCCACTCTTCCTCCACAAAAATCATGTTATATTTCCTATAAATAATACCTTCCTCATCCTCACCTCACTAGTGTAAATAAATGCGGACAGCCATGTCAAGGTAGTAAGTCGTGGCATTTAAAGAAAATATGTTAAGAGTACAATTTTCAATGTAACAGCCTTCCATTTTGGGTGTTTAGAAACAAGGTGCTTAGGAAAATATTTGGTTTAAAATGGGATGGAGATGCCGGGGAGTGAGGGAGGTTTCATAATAACGAATTACATATTCTCTACTCATCACAACTCGACTGCTGAGGACGGGGAGATAGAGGTTCGAATCTCGGTCGGGTGAACTGGGGGTGGTTTTTCCTAAATGGTTTTACACTCTCCCGCCACGCAAATGCGGGTTCACTTCCTCTAATTCAACCTTCCCAATTCCTAAATTCATTAACGTAATTAGTACTTAGAGCGTATAACCCGAACGGGTAGTAAGACGCGGTGCTAAATATTATTATATTATACTCATCACAAGGCATTGCTAGGTTAGTCAAATCTTGCGGATTACGGTTGGAAGGACATGCAGCGCTAATAGAAGAATCTAGAACTATGTTTATGGTATTTACTGGTAAACATAATGGGAAGAGACTACTGGGATGACCTAGACGCAGATGGGAGGATAACATTCGAATGAACCTGAAAGAGAGAGGGTGCAATGAGGTGGACTAGATATAACTAGCTCAAGACAAGGATAGGTGGCGTACTTTTGTAAGTGTGGCAAAGAACTTTCGAGTTCCTAATGCCATTGAGTAAGTAAGAGCCTTCCTTATCTGACAGAAAAGCTACTAGATATACCTTTATGTATTCATACGTCATTTCATATGAACTGTAGCTATCATATTCATGCGTACAACCCGAAAGGTTAGTGAAACGCAGGGATAAAAATGACGATATATATTCCTATCTGAAGATAATAATAAAATAGAAAAAAAGTAATTAATGTTGACCACAGAAAAAGGTTTGTACTTTCTAAAAGACCCTTGCTATGAAAATTTGACTTTTGGTATGTATATAAATATATATATGTATATATTTATGCATTTAACATATTTTCTAGAGAATATGCTCATAAAGAATAATATTATTAGCTAGGTATGTTTGTAAACGTATAAGTGTGGGCTATATCTTTATGTACAGTACGTATGTATGTATATATATATATATGTATATATATGTTACGGTCCAAACCCGATTCCAGGACAAACTAAATTGGACTAGGCCAAATGGATACATCTTAAAAGCTCAAGGATTTACTGGCTTAACCTAGTCTAAATTCGTTAATCCTGAAATTTTGGCCTAGCTCATAGGATAAATTAGTATAGCCTACAATTTTACTAGGCCAAACCAGGTTTAAGTTTAGTTTAGGTTAGGTTAGCTGACAACATTTGCGCGTGAACTGTGAATGATGAAACCTGTCCAAGGTCGATTCATCGTATGGATTGAGAAGAATGAAGAGTAGAGTATTGCGTGAAAACATCAGGCTAAATCGGTTTATCCTACAAGCGGCAGAGGTGACTTGATGTTCTAGGGGTAAGGTGTCGGACTTCTATGCTGGGGTCCAGGGTTCAATCCTCGGTCCCGGCACAGATTTATCTGATTTCCAAACCCTTCCTTCACCTCTGACAAGATATCTTGTGAATGTGGGGAATGTCAGGCCTCCAACGTGGTTCGAATCCCACGTTAAACTGTAGGTCCTCCATTTAATCTCACAATCACCCTACCATTACACATTAGCGTAAGTGCGTACAACCCGAATGGGTAGTAAGACGTGGTGCTAATAATAATACAAGCGGCAGAATGTATTAATTCGACCTTGTCCGAACTAGTTTGTCCTGGAATCGAGTTTGGACTGTTTTATATATATATATATATATATATATATATATATGTGTGTGTGTGTGTGTGTGTGTGTGTTTATCACCACGTCTTACCACCTGTTCAGTGTATACTCATATATTATAATTACTCTAATGGGGTAGGGATGAGAAAGGAAGCACTTTAGAGGTAATATACCCGCATATTCTTGGAAGGAAAGAAATAATTTAGGGAAAACCACCTTCAGTATTATTCAACCGGGATTCTAACTTCAATCACTGCGTCATCGGCAGGCCAGTCTAATATGTGAGTGACTCTTTAGACCATTTGGCCACTGAAGCGGATTGCGTTATAATTAAAATACTTTGTCTATATCTACGATATATCACACGTTTATAAACCCGTTGGAAATACATTATTTTTATTAGTTTCATTTATCTTGGGTGCTATATTCTGATTTGATATATTTGTATTTGATATTTATTTCAAATAATAAAAAATATTACAATAGGTTATTTTGTCAGTTCTTGTGCCTAAGGTTGTATCTAATAAATGGATCTCCATACTCTTAAATAATATAGATAATATTTCAATATATAGATAGTTTATATCAGTTATCATAAAAATAGCTGATTCAACCTTTTTTTTTTGAACAAACAATATTTTATTCCCAACTAAATTTACGAGCGCAGTTTGGCCCAGTAGCCATAGCTCGTTCACAACCCACCTCCTCTAGCCTCTTACGACCACTAAAAAAAAAAAAAAGCGTGAAAGTTTTGTGATTCAACCAAAATTGAACGACTTTGTGAAGACGCGTTGGCAAAGTTTCGACCAGGAGGAGGCAGAGGGTGTGTATAGACCGCACATATACTCGCCATACCAATTGCTCCCTGGTTCCTCTGCGAGATAGATTGCACGACAAATTGGTTCCCCCCACCCTCAAAACAAAATAGCCTCTTAATATGGAAATAACGCGAGAACCGAATGAAGTGCGCTTCTCCCCCAGGCGGTCAAACGGTTTGGATGGTGGGGGTTATTGAAAGTGCCCATGAACGCGCCTCTCGGATTTGTTATCTACTTTAAACTAAAAGGGAAAATTATATTTCAGCAACCGGTCTTTGTTGCTTGCGTGGTTATAGAGCATTAATCTGATTCTGTATCTCGTTGGTATGGTTCCCATAGGGTGTAAATGGCGTCGTTTTTCTACAATATGACCCTCTTTTAGGTTATTGTGTGTTAATTTTCTCATATTTGGCCAGTATAGAGCTTGATTTTTAAAGAAAATCCGCACGTAGCGCTACCGTTTGGGTTATACGTATGTATAATTGTTACGCTAGTGTTGTAGCTTCCCCCATATCACGACCGATATCGAAGATAATATAACGCTCAAAACAGAAAACGTATCGATTTGCATGATACTTATACTTAGCACTGCGTCTTCGGGCTATACGCTTAAGTAATAATTACGCTAATGGGTTAAGAAATAGGTAGCTTGAAAATAGAGGAAGTGAACCCACATTTGCGTGAAGGTAGAGTGGAAAACTATTTAGGAAAAACTACCCCCAGTTCACCCGAGCGAGATTCGAACCTCGATCTCTCCGTTCTCGGCAGTCTAAATCAACTTGACACTAGCACGTTAGCTAAGTACACTACCAAGGCGGATGTATCTAATTGCAGTTTTCTGCATTCTTCATTTGACTCAATAATTCCAATGTTTCTGACACCCTACCATGATGCTACGTCTGGCTCAAGCTATATGTCTTATCTAAGTTAGCTGTTTGTTAGGCGTGAGGTGAGATGGACTCTTATGAGTAGTTAAGGATTCTACTTTCCGTCACAAAATATTTTAGGTGTAGTTTTTCTTTAATCGTTTGTACCATATGTAATACCATTATAGTAAGCAATTGTAATAATAAATTTTAAAGAGAAATAAAAATCTACAGGTGTAAAAAAAACACTCCAATTCAACTCACATTGTTTGGACTAAATTGGAAAAGTTTGCATGCATGTTCATCTCGTGTTTATATAAACTTTATGTTTATTTTTTACTTTATTTTATAGATAACGTATGTTAATAGTCAAAATGTTAGATCTCGAGATAATACTGGATCTGCCTGTCCTTATGTCTATCTGTCTGTACTCTCTACCTGAGGCTGCAGACGAAATGGTTTTATAGATTTAGTTTAAACTAGATATTTAGACATTATATGCTATGCTCATAACTCAAGGTCAAACAATGATTTTTATTCTAGATATAAAAATTAAAGTAAATTACTGATTTTTGAAAACTAAAGAAATTTCCTAAAATAGGTACAACAATTTTATTCATAATTTGTACATCTCATGAGTTCCTCTTATGATTAACAAAATAATATATTTGGTTTTTTTTTAGGAAAGCTTATTTAAGGTCAGTTTACTAAAAACTTATTTTGGATTATTTGTTAAAAACCACATTAAATTGATTATATGCGAAAGTATGTATAATTGATTATTTAGTTACTTATTTATTTGAGGCATTTAACGTGCACTTTCTGAAACGACTGATTATATCATCACACGAGAATTTTTACGAACAAGAGTGAAAGAGCCTACCAATCTTGCCGGGAAAGGTATTTTTCGCATAACCTCCAGGGTTATTTCACATATCATAATCGACATGGCGCTGAAGGCTTTACTTTCCCTCCGAAGGAAGTTGCACTATGGATTGTTATCACTCAAGAAGAATCCATCAACCACAGATGGGTTTGAACCCACGAACAGGTCCTGAGGTAAGCACTTTACCCCAATACCAGCGAGAACGACTATTATCTAGTTAAAAATTATGTAACACTCTAGTAGTCCATTCTTATTATGAACATGAATAGTCTTAACCTACCCTTAAAAGTTAATTCTACTTCCATTATAAAATTGACAATAATATTGATCATTCAATGGACTTAATAGCTTAACATTCTATACATTGCATCTTATTTTTTGTCTATTTTGACTGTAAGCTCTCCCCTTATTTTTGTATGTATTCGCTCTAAGCTAGAATGTTTCTACATAATCTGGAATTCCATCACTTGAATGACTCTTTTGAAAATAGGAAACCATGGCGTTATTTTGAAGAGATATCTCATGGACGATTTTTTTCAAACTCAAAATTATTATATACAATTAATTATTCAAACTAATTGAGCGCTAAGCCCTTTCCTTTCGGAGACCATTAAGTGCTCTCAATCTATTTATTTTATTTTTCATATACTATATATATATTAGTTTTGCTCCCAAAAATATAATTCTCTCGTTCTCTCCAGTGCCTCTCCTATTATATATTTGTTCAAGGTTGGGTTTCTATGTTTTAAATAACTAAATTTTAACATGTATCTACAAATATTTCCAATATAGTAAGGTTGTATAAATTTGCACAGACATTCAAAAAACAAAATCATAATGGCTTTTTTACTCATACATATTTTTAAAATACCATGTAAAGTATTTAATGTATAAAATATTGTTTTGCTGTATATATCCACAGTCGTTAAATTTTCATATTGGAAACTGTTTTTGTAATGGCATGATTTCAAATATAACGCCTAGTAGCTTATTTATATGGAATTTAGCAGCTATATAATCCTTTAGACGCCCTTATCAATCTAGTAACCCTTTAGACGCCCTTATCAATCTAGTGTTCAGACCCGTTAAATACTTCTATAAATCTTGCGTTATTTAAGATTTGGTGTATTAAAAATTGTACATCCCTATAGGAGTAAAAGCCTCGCGTTTCAAATTTTAAAATATTTTCAACGATGTTACATAAGAAATGTCGCAGTTCTGATATCGAAGTAGAAGGTTAGAGACACAGATATATCCACCCCCAAACAAATAGGATTGCTCTTAATAAAGTCACAAATGACAAATTTTAGATAAAGGAGGATTGTTTTAGTAGTTTTGAAACTTTAGAACGTTCGTTCCTATATAAAAAAAAATACCACGGTGTGAGAATATTTCCCTTAAAGTAGATAAATTATTCTCTTAAACCACGTATTTATTCGCCATTAGCAGTGAAATGAGAACTTTTGGTTAAATGTGTAGAGAAGTGAATAGTTATTTTGGTAGTAGATTATTATTTTAGTCGGTTTATAATCCATTTCAACTTATTATTGAAGAATATAAATAACTGCCTATACTATAGGACACATCAAAGTGTGAGTAGGCTATATGGTAATATGCTAGGAATTACGAAGGTTGACTTTATATCTAGTATATCCCCATTTGTGTTGAGGGAGAGTGGAAATCTTTTAGTAAGAACCAGTCCCAGTAAATCCAAACGGAATTCGAGCCCCTAACTCCCAGTCATTGGTGGTCTAGTCTATTGAGAGAGAGAGAGAGAGAGAGAGAGAGAGAGAGAGAGAGAGAGTGACGCTTCAGAACACTCAACCACCAAATAAATTTCCCTTCAAGTAGAGGTTACCTTAAATCACGTATTTTTCAACCATTAAAGGCGAAATGAGATTTTCTTGTTAAATGTATAAAAGAAATAGAATAGTTTTTATCTATCTATTTATTTTAGGTATTTAACGTACACTTTCTGAACCAACTGTATATATCATCATACGAGAATTTCTATGAGCGAGAATGAAAGGGTCTACCAATTTTTCTGGTCAAGGTATTTTCATATAAATTAAGGAGTTATTTTACAAGCCACAAACGACATGAAACTGACGGTCCTACTTCTCCTCCGAAGGAGGTTGTGCTACTGATTTGTATCGCTCAGTAAAACAGGATTAAAAGAAGATTGTAATAGGTATTTATTATTCTAGTTGGCTTACATTCCATTGCAGCTGTTAATGTCACAGTTAAAATTGACTACTGTGTGGACATATAACGAATTTAGTAACTTTTCTATCGGTCAGATAAAGTTGAAACTATATGAATATTCAGTATTAAAAAATTTCTGGAAGCCCCCAATGTTATCCACCCCTGTAAAAGTTTCTGAACCAAGAATAATTATGGCGCAAGAGTCTCTCTCGCTGCTAAACAGGAGACTAAGCAGTAAGATACAAGACAGGGTGTAATGACTGCGAAATGGTGTTCATCTCACTGTATTTTACATAACGTCAGCGAGAAATTAAATTAAAAGAAAATGCTCTCACAATTAAGACCTCTCTTCGTCTTATTTGTTTCATCGAAATCAATTAAGTTTAAAATAGGATGGCAACTTGTGCAGTTTCTAAGACTTTTTTTTACTAAGTAAGAGTGTTAGGTTACAATAAAAGATAAATTAAATATGATTTGTGATATAAAAAAACTGTAGGATCTGGCTAATTCAACATTGGTAGTTTGAAAAATCGGATAATTCAAACACACCATGGCTCCCAAGAGATTATTAAGTAAATCAACGGTAAAAAAAAAATGTTGAATTTTAGTTGGAAATATTTGGATAATCCGAAGCTTATCAATTATTAATTTTTTCGAGTTTGTACTCATTTCAAACCTAACCAACAATCTTTATTAAATCACTCCATATGCCAAGAATGTCCTATAGAGTTATAGCTAGAGTCAGAGAGTTATTGACGCATGGTTCAAAATAAAGCGGGGAACTTAACACTAGCAAGAGGGTTTCCTAGATTAGGGGATGTGCTGATTCGACTTTCATCATCTTTGTGTGTTAAGTCTTGTTAAGTCTGTAATTTTCCTATGTTAGTTTTACAAGTAAAAATATTTTGTTTTTAAATTTTTCTTGTTTTTTTATGTATGTATATACTCAGTATGTGTGGCTTATATAGCATATATAAAATATGTTTGGCTACATGTAGCATATTTTAGAGGCTATTGATTTGTACCAACTGCCTAGATACTCATAAAAACTGGTAATTCGCATTTTGGATATTTTGAAGAAAAAAAATTAGATATCCCTTGGACTTGAAATTAAAATAATTCTATTATAATTAATTTCACTAAGCTTGTAGTTAACAAAATGAATTACAAATTATGACTTAATAACATTAATACATAAAAATTATATTAATCTGTAAATTTATAAATCTAAAACATTGTTAAGATCAAATACATAATTATCTGTATCAAACCCGCATGGCTTCTAGATGTCAAAATTGTTACGTCTTGTTTACCGTTGACGAGTAGATTGTAGTACAAATCCATATCGGACTATATTGAAGGTTTTTTTCACTGGTTTCATACTCTCTCTTCACCCAAATTCTGATACATTTCCTCTCAATTATACCCTCCTTGTTACTACAACACTCACGTAATTAATATAAATGCATGTTATCTGAAGAGTAAGACACGGTGACCTTAGGCCTATTATTATAAACGGAGAATTTCCTTTCCTATCAATAAGACATGACATTTAAATTGTTATTATTATTATTATTATTATTATTATTATTATTATTATTATTATTATTACTTAGCACCGCGTCTTACTACCCGTTCGGGTTATACGCTTTAAGTACTAACTACGCTAATGGATTGGGAATTTGGAAGGTTGAACTAGAGGAAGTGAACCCGCATTTTCGTGGAGGGAGAGTGGAAAACCATTTAGGAAAAACCACCCCCAGTTCATCCGACCAAGATTCGAACCTCGATCTCCCCGTCCTCAGCGGTCGAGCTCAACACGACAAGCGCGTTAGCCAACTACGCCACCGAGGCGGGTATGACATTTAAAGAGAGTTGTATTTTTGGGTTAGTAGCTACAGTATAATTTTATAGGAAGGATCTTATGCTATAGCTAGAAATATTACTAGGTCTACTTTCTCGTATTCATACGTCAAGTCATGTTATAGAGAAGTGTCATCTTTTATCAATATTTATATAACCCATTTCAGCGACTGCGTCGTTTAATGCGCTAATCTCACAATAGACTAGACTGCCGAGGACGGGAAGATCTTGGTTCAATTCTGTCCGGGTGCACTGAAGGTGGATATCCCTAAACGGTTTCCCACCCTCCATAGACCCAAATGTGGGTGCGCGTCCTCTATATTGAACCTTCCTTATTTCAAGTGTAATTAGTACATAGGCGTATAACCCGAACTGGTAGTAAGAAACGATGCTTGGTTATATATATAATATATATATATAAAAATTGTTGCTACTCCACCCAACCCTTGGGCCTAGTGATGGCTTAATGGGATATGTAAGCAGCGGCAAAATAACTGTGGGGTTTGTTTTTATCCTGTTTTTGGAATAGTGTATATTAGTTACTATACGAGTGTATAAATGTGATGTAGGTTTTAAAACAGGTTGTAAGAGTCCATTGAAAGGTCCTCGCTCTATCCATATCCCTACTCGGCAGTTCCGTGACTTGACCTATCTTCGGTGTTATAACTCTAACTGGTATCGAACACACGGCCGCCCGGCATTACGCGGTTGTTATATAACTAAGCCTTTCAAGATGGTTTGAGGTTTCCTCCTCCAGACTCACGTTGTAGGATATTCTCCTCAGAATACTATGACATGATAGATGAGTATGTAAAGCACTTAGAAATAGCCCCTTAACAACTGGCGTTCTTACCACCCCCCCTCTTTTTTAATGTCTAAAGCACGCTTTTATATACTACCAAAGGGGTGGGGGCTGCTTCTTCTTAGTTACCTTTTGTGTCGATACATTAGTTTGTGCTAACTGGCAAAACAATCTCTGTTTTAAAACATGACCTGGATCGCGTACGTAACTGCTGATTTAGAACAATTGACACCATGGTTGCCTAGCCTTACATCATCCTTGCACGCCCTCGATTTCCAAAGGTTCAAGCTACGATATAATACTAATAATAATAATTATTATTACTATTAGTATTTTTACTATAATATTTTTATAGTAAATAATAATAGTATAATATTTTATTATAATAATAATTATTATTTTTATTATTATTATAATATTATAATTTTATAACAATAATAATTTATTATTATTATTATTATTTATTATTATTATAAAATTGAAAAATTTTATCAATTTTGGCCGCAAGAAAATATATTTGCATATTTTTAAAGTGCTTTCTTGTGAAAATTGGACTGTATAAGACAACATGAGTATCATTAAAGTCCTTTTTGAACCATAGAGTCGTGTTTGTTACAAAGTGCGCCAACTGTTTAAACCATAATTTAAGAAATTAATATTTGTAGCCTGAGACACCCACACTTATCACATAAAAAATATTATATTAACCTATAAAACTTATCCCACATCATTTCAGGAACTTTTAAATTATGGATTTTTATATTTGTATTGTTTTTAAATGATATAGTTCAATTCAAGGTCTCCCTCTCGTTGAAGTATTAGATAGTTGTTAATTTTCTGGATGACTGAAAATTAGGCTGACGTGTTATTCGCTGAAACAACCACCCTGGTCCGGACTGATGCTGCCTAACATTACCCCTCTTCTCCGGTCCACCACGGTGGCAGCACTGTTCAGGGAACCATTTCCCGCTCGTACCAACGCAGGAAAAAACCTTTTACACCTTTACTGTTATGACTCTCACATTAAACTATATAATTCCATTCTGTACTATTCAACTTAGAATCTTGTTCTCGAAAAAGCAACGTAATAGTAATAATAATGATAGCACCGTTTCGGTAATCGAGTTATATAATACAGCGATTTTCAACCTTTTTCGACTCAAGGTACACTGAAAAGGGGTCTAGAATAGTCAAGGCCTACCATAAATTTTTAAAGGAGGGCTTACCATTTAAAAAACCGGAGTAGGCCTATTCAGATTTTGTTTATAAGTTAGCTAGCTAGAATTATAATAATGGTACTATTTTAAAAATATTATTATTATTATTATTATTATTATTATTATTATTATTATTATTATTATTATTAGAACCTCGTCTTACTACCCGTTCGGGTTATACACACGCTAATATGTAATGGTAGGGTGATTGTGAGATGAAATGGAAGACCTACAGTTTAACGTGGAATCCGAACCACGGTGGAGGCCTGGCATTCCCCACATTCACAAGATATCTTGTCAGAGGTGAAGGAAGGGTTTGTTAATCAGATAAATCTGTGCCGGGATCAAGGATTGAACCCTGAACCTCCAGCACAGAAGTCCGACACCTTACCCCTAGAACATCAGGTCACCTTATATTTATTTGAGTGAGTGTCCACTCTTATAACACTCATAATTATAAAAGCGTCAGTCTAGTATTCTCTGGTCTTATGATGATTAAGAGAAAAGTCTTTCAATACTGGGAGGCTGGTGTATTGAAGTATTTTCCTCTAAATGGTTTTCTCTGTATTCCACCAAACAAATGCCTGTACACTCTATATAAAATGTTACAGTCCTCATCTAAACGCTATCAATGTAAATATACAGGAATCCCATACGATTAGTAGAAAGTGGATCTCAGACAATAAACAATTAAAATATATGTTATTACAATTACTATTTATCTCTACATTTCAATATCCATTAAAGTTGTTCACGCACTTACTAATTACGTTAAAGAGTTAGGAATAAGGAAGTTTGAATTTAGAGGAAATATATAGCCATATCTGCGTGGAGGGAGAAGGTAAAAACACTTAGAAAACCATCCTCTCCACACTCAACCGGGATTTTAGCCCCAATCTCCCTATCATCTGTAGTCTAATAAATTGCTGAAGTTACTCCGAGACTAGGTGGCCACCGAAGCAAGTATTATGAGAATTTATATTGAAATGAACTTTATCAGCAAGCACATTGTCTAACATATCACTCTCGTGTTAAATTAGATTGCTGAGGGTGGGGATATCGGGGTTCGAATCCCAGTCGGGTTAACTTAAGGTGTGATCTAATAAATGGTTTACCTCTCTCTCTCCCTCTAAGCAAATGAAGATTATATTTTCTATTAATGATACCTTCCTCATCCTTATCCCATTAGTTTATATACATGGATGGCCTGAATGGATAGTAATACGTGGTCTACAAAAATATGTTTATGAAAAATGAATATTTTTTTAAATGTTTCCTCTGAACCTGTGAAAAAGGTCGTAAACCATTTGCATCGTTTCAACCCAGACCACAGTTTTTTTTTTTTTTTTGTCTTCACGGCAAATTGAGCATACGACCAGGAACATCAATCTTTCCTCTTGTTGAAGAGTTCTGTGTTAGTTCTCCCATGATTGGACGAACCAATAAAAAAAAATACCCCCTCCCAACCCTCTTTTCTCCGTCCAAAATCCCCCTCAAGGCAGGAAATGTAATAGATTGGTGAGATCCTAACCAGAACATATTATCTAAGAAAGTTTAAAAAGGTTACTCTCCTGAATAGCCTACAACTTTGAGCGATAATTACCTAAATATTGACGTAGTAATGAGTTATTTTTAGTAGTTCATATTGATATCATCACTCTCCTGATTATCATAACTAAAATATCCAAAACCTGACCGTGTCTACTTTTTTCTTTTATCTGCACCACATCTTAACAACCCACCTGGGTTGAGGAGAGTTGAATTTGAAGGAAATGTACTCGCATATGCGTATAGGGAGAGTGTAAAAACATTTGGGAAGGGGAAAACTATCCTCAGTACGACCAACCTGGCTTCTAACCCCGATTTCCCAGTCACCTGCTATCCAGTCTAAATAAGGAGGGACACTTTAGAACATTCGACCACCAAAAGCAGGCTGTGTGTATTGAAATCAGTTCAATGATAAGTTTTAAAGAAAGTGAGTGTTTAATTAGATTTATATTCGTACAGTTAACATAAGTATGGGTTGACCCCGGAGGTCTTAGGATAAAGTGCTCACCTCGGGACCCGATGATCACGAGTTCAAACCTACTCAGGGTCAACGGATTCTTGCTGAGGGATAACAGTCTGCAGCACAACTTCTTCAGGAGGGGAATTAAAACCGCCGGTCCCATGTCGATTGGAGCATGTAAAAGGACCTTGGAAGGTATGTAAAAATACCTTTCTCGGCAAAATTGGTGTTTCCTTTCATTCTCGTGAATAGAACTTCTCGTGTGCTAATATAATAAGCCGGTTCAGAGATTGCACGTTAAATACCTCAAATAAATAAAAACACGAGTTATACTTATTGGGACCCGTCTTGGTGACGTAGTTAGCTAACGCGCTAGTCGTGTTGAGCTCGACTGCCGAGGACGGGGAGATCGAGGTTTGAATCTCAGTCGGGTGAACTGGGGGTAGTTTTTCCAAAATGGTTTTCCACTTTCCCTCCACGCAAATGTGGGTTCACTTCCTCTAAATCCAACCTTCACCATCCCTAATCCATTAGCTTAATTAGTACTTAAGCGTATAACCCGAACGGGTAGTAAGACGCGGTGATAGATGAATAAATATACTTATTGGCATAGGCGGTTCCATGGCTTGGACGTCAGTCTCGGCTGGACCGGTTTGCCGATGACGAGAGTCAGGGATTAAAATTTCCGCCTGGTGTTATGAAGGGAGTTATTTTCCTATATGGTATCGTACTCTCTCTCAACATGAACGTGGGTGTATTTATTCTAAGCTCTACCTTCTTTAATACCCTAACCCATTTGATGAACAAAAGATTAGATTCTGCTATGTATAAAGCAGTACCTCAGTATAGAAAATCGGTAAATAAAATGCTTTTTCGCCTGAAAATGATCAAAAAAATTATCAACTGGTGGTAAAAAAAACTAGGGATAAATTTATCAATCTTAAATTTAAACTATTTGCCTTTGCTCACAATAGGAATATCCTAAAAGATAAATTAAACTCATATTTTATTTTTTACCGATGGTATTTGGTTGAGGGAAATAAATCTTTTCGAGTGGTAGATTTGATTTGTTATAGGAATATTGATAAAAAAATATTTACTCATGCAATTAATACGGATTTTTCTGTCAATTTCAGGCAAAAAAAGACAAACAACAATGAATTATACCCACCTCGTCGACCATATGGCCTACTCTCACGGTAGACTGGACTTCCGAGGATGGAGAGATCAAGGTTAGAATCTCGGTCGGGTGTAATGAGGATTTTATTTTTCAAAATTGTTCTCTACGCAAATGCAGGTAATCTTCCTTTAAATATAGCCTTCCTAATCTCAAACCATTAGCGTTATTAGTACATGAGCGTATTACCAGAAAAAATAGTAAAATGCATTGCTAAAATAAATTCGCGAAAAATACAATTTAGTTTTATTTCATGTTTGTAAAATACATTTAATAAATGTCTACATTCAACTTTAAAAATATTTTCATATTTATTTAAATGAACTAATAAAATTTGTAAAACACGTTTCTCGATACCTATATCAGCGTATAAGTCGCGTTGCATAAAAATAGTTGATGATGAGGAGGAGGCATAAGAGAGAAGAACTCACCTTGTTTAATCTAGTGAGATTATAGGAAATCCATATTTCCGTGTGGATATTCACCTCTTAAGCTTCTGGCCAAGATCCAAACACCTTTCATCGTTTGACTACTGCTACAGATGACAGTGTGCTAAGATACCTAATCTAATCAAATACCCCGACAGAAAATAGAATGAGATTCTCTTCACCAAATGCGACAAAACGAAAACCAACATCGAAACACTAATGGAGTAGTAAGTTCCGTAACTATTTCAGCAGATTATTTTCCAAATACTAACCTGCGTGAGAACCAAATTGTACTAAAATCGCCTCAATACTAAGCTTTATTTTAATATATTGCTTTGAGACTGATGGTTCTAAGTTAAGAGCTTTGCTAGAACGTGGCCAACAATCTCAGTATTGTTAATGCCTTAATAAAATGGAAAGCAACTCACTTCGGTGGCCACGTGATCTAAAGCGTCACTCTCGGACTACCGAGGATGAGGAGATTAGGGTTTGAATCATGGTTGGGTGTACGTTCCTAAAGAGGTTTTTCTAAATAGTTCTCCACTCTCTCTCCATGGAAATATGAATACACTACCTCGCTATTCAACCTTCCTAATCCCTACCACACTATCGTAGCTAAACCAAATGCGTATAATCCGAACGGGTGCTAAAACGATTTGTAAAAAAAAAAAAAAATTAAAAGTGGAGAGGAGGAAAGGAATGAATAGGAGTATAAAACTGTGCAAACATTTTCTTAATTAAAGTGTATTATATTAGGAAATAAAATAGTCGGGAAATGCATGCTATTATTCGGTAAGTAATTTGTTGACATCTTGCTTGTTTCAAGGTATGTAAAACTCTGAATATACAAAACCAGTATTTTTCTGGTTGCTCTTTATGTGGATGAAACGTGGTCTCTTACCTTACATGATGAAAAGAAATTTAGGATGTTTGAAAACAAGCTGCTTATGAAGATATTTGATCCTAAATGGGATGAAGATACGGGGTAGTGGAGGAGGTTACATAATAATGAGTTAAACACTCTGTACTGATCACAAAACATTGTTTTGATAGTCAAATCTCACAGATTACGGTAGGCAGGGCCTACAGCACTAATGGAAGAATCTAGAACTATGTTCAGGGTATTAACTGGCAAACTCAATGGGGAGAAACCCTTAGGTGAGACCAATAGCAGATGGGGGGATGATATTACAATGGACCTTAAAGAGATATGGTTTAATGAGGTGGACTGGATGGAACTAGCTTAAGATAAGGATAGGGTGTAATGAGGGGGACTGGCTATAACCAGCTCAACATAGAGATAGGGTGTAATGAGGTAGAATGGGTAGAGCCAGTTCAAGATAGTGATAGGGTGTAATGTGGTAGACTGGATAAGAACCAGCTCAAAGATAGGGATAGGTGGCATACTTTTGTAAGTGAGGCAATGAACTTTCGAGTTCATAATGCCATAGAGTTAATAAGTAGACTATATTGTGAATGATCCCCACCCAACCACCAGACTTACAGCTTCTTACGTCAAACATTTATTAACATGATAAGGTACATAAATAGTACGGGTTTTTAACTGGCTCAGACATTTTTTAGAATAATCTTAGGCTAACCTCTAAATTAAAGCTAGAATCACTAATATATATATATATATATATATATAATAAATTAACTATTGATTTTAAAAAAATTTAAAAAAATTGAAGCTAGGGAACGAACTTTAAAATCCTTGAATTTCTAAGGTTATTCAATATTATAGAACTTAACACAACATTTGATTTGTGATTTTTTTTTAATATTCAGAATTTGTTTTAGAGGGTGCAATTCGCCTCGGTGGCGTAGTTGGTTAACGCGCTGGTCGTGTTGAGCTCGACTGCTAGGACGGGGAGATCGAGGTTCGAATCTCGGTCGGGTGAACTTGGGGTGGTTTTTCCTAAATGATTTTCCACTCTCCCTCCACGCAAATGCGGGTTCACTTCCTCTAATTCAACCATCCCAATTCCTAATCCATTAGCGTAGTTAGTACTTAAAGCGTATAACCCGAACGGTTAGTAAGACGTGGTGCTAAATATTATTATTAGACCGCGCATCTGATTTATTGGTAGTTTATCAGAACATATTTATAAGATAAATGACTAATTTACCACTTAACTCACTTACGTCGGTGGCCACATGGTATAAAGCGCTACTCTCACAGTAGACTAGAATGCCGATTGTGGGAGATCAAAGTTCGAAGCTTGGATGGATGTACTGAGGTTTTTTCCCCTAAAATTATGTTTCACCCTACCTCCAAGCAAATGTGGGTACACTTATTATAAATGTAGACCTTCTCATCCCTAGAACAATTAGCGTAACTAGTACAAAGGCGTATAACCCGAACGAACTGGTATTAAGACGTGGTCCTAAAAAAACTAATAGAAAAAGACTTGACTGAATGCATGAATATTATAATGACCGCATTGTAGCCAAAAATAGTTCAACCCTTAGTAACTATATACATATTATTTTGCAACTCAAGAATTAATATAGTAAAGTAAGCCTCTTTGTTTTCTAAGATTCGTATTCGTAAAATACTGAATTCCACGCATCTCAACTTTAAACCTCAAATATATATTTAAAATTATAAAAAAAATTGTACAAAACTCTCACTGAGTCACTAATGTGTCTCCCTTCTGAGACAAGGGTCCCGAATTTTATTCCTGGCATGAACGCAAAGTTTATAACCCTTATTACTCTTAAAAATTCCTTAAAACCTCATTAAGTGTTTTCGAGGGATCAAATATATTGTATTATTTTTTAATTGACAAACTATAATAACTATTTTAGCAACTCGTTTTACTATCGTTCTGGTTATACGCATATTTTCTTATTACGTTCATGTTTTAAAGATAAAGAAGGCTGAAATTAGAGGAATTGTAGCCCCATTTTCTTGGTAGGATAACAGAAAACCATTTAGGAATAACCACCCTCACTACACCTAACCGGGATTCAAACAACAATCTTCCCGTCATTGGCATTTCAACCTATTGAGAGAGTGACGCCTTATTCTATGTGGCCACCAAAGTGATTTAAGATAACTTGAACTCTACGAAATATGTTGTTTTAACTTAAGATTCCTATTAACCTGTTGGACAATTATTACTACCTAATTTGTTGAGATTTCATATTCATATTTGTAATGTTTCATTTGTGAGGTACGACACCTTAGCTCAGTTGATCGCGTGTCTGCCTACTGAGTTAAGGGGCCAGGTTACGATTCTCAGAATGGACGATATAAATATTATTGGGGAAACTTGGGTTTCCTCTTTCACAATGATTTTATTTATTTGAGGTATTTAACTACACTTTCTGAACCATTTATTATATAAACACACGAGAATGTCTATGAGCAAGATCGAAAGAGTCTACCAATTTTAATGGGAAATATATTTTCACTTACCTTCCACAGTTAATTTACATGCCGCAATTGACATGGGACCTATGGCTTTACTGCCCTACCAAGGAAGTTGTGCTATGGATTTTTATCGCTCGAAAAAAATCCGTCAACCTCGTATGAACTTAAACCCACGAACATTGGGTCTTGAGGCGAACACTTTACCCCAATATCACCGAGAGTGACTCCAGAGTGATGAATTGACCGTTGAGGGCTGTGTGGTTCGCCTGTTCTAGAATTAAGTCTGTACGTAAGTCATGTATTTATTATAGAATAACAAAAATAATAATAATAATAACAATATCTGAGAACATTTCTCAAACCTTCAAGTTCACCAAAATAAGTACAAGGCGAGAATTAGTAAACTATAAAACAATATTGACGATGCATATTAAACCACTAATGCTTTCCAAGTGCTTTAGCTCACACATTGATGCCACGAACATATCCAAACGATCGAAGACTAAAACATATGACACTTGTTATCCGAACGCCGTTGTGGTGCACTTCATCGCCCGCCATTACCGTAATTCACGAGCCAATAGTATCGCTTCCCGTTACCCCAAATTACACCCACCACGTCCGATGCTATAAAGAAATATGTGATAATTATGCAAGTGTCTGGGATGCTCTATGATCACCATTAAATAGATTACAGAGAGTATGTTCAATAAAAACCAAACACAATTAAGTGAAGTAATTGTCTACGATGAATCCGGATGTTATACTTCGACCCTAATGAAACAGGAATATACAATTCCAATTGCTTTTTTTTTATCAATGTGATATAGAGATCTAAATTCTACGTTTATATTGGAACAAACATTAATTTATAAAGTTCGCTTTGCTGCGTTGGGGCAACCACACAAGGCTATTATGATCGAATGGAAAAAAAAAATCATATCATTTAATATAAAACTAAATTAACATTCGTTTTCCTATCAGTTTATAAATTCATTCTGAAATAATAGTAATGGTAATAATAGGAGTATGAATAGGGATCCATTGTGTATTCATTAATGCTATCAGTGTTGCTGCAAATTACAACTTTAGCCAGAATAATGTGAGCAATATTGCTTTTAATTGGCCGTATGGTAAAAATACGCCATAGAAACATTTCAATAACTCGTCAATGAAAACGTTCTAACAAAAAGATACACACACTCTCGTAGAATAAAATCTATCAACCCCTTTTTATGTTACAGTTGCAGTGTACTGTAGTTGTTACCAATCTAATAAACCTGAGTCCCCTATGGGATCACTAAATCTACCCCTGCACTTACTAGTTATATTTGTCATTCTATACAACCTTAATGCTCTACAAGACTGTTATACCTACCCCTGCACCTACTAGTGATGTTGGATTTTATAAACAAGACTGCTAAATCTACCCCTGCACCTACTAGTTATATTTGTCATTCTATACAAACTTAACGCTCTACAGTATTGGCTGCTCACCCGTGCGCCATTGTCTCTATTGCACGCTTCCACCAAAATATTCCTGCAGAAATTTTGGTCTCTTTGAAAATAAAAATATACCAAATGTATTGACACATTTTCCAAAAAAGTCAAGAATTGCAAGAAACAGTTTTTTTGATAGCAAATTATAAGACAGATACATTGAAAAGTTGGGCGATGTGTTCAATCAGAATTTGCACAATTTCATGAAAATGAGCAATAATAATAAGATATTTTCTCGTAAATTCATTTAATGTCGTGTATATCAGTATCATTACCAAATATATTATTACTACTAGCACCAAGTCTTACTACCCGTTCGGGTTATACGCACTTACGCTAATGTGTAATGGTAGGGGGATTGTGAGATGAAATAGAAGACCTACAGCTTAAAGTGGAATCCGAACCACGGTGGAGGTCTGGCGTTCTATACAGTCACAAGTTGTGATTAATACACGTCTTTTCAGAAGTGAAGGAAGGGTTTTGCAATCTGTGCCGGTACCGAGGATTGAACCCGAAACCCAGCACAAAAGTTCAACACCTTACCCTAGAACACCAGGTCACCGACAATATATTAATACAATGGACGAAACTAATGTTGAAGAATTGTAATCAATGATTTCGGAACTACAGAACTTATTTATCAAGGCTTACCGTAGAGTCAAACATTTCTGGAAACTAGTAGACCACACAAAATTTCCTTAATGGATTATATTTGCGCTTAAGATTAAAAAATCTGTTGGATCATCTTTTCTGTGTGAATCGGCATTCTTCATAGTGAATATTGTAAAAACTAGATAAAGATTTCACTTTAAAGATGCTAAGCTAAGGACCTGTTTAAGAACTGCAATGTCAAACTATGATCCCGACCTTAAAAATATAAAGAGCGAAATGCAGCTACGACCAAAGCATTAACAATCACATATTGGCATACTTTTTTCCAGAATGTTTCATCAAATAATATTTTCCTTGGAAGATAGTGTGACTTAATGTATTGGCAAAATAAATCATTCATATTAACCTACCTGTATGTAGTATTAAATAAATATATGGTCCCATGAAAGAGTCCAAAAATTCGAACAATAAATGTTGGTTACTGCTCTACAGTATACAATATTACTAACCCTTGCACCTATAGTGATATTTATCATTCTATTCAACATTAACATTCTACAAGACTTTTAAGCCTGCTTTATAATTTTTTCTTCCTTATTGTTATCAGGTGATATAATTTATCTATAACCAAATATTTATCTTAATCAAGACAAAATCACTCATACTATATATTGTACTGTTTTTATAGCCCAATTTTGTTACGAATGGACTTATTTGCCAATTAAAAAAAATAAACCGTATCTACTTGTATTTATTCATACACCGAGCAATTTGGTCTGAAAATGTCACTTTTTATACATTAATTACTATAAAATAAAACTAATAATATAGTAAAATTTTATCAATGTTGACCGCAAAAAAAAAGTGTGTATTTTCAAAAAGCTATTACAAATGTCATTTCGCAAGAAAAACAAGTTATATTTAATCGGTGTATTTGACTGCACACCTCTAATACTACGCCTCAGCGTAATTCGTCTAAGCGTGCACACAGTGCATTTTTGCTGATGTGCACCAGTTAGATTGACTAAACTTTTCAAATCCCTGTGTGTAGTCTATGAAAGAACATTCAAATTCATCATGATGCCAAAAAAAAAAGTAGATAAAATAGGTTTCCCTTAGCAATAATTGTCTTTAGGCCTGTTTGTAAGAGTGCCTACCTATGACTAGTGATAGTGGCAAGTCGTGATAGGATATCGCCATGTTAATTTGTTTACGTTTTATTTGGTGATATAATATTAAAACTAAAACAATAAATCCTTAAATAATAACTCTGAAAATAGTCCTACACTGCACAAACTTTCTTTTCCTTGAAATAGTATTTTTTGTAAACTTTTATTTTTTATTGTCTTCAACTTAGGCTGATTTGTTTATTCGCGAAACCAGCCTATAGGAATCTTTCTACCAGGATGTATATTACAAAATTAAAAATGTCCATGGAAGCAAATGTATATCTAGAATAGGAAGAGAGAAATATTTTACTTAGAAATTCAAGTAAATTCTGTACAGGCGCAAATAGTATATATATAGTATGTGTATATACTCGTCAGTGAAAGAAAGGAAGTGTTATCAGCAGATAAACCAGAGGCTTCGCAGGATTAACTCATTTTATTTCCTTTATTTCTATTTCGTACATTGACGTTGATAGTCCTAATAGTACTTATAAGTCTAGTTTCATAGACTAAGTACGTCTCAAGTGCGGCGCTATACTAAATACAAGACGACACCTATCTAAACGCGAATGGAATGAGCTAGTTTCACATATGGAACTGGCCGATTCCATTCTGGTCTAGGTAGGTGTCCTTCATTTAGTATAGCGTTACATTTGAGGCGTAGTCTGAATATGAAACTGGCCCATAATGTTGAGTTCCGTCAAGTTAAGATCCAGTACGCTTTGTAAAATAGCTTCGAATTCATCAAGTAGATACCGCCGCTAAGCAATCTACGGGTTGAAAATATCAACGAACCGTGCCCAATATATTGGTAGGCCTATTCGCTTTGTATATTGAAATTGATTACTAAAATCCTCAGTCGTTTATTTCTTATTTATATAAAATTTAAATAACCTTATTACTCATTTTTAATAGGAACGTTTGGCAATTTTACGTCAAATATTTTAGTTTATTTTCTATTTACGATCAACTATTTAAAAGAAACATTCTACTTTTGACTTATTATTGGTTAAAAAAATAATTGTACGACAAACTAAAGGTTCGATATTATAAAACTTAGGAGTCGATTAAACCATTCTTTATCGGACCAAAAATATTTCACTCAGATATATTTCAATCAGATATAAAAAAAACTCCCATTTTTCTGTTAAGCTATAAATTCCCCTTTAAAAGTGTATGTGTAAAAAAAAGAAAATACTTTTTTTAAATATGGCCATTCATTATATAATGGATTTGTATAAATCTTAGTTACGTACTAAAATAGAAGCAGTAAAAGAGATATTCCCTTTTTAATTTTAGCCACGTGTTAATTTTGATTAGATTTTATTTTAGCTCTATGCTAGACTACTAGAAGTATTAACGATTAAAGCCATGTGAGTCCGGGTGAGGAGGCCAACTTTGATTAAATGCACTCACTTTGTCAGGATCTGTAGGGAACTTGATTAAATGCACTCACATTGTCAAGAATCTGTAGGGAAACAACAATGAAAATAGTATGGGAGAGATCACCTTATTTCATCAAAGAATGGTTCGAGCCCCAGTCTCTTTATTAACAGAGATTAATTACAATGCAATTCTAACTCAGTAGAACGTTTCACTAGCGCTGTTATTTGCCATTTTAATTATAATATTATGTACAGTCAAATTTTCTTAGAAGTCCATTTTCGATGTTTATTCTGCGGTCAATATTGATAAAATTATACTAATATGATTGGATTTATTTTATAGGTATTGATATTATCTATCAAAAGTTACATCTGCAGATCATACGACTTGACGTTGAATATGTGAAAGTATATTATTATTATATTATTATTATTATTATTATTATTTATATTAGCACCGCGTCTTACTTCCCATTAGGTTATACGCTCTTACGCTAATATGTAATGGTAGGGTGATTGTGAGATGAAATGAAGGACCTACAGTTTAACGTGGAATCCGAACCACGGTGGTGGCCTGGCATTCCCCACATTCACAAGAAGACTTGTCAGAGGTGAAGGAAGGGTTTGGTAATCAGATAAATCTGTGCCGGGACTGAGGATTGAACCCCGGCCGCCAGCAAGTATAATTAGTAACTTTTCTATCTGTCTTAAGTTATAAGGTGTTTACCATGAAAACAGGACTGTACCAAATAACAGGATACTTCCCTTTTCAAACAACGCGCCGGTTTTTCAAGGTTAGATCAAGAGACCTTTGGTTTGACACCTGACATAGCCACTCCGATGGACACGCTAACAAAACATCGGTCTCATCTGGTTTGGTTTACCGGTGATAGTAATGTAATTATACTATATGGCGGCCAGCTCACCGAGTCACCGGTGACTATGACTGTGGCATATGATGGTTAATTGTTAGTTGACAATATCCACACGTCCATCATAGACTCTGCCTTAAGCTATGAGTGAAGAATGACCCCAAGCACGGGTTGAATCCTGGATAGCTCCATGACAGAGCATTGGTGCTCTTAGCCAAGGGTACCTGGTTTGATTCCCGTGACAAGGTGTCTTTTTACAAATTGATTAAAGTGACAAGAAGTCTTAGGCTCAAATCCCAGCCAAGTGTACTGAAGATAATCTACCCTGAAGGGTTTTTCCACTCTTCCTCCTCGGAAATTCGGATGAATTTCCACTAAGTTTGACTTTCCTGGTCCCTACTCCAATATCGTAATTTAATATGCGTATATCCCGGAAGGGTAGCAGGCGTGTTGAGTGGGAATAAATAAACCCGACTACAGGTATCATTTTTCAACCAATTTAAACAGTATTCATGACACAGGAAACGGGATTGGGTGGGGGAGAGGGGAGGGGACCGTGTTTTCCACCAAGCATTGGTTATTTGTTTAAATATCCACCGAGCATGTGGGCGATATATTGAGAATCAAAACTGTGGCGACCGGTTCATTGTTCTAGAAGGAAACCAAACGTTCATGATTCGATTTGGTAACGTTCCACTCCAAGTATTTGTTTACATATACGTGTCATTGTTTGGTGGATACTGATGGTGTGTATCTCATTATCTCATTATCAAACGTGGCAGTGGATGTTGTAGGGTGATATTAGGGGCAACATTATCATTTTATTCGCTAGCGCACGTATAGGTGGGCACATGAACTAGACGTCAGGCTGATCTAGTATGTGAGCCAATTTTTTTTTTTTAGCACCGCGTCTTACTACCTGTTTGCGTTATACGCTTATGTACTAATTATCTAATGTTTTTTTAGAGATTATGAAGGATATATTTATAATAAGTATATCCGTATTTGCGTGGAGTGAGAATGGAAAACAAATTTGGAAAAACCACCCTCAGTACACCCGAACGGGATTCAAACCCCAATTTCCCCATCATCGGCATTCAAGTCTACTGCGAGAGTATCGCGTTAGACCATGTGACCACCGAAGTGGGCGTGGCCCACTTCATTGGCTGATTGGTATAAGGCGTCACTCTCGTGTTAGACTGGGATGCTGGAGTTTGAATACCAGTAGGGTCTACCACGAGTAGATTACCTCTTAAATGCTTCCTTCCTCATCCCTACCCCATTAGATAAATTATAATATTGCGGATAACATGAAACAAAATTATTATCATCCCCCCTCTATAGGCCAATGTGGGTGCATTTCCTCTAACTGCTTACCTACCCCATCCCTACACCATTAGCCTAATTAAAATGTGTATAGCCCAGACCATTTGTAAGACACGGGGGGGAAGTATATATTCCCTAGTTAATAAAAAATTATTAGTTTTAATAGATTTAAAAAGATACTGGTCTTGTAAATCAGAAATAACTTTATAACTTCGATAAAAAGGAGTAATATTAAAGTTAAATTTTATCATTAATTCTTAAAATTAATATTTTTACTAAACTACTATCTGAATATATCAAATTATTACAACAATAACTATAATGGTAAGAAACATTTAACACTTTTAAATCAGCATTAGCATTTGGTCTAGTAATTATCTTCCAAACAGTTCTAATCTGTCCAATAATAGGAACAATAACTTCAACTTTCTGATTTCCTTAAATAGTTTTTCTTGTATTTCTTGCAAAATGCATTAGACTAGCAATATACTAGATTTTCTGTGACAGTATGGTTAAGACTCGAACCTCGGTTTGATACAGTGCATGTGATTTTTAGAAATAGTGATTAACCATAGCGCTTGTATAAACTCCTTTCGTTCTAATGCAGGTGCATTTCCTCTAATAACTTATATTAACAAATCCCTAACTTTTAGGATAATAACACTAATGTGTTTTCTAATAACTTACCAATCCCAATCCCTATATTTAATGAGAATAACATTGGTGTTTAAAAATTTATGTCCTTGAAAAATAATTTAATTTGGACCCATCCTCATTTAAAAAAAAGAGTTCATTAATTTTGCTAAAGAGGATAATTCTATGATTGAGTTCGGTTCAAACCCCAACGATTACTAAATTTAATATGTGTGCAGTTTGTGGTGTTAAAACATTTGGCGTCCAGATTATTCGGAGCTCCCCCAATTGCATATCAATATGATAACAAAGCTAAATGGGTTTATAGCCTCAGAATATATTTGAATACAGTTTTTTAAATGTCAACGTGTTCTTGAAATTTTATGTCACTTATGTGTAAATATTTTTCCAGGCGGTAACGTAATATTATTTGGCCTTGAGTCCACAGATGACATTTTGAATGACGTAGTATAGCCTGAATTGTGGGCTCGAGTAGCGGAAAATTAAGCATAACACTTGGCTTGCTTCTAACACGTATTTCTCCCCGTTAACAGAACAGTTGGAAAATTCAGGATTATTTTAATTTGATCCAAGAGTATCTAGCTATTTGTTGATTTGTTGGAAGATTTGTTTAGAGATGAGCTAAGGTGTATATGCGCGTATGTAAGTGTGTATGCGTGTGAGGAAGAGATAAACAGGGCTATTTAGCATGTATTAGATGCTGATTTTCTAGATATAATATCCTTTTTGATTACTGTAAAAGTGAATAAGTCTGCTTTAATATATTCATACGCCGAGTTTTGTGGCTCTCCAGTATTAGAAAATACACATTCTATCAGAAGTAATGTAGATTTTGGTGTGGATATAAATTATTATTATTATTATTAGCACCGCGTCTTACTACCCGTTTGGGTTATACGCACTTACGCTAATGTGTAATGGTAGGGTGATTGTGAGATGAAATGAAGGACCTACAGTTTAACGTGGAATCCGAACCACGGTGGAGACCTGGCATTCCTCACATTCACAAGATGTCTTGTCAGAGGTGAAGGAAGGGTTTGGTAATCAGATAAATCTGTGCCGGGACCAAGGATTGAACCCCGGGTGCCAGCATAGAAGTCTGACACCTTACCCCTAGACCACCAGGTCACCTGGGATATAAAATCAAATTTAGATGTGGTATATTTAGCAAATATCAGATATTTCTCGACAGCTGGAAAATTATACATAGCTATAAATGTGGACAGCCAATTATATACCTGCACGAAATATTTTACGAAGTACGAAGATAAGAAATAATCAGATATTGCTAGAATTTATTTTTAATCATTACTTTTAATATCAAGTTATTTGCGGTTTAATCTATAAGGAAGGGAATTTTAATGTAAGTTCATCCATATTAACATTAGCGTTGAAAGAAGATGTCAAAAAAGGGCACTTGGCATGCATTCAAACCCCGACTTTAGATCTTCAACCAACCATAACACCTTATCACGTGCGCCTGCCAAGTTATATTACAAGAGTTATAACGGCATCAATTAGAATAATGTGATTTTAAATTCATTTTTTTCCATACTTCCCTCCATGAAAATGCAAGTGCCATTTTATTATATTCCTTTAAGACGGTAGTTACTCAATTTATTTGGTCAAATAATTAAAATTAAATTCTTGAAACCATTTTAATTTTGAATGTATGAGCGTTCAAATGTTTTTTATACTTTTCTGACCTTTTTAAAAAAGTCTATATATTATCATTATTATTCATATTTATATGTATTATTAAATTAATATATTTACATTTATAATAAAGTAATGTTCGTTGTATTTAATCTTTGGTTAAGTGAAATAGGAGACTAAATTAAACGCCACAACTTAATATATTCAATAAAGGCCATTATTAACATTATAATATGTTTATTACATCAATCATATAGTTTCACACTATCTGAAATTATTTTACCTTATTAAGTTTATCAGATTTTCATTCTCTAAAGTTGACTGCATTTTAAGTTTGTGTATGCTTTCTTCAGGTAAAATCTTTAATATCCTAGTGTTGCGTGGACCTCCATCACCTTAATTGACTCTTTCAGATTGGAACGTGTTCAACGTAAATTTGTCACTGCTTGCTATTATGGATTCCTTTTTACCAATTTTACAATTATTAGGGTAGAATTTGAAACCTCTTGGGGCTCCAAGAACTTTCTTACAAATAATTTATTGGAATATTCTTTTTATCAAAAAAGATAAAACAAAATCAGAAAGTTACTTAGAGATCACCCAATTAAGTACTTTTCGTTTGTTTAATGTGAACTATTTCTTAAATTGATATAATCTTATTTTTTATTTATTATCGCATCTTATTACCCGTTCGTGTTTTATGATTGTGTACTAATAACGCTAGTGATTTTATGGAATAAGGAGGTTAAATTTATAGAAAGTGTACCCGTATTTGCATGGAGGTTGAGTGTAAAACATGTTAGGGAAAAAATAGCCTCAGTACACCCGACTGAGATTCGAAACTCGATCTTCCCATCATCGGCAGTCTAGTCTACTGCGAGAGTATCACTGTTGAATCATCGATGTTATTGTTTTCCTTCTTTATTATTAGTTATTAATTTGTTTTATTGTAATCAATTGTACACCAACATACTGTAATTCATTTTTGTAAGAAATGTGTGTTCAGTGCTAGACCGTAGAGGTAGGGAGTGTTGGCTAGAACTTTAATGAAGTGACATAAAATTAAACTATGATTAGTATTATTATTAAAATGCAATAAGAAAAATAGCATAAAAATAATATAAATGTAATACATTTCCCTAATAATTTTTAAATATTTATGTTTAAATATAATGGCTCTAACTTAAAATGTTAATACAAAAATATGCATTTTGTTAAACTGTATAAAAATATATAACATTATCTGAGTATTCAACGATCATACAAAATTTCACCGAAATATACAAAGAGTATCTTAACTGCATTCGTTTATCTTCTTAAATGTTACTCAAATTTATTAGCCTGGATTACATTTTCAATGTTCATAAAAAGCATTAAAAATATTCTTACTTCCATTTTAATCAAATTATTAATTACTAAACGAATTAGATAGCAACGTGACTTAAAAAAGAAAGGCCCTAAAACTTATATCTTCATGATTTACATATTTATTTTTTATGATGGTTCGTTTGGAATTAGTACCGAGATAATGATCACGAGCAGTAAAAATATGGTTGATATTAAACACACTTTACATCCTCCCAATGAAGTGTTTTTTTTTTTGTTTTTTTCAAAGATGTCCCAGAATTGGTTTTCAAGCCTTTCATGGATGAAAATGACCATAGTTTACTATTGAAAATAATTTTTTTTATTGAAGTCCCTTTCAATTTTTAAATGTTAGGTATAAAGTTTATTTAAAATCTACTGGAAAAGCACATGAAAATATATTTTTTATTTTAAATAATACACTAAGCAAGACACTTAAATGTATTATATATGTCTTTATATGGTTAAAAGTATGTCAAATATTTCTTTATCATATCTTGCGCTAGTAAATTTAATAGTAAAATAATTTTATATTTGGAACTAAAGAACTCGATTCGAATTACAAAAAGTACGACCTTAGAATTTAACTTTTCGACTTTGTGTTCTTAAACAAAACACACACAAAAACTCTGCACGATGAATTGATCATCTCTGACTTTATGTTTAATCTGTTTACTCACTGAAATTCAATTTTTGGGCCGCTTTTTACTACCCATCTAGGTGTATGGCGTAGTTAAGGGTAAAGTCTAATTAAAAGAAGTTTTCCCACATTTTTATAGATGGATATTTGGAAACAATCTTTAATAATCCAGCTCAGTACACCTGACTAAGAATCGAACCCTTGCTTCCACTCCGTATCAAGAAAATTAGATCATACAATAGTAATGCCTTTGTCACTGTTCTATCGGTGTGGATTACGTCATATTCAATCATTGCTGCCAACTATATAGCAATTAACACATTAACACGGAATATATTTGGAGTTTAAAAAAGAATGTAGCCCGCCTCGGTGGCGTAGTTAGCTAACGCGCTAGTCATGTTGAGCTAGACTGCCTAGGATGGGGAGATCAAGGTTAGAATCTCGGTCGGGTTAACTGGGGTGGTTTTTCTTAAATTGTTTTTCACTCTCCTTCCATGAAAATGCAGGCTCACTTTCTCTAAATTAAACCTTCTCAATCAATTCTTAATCCTTTAGCGTAATTAGTACTTAAGCGTATAACGTGAATGGGTGGTAAGACGCAATGCTAAATAAATAAATAAATAAAATAAAATAAAATAAAAATGTAGCGTGAGTTCTCCATTATTTAAACTCCAATTATGATACTTTCTTAATATCGACCTCTTACCCGCCTCAGTGGCGTAGTTAGCTAACGCGCTTGTCGTGTTGAGCTCGACTGCTGAGGACGGGGAGATCGAGTTTAGAATCTCGATCGGGTGAGCTGGGAGTAGTTTTCCTAAATGGTTTTCCACCCTCCTCCACGCAAATGCGGGTTCACTTCCTCTAATTCAACCTTCACAATTCCTAAATCCATTAACGTAATTAGTACTTAAAGCGTATAACCCGAACGGGTAGTAAGACGCGGTGCTAAATATTATATTATTATTATTATATTGACCTCGGTGGTCTTGAGGTAAAGTTATTGCCTCAGCTCCCGATTATCGTGGGTCCAAACCCAGCCAGGATCGACCATATTTCTTGAGCTGTAAATATCCATAGGACATATTCCTTAAGAGGGGAAGTAAAGTCGTCGGTCATATGTCAAGTATGTGTTGTGTAAAAGAACACTGGGAGGTACGTGAAAATACCTTTTCCGGAAAAATTGTTAGGACCTTTTTTTATTCAGAGTCTCTGTAATTTAAAAGAAATACCATGATTCTGTTCGTTGTACATGTTATTGTTTGAAAACTAATATAAAGCGTTGAACTACACTGAATGTTCAAATGTTCTTATTGCATGTACCAAATTTAAAATAAAATAACATTTGTAATTTAATATTTCAAAATACATAGAAAAAGTTCTAAATTTATCCAACAATAATTGAACTATTATTATAATAGCTTTTGAAACAATTTAATGAACATTTTTTACCTAGCTTTGGTCATAGCATATATATGTATTGCTCTGTTGAAACTTTGAATTATGATTTAACCCTATATAAAACAAAATATTAAGCTACAGTTCCCCTCACAGGTATTATTATTTATAACAATAAGCTAAATTTACTAATCGTCGCATAACTAAACTATGAACGCTACAATATTAAACCGACAATTTCAAATACAAATATAATATCGTCCCAAATTCATATTTGGCTGATTTTTAAGTCTTTTATTTTTACAATTGTGTAAGTTGAAATATTAATAAAAACACTGTATTTGTATGTATGGCTTTGTGTCCCTGCGCCAATGTTTGATTAACGGTAAGTGTGTATCTATGTGTGCGTGTGTGTGTGTGTGTGTTTGTGTATGGAGGTTTGAGTTTGTGCGTGTGCGTGTGTGTGACCTTTCCTTCGCTGCTTTTAAACTAATTAATGTATCTCTACAAAGCTTTGTACACACATATAAACCTCTGGTAAAATTGTTTTTGATCTTCCTTGAGCCCACAATTTTGACCTATTAGTTTCAAAATAACCAAAATAAATAATCATTTTTGTGCTTATTAGGGTATATATATATATATATATAATTATGTAGTATTAATTTTTTTCGTCGCAACTTTCAAACCGTTCGGGCTATTATAGTTTTAATAATGCTAACAAAGTAGGGTTGACTTCAATGGTCAATAATCTTGGAGTTCATGGGTTCAAACCCAGGATATATCAACGGATTTTTCTTGAACAAGAATATTCCATAGCACAGGTTCCCTCGGAGGAGAAGTGAAGCTGTCGGTCCCATGTCGATTGCGGCATGTGAAATATCCCTGAAATGTGTGTGAAAATACCTTTACGGTGAAATTAGTAGGTCCTTACATGCTCACTAAAATAAATTTGGTGTGAAAAGTAATGAATAACAACCACAATTCCTACCTAAACTTTCCTGATACGTGGTATTTCTACCAGATGGTGCAGGTTGCACTAATCAGCCGAATATATAATTAATTGCATGCCCAGCTCCACCGTGATCGAAATCACATCGAACCAACATTCGGGTTGTTTAATTAAGAAGTATGAAGTAGGGAAGAGGGGGGTATAACGTATGTATTAGATTTTCCCGCACTTGCATGGAAGTAGAATGGAAAACAGGCTTAAAGATATCTAATTAACTTACATTTACAGTAGCCCCACGGCTTCTTTGGTGCTGACTGACAGCTGACGGCTGACGGCTTTGAAAAGTTACCAGACCAAATTATGTATACCTACACCGAACCATATGAGCTGCAAAAACATGTGTTTATCAGCTGTCAGTCAGCACCAAAGAAGCCACGGGGCTACTGTAGTTATGCTATCAATCATTTATTCGGTGCGTCAGATCAAAAAATACACGTTTTAACAAGCATATAAATCTCTTCGGTGGCCGAATGGTTTAAAACGTCTCTCTAGTGTTAGACTGACTTGCTGAAGATGGGTGTATCAGGGATTGAATCCCATTCAGGTCTACTGAGAGTGTTTTTTCTTAAATGGCGTCCCATTCTCTTTCTACTCAAATTTGGGTAGATCACCTCTAAATAATTTGATTCATTCCTAATTCCTAGCTCATTAGATTAATTATCACATATGCATATAACCTGATCAGGTAGTACCAAGTGGTGATTAAAAAAAAGCACGTGACATTTAAGGACTAGAAAAGGTACACCAAAGTTTTTAAAATATTTTGATGTAAGGAAAACTTTGTCCAAACTGGATTAAACTGTTTTTTATATTATTTGAGGCATTTAACTTCACTTTCTGAACCGACGACTATATCACAACTAGAATTTTTTTAAACTTAAATTTGGACCATACACAACACCCTACCTCCGTCCGTTAATTCATCACTTTGAATCAGGAAAACACCAATTTCACTAATTATTAAATACCTTGCCTCGCTGTGAATAAAACCTGGTACCCTTTTCTCGGAAAGCCGAAAGGCCACCGATCGATCTAAGGTGTTTGACTCAACAAAATTAAATTCACATATAAGTTAAAGGAATAATGTTATTGTAACGTTTTTGCTGCAATCTATAACCACAATTTCAAAAAATGTTAATTAAAAAAAATTATAAAACAAAACGGTAAATGGTGCGACCATCAAGAAGAAGTTTGGCACGTATGACTTATGGTATATTACTACAATTTTATATGATTGTATAGCACTTATTTTATAATTCATATTGATTATATTTTAAGACAGATTCCCGTGTCCAGGTATCATTTTTCATAATTTACGAATACAATATATTATGTGGCTGTATCTGCAATAAAAATTATTTTGATCTCCCAAGCTTCACTAGTCATGTACAGTACAATTAAGTGTAAAAGCGTTAACTTTCTCCAGAAAGATTGTTAATAAATTTGTATCAATTAATTTTGGTTAAAAATAGTTTTCCGCTCTCCCTCCCTGCAAATTCTGGTACACTTCTTATAACAATATCCTCAATCATCCCTAAAACCATTAGTGTAATTATACATAAGCGTATGGTTCAAACAAGTAGTAGACCACGGTGCCAAAAAAAAAACTTAAAGTGATGCTCTCATTTTCTTCCGAGTTTGAACAAACTTGGATTAAAATTAATATACAAGCTTGCGCCAAATTAGATTAAATTAATGATTTCTCACTATTGTTGGTTTTAGCTGCAAGTTCTTACTGGAACTGTTGTTTCAATTACATCACATAATAGTTTAATGAAGCTGTCTATGAAATCAGAGGAAAACAATTATATTTGGTAATGTTTAAGAAACTTTTGCCACAACTACCTGGCTTGAAAATGCTATTTTTACAAACTGGTAGTCAGAATAAAGATATGCAAGGTTTTAAATATTTTGTTTTTTATTAATGTAACTAAACTCCTTATGTCACATTTTTTATGTCATACGTGTTAATTGTTTATTCATTAAGACACCCATAGCTTAAAAATTGGGAGGTTTTTGAAACAAACATTTTTAAACTATAAATGTATGTGTATCTATGACTATTGTAAGGTGTGGTGTTATCATTAACTGGTTCAAACGCCATTATGACCGTAGAGCACACAGAAAACACGGTCATTATACTTTCCTGTTTCCACTTTCTTGCGAACCCTAACAGACGAGATATTGAAATCGGCAAAAATAATCCAATTTTAGATTTTAATCTCCTGAATCCTAAAAAAGTTGTTTTCATAATACCGTCTGTCTATATATCTGCGACGTTTTAGAGTGCACTTTATACAACCGAATATCTTTACTGTTGATATATCAACGCAAATCTTGTAGATACTGAAAGACTTGTTATTTCAAAGTTGTAAGAATATTAAAGGATAAAAACTTTTATCTGAAATATGTTTTTATAAAACAAACATTTCCCGAGTTATAAGCAAATAAAAAAAATATTTTAAAGTGGAGGTCTGGGAAATGGGAATCAAAAATGTTTACAGAACTAATACAACCCAGATAATCGTAAAAGTATTTAAGTTAGAAATTCCAAAATGGGAGGCCGGGAAATTAGGGTGAGCTCTCAAAATTTACAAAACTATATAAATAATAAACTTCTTGGCAAATTGTTAAATTGAAAATGTATAGGATACAACAAAACCCTAAAAGTGAACGAACACAAAAATCAAATATTATTTATATAGGAGAAGACATATTCTGAATGTGGGTAATGCCAGGCCTCCACCGTGGTTCGGATTCCACGTTAAACTGTGGGTCCTCCATTTCATCTCACAATCACCCTACCATTACACATTAGCGTAAGTGCGTATAACCCGAACGGGTAGTAAGACGCGGTGCTAATAATAATAATATAATATAATAATAATAATAATAATAATAATAATAATAATAATTTTTATAGGGGTGAATTAGTTAAGTGATAACATAGTTAAAATCCAGAGCAAATCTAGAACCCATCTAGTGGGAACATAACTATTTAAATAAACAACCTAGCATAGAACCATTATGCTCGTTGGCAAATTATGATGTCCCCTTTTTATTAATGTTTCTGTAACAATTAATATTATTTCACCTATGATCGCTGGGAAATGTGATGAGCTATTATAATTATGTTTATTTACCAGTTTATTTTGTTTTATTTTACTGATGCTATTATGCCAGGCCTCCACCGTGGTTCGGATTCCACGTTAAACTGTAGGTCCTTCATTTCATCTCACAATCACCCTAACATTACACATTAGCGTAAGTGCGTATAACACGAACGGGTAGTAAGACGCGGTGCTATATAATAAATAGTAATAATAATAATAATAATAATAATAATAATAATAATAATAATAATAATAATATAATAATACTGATGCCATTATCATAGGCACCGGAACTAGGGGATGAATGGGTGCATCCCCTCCCCCAACCAATCTCTTGGTGTTGGTGAAAGGGGGATAAGTTTAAGAAACAAATGTGCAATGGTTTTTATCACGATTCCCTCTACAGGTAACATCGAAAAAGGTTGATTAGTTTCATCCTTAAATTGCAAGACTTAATATTCCTTAATAACACACACACACACACACATGATTCTAACTAGTCCCTGATATATTATTTATATTTATGCAGGAGGAAGGGAATTAAATGTAGCCGATAGCAAACCTTTAACTCCCAATGTTATGATCAATATTATTATTATTATTAGCACCGCGTCTTACTACCCGTTCGGGTTATACGCACTTACGCTAATGTGTAATGGTAGGGTGATTGTGAGATGAAATGAAGGACCTACAGTTTAACGTGGAATCCGAACCACGGTGGAGGCCTGGAATTCCCTTTTGATAAATACATTTATGATAATATAGAAAGAATTAATTAAAAAATATCAATAAATATCAGGATGAAATAGTGATTTTTCAACTTTCTTATATACATAGATAGAGTGACTCATTGCTAGTGGTGATAAGTTATGTTCACGTACTTTATTTATTTAGCCTAACTTAGCATGAACCTAATGTCAATTTTCTCCCTTCCCTCTTTCTTCTTCCTCTCCTCTCTTGGTCAAAAAAATGTTCCGGCGCCCCCGCTTATGATCGTATTTTGACAAAGATTGCGTTCTCTTCTTAATGCACCCGGTTGTGCATTGTTGCTATACACAATGGCTGGATACTGTTCTATTTCAAATATTAAATTTATTTTAGTTTTATTGTTTGCCACAGTTGGTTTGGGGTTATTTTTCCTTTTCTATTTTTATACTTTGTAAATGATCTTTTTTTCTACAAGGATCATGGAAGATACCTCCCTATTTCCGACTAATAAGCAAATATAGCCAGTTTTAGATAAAGGTGCAAAACATTCTTTGTAGTGCGCCGTGATATTTATTTAATCTTCATATGGATAAAGGTTTAATAAGACTATTAAAATTTCAACAAAGAATAATCCAACATTGTTAGCTCACCACATATTAAAGGAACCCAAGCCCAAGTCAATAGTAATATATATTTATATGTTATTTATACATAAAGTTGAAATTTATAATATATTATTAAACTTATGTATGTATATATATATATATATACCACTTCGATGGCTGCAAGGTCTAACGCGCTATTCTCACAGTGGACTAGATGACGGGGATATAAAGGTTCAAATTTTGGTCAGGTGTACTGAGAGGGGTTTTACAAAAATTATTTTCCACTATCTCTCCTTGCAAATGTGGGTACACAATATAACTTTCCTAAATCCTTAAACCATTAGTGTAATTAGTAAATAAGCGTAAAGCCCGAACAGGTAGTAAGACGTCGCGAATAAAAAAAATCGTAATATAGTTTTGTCCCGACACCTTGTCACAGTCGATGATACATTTGCTCCTCCTAGGCTCAATTCCTGACATGGTCTGAATCATTCTTCTACTTCTTCAAGTCAACAACCTGAAGGTTGGGATTTGTTGTGATGTCTAACCATCTGGAGCTGGATACGCACTCAGCCCTTCGACTGGTTAGTGCTGCCTGCACCATCTGGTAGCAATCTCATATGCTAGGGGAGTTCGGGAAGTGTGGTGGTTCCCCGTGCAGTGTACAATGAATTTTCTATGAGCAAGAGTGAAAGGGCCTACCAATTTTGCCAGAAAATATATTTACATAAACTTCCAGGGTTATTTTACATGCCACAATCAACATGGGGCCGACTCGACGGCTTTATTTCCTCTCCGAAAGAAGTTGTAATATGGATTTTGATCGTTCAAGAAAAATTCGTCGATCTCGGCTGGGTTTGAACCCAAGAACACCAAGGTTAAACCGGAATATTTACTATTGGATATTTCGGGGTTTCCCTTTTCGCCATGAGGAATTGACGGTAAAATACTTTGTATTGTGTATTCTCTAGAATTAAGTTAGTTTGTAGCTCGCGTGATTATATAATTAATCCGTTCATAAAATGGACGTTTAATGCCTTTTTATTTTAATACATATTTTATTGGCTGTTGATGGGATTTAAACCACGGAACGTTAGATCAATAAATAGATGTATCAACAAATAAGATAATGATGATATTGGAAAATTGTATATATTTAGTCCAATTTAGATAGAAAGGAACTTTTAGACAGCTATAAAAGCTACTAAAACAACTTGAATACAACCAATAAGCGAATACCTGTGATTTGCAGCTGTCACTTTTCGTAGGAAATATCAATACTTATGAAAAATTACTAATTTTAAAATAAACTATTATCAATATACCTGCTTCAGTGACCAAATGAACTAAGACGTCACTCTCTGAACAGACTTGACTTCCAATGACGGATAGATCAGAGTTCAAATCCCGGACAGGTGTAGGCTACAGTAGATGGTTCTTCTTAAATGGTTTGTCATCCTCCCTCCACGCAAATACGGTTAAATTGGACCTTCTTTATCCCTAAGACATTAACATAATTAATACTTATGCATATAGCCCAAATGGGTGTAGGACGCGCTGATTAAACAAAATCAAGGTTTACCGAAATAAATAAGTTTATATTTTCTGAAAGATCTTTCCTGCTAGACTCTGATTACATGTAGCTCTAGTCACTGATACCGTGTTTTAAAATTAAGGTGGGGTCGAAGGGGAGGAGAGAGAAGGTCTGTGTTGTTACAGTTTTTAAAGTTGTTTCTTTTTGCCAAAATAAATTAAACATTACTCGTATAGAAACATAGAGTTTAATTTTCTTCGCAAAGTGATATCAACATTTCTTGATTATCTCTCATTAACATAGTGGCATTAGATGAGAAACTTTAAAATGAAGAGAAAAAGTTGTCATTAAATAACAGGACACCCTTGACAGATATTCAACAATTACTATTGAGGGTACCATGTGAATGAAACATAATTATATGATTCTACTGAAGAATTTTTTATTTACATTGACCGACAAAATATTTGTCTATATAAACTGCAAAAACATTCGCTTATTCTCCCGTCCCTTTCCACTCCAACTTGGAGCTAACGATTTTTTTTTTTTTTTTTTTTTAATCCAAAACTTTCCGCAACCTCCATACAAACTAAATCACAAAGCCCCTTTGGTAAACCCTACTATAGAACCTACCTGGGAGGTTTGCCTCGCATTCATAAGTAGTGCTCGCTGGTACATTGGATTACACTATGATCACTGTACTACCTTGTAAATATTCTACAACGATCTACTGCTCACAAGGGTGAAGAGGGGGCTACTATGGGAGGTCATGGACTGAACCACTCCGAGCTAGTGCATACAGTAACACTGCGGGTAGAATTTCTAATATATGTTTCAAACTGTGGTCCGCAACTTAAAAGAATTATTTAAAATTAAGTTGTAGTAAGACACGGTGATAAAAAAAACTAAGTTTTTTTTTATCACCGTGTCCCACTACCGGTTCGGTTTAAACACATACGTAGTAACTCTAGTCCATTCACCATAGGAATGGTGGTAACTGAAAGCAAACAAAAATTATCATATCTAATCATATATATTCATTCGCCAAGCCATAAGTTCTGCAAGACCATACATATTGAGTTGTTATATTTGGCAAAAAAAATCTTTCAACACAAACAATTTATCTTTAGTTATGTTTTTCTTTTAACCGTTTTTGCATCTTCTGCAAGCGGTCGGTTACCACCACCCTATGGTGAATTGACTATGCTAGTGTGTTAGGGATGAGAAAGGTTAAATTTAGAGGAAGTATACCCACTTTTGTGTGGGGGTAGAGTGGTAAATAATTTAGGATAGAACACCCTCAGTAGACTAGACCAATATCCGTACCCCAACCTCCCCTCACTTGCAAAATTAAGTTCTAAAACCATGTCGTCACCTTAGCTGGTACCGAGTTTGTTAACTGCTCCAGTTTTTTTAGCACCTCGTCTTACTACACGTTTTGGTTATACGCCTATGTACTAATTATACTAATGAGCAGGAATTAGGAAGGTTTAATTGAGATAAAGTGCACCTGAATTTGCATGAAAAGAGAGTGGAAAACCATTAAAGGAAAACGACCCTCAGTGGACCCGACCAGGATCGATTCCCAATCTCCCCATCTTCTGCAGTCTAATCTAACACGAGAATAGCGCGTTAGATCACGCGGCCACTAAGTGGGTAACTGCTACAGTTACAGGACTAAGACTACTAAGGTATTGTAGAGGAAATGCACCTTTATTAGAGTGTATAGTGAATAATAAAACAACCCCCTAATATCATCTGGCTTGGTTTTGACCGTCGTGTCACGGACAATCCAGTATATTGTAAAAACCCGCTACGAAGGTTGCATGATCTAAAGCGTCGCTCTCGCAATAAGATTGAACTACTGATGACTGGGAGATTTGGATTTAAATCCTGGTCGGATGTACTGAGGGAGTTTCTTCCTAAATAGCTTTCCACTACCCATCCATTAAAATACAGGCGCAATTTCTCTAAATTCAACTTTCTTCATGATTAACAAATTAGTATAATTAATACATATGCCTATATTCCGATCATGGTGACCTGGTGGTCTAGGGGTAAGGTGTCAGACCTCTATGCTGCCGGCCGGGGTTCAATCCTCGGTCCCGGCACAGATTTATCTGATTACCAAACCCTTCCTTCACCTCTGACAAGACATCTTGTGAATGTGGGGAATTCCAGGCCTCCACCGTGGTTCGGATTCCACGTTAAACTGTAGGTCCTTCATTTCATCTCACAATCACCCTACCATTACACATTAGCGTAAGTGCGTATAACCAGAACAGGTAGTAAGATGCGTGATGATAATAATAATAATAATAATAATAATAATATTTCCGATCAGATAGTAAGACATGGTGCTAAGAAAGGGTGATATTAGCACCTTATATCACGTGGCCCCCAGGCTAGGTATGGACGTGATTGGGTCACCAAAGGAATTGATTGGCCTTGACCGTGTTTCAAGTCACCTCTGAATGTCAATGATTCGTATTCCCGTTGGGGAGACTTTATGGATATATTTTTCTATAGGATGGATAAAAGGACTAAAGTTATCTGTGTGCTCGCTCTTTCGTAACTTTTTAACTAAATCAAGGATCAGAACCGAACTTAGAAGACAAACAAGCCACTCACTAAGAAACTTCAAAGTTTGTTCTTTGAAATTATTTAATATTATGTTATTTCGGAACCATGGATGTTCAAAATTGATACGTTCGAAATATTTTGACCATGTTCAGCAATATAAAATAACAAAAATATGTTATCTATCTTTGATCGTTGGCGTCCTTAAGGTGGGAATGTCGGGAATGTGAACTAAGGAAAGTTTTTTGCGTTTTTATTGCAACACTTTGTTTCGCTAAAATAACTAATATATTGCGCCAGTATATACATAGAGTTTAATTTTCTTATCGTGGTGGTATCAACAGTTGTTGAATATCTGTCATGAGCATGGTGGCATTAGATGACAAAAATTATAAATGAAGGTATAAAGTTGTCATTAAATTTCAAAACATCCTTGGCAAATATTTAATAGCAAATGATATCACCATTTAAATAAAATTATACTCTATGTTTCTAATGGGACAATATTGGATTTATTTTGAACAAAAAAAGTTTTACTATAAGAAAATACAAAGAGATCATCTTTAGTTCACATTCCTTAACACACGAAATATTTGAATATTTGCTTTAGCGAGTTAGGTATGATGGTATTATAAAAGTAGAATTTAAATTAAATGTATACGTTTTGCTGGGAGAGGTAGAGAGATAGGGTGTGGAGTTAAAGCATTAACGAAACCCCACCTATGTACACCCTCCCGATATCGGAACTCTTGACCTCCCTCCACGTCGTCGGCAGACCCGACTAGATTAGGCTGACGTCTTTTCTCAGCGTTACCACAGCTGTGAGCTACGTTTTCTAACGTCAACATGCTACTCGAGTAATTAAAACTATCTAAATCGGTGTTACTCAAAATGTGGTCCTCGGACCACTGGTGGTCCACGGTTACCCATCAAGTAGTCCTCAGGATTCCAAGAAGCTTAGTAGTAATTGTTACTGCCCCACCCCAGCCCATGGGCAAATCTGTCAGGATGACTTTGTGGGTTGGGTTGAGTATCGTAAGACTTTCAAACTGGGGAGGTGGGGTAACGACAATTATTACTAAACTTAATAGATGTTGGGTTGCCTAGTAGTCATTTATTCAGAGATTTGATGGATATTACTAGAATGTACAGTGTGTTATGTTGGTTTATAACTTTAGTTTTACAGGTATTTTAAGGAAGGTCCCCAACTTCTGTCAGTGTACTAACAGTTTCAACAGCACGCTTATTGACCTAGCCTAGATGTTAATGTCTCTAAATCTCGTAGGAACTCGCATTGCATCTACTATGACGTGACTCGAGAATCACAATAATTTCGAGTACTTGGGAGACTCGATCACCCTCCATTCCGCCCCCCACCCCTTCCACGAACCTGTGCAATGCTTCCATCCACACCCGGAACATTCACCCAGAATGGCCATCATCGGTCAGGCAGTGACAGGTCACAGGGCATTGGGAGATGAATCCCTTACTTCGACTTTGAAGTCCTTTCTTTCATTATTATGGCCATAACTTGAAGTTTTAAGTCCCAAAATGGGCTCTTCCCTCTCTATAAGTTTTCCATAATCTATATTAATAATATGTATCTATCTTACATGAACATTGCGTGATAACAACTACACGTAGAGGTACGAAATTTTAAAATTAATAGTCCCTGTGCATAAACATGTGCACCTAAAAGCTGTAATCTTTAAATTGTGATTATATTGTTTTAATCTATTAAAAACTGTTTCGGAAGAAATCAAATGAATAGATTTATTTATGTCTGTTTGAAGCAAATAATAGCCTTGACACCCACCTGCGTAGCCGCGTGGTCTAACGTACTACTCTTGTAGTAGAGTGAACTGCCGATGACGGGGATATCAAGATTCTAATCTCAGCTGAGTGTTCTGAGGGCGTTTTTAAAAATTGTTTTTCATTCTCTTTCCACACAAATGTGGGTACATTTCCTTAAATATTGCATTCATAATCCTGAAAACCATTAGCGTAATTAGTACATAAGCGTATAGTCCAAATTGGTTTCAAGACACGTTGTTAAAAAAATAGAGTTGACCGGGGTAACCACGTAATGATAAGTTGACAACAATAACTATTATTGTGGTTGCGCATGACTAATGATATAGGGAAGGTGATGTGAGCGGCCACAAAGCAGGTAATGAAATAGTTAAAGCCACCTGTAGGTAGCTGACTGACGCTTAGGTGTGATAGGTTGTTTTTTTGTAATTTCCTTTATCAAAGTACTGGCAAAAAATCCAAACACATATAAACAAATGAGTGAGAAAATTTAAATAAAGCATGAGTTATTGAATAAAACAATTCGTTATCAATGGATATAAAAGCTAAAATAAACAATTATTTTAATAAAACCATAAATAGAAGAAAACCAGAATCTAATATTTCTTTAATAAAGATTTACTTAGTAAACAGTTCAAGTAAAACATGTACTTGAAGTCATTAATTCATTTGATTTCAACTTTAAGAAGAATAAACAGAGACAGCGGCGCAATAATAAAATCAATAAGTTATTATTGTGAGTTTAAAGTTATCTATGTAGATCACTCAATGGACTATTATCAACAAAAATAATTTTACTATGTGAGATATATACAGTATATAGGAACTTATGTATGGTTGGTCAAATGGGAACCAAATGTCTTAGAACAAATCACCGATACTCTTTTAACAATATCTGATTACCTTGGCAAGACTCCACAAAGTGACACTTAAGCTCAATAATAATAAGTTTTATTTATTTGAGTAATTTTCATGTATTTTGAAATAAAAAATATACTAATTTATATGTGCATTTTTTTAAACGCGTAGTTCAAAAGTGTTTCACAATTTTTTGACTATCTTTTTTAGCCAAAGCTAAAAAGCCATTTATATTAAAAGTATATTTGATAGCAACAATGAACAATCACACAGACAGTAATAAAATAATGTTCTCATTAAAAACTAATACAACCCTTGTTCTAGACCCCCTGGCCCGTTCGGTAATCTCTGAGTTTCAGAGAATGGAAATGAAAAAGTTTACAATTTTTGTAAACGTAATAGCGTAAAATAACTTTTCGAGTGGAAAGGTTATTCAAATAGAGTTTTTATTTTAAAAGCTAAAATTTGGTATATTTTGTTTGGTTGTCCTTGTCTAAGCTTATATATTGACCCTACACTTTTTGCTCTCAAAACACTATCATTATGTAAATATATTGTTTAAAAGTCCAAATTAGTTTATTTTTTTATTTTTTCATTTAACTACCTTCAATTTAAAAACAAATAAACGTTAATCTATCTATAATATAATTAATTTCATGTTCTAAAGCTTAATCTATATACTCGGTATTTTTCATTTTCTTGAAGTTCTTTAAGTTCATATAATTTTAACTTTGGGTAAACATTCCGTTCCCTTGAGTACATGATTTCGTGTCAAATAATGTGAACGTATAATACGTCTTCCAAAAAATTCGTAAAAATAAAAATAATTTTCAGCAAATTCTATTTTTTTTTTAATATTTACATTATTTTAGTCTTTTCTTAGTGTTTTTATAACGATATCCTCAATATATTAAAGGTTTACATGAATTACTATTAATGGTGGCTAAAAGAAAGTACGATACATTTAGAAAATGGTGACCGCTTAGTTTTTTATCATTGGTGCGTTCATTTAGATTCGCAAATCGATGTTCACTTATTTGTACTACCTACAATTGATTCTCCTTAGCCGTTCATAAGGACAGTCCAAAAGTAAGTTGTTTTTCCTAGCATCACGTCTTACTACCCGTTCAGATTATACAACTATGTACTAATTTACACTAATGTGCTAGGATTAAGAATGTTTAGTTTAGAAGAAGTGCACCAGCATTTACGTGGAGGGAGAGTGGAAAACTATTTAGGGAAATAAACCTCAGCGCACCCAGCCCAGGTTGAACCCCGGTCTTCCCGTCTTCGGTAGTTTAGTCTAACTTGAGAGTAGCGCGTCAAAAGAAAGTTAAAGTTGATAAAACTTCTTTCACAGTTCTTCCACGACAAGCTGCCGGGTGCCACAAATCATCTTATCCCGGGCTTGGGTGCTACGTGATTGAGCCGGTTGGGCTGTCACAGACATCCCAAAGCCCTTCTCGGATAAGTGAGATGTGATTGGTCAGCGGGAGGCTCTCATCCAGCCCTTTCGATTGTGGACATGTAAAAGAACCCTGGAAAACGTGCGAAAATAAATTTCCTGACAAAATTTGTAGAAACTCTCGCTATAGAAATTATCCTTTGCTGATAGAATCGGTAGGTTCAGAAAGTGTACGTCAAATACCTCAAAATAATATAAATAAACAAACCTAGATGTTTTTGTTTCGGAAATCTTTCGTGCAATGCAACAACCTGTCCTTTCAAATACGCCTTAAATGGTGCTACCTGTGGTTTTGGGACATGATAAGCTTGGTTATCTGGGAGCATTATTAGAGAGGATGCTTTTCTGCGATTGTGATACCAACTTCTAAGTATTGCTAAATGCTACGGACATACGGGTCAGACTTTGTGTGGGGAAAGAGCAATCTATTAGTGTAAAGTCAAGCTCTTCAATGGATAAAGGGACCATACGTATATGTATTATGCAGACGGGACTTTGAAATAAAATCAATCCTACACAAGTGGACATTGGTCGTTCCTCTTCACCCCTTAAAACCACTACCTCTCATTTTCCCCTCACCCCGCAATCCTCAAACATTCTGTAACCACTTTTTTTTTTTTAGAAATGATAGTCATGGAGTTACAAGAGAACAACAATATAATTTAATGGAAATAAAAAAAACTGTTGATATAAAATAACAATTTATAAATATATCAATATTAGCTAGAGTTACTTGAGTCGAAGGTTTTAATATTAAACAAAACTATTTTATAAATATATAAATATTGAATAGAGTATCCAAAGTCGAAGACTTTAATATTAAACAAGAACAGTTCATAAATATTTAAATATATACTAAAGTGACCATAGTGTAAGACTCAAATATTAAACAAGCTCGCCAATCATGCCAACAATATTCTGGATATTACAATAATTAAATATTCCAAGATTACTAAGCAAATACATTATAATATTCCCCCACCTCCCGTGCTAATAATCCGTCCAATGACATACCAAACACAAGTGATATAAAGAAGGGGTTTAGAAGATTACTTACAACAACAAATAATTCGTGCGCATCTAATATTAATAGCACAGCGTTAAATATAAGTGTCCTGCCTAACAATGAATCCCAAAGAGATATAGTCATAAAGTATTATACAAGTCAAGGTGCGATCAACTTTCCCTTTAACCACTTAAGGCAATCCAAAGCTATTGAGGTTATAAGTATATTATAGAGAATTAAGCGTACGTTTCCCACACACTAATAAACGTTAATAGGTGCTATCAATGTTATTTTACCCTGAAATTCGTTCTCCAGCGAACGACGCCAACATTTAATCAGAACGTCTGTAAGAGCGCAATCAAAAGCTAGTCGTCTGGAGGTGAAATCAGAGAGTACGTTTACATTGGAGCAAGGATTAAGTTTCCCCTAAAGGTTAAATAAAATAAGAGCGTGGTTGAAAATTAGCCACGCTGATACCAAAAACCCACCCCATGATTGAAAATTTAAATTTATAAGATCAAATCAATAATTTTGAAAATATTCCCACACATTTATCCGAAAGATAATTTTTAAGGATTGAACTAAGACTCAACTTAATTTTCCACTCTCACCTTTGGTACGCCTATGATACAATGAGTGACAATGTCTACAAAACACTGCCATAAATATCTTCAGACTACATGTCCTCAAAGAATAGGGGAGACCAAGTGGGAGAGTGGGGGTGAAAGGGACGAGATCTCGAAGCGTGTAGAAGCTTCGTTGGATTGACTAAAACAGAAAATGTGCTCGGACAAGTCAGGCAGAAGAAGTAACAACTAGGTGCGCAACGTAGCCTTCATTTGTTTGCCATGGTTGTGGCCTTTATTCTTGCACCGCACCGAGTCCCGTCTCCCATCAGTCAGCCAGATAGTGTGTTAGAGGGAGGAGGTGCGGCCAAGCGTGTGTTGTGTTGGAGTCCAACGCGCCGGAGGGTGAGTGTTGTGCCATTTGATTGAACTGTTATAATGTAGCTTGTTACAACTCCATCCCCCCAATAACACCACCACCAGCCCAAAAGAAATAGTTTATATGTTGGTTCTTCGTCACATGTCTATGTTATGGACATTTTGTAGGTAAAATACGATTAAGTTTTTTGAACGCTTGCTTCTACAACTGATAATTATGAATTTTGTATAGGATAGTTTTCCGTGGAGGGAGAGTGGAAAACAATTTAGTAAAAACAACCCTTGATACACCCGACTAGGATTAAATCTCGATCTCATCGTCATCGGCAGTTCAATCTATTGTGAAAGTGATGCCTTAGACCATTCAGCCATCAAAGTGGGTATCGTTTTAAATAATATTAAAATCATTTCATTCAGAAAACACTTGGAAAAGTCGTATTATATGTAGCCTATATCAATAGTGGTTGAGGCATCTAGGACGTTAGATTTGAGTTAAGCTTGAATGACATTGACGGAAAGGTTGGGATTTGAAACTCAGATTGGTACCATGTGAAAGGTTTTCTCAATAAGGGTTTTCCTTTTTATTTTTCCCATACTCCCTCCATGCTATGTGAGAACAATTCATGTAAGTTACCCTTCTCATATATATATATATATATATTATATATATATATATATACACACTTAGATTAAGTTGTCCCCTTCGAGTGTATAAATATTTTCTTATCGCATCATGCCTTACTATCTGTCCGTACAATTCACCTTTAGCTACACTTAATAGGCTAGTTATGAGAAAAGTTTTAATTCAGGGTGAATCACCAATATTAATTGGAGGAATAGTAGAAAAACGTGTTGGAAAAGCCACCTAACTACAACTGTCTACGATTTGAACCCCAATCTTCCCAGTCACTGGTAAACCAGACTAAACGATCTTGACGTTAAATCTGCGTGCCCATAGATGAATGTAAAACTAATATTAAAGTTATATAACTATAAAATATAATTAAATCATGGTATTAAGATCGGACAGCTATAAACGCTTCTAAAGCAACTTTAATTTGTCTACCTTAAAACAAATGCTGTGCAACTATCACTAATGATAAACATTATAAATGCCAATAAAATACATACATATATACAGATATAAAAAATCACGCTGTTCCCTAATGGGGTAGGCAAGAAACTGTGCATATAGCTCAAAAAACTACTCAATATTTAATCCATCCTCACTAACTTTTTCCACATTTACTTATTCTTGAATACTCCATTCACTTAAAAAAACATCCATATACTGAGTCATGCATATTCTATTGTTCTTAAAACTCTTAATGTTACTCTTTTTCCAACATTCATCCAAATCATTTAGCTACGCCATGGCCTACTCCTTCCTTTTGATCCACACAATCTACCTTCATATATATGTTTTATCACTCAATCCACACTCATCCTTTCAACATACCCAATCCAAAGACGGCCGCTACTTTAACATTGACGTATTGGATTCCCTTTCAACCCGCACTCCTTCAGCACGCATTCATTACTGACTCTGTCCATTTTAATGTTTACACAAATATTTTTTGTGTGTCTCATTCCAACTGCATTCATCTTAATCTTGTGTCTCTCCCGACAAATCCATGCTTCATATCCATACATCAATGAGCGATAAGGTAAGTGTATGTATGTAAACTCATACAGCGATTTCACCATATTATATTGGAGCACGATATGATTTATAAAGGAAGTGTGAAAAAACAAAGTGTAGCCTTTATAATACCTCGTTTATTTGAAACATAATTATTCATATTTGACAGCAAATATATTTTTAATGAAGATTTTCCGTATTACATAAAGGGTCACTGATTTAACCGCCTTATATCTGTGCATCCCATCTTATCATGATTACAATTATCTGTCTTGTTGGCTATTAGGAAATAAAAAATATGGCTAATTGTAATATTCTAACATGGTTTTTGACAATAATAATTCTTAATATCAGAGAGGATATATTTGTTAAAAATATATATATATATTTGTACCAAGACGTCTGTACAATGTAGTGATCAATCCCGCCAATAAACATTCCATGGACTTAGCCCATTTCATCGTTGCTTCCCGCCATCCAGGTCATGTCAACTTAAGACCCGACTGAAGGAGGTGTGCACAAAAACGTTTAAACGTGTGTCTACAGCATGCATAATATCCCGCCAGAGCGCAGTCTCCCCCGGTTATGGACAACGCCCAAGCATGTGAGCTAGTGGAAGAAAATAATAAGTTCTCCTGACTGTTTCCCCACCACGCACCTTCAGACAAACATTGCAGTGCACATGCATCTGTACAATATCGCTTTATGAGGGGCCGTTGATGACGTACCGTTCAACACCTCCAACTCTAACCCCTAAAGGGTACAATAACAGGAAAGAGGGTGGGTGTAATCTATAAGGAATTTAATGTAACAAATATAAGAACATTTGAAAATTTAAGAAAAAATTGAATTGTTTATTCAAGGTAAAATAACAGAGGTAAATAAATAATACATGGCCTCACAAGGCAAACTGGAGAGTGTTGAAAAACATATAACTAAGGTGGAGGCTGCGCTTGTGCAGTACATTTGAGGATATATTTCACAATACCAAAGTAATAGTAGTGCTTGACGAAGACTACGTTTAAAACAAACAAGTAATAACATAAATTATTTATTTATATGAACTAGTCTGAAAGAGACCCAATAATTTTTTTTTAAATCGTTAGTATAGTAATAAAGAGCTTAAAGAGCTCATCTAACTGGTTAACAAAGGGGCTGAATCACACTTGTAACTTCAGACTAAACAAACAGGTTAAATCATTAAACCTTTGAAACCTTACTACAAAAATAAAGAGCTTAATAAGCTTGAAAAGTAGTAAGGTATTTCCTTTATTGTAATATCAAAGAGCTTAAATTCCAACCAAACCAATAGGTTAAACAATTAAACCTTTGAATCCTTACTATATTAAAAAATATCTTAATGAGCTCTTCTACACTCTTAACAAAGCACCTAAATTACCATAGTGAATTCCAACTAAATCATTAAATTTTAAGGTTAAAATTTTATTTCAAATGGCAATTCTGATCAAAATAAATTACACAAAGGTTTGACTTCCCGGCATAACTCAAACTTTTGTGGGGCTAATATTTCCACCACCTTTGAAGTAATCTAGAAGATTCCAGCTTGTTAATATTTAACATTATAATAGAAAAACAAAGCAATACTACATTAAAATACCAGCAATCTCTCACCAAACGAATTGGAATCGTTAAGTTATAATTATAAACCAACAAAAATAAATTACTCATATAATTTATTCAAAATACATATACAAAATTGTATCAATAATTAAACATTATCAAATTTTAAAGTTAAATAATTATCGGTAACCACAAGTGCAATGAAATGTATATTTGAACTAAATATTCCAAGCAAGAAAAAATAAAAATTGGATACCTACTAATAAGTCTAAATATTACAAAGAAATTAGCATCCAAGTTGCGAAAGGAAACATTAAGTGTTCCATAAAAAAATTTACTTTCCAAAATAAATCTTCTAGTGAGAAATTACGACGCCTACACTGAACGATTTTAATCACATAATTAACTAAAGTGTTCAAACACCCAAACCCATTATAGGTCGTTTATATTTTAATATGTAACAAAATATAAAAAGTGTGTATTCTCTCATCATGGAGCAATTATGTACAGACCCAACTTCTCGTGGAGGTGTCGGATTTAATAGTCAAACATGTTAGCTGAACACCAGCTTTATATAGGGCTAGTTTATGTATATAAAGAGGGAAAGCTTTATATTAAAAGTATAATGCCATGTTGCAAACAGGTGTTAGAAACATGGTTCTCTTGTTAACAACCGTCATCATCTTGACACGTCACCTAGACACGTAGACCAGAACTCTGGTGAGTTGGCAGTTAAAACACGTGAGGTTCATCTGTCGGCTGGCTAGGCCAATCAGCATAGGTCTAGATCACCTCATTGAAGTGATTCGTCTTCATACTTTGCCAGTCTTCACTTCATCATAGAATTCGGTGCGAGCTATTCGGTCATGGAACTCGTGATAATCCAGAAATAGAGTAAGTGAGTAAAGAAACATATTTTAGACATAGTAAGGTGTTGTAAATGTTTGATATTGTATGATGTCTATATGTATTGCTTATTTGGGGCGTGTAGTTTGATGCTAATGTTACAATGACCGATAAAAAATTAAATTATGTACTGACTATTTATTTACCGAGAAGGACTGTTTAAAAGCCAGTGATTATTTTTGTAATGTTCTCTTTGATGTCCAGCGAGCTGTAGGCACTTTCTCGTATTAATTTGTTAGTTAAAATTCATTTTTGGCCTGTTTATTTCTATTACGTTTCTATCAAAATTACATTTTTGGGTATAACTATTTAAGGCTATGCGAGGGAAAGTACGTATTACGTTTTGGATCAGTTTTATTTATATATATTTTTTTTACCGATTTACATTTTGGTCTGATTTGTATGCTAAATTGATGTCTGGATCTAAGGACGTTATTTGACTTCTCATCGATGTGTATATTTCACATGTAGATAACTCACGTTTGATGCATTCTTTGTTTTATCTAGAATCTATTTAATATATCAGTATAAGGAGTAGGTCTGTAAAACATGTAACTTTATGATTAGCTTAAATTAGCTATAACTTTGCTACATAACCTCTAGGACGATAATGTTCTGTAAAGTTGTCATGGCAGGAGTATTTAATGTTTTTATATACGTAACTTAAATAAATATGTCTGGTATTGTGACTATCCCACTTCTCAGACAGTTGATGCCACCTTTAGATGGGTAATTTCATGTATAGTTAAGCGCAGAATTCTCCTATGTATTTTTAATTATGTATATTTTCTAATATTATACTTTAGTATTGTGAAAGGTAAAGATATCTAGTATTAAAATTAGACCATCATATTACGCGTATTAGCCTCGATGGCTCATTTTAGTATTTGTTTTTGTTTTTTGGTAATACTCATGTTTCAAAGATTAGAGTTTCAATGAATATAATATTTTTATAGGGTTTATGCGTATCCCCATTCATTGTTTTAAGCTACTACTTTACCACATTTGAAAAATTGTTGTTTGAGAATAAACGGGCTTGTATAGTCTATTGACCATGTTTATATGACTTTTTTTTTTCAACATTGTTATGTCATGATCCATTACCCTCTATCTGCTTAAGTTCGTTTTCCTACTCTCCGCTATGTTTACTATATTTTTGGGGGAGCTAAGATGGGCTTGATAAATAGTGATGTTCAAATTACGAATTCTGTAGAATATAATTATTTCCATTAGTTCTGCTGTTTGCATAACTTTGTACACTGGTCAGTTGCTGGCGCTTGCTATAGATATAGTCAACCAACCGAGTTGTCAGTATAATTTTTTTTTAACGAGATTTGCACCACTTTCATGTCTAATTAATAAATTCAAGAAGGTTTACAGCTTATAGCCGCCTCAAATCCATACAGATTATTTTGGAGAACACCTTTTATAATCAAGTTTAAAACTCAGCTGTTGTATTTATATAGTACACCAGATGTTAAAATCGTTCCAAGCTGAGATATATTTTTAAGGTTATAAAAATAAGTACATACGCAATCATTCCACAAATCAAACATAAACCAAATATATATTTAACAAAAAAATACTTAATCTGTGATCAATATAGTTAAGGTTTTTACTACCCATCCGATGTATACGCAATTTAATTACGTTAATGGGATAGGGATTATGAAGTTAGGATTTAGACTAAATAAAAGAGCATTCGCGTGGAGTTAACGTGGGAAACCATATAATAAACACCACTCTCAATATGATAATGCCGTATTCTAACCTCGACCTCCCTATCATCATTTAAAAATAAAATTCTACTCTTCCTTCACGCAAACCAGTGTCCACTTCTATTTTTATTTATTTTTAGAAGCACATCTTACTAACTGTTCGGCTTATGTACTAGCTAAGATAATGCTTTTAGGGATTAGGAAGGTTATATTTAAATGAAATTTACTTGCATTTGCCAGAAGAGAAAGTAGAAAAACATGTTTGAAAAACCACCTTTGGTACACCTGACCGAGATTCGAACCTCAATCTCCCCGTTATTGGCATTCTAGCCCACTGCGAGAGAAGCGCGTTAGACCATGCGTCCACCGAAATGGATTTATAAATATGTTCTTCCTGACTCTTACCCCGTTTGTATAAACAGGAGGCTAGGCTGGATGGGTTGTAAGACGTGGAGTTCGAGGTGTTTTCATTTACCTTTAAGTAAACCAAATGCAACATAGCATGTAAATGTGAGTCAAGTGACGTTAGTTCCACTAAAAAAAAAGTAATCCTCAAGCCTTTGTAGGGCATACAAATTACCCTTCAAAGGGTTGTAACGGGGTTAATCTGAGGGCTCAATTCAAACATGGACTATCTTTAAAGTGCTGAAGGGCAGCCCACCTCTTAGGGTGTAACGATGCATTAAATTTCACAGAAAATTACTTTAATTCCAAAGCGGACTTTGGTTTAATTTCACAACGCAATTCATTAAGTTAACTCGCTGTTGCGTGAAATTACCCTTTCATTAAGTCGATTCCCTCATTTATCTATTTTTAAGTTTCTCTTATTTTTCCGTTTGTTTCAGCGTCACTAATTTGACTACCTTTGCTATGAGCGGTTGATTTTCTGTGATATTTCGTGTAAGGTTAATTTTCTGGGTCCACGAAGAGCTATCAAATTCAGTCATCTATGTGTAGCAACCACGTCTTCTTATTTTAATTGTAAAGTTTAAATAAGGTGATGGAGTTTGTATATCAGTTATAATACAAAATACACAAGCTGTTGACTAAAATAATCATTTTGTTAGACTTTAAAATAATTTTGTCTCATATTTCTTGTTTTTTTAAAATAAATATTTGCTTGCACGTGGTCCAACGCGTCGTTATCGTTTGAAACTGGATTGCTAGTAAAAAGGAGCTATAGGGTCAGATCTCAGTCGGATGTAATGAGCGTTTTTTTCCCTCAATTGTTTCCTCTTTTCCTCTACGTTAATATGGGAATATTTCCTATAAAAATTCTACCTTTCTCATCCCTATTCGATCAATGTAATTAAAATATAAATACAACCCAAACGGAAACCAAGGCATAGTGTAAAAACATATAAATATCTTTAAAATTATAAAACTAATGGATCAAATACAAATAAATATAAGAATATCAATAGCTGAAATAAATTGAGGCATGGACAGACAAAGAGAAATTAAAGTTTTTTTAAACAATTTATAAATTGGTAAAAAAAGTATAATTTCAATTTGCTCATTTCCCAATTTATGTTTCTTATTTATGTTTTTATATTTATTTATTTTTAATCCATAAATTTTATGATTTTAAATAAATTAAAATATATTTTCCCTATGCCTTGGTACCCAATTAGTTTGTACGTATAATGTAATTATCCTAGTGGAATAGGGATTATTAAGGTAGAATATGAGAGGAAATGTGCCTGCAGTAGAGTCGAGGAGAAGGGGGATGCATATAACCAAGTGCAATGCAGTGAAGCATGAACAAAATTATGTTATTGTTAAAAAATAATAATCTCTTTTTGTTCATGCGCCAACTTATTTTCTTTTGTATACTGCAGAACAAGTGGTCCTATAAGCTTCTTATTTACTGATGTACAACCTAATGGTTCTTCCACTCTGCCCCTTCAAAAATAAAGTATATTGTACCGTTTCAAATCCAATAAAGTTAAACCATTTGTATAAAGCCCTTACCGAGGAGAAAATCTGTTTGCACTATCTGGCGAATGCACAAAGACATCGTCAAGTATTATTAACGTTCCGTTAAGAGGATAATCATTGCTTGATTGGATGCCGTATATTAGCTTCCAAATCTCTTTGCACGGTATATCACGAAGAACTATGTTCAAGTTTAACAACTTCAGTTTGAGGTAGTTTGATCTTAATATCAAGGAGATATTAACAAAACTATGTGTAGACTTAATAATTTGTGATGGCTATTATAAAGGTATATTTACCGATTTATGAATTTAACCCAATAGACCCGTATGTGAGGTCACACAGTATAAGGCGTATCAGTTGCGATAAATTAATTGCAGTTGACAGGGTCAGAATCCCGATTGGACACACTGAGGAGTATTTTACTGGATGTTTATTAAATCTACCTTCATATAAATGCGAGTACATATACCCTTTGTTTACCTTGTAAGGTACCAAGATTACTTTATATTATTCCAGTATGGTATATAAAATATAAAGGCCACAGAAAATTTTAGAATATAGTCTATTATTAGTTTTAATTTTAGTTACCCACAGGGACAACACATAATTTATCACTCACTTCTAGTACCCATAAATTCCGCGTATTAGGACATAGTTCCTAGTTTAAGTGGCTTGGCGTTGAACTAGGCTCCCTCTAGGTCGGTATACGGGAACTGAAACGCTAAGATAAGATCGTTGGGCTAAAATTAAAACAGTAGAGAAGATAAAGACGTAAAGAAATGAAAAGGGGTAAAGAATAAAACGGAGACACTAGAAATGTGATAAGACAGCGATATAAAATCTGAGACGAAAAGGTTAGAGAAATACTGTGTGGAGGGGGAAGGTAAAAAGATAGAAAAAGAAATGCTATAAAGGAATAATGAGAAAAAGTGAGAGAAGAAGAGATACGAGAAAGAGGAAATTGCTATCTGGGGTTTTGGGGGCAGTTACCAGCTGAGTCCTCGGGAGCTACAAGGCAATTCTCCGCAGGATATATATTACCATTTTAAAATATAGCTAAGGATACTACTAGCCCGGCTATCCTAGGCGTAGCCTGGGGGTTACTTAAAGGATAAAGGACACTGCACCCAACCCTGACATCCCCCACCCCTTCACCCACCCTTTCAACTAGATATACTGACGTACTATAGCCCGCATTGCACGATTTGTAAGAGGTAGGGTCCGAGTGGGGACTTGCTGTCCTCTTCACTTTATTGCTTTTTTATTTATTTAAGCCTTACGTAAAGGTTGTTTTTTTTTTACTTCCGCACAAGAATTTGGGGCTTTTTTCCTTGTATGGATGATTTGTAACTATAAATTGGATGAGAATTTTGTTGTATTAAATTCAAATATATTTTGTATAATAGTTTTTATAAAGTGTAACGTTTGACGCCATGGTTATTGCCATGAAGTAATTAACGTGTACTTTTAAACAAACTGATTATATCAGTAGAAGAGCTACAAACTAGCTTAATTATAAAGCAGACATAACTCCCAGTCTTTCGTTTATGGATCTATCACCATGCAAGAACCACCTATTTCAACCAATGATACAATTTAAGCAGTACTGGAAATCGAACATGGGACTCTTAGTTCAGTGATTACATGCACTACCGATTGAGCTAAGGTGTTATACAATATAGCTATTAATGGATTAATTTAAGGATTAAGGGTGAGCAAGCTATATAATATAAATTGCTCCCGCATTAGCATGGAAAGGAGGATGTAAACCATACACAGTGACAAATCATACGTAAAAACAGCCAAGATTCAAACTTTGACCACCCTCCATCACCTACAAACAAGGCTATTGCGAGTATGACACCTTAAACTATGTGACCTTTTTATGTGAGTATAAAAGGTATATTTGCAAGTCAAAACTAGGTTAATGTAAGTCAATTAAGAACAAAACTAAATTAAATTACGAACCATTTAAAGCTATGCGATATTTCCAGGCTGAGCTCTCTGCTAGTGTTGAATGGTTGTAAATGCCCTATCTAAGTAGAATTTAGGTGCTAGCTACGTGGGCGTATACCCAAATTATTTAACAGAATGGAAACGTAGGACATAAAACTGAGGGAGATGCCTTAATAGCCCATCTCACCCCAGGGAGAGTAAGTAGTTTAGGTGACTCTCTAACCAGCCCCCGTCATGTAGTGCGTGGTATCTTTATTAAAACATTGGAAATTGGCATGGATGAAATTAATGTGTATATTTTTTAAATAAATCATATTATGCACAGAAAAAACTTTCCTCTCTTTTATCTTAAAATAGAACTAAAAACTCGTAATATTTGTGAAACAAAATGATTTACATTGTTGCAGAATCACTCCACCGAAGATAATAAATATTGTTACAGAAACATTGAGAAAAGATAAAATCTCTGTTCACCAAAGCGCACAGAAATCAATTTCAATTTTCAAAAACCTCTATAAAATATATTTCAAATAAATTTATTTTTATTTTTAATAGCACTATAACCTTACATCTCGGTCGGAAGAACTGGTGGGTGGGGTTTCCAAAATGGGTTTCCAGTCTCCCTCCACACAAATGTGGGTTCACTTCCTCTAAATTCAACTTTCCCAATTCCTAATTCATTAGTGTAATTAGTAGTTAAGCATGTAACCCAAACGGTTAGTAAGACGTGGTGTTAAGTGAATATAAAAATATTACCTACAATGAATGTGATAAGCTATTTCCTATCTGAAATAGTTAAGAACATAGGACCAAATTTGAACATTTATGCTTATGTAAATTACCCCCAATGTCATTTTAATTAGAAAATTAGAACTGCCTATTTTTTTTTTATGCTAAACAGTGCCTAGATGCAAAATTTATTCAAAATTACTAAAGCTGATTTCAAGGAAACCGATGTTTTCTATTTTTACCCTTTAGTAAATTACCCTTAATTTTAGATTTTTATATTTATATATATATATAGCCTCAGCCCAATCTGTAAAATTATTTCAGCTCTAGTGTGAGATAGGGAAAAACCGACAGATGGCATCACGAAAAAAACACTTATTTCGGGTACAGGGTGTTATGAAACGTCGATATACATCAAAATAACGAGTCCTATTATTTTTCTACGATCACATTACTTCTCTCTCCAAAGGATCGAGATAAAGTAAAAACCTACACAAATATATATGTTAAGCATTTTAAAATTATAAATGCTATTTCTGTTTTTTTAACCTTTCTGTAGATAAAAGTATAAATCAGAAAATCCTCATTTCAGTACGATTTCTCGCTCGGGCGTAATCTTGTGGGTCTATCTAATTTACTGGTTAGTCGACCACCCTGTGGCTTCTTCATTGGAGATAGAAGTGAACACGAGTTAAAGATTGTATTTTGCATTTTTTATAACAAAAAAACTGTTTTTTCCAAAATAAATCAAATATCACTTCAATAGATATATAATCTTAGCTAAGTTTAAACATATAGTAATCAAAGCAGATCTTGAATATCGTTCATGAACTGAAGATTTTTAAAGTGAGAGAAAATTTATGTGACGCTCCATGCATACATTCAAGAACTATACAAACCACAAGGCGAAGAAAGTTAAACTAAATGCACTAAAGCAATTTTGACTTAAGGATCAAATAGTTAAGCTGTTCTAGTTGAGTTTTTTTATTGTTTTATCTTTAGCGCCGTTTTTAGCATTCGTTTGGGTTATACTTTTGTATACTAATTACGTTAGAGGTTTTAGGGATTAGTAAGGGTTATATATATAGGAAGTGTATCCGTATTTGCATGGAGGTAGAGTGGAAAAATATTTTGAGAAAAACTTATTACACCCAATTGATATTCAAACCTTGATCTCCCAGTCATCAGCAGTCTGGTATACTGCGAGAGTAGCGCGTTTGATCACGTGGCCTCCGAAGTGGGTTTCTAGTTGTTAAGTACGGTTATAGTCACATATTTTATTTATTGGAAAAATTACACCTGAACATGGGGATCAAACATAGGACCTCGGGTTTTTACACGCCAATGATCTGACCAATGAGCTATCTAGGAGCCATCCTGCACCCAGGGTATTTTTTACTCACAAATATCAAACACACAGGTTGTAAATCATTCCAAATACGGGAATGTCCTTCTGAAAGAGACAACATTTCAACTAATTTAAATTATATTCTAAAAATTTAAAACTGACACCTGGGCCCGGGAATTGGGCCCTAGACATTTGGCTTAGTACAACCAATGCTCTAACCACTGAGCTCTCCAGGAATCCCTTACAATTATATTAACTGTACAAGTGGCAGCATTAAGCCAACTACTGCTTAAAGATGGGTGCGTTATCAGGTAGTTCGTGATCATAATAAAATCACACATTTTTAGCTGACAATTTCCGCACGTCCATCATATACTCTGCCTTAAAATATGAGTGAATAATGACCCTGGAGCACGGGACGATTCCTAAATAGCTAAGTGGTTATAACATTGGTGTACTAAACCAAAGGCCCCGGGTTCGATTCCTGTGTCCAGGTGTCATTTTCCAATTTTCAGAATATGATATCTTGATGGAGAATTCCTCACTAAAAAGCATAAATAGTAGCTTCAACTATTTTATCCATTAATTTAAATTAGTTTAAAAATGACACCTGGATACGGAAATCAAATCCAAAACCATCGACCTTACATCGCACTGAGCTTTTATTTTATACTTAGTAGTATAACTTAACAGCCCTCCCGAGTTACAGATGGCTGATAGCTCGTGATACTATTGGTCGAGCATATGATGCTGGCGATTTCCACACGTCCATCACAGACTTATCCTTAAAATATGAGTGAAGGATATCACTGAGTACGGAAAGAATCCTGAATAGTTAAATGGCAGAGCATTGGCTTACTAATTCGAAGGTTCCAGGTTCGATACTTATGTCACCCGACACCTTAGCTTAGTCGTTGTTAGTGTGTCTGTTTACTGAACTAAGGGTCCCGGGATCGATTTTTGGCAATGCCGAAAAATTTATCATTGGTTAAATGTTGGTTTACCATTTCACAGTGATGAATTAACGGCTGGGGTCTGGGTGTTGTGTCTGTTTTATATCCAAGTTAGTTTATAAGTCGTGTGCTGATTATAGTCAGTCGGCTTGGAAAGTACACGTTAAATACCTCAAATAAATGAAAGGAAAAAATATATATCATGGTCAGGGTGTCTTTTTTATATTGATATAAATGTGGTCTCCCCTACGCGGACATTCTCGTATTTGAAATTTTTGCAACCTGTATGTTGATATTCATATATCAATAGGGTTGAAATGCTTATTTTTATTTTTAAATAAATCGGTATTTTATATATAATCTTAGAAACAACTAAGTTAAAATGTATTTAAAAAATAATTACTAATTATTTAAAGGACTTATTTGTTTTATTTTCCTAATGAAATTACTAAGTAAACCGCATTTATATATACAATGTGGTAAATGTAAAGGGCTAGATTAATTATAAACTTTGTAGTGTTCAGTTTCGCAATTAACCATTAATTACAGTAAAACCACAGTTATTATTCAATAGAGAACAAAATTACATAATGTTAGTTTAGGATTACACACAAAGAGAAATTATTCATTTCTTTATTTTGTAAGTTGAATATTAACTATCGTTTCATTTTACAATCCTACTCACATTGATATTTTGAAAGTTTAATATGATAATAATTATATATGTTACAGGAAAAGTAGATTGTTAGAGAGAGTTGACTCGGCCTAGGTAAAGTCTACTACTACTAAAAGTATCAGTAAATGTTGATTGAGAATAAACAGAGAATAAACAGATCAACTTTTCCTAGGAAGAGTTTAACTATGCGGCTGTGGTTTAGTAAAAGTTATTCCGCCTGTTGCTCTCCACGTGCAACTGTTTTGAATATTACAGCTCTATTTGTTTACCGTTGTTTTCTTTGATCACTCGTCCAGATGTTGCTCTCCACATGCAACTTCGCGCGCACATCTTTGTTTTGAATATCCCAGCTCTATTTGTTTACTCTTGTTTTCTTTGATCACTCGTCCATTTGTTGTAGTTTTCAACAGTGACCAAGGATTCAGTGTGTGATTGATTAATTAGTTTCAGTGTGTTTTTAAGTTAGATTAGGTTAGGTTAGGTTAGGTTAGGTTAGGTTAGTCAACTTTTACTAACTCAAGGTAGTAAGAGTATACTTTCCCAAAGTACAGTCAACTCTGACTAGTAAATGTTGATCTAAATTCATCACTATTCTCTTTTAATCAACTTTTACTAAAAAAAACAGTAAGAGTCTACTTTACCTAGGCCGAGTCGACTCTTACTGGAGAATCTACTTTTCCTGTAACATATAAACCCTTATGGTAAAATTATCTTATAGTTTGATTCAATTATGTAATTTCAATCGAATATTTTTTTTTTATTCTTTGTCGCTATTCACATTTAACTATGCTAGTGTTTTAGGATTGGGGAAGGTAAAAAAATGTTCAAATGTACCCTTATTTGATTGGCCGTAAAGTGTGAAGTCATATAATAAAACTAGATAGCTGTTGCCCGCGGCTTTGCTCGCGTGGAAGTTGATTATATACAAATACGAAAATATACATATGTATTTACAGATTAATTAAATATTACGTTACGTTGATGACCATAACTTGACCTCAGATCAAAAATAATGCAAGTCCGATACAAACTTTCACCCCCTTTTTCATCCCTTATTAAATAAAATTTCCAAAATTCCTGAAACACGTATTTATTTGTTTTACGTCAATAACCGAAATACAAAATTTTGTTTATGTAACTTTCAAAATGACGGACTTTCATACATATTATCATGCATATTATCATCCCCTATTTTGACCCCTTTGGGGTGGAATTTTCTAAAATCCTTTCTTAGTGGGTGCCTACATAACAAAATGAATATACAGTCCGAATTTCATGCTTGTAGCCTTGATAGTTTGCGCTCGGCGATGATGAATCAGTCAGTCAGTCAGTCATCAGGACATGTTATTTTTTAAGTATAGATAATATATAGTACACCTACCTAAGATTCGAACCCCAACCTGTCAGACAAACCATTCTAGACCAGCCTGACGTTTAGTCCACGTGTTAACCGATCCGAACTTATAACATTTTTTCTTCTGATTAGTTTATATATAAATATTTACAAGATTTTAAATTTTAATGATTTCTTTATAGTCGTGTTTATTTTTATTTTATTTTATGTGATAGTTTGAACGTCTTTATAAATAAGTAGGCATAATATAATTAATGAAAACATTAGTTATTTAATAGTTCACTTATGTTCTTCTTTATTATTTAAATATGTGTTTAGCTATTTAAAATGATAGAAGCGTATAACCCGATTGGGTAATAAGACGCGATGCTAAAAAAATTAAGGAATAAATTTTAAATACATATTACAACTTTGGTTTTATTATAATCTATTTAATTGATAGTTAAAATTATAGCTTTTTAAAAATAATAGCAATTTATTTTATTTATACAAGTACTGAGCATTAACTATTAATTCGTCTATAAAATAAAATCATAATTATTCATGTATTTCTATTTTGTGTAATGTATTTTATAACTAAAACATCTAAATATATAATCAAAATTGAGAACTAGAACATATATATGTCAAGTATCAATTATAAATTGTAAGACATTAATATATATATATATATATATTATCTTAGTATTTAACCAAACAATAACAGCTTACAGTGCTAAGATTAGTTACAAATGTGCTATTTGCAACATTAAGGTCGGTAGGCCTATATATATTCAGTGCAGTCCATTCATCGATAAGTGAAAAATATATGCATTGATTTGATCTGCGACAATTTTTCTAGTTAAAACGATGTTCTGGAACCTAATTTGTCATAAGTGTCTCGTACGTGTGTCATGAGTGTAAATGTAACTGTACAAAAATCAATTTTAAACTAATCCTATTTATTTCCACAAATTTCTCAACCTTCAATATTAATGATATTAGATCATTTTTTGATATATTTTAATGATTCATTTTAAAAACAACAGTTATCAATTTGGATTTGTTCCTTTTCACCGCGTCTTATTACCCGTTCGAGTTATACGCGTGGCTATCAACTAATTAATATAATGAGACCGAACTAATTTCACACCAACACTTCTTGCATCAAGCCACTGACACCATCCAAAAACAAATTAGAGTCGCGTGATTTTTTTTAATATGGAAAGTGCTTTACTTACTCCGATATCCGTTGGGGTATGACGAAGTCATCCATCCATCCATCGACGATACAATGGAAACCGTCAGTGGCGTGGAGTGTTTCCAGGGTAAGCAGAGTTAGTCTAAACTGTACCTGTAATTACTTATCAGCACTCAGAAGAACTCTCATTAGTCACGTATCAACGGAAATACATTTCCCACGTGAGTATTGAAGTATTATGTGCAAGTGGTCAAATTAGAAGCTAGAGGGTGATAACATAATACAGTGATTGTAATATACTCTGCATTCCTTGGCAACATTTCACGATAATCCACTAGATCCCATGCACCCAGAACCCTAAATATTTGTACGATGAAGAATTTGATACTACAGTATAAGTTCTTAACAACAACAATATTCTACGTTGGCATCCATTTTACTTTTATTGTGTTTCCCTACTCTATCTTTTGGGATTTGTTTCAAATAACTCTGTTGGTTATAAGCTTGTATTGAATATTGTCTATTTATGCATAGGTTTTTTATTTGTGGCAAGATATCTGTCAATATTGCATATATCAGAAAACAATATTCTTTCCTCACTTGTTCTTCCAATGTGAATATTTGGGCAATTCAACGGGAAAATTTGGACTAGGCATGATGATGGCCTCATAACCAAAAATTGCTTCTGAGCTCTAGATAACAGATTAAATAAAATACATTTCATCGTGATCATATAAAATTGCAGAATGGCTCAAAGGAACGTATACTACAGTGGCGTATCGTGGAATGTTTCCAGGGTAATAAGATCTTGTTAAAACTGTACTTATAATAGATTCGTTTCCCCTTTGTTCCATTTGACCAATAATCTATAGGCTCTTCTCTACATAACTCAGATTGTAAAAAATATTTTCGTTGATACCTGTTCAATGAGTGTTCTACTGAGTGATTGGAACAATTCACAGATACAAAAATTACATTTTAACTCTGCCTTTTCTGGAAACACTCCACGCAAAGTCACTGGTATAGTGAAACAAAAATGGCTATCTAGTTTTACTCTATTTTAAAGAATTAATTATTTTCAAAACAACTCATAAATAATATATATATCAGTTACAATCTTTATATATAAGTATATACATAATGCATATAATATTAATCTGCATATATATAATATTAATTTTCTTTTGGGTGGTTTCATTTCACTATATACACAGATTAAACAACCAATGAGAGAATGTTTGTGTTTCTTAGAATAATGTCTTGCTAGCCGTTCGGGTTGTACACATCTATACTAATTACTTTAGTGTACAAGGAGTGAGGAAGGTTAAAATTAAAATAAATGTACCCTCATTTGCATATGAGAAGACTGAAAAGCCATTTAAGAAAACCATCATTAGTGATGGCAACTACGGGGTGGATACGAATGTTATGGTTTTAAAATGTTTGTATATTTGGTCGGTGACGCTATCTATGTCTCTTTGGATATGTATTTTTTTTGTCTACTAAAATAACTTCACTTATATGTTTTCTAAAGATAGGCTTAAATCATCTTTCGTATTTTTAACTAATATGATAGGTGTAATTAATATTATTATATATATATATATATATAATCTGACACTTCATTGATTGCGGTCGATGAATAAAATATTAAAAAGAGAAATACCAAATTTGTCCCCTAGCCTATAGTGCAATTATTAGTATAAGCAGATGATTTAGCTTTGTTGCGCAATACTAAGGAAGGTGTGTCAAGAAATGCATAGATTTTTATTAGTAAGGAAATAGATTTAGACGTGAACACTGAAGAGACTATATGATTACACTGTGAACACAGATTAAGACGATAATTTAGAGATTACGTCGATTAACATATCATTTGATAGGGTTGATTTTAAATATTTTTTGAACAATTTTAACTAGCAATAGCAATAAACGAAAACTAGTAAAAGAATATAGTCGGGAAATGCATGCTACTACGGGTCAGTAAGTTGTTGACATCTCGCCTGCTGTCAAGGAATGTAAGACTATGTATATATAAAACAATAAGATTAACGATTGTTCTCTATCGGTGTGAAACGTGGTATCTTTCATTTCATAACGAACAAAAATTAATGTTTGAAAACAAGGTGCATATGAAGAATTTTGGTGCAAAAATGGATGAGGCTAATGGGGAGTGGAGAAGGTTACATAAATATGGGTTGCATAACTTGTATTCATCGTAAGACATTGTTAGTAGAATTAAGTCTCGTAGATTACGGTGAGCAGGACATGCAGTGCAAATGGGAGAATCCCGAATCGTGTTCAAGGTAGTGACTGGCAAACCAAATGAGAAGAGCCCATTTGTAAATCCTAGATGCAGATGAGAGGATAAAATTAGAATGTACATGAAAGAGATTGGGTGTAATGAGGTGGACTGGATAGAACTAGCTCAAGATAGTGAAGGTGTGTAGTGAGATGGACTGGATATAACTAGCTCATTATAGGGATAGGTGGTGTACTTTTGTAAGTGCGGCAATGAAATCTAATAGTTCCTAATACCATAGAGTAGGTAAGTGGACCAAGTACCTATCCAGGGGTGAAGAAACTTTTGACATTGTAAGGTTGCATGTCCCTTTATGAATCTCTCATAAGGCCGCACACTTTATGTACAGTAAATTTTGCCAAAATTATAAAGACGTACTTTACCTAGATATAATATAATGTATTTCAAGTAACCCATAAAGGAGCTAACGTTTTTTATTCTACTCTTTTTCTTTTTATCCAACAGGGACTGATTTCAATGTTTATATATATATTTATTATATATTAATAAATAAAGGAACACTTTTAAATATATATTAAGCACTATTAAATATTTGACAGAAATGTGTTTTTGCTTTTCCAAGAGTGTTTCATGGATCTTAATTCATTTTTAAATCCAACTGTAGCCAATACATATTAGCCCAGCACGCTTATTATATATATATATATATTATATATATAATAGTATGTGTCAAGGACTATAAAATCTAATATAAAATCACTCAAGGATGGAGCTATACAACCTAACATATCAAAATTCAATAAAAACACTTCATTTTATTATATTATAGAAATACAATTTGAGTTTGAAACTGTATAATCTATAAACGATGAAGAGACATAATCGAGAGAATAAGCAAAAAGGCCACAAAGAACACCTAAAAAGGCCATATGCGGATTAAAGGCCACAGTTTCCCCAACCCTGGGTTAGGCAATCCAACTACGTGAATGAAGAACTCTAATTCTACACTAATCAGTACCAGCGTCAAATGAAAGGATTATAATTTATTATTAGCAGACAGAACATGCCCGACTCCGAATCAACCAACATATTATGTCTGTGTTAGTGATGTCATCTCAGGATAGAGAGACGTGGCAGGAAAAGTAATCAAATTAAACAACTTAATCCGTATCCTCACATGCTTTACATAATTTACTTGGATCTACTTTTCACAGCTAGGCACTCTAACAAACAAGTGAATATAAAGTACACTCTGTACCAAATATTACTTTTTTTTAGCACCAAGTTTTACTGACCACACGGGTTATAGGCCTATGCACTAATTATGTTAATGTGTTAGGGGAGAGAAAGGTTGAATTTAGAGGGAGTTTAATTGCATTTGCGAGAAGAGAAAGGGAAAACCATCTAGGAAAACCCGCCCTTAATACAAACAACCGGAATTCGAACCCCAATCTCCCCGTTATCGGTAATTTAGCTTATCACAAGAGTGACGCATTAGCCCATGCGGAACAGGGCGTGAACACAACCGATGACGTCATCAAACACCCTTATTTCGTCCAGTTCACCATCATAATTTATGAAGAAACTGCAGCAATTCATAAGATCTCGTTTGAAAAGCATTTTTAAGTGAACTACGGATGCTGGCATTTTCATAAGCTCGTGTTTCAATGATGTAGAACCAGTTAAAAGACGAAAAAAAGTATGTTGTGAAAGTTTTGACTAGCAAAATTATAGAAAAAATATATATATTTAAAAAATTCAACAAAATGTGGTCTTGCAGATCCGATGGTTGTGCGATTGAACACATTGTAACATTTACTAGGTGTCACTACCTCTCCTAACTTAAATAACCCGTAGGTATAGATTAACTTAAGTACGGGTAAAACCGTGCGATTGGGAACATATATCTGCCTTAAATTGTGATTGAAGAGTGTCCCCTAGCACGGGATAGCTAAGTGTTAGCTTATTGGCACTCTAAGTCAAATGTCCTAGGTTTAATTCCCATGTCCAGGTGTCATTTTTTAACTACATTTAATTTACTCAAAATATGTGTTTCAGACTAGATCCCTACCCAAGTTAATTTACACCTTTTATATTTTATATTGACGTGTTACACTCATCATGACGTAGCTTATATGATAGCATTTATAATATGATCCGGTAACGGAAGAATGCTGCCTCTTAGGGTAAATGGAGTATACATATCAACAGAAAATAAAATATTGAACATATTTTTGTCTGCCAATATTCTCCTCAGTAAATCTTCGTAATTGTCTGAACTAAGAAAAAACGTTTTTGAGGTAAAGTCGAAGCTTACAAATTCTCTAAGTGAAGCAGAAGTTCTCGAAGCTTCACACACACATACACACAATAATAATAATAATAATAATAATAATAATAATAATATAAATAGGATATGGGGCGTTCAAATGTCCTACGAGATGTTTACGTGTGGTCACACAATATTATAGCTTTATTTAAATATGTCAAGAATTTTTTGTACGTTCGATATTTGATCGAACCTTTCTCCTTACAAAACTCATAAAATACAAATGTTAAGAAAACTGTACGAGCTCCTTGATAAAAATATGGACCAAAGCCATGAGTCAATGCAAGCGAATAGAATGTTTGGAATTTTATACAATAAGTAGCAAATATCTGACATTTTATGAATAAATACAACGTTACACCAAGTAAAGTTCGATATTGAAAGAAGAAAAAAATTGAAACGTGTAATACTTTAAGGAGATGGAAAAAAATATATGTAAAAATAGCCCACACAATATGAAAAGTTTCCATTATTCGTAAGAGGAAAATTCTAAAGGTTTATTCCAAATATCCTTGCTTCTTAGCAAGATTTTTTGTTTTTTCATAGCACAGCGTCTTTCTACCTGTTCGTGCTATACGCATATAGTCTATAGTGTGTTAGCGATTAAGAAGTTTGCATTTTGATGAAGTGCACACGCGTTTACGTGGTGTTAGAGTGGAAACCTATCTAAGGAAAATAAACCTCATTGTACCTGTCCGGGATTCTAACCCCAATATCCCCATCTTCAGCAGCCTAGTCTAGTGCGAGAGCGACGCCTTATACCAAAGCGGGTATCAAGGTTTTTATTAGCACTTTAAACAAATAATATTATTATAGAAAAAAAAATATTCTTCCCGCTCCTTCTAAGCTCAATAAATATGAAAGATACAAGGGAAAAATGGGGAGAGACCAACTTTAAGTCAAATCGACTTAGTGCTGATATATGTTGGACAATCATGAGACCTTTATAGTGAAAATTAGATTCTGGTTAAAAGAGGTGCCTGTCATGTTAAATTAATTTTTAGCTAAAGTATTTGCCGAGTCTCTTATAGGGTTTGATATGTATAAGCTGTCCTGGAAAGTGTGTAATAGGCCCTATACCCTCTATCCTTCATATGTTGTCAATGTGTTTTGATATACGTTCGGCCTTTAGTTATATATTAATCACACTAATATATTAGGGAAAGTAAGGTAGAATTTTAAAGGATATGTGTCCTCATTTTAGTGGAGAGAGAGAGAGAGAGTAGAAAACGTCTTAGAATAAACCATCCTTGGTAAGCTCGACCAAGATTCGAACCTTAATTTCCCCATAACGTGTTGTACTATTTTACGACTGGAGGGGATTCCCCACATTATTTGTGGGAAAGTGAGCCAAGATGTCAAAAACCTATATTTTGGTTTGTCGATGACAGGGAGGACAGGGCTCAAATCACAATCGATTGTAGCGTAATGAAAGGGGTTTTTTCACAAACTTTTTTTTTTCGAGTCAGTGAAGTTGGCAGCACCTACTAATGGCACACATAATTAGGAATGTGGTATCGAAAGAAAAGTATCGATACTGTACTCATTTAAAGTATTGAAATAAAAATATCGATATTGTACTGGTATCAAAAGAAGTGTATCGATAACAGTAAGTATTAGTATCGAAATTTTAATCTGAAAAAATATAGTTTTTATCAAGTAATAATTTAAATTTTTGCATGATAATAATTGTATTTTCATATTTATTTAAACACTGAAAATTATAATGATTTAACCATATTATAGTATACGTCTATGTTATGTGTTGGAGCTTGGAGGCTGTGATAGATAGTACTATATAATATATATTATAAAAGATTTTACCATACCAGTTTTCAAAAGTCTATGAAAATGTAGCTGATGGAAAGTTATTTAATAGTTAAATATGATAAGTAATATATTTTTTCAATATATTTTTTACCCTTATTTACCATTGTATACATTTGACCATAACATGAGTGAGGATGGCAAAAAAGTTGTTTCTTTCGATACCGATCCGATACTGGATATGAGTATTGATATCAGTAAAAGTATCGAGTAAAAAATTACTATTAACGAAAGGAAAATATCGATATTAATAAAGTATCGATACTTTTTTCACATCCATACACATAATTATGAAACCTATACAAACATCTAGTGCTAAATTTGTGCTACAAAAATATTGTCTTCTAATAATTTGTACTGCCAAATTTTGTAAAAAATAAAAACACTTTATTTCAATATGTATTAAAGTATTTTTTATTTATAGTAAAATGAGTAAAATTGACTACGTATTATTCTTTGAAATAGTGATAAAAATCATGTATAAGAATATAAAATGTTAACAAATGGTTGTATTATAAAAAAAATTATTGAGATTTTGTTTTGGAAACACATTTGTGTCTTAAAATCTGTTATGATATATTTCAACTCATTTTATTAACATATATTTTATAAATAAATAGGCATATATGTATATTCATAATATATTTTATTATAAATTATATAGTGATGGTTTTTCAATTCCAAAAATTAGTTTTAAATTAAATGTTAATCGAATGAAAGGTGAGATTTAAGCTCAACTTCTGAAATCCACCCTAAATATCAATCCGTTAAAAATTAAGTTTATGAACGGTTAAATCTAAGGGGTAATGGAGAGGAGTCCAGCTATGGGGAAGGGCGTCCTCATTAATGAAGACAGATAGTACGGGATAATCACAGAGATAAATCACATGTGTAAAGCCACTCCCCACTGCTCTTGGTTGATATTCACGTCCTAACCTCCACGTCATCGGCAATCCGGTATAGTTTTGTACCTAAAACCTGATTTTGGTAGTTAGTAAAATAATTATAAAATATTCATACATCAAGTATCTGCAGATGTGACTTTTGATGTCTATTATCAATACCTGTAAAATAACAAAACTAAAATCGTAAGATCTTATCATGTTGGCCGCAAAGAGATATGTTTGTATTTCTCTACTGTTCATCCAACCTTTTTTCTAAATTTATTTGAAGTATTTAATATGCATTTTCTGAACCGACTGATTATATCAGCACACAAGAATGTCTATGAATGAAAGCGAAAGGGTTTATCAATTTTTTCCGGGAAAGGTATTTTCCTATAACTTCCAGAGTTATTTAATATGCTACAAGTGGCATGTAGCTGGTGGCTTTACATCTTCTCCAAAGGAATTAGTGTTACGATTTTGTATTGCTTAAGAATGATCTGTCAACCCCGGCTGAGTTTGAGCCCACGACCACCGTATTCGAGCACTTTAAACTAAGCTAGCCGAGGTCAACTTCTTCCAAAAGAAAACCAGAGTACAAACCATAAGAAAAAATATAAGCCTGAAGAAAATTAAGTTTATCTGTCTTTAAAAGAAACGCTTGATTATGAAACGATTAATTATTTTTAAGTATTTTAGACGTATATTTTCGTAAACTAATATAACTCAGCTCAGATAAACATTAAAATTACATAAATATGTATAATATAGGGAGATTACATCAAATAAACAGTGAACCGTGTAGAAATTGCTGCAACCCGTTTCAATGGTTGTATGATCTATGTCAGAGGCTCCTAACCTATGGGTTGAGACCCAAGTGTGGGTTGCTATGGCTTTCAGGTTGGGTCACAGTAGCTCCCCAATTTTTTTTTAAATGTGTGTCATATGTGGTGAAGTACTCAGAAATGAGTCACTAAAGCAGAACACGCTAAAGAGGCACCTTGAGACAACTAAGCGTAGTGCTTTAGTTACTAAATGAGGGAGTTTCTTTGAAAGAAAAGAACAACAGCTGAAGCGACAATTTCTCGACACTGGAAATAAGGCTGTTTATTCTGTCCAACAAGCCACTCTTGCTTGTTACCATGTTGCTTGGTGTATTTTAAAACAGAAGAAACCACATAAAATTGGAGAGGATTTAGTAATACTAACAGCAATAGACATGGTTTGCATGAGCCGTGGTGATGAATACCACTGTCAAACTATACTATTTGTAAACGTATCCATGAGATGTCAATTGATATTAAAAGACAAGTGATTTCAGCCATCAAAACTATTGGACAGTTGAGTCTACAACTGGATGAAACAACTGATGTAAGTGACGATGCTCAACTCATAGCCTACACCCTCTCTGCTGGACTTACCGAAATGGAAGAATTTTTGTTTGTTTTACCGTCCACTTACCACATCTATATAGGAGAATATTTTTTTTATTTAACGAACTCATTTTTTAAAGAAGGTGGTTTGTCTTGGACTCAATGTCACAGCATCTGTACTGACGGTGTGCCAGCAAAGCTTGGGGAACGTCAGGGCTTCAATGCAAGAGTAAAGTAATAAATCCGCAGGTAAAATTGTCTCATTGTATTCTTCATATGAAGAATCTTGTTTCTAAGAGGCTGTCAGAGGGTTTGGATATTTGTATGAAAGAGGTTGTCATGTCATCAATTTTATAAAAGCAAGGTCACTTAATAAAGGATAATTAGCCATATGTGCTTAGAAAAGGGCCCTAGTACCCACATTTGTTGTATCATTCTGAAGTCAGGTTGTTGTCTCGAAGGAATGTTATTCAAGGAGTTGTATCCCTACTCAGGAAGATTGAAATATTTGTCAGAAAGGAATCATCCTTTGACTTCCCGGTTTTTAAAGATAAGAGGACATTGAATTAAGCCTACCTTTCAGATATATTTGTGGAACTTGGTAACCTAAACACCTGAATGTAAGGTCACGAACACACTGACATTGGCCTAACAGAGAAATTAACAGCATTCAAAGGAAAGTTGAAACTGTGGAAAAAGAAAACACAATAAAATAAGATGGCTTCTTCCGACTTTAAACCTGCTTCTGGAAGATGAAAGTACTGAGCTAGCAGAGGTAAAAATTTAATAATTGGGCATCTGCACAAATTAAATCTCGAGTTCAATCACTACATTCCAGAAGTTATGGCTGAATACAGTTGGGTGCGCAGTCCATTGACATTGACGTTGAAGACTATCTGAATATTTTTAAAGACATTGCTTGTCTCCAAGAATTGCTCATTGAAGTTAAACGTGATGAAGATTTGCGTCACAATTTCCAAAAACAAACTGAGTCACTATGTTCATTTTGGATAAAACTGAAAAAATAAAAACCTATTTTAGGAAACAAAGTTATGAACATGTTACTTCCGTTTTCGGCTTCTTAGCTATGTAAAACTGGCTTTTCTACACTTTCTGTCATGAAAACTAAAATTAGAAGCAGACTACAACAAGAGCATGACTTGAGAATCAGCCTTTCAAAGATACGACTATGATTTGAAGACCTTTCAGCAATAGCGCAAGGTCAATAATCTCACTGAACAAATGTAGATAACTATTTTTGAAATTTTGTTTTGTAAATGTTTGAATTTTCAATTATTACTTCATATTATTTGTCACAAAATATGTTAATACTCATGCCTTTCCAATAGCGAGTAACATAGTAATAAATAATTACTAACGGTTTTACTGTACATTACTGTATTTAATTTATTAAATTCAATAATAGAAATATTTTCTTAGCCATACTATTACATTCTGACCATGCCTGCAGTTTATAATTGCTTATTAGAAAATATTACAACTTTATATAATAATAAATAATCACCGCACTTATTAAAATCATTAGATTATTACTGTTTAACTTCAAAATATACCTATGGGTCACCAAGCTGATAATCTTAGGTCTTGGCCAAAATAGGTTAAGAATCCCTGGTCTAGAACATTTCTCTAGCAACTCGATAATGGGGTGATCGGGGGTTCTAATCCCTGTAGAGAGTGCTGAGGGCGGTTTATAAGCTGTTTCCCACTCTCCTTCCAAGAAAATTCGGTACACTTCTCTCAATATTTAACCTCCCTTGTCCCTAACACTTTAGCGGAATTAGTACATATGTACATTATAGCCCAAATGGGTAGTAAGACGTGGTGATAGAAAAAAATAGTTGCTGCAGCCTGAACATATTTGCTCCTGTTTTGTTTACGTCATGTTCCCTGAGAGTGCTGCTTCAGGTAAGTAACTACTCAAGCGCTGCTCAGTAGAAAGTCTGCGCATGTGCGGGTGGGTTCAGGTGACGTAAAATCCAAAGAGAAATATTAGTAGCATCTTGCAAGGACTTGGAATTGGCATCCTAGGAGTAATAAATATAGTAGTCCTATATTATAAAAGGTAGATTATTCAGGCGCGTATTAATGTTATATTTTAATAGGAAAACTGGTAAACATTTAAATTGCGAAAAATCAAATATATATGTATCCTTGGTAATTGAGTGGACTTAAAATTTCACAGAATATCACGTGCATTTGATATCTAAACCAGGTTTTATTTTGTGACGACTTATTTAAATTAACAATTCTTTTATATAAATACATTAAAGTAATTTTTCAAATTATTATTGTGCATTGTTTTATATGTTTTATTATTAAAAATGTGATCACACCTGGTCGATTTTCTAATAAACAGCCTAAGTAGGTTTAAAATATGTTTGGTTTTGGTCTAAAGTTTTACGTGTTTTAAAATATATTGTCCCAGTTTAAAAGTTACTTTTATAAGTAGATCCCGAATAGAGACGTGCTAAATTGGATAAGTGTAGTTAAAAGGTTTATGTTTTATAAAGTTTACAAGTCATAAAAAAGTGTTGAGGTTTCGAAAAAAAAGGCCTTGAGCTTTTAAAATTTCAAAAAAAAAAGTATCTTAACTTTCACTGGATTTTACTAGAAAGCCTCTTATTTGTAAAAGTAATAAAGCTAACTTGAGTGATTTTTCGCCTGATACGATGATTTGTAATTTTGATAATGTGTTTTTGTTGTTGTTGTAATGTTATTTACCACCCTATCTATACTTTCCTTTTTTTCTAATTTTTGTAAAAATATTTTACGATTTATTTATTTATTTTATGTAAAGTAAAATGTGTTTAAAAGTTCGTATGTGACATATGTTATCGTGCCTGACAAATACAATTTCTGTCCATTCACAAAAATACGGTTGAAATATCGTCCATCACTGTTTAAAACAAGTAAAATAACAAATTTTGTAAAATGGTAAAACACCTCTTTATTAACACATTCACCCTTCTAAGAATTGTTTTGACTCTTTCTTCTTTATTTTCGTCTCAAGGTATCAGCTGGACTGGTAACAAGTGAATAACGAGCGAGTCTCATTCGGAATGTAAAAATAAAAGACGTGAGAGGGGGAAATGATTTATTTAATTCTAAACTAGCACTTGTTTCAATTCTGACAGTTGGACGTGAAGATTTTAACTATTTCTTTAACGTATTTTACATTCATTTTATTATATTATATTAAATGTTATATTATATTCATCCCTAGTTCATGCCAACCATTTTACCGTTGTTAGGATGTATGAACATTCTCTTTTAGGCTTAAAGAAAGTAAAGTTTTTAAATTGCTCTTAGGATAAGATTCTAGGAACATTTTTTGAAGAAGATTAGTGTCTTCTTTTCCAGTGTGTTTAAAACATGGCACCAAACATGTGCTTTTCCTCACTAAATTTGTTTTAAAAATGGGAGTCCAGTTAAAAAGTGGGATATGAATACACCAATAAAAGCTGAGAGTCTGATGAAAAACTAGAGATTATTGATATGCATAAATTGCGGAGTATGTAAAATTCAGAAGAGGAAACAAAATTTCCTAAATGTTTGCTGCTTTCAACACGGACATACATTTTTTTTCTTGGTGAGGACAAACTAAATTATGTAAGATACTTTTATCCATTCCAGAGCATCAATTAATATTTTATTATAAATGTTAAAATATCAATACAACTTTGATTTTATATTTATTTGTCAACAATATTAAAATGCTTTTGTTTGTTTTACAAAAAACTTAAGTAATAGTATATATATTAATATAAATATAGATAGTTTTTCACTCGGATATTATATTCTTTAAATTCCCAAATTCGACTATGTTTTGCGATTTTGTTTTTATGGATTATTTATTTTGTTCAAAAATAGATATATTAAAATATATTTTGTGTTAATGTGTGAGATTAGAATTGTTATTAGGAAAGTCCATCGATAGGTAGGATTTGGAAGTGTAAACATTAAAATAATATTATTAATAATAATAATAACTCACAGAAACTTCCAATAATTGTGTTGTTTATTTTAATGTAGTATAACCTAGTACAATTCATTCAGTGCTTAATTTTATTTGGATTGTTCAATGTTAAATTTTGTGTATTTTTTCCAGCTATTGTAGGTATTTTGATCATACCATTGTTGTAGGTAGTGTAATTACTAAATATTAATATAGCATTGTCCAGAAATCAATCCGGAACAACCAAGCTGTCTCGATTTTCAAGGACCATCGTGTTACCATCAGAGTTAGCCGAGAAAAAGATTTATTTATTTTTATTTAATCTACGTATGTTATTATTATTATTAATAATAATAATAATAATAATATTATTAGCACCAAGTCTTACTACCAGTTCGGGTTATACGCACTTATGCTAATTTGTAATGGTAGGGTGATTGTGAGATGAAATGAAGGACCTACAATTTAACGTGAAATCCGAACCATGGTGTAGGCCTGGCATTCCCCACATTCACAAGTTGTGATTAATACACGTCTTGTCAGAGGTTCTAAGTATAGTTCTTAGGAATGGCGCCCCTCAAATACAGTTCAAACCTCCACACATACCAATTTTACTATATATTATATATATATATAATTTTAAGATTCATCGGTCTTTACCTGGTCTTATGCGAATTTTATTAGACTGTTCAGGTTATACTTTAATAAAGTTTAAAAACTAGTTTTAAATGTGGCTAAGTGTATCCATAGCATGTTACTATATAAATACATCACTGCTGTGCAACATGAAAAAAATGAGAACATCACAGTATTTTCGATTAACAAACTAATGTGTCCAACGTAAAAAAAAAACACTGTACGTCTGTGAAGTTTAATTAATAATGTGACTGACGGAGGGGGTGAGGGGGTGAACTATATAACAACAATCTCAATTTTAATCTAAAAATTATTATTGCTATTAAAATTTGTAGTTCAAAAGTACATGCACACAAGCACTTGTTAGCATATAAATCTGGAATAATGATAAACCTGACAGGACTTTTTTTTTTAGCCACGTCCTACTAGCCACCCCCGATATCCTCATGGAGAGTTTATAATGATATAAATTAGAGAAAATGCACTTGATTTTGCGTGAAGGAATAGGGGAAAAGCATTTAAAGAATAATACCTCAGCAAACCCGTCCAATATTTAAACCTCGATCTTCTCATTACAAAGAAACTAAACTATACAAGATCAGTGTGAGTGATCTATAAATACTCGTTCAGAGCCCGAAGTTAAAGTTTAAAATTAAGTTTAAACATGATAAACAGTTAAATAAAATGTTTCAGGTGAAATATGCCAATACGTGTGTTTGTATTATGATATTCTTTGAATATTAAATATAAAATATCGATTGTAAATATAAAAACTTTGTCGACACATTTTTTTTAATGGAGGGGGAGTCGCACTCATGTTGGTTATGATTTTTTTTATTAAAGTCTTCTTCTGAATTTACACAAAAGACGGGATAGAAAGTAATTTTAAAGTTTCCCCTTTCAACTTCACTCATAAAGCGATAGAGAACTTCAGTGATCTTGGAATAGTAAAATATTAGCGACTACTCAAGGGATGAATAAGAAAGGAGTAATAGGCCTAAGGGAAAGTTTGAGCTTAGATAATAGGCTGAAGAAGCCGCGTCTTCGTTCATTTTCCTTTCATCTAAAATTTATTTGAACGATACTTTTATTTAGACGTTATATACCACACCCCTTACCCCTTTAACCTACCCCCGCTTATCCTTCTACTTAACCTCACATAGATCGATAAACTCGTTCTAAATGTTTCCTTAATATACTGCGTAGTGTCTTATAGAGTTATTAAGTTGGCATCAACTCCCCAAACTTCGGAGATATATGGTTTATTAAACTGGCTTAGTTTCTAATTTAATTATCTTAAAGGTGTTTTATTTGTAGAACTTGATACGTGTTGCATGCATTTCTACTTGAATAGATTAAGCTCGCCAGAGAGTGTCGTAAGAATAATAATATAACTATTTTTGTGAGTTCAAATACCATTTTAAACTATTATGTTAAAACTGTTTGAGCCTAAATGTTTCCATAAAGAAATATTAAATTACTTTGGCCATTTGCTGGTCAGCTACGAGAAGCAAATATACACACAGTTAAAAACACCCTGATTTGGGTTGGTAAGAACAGTTTACAAAATTTAAAATGTTTCCTAGAAGATAACATCGATAGCATTTTTATTAAATTCGTTGGATTATTTCATAAGTATTGACAATATCTAACGTATTATTTTAATGTATTGGACCTACAAATTATTTTTAAACATAATTAGAACATTCGATAAGAAATTAAGCAAGGCTTACTTTGACTAAGATATTAGGAAGAGTAGCATCTTGTTAGATTAGATTATTTCTACTTTAAGTTTTAAAATATATATTGCCATACTAATATAGTTCAATGTTGAGTCACTTCATTAATATTAAAAAAACTTCAATTTATGTTTTAAAATCAATTTCAACTTTATTTTATTCAAAAGTGTTAAATCTATAATTTACACAATAAAATTGAAATAAACGAATACATTAAAGATATAAAGGTAACTTAAAATACCCTTTCCCTTATGTTTATACAATAATATTCTTTAAGCAGGTATATTTATTATTTAACTGTGTATAAAATGTAGACCTACTAGTTAAATTAATTTATTATTAAGCACCATGGCTGTTGACGGATTAAGTCAAATATTAGGCATGAGGAAGTTTGTTTAGTGTGTTTCACCCGTACTGGCGTGGCAAGAGGATGGAAAATCACATGGGAAAAGCCCTTATTGCCCCCCCCCCCCCCCCAACCAGTGAACTAGGCTGAGATTTTAAACGGGATTAGCGATTCAGTATATTGCCAACCTGACACTCATCATAGTTTCATGTTTAAATTTTAATTAAAAATCGAGTTCTTAGTACTGGTATGCGCTATACATATATGTTTCCCACCACTGTATTTAATATAAGCCAGTGCGCAGCTTTTCTGTTTCAATTAATACTTATATCAAAATGAATGAATACTTTTAAAGCTTATTCATCAGGTGATATTTATTCGCCCCTTTACTCGAAATACCCAGAAACAGGATATACAAATGAAGCGTGTATTTAATTAAGGACCTCCTTCCCTCCACCCTTGTCAATCCCCTCGTCACCCGAGTGGAGGGAAGACATGAGATCACGTTCCGTCATCCCTAATAAGAGTACACAGCGCATGCGCGCTCGTCTTTCCCTCTGCATACTGAACAGATGACATGTAAATAACGTGCAAATATGAGTGAGGTTAATTAGTGACATGAATAAAGTATGGGGATGGCAAAGCTCTTCTCGACCTCACGTTTCCTCTAAGGGGGGGGGGGGGGGGGAGTAAAGGGGGAAAGTATTTTAAAGCCTGAGTTTCATACACAAAAGTTGTTTCACATGAATTACTACATTTGATTGAAATTACTAATGTGGTAGTTCTTTGTATGTGTCGTGCGTGAAACAAAATAGTAAGGCTGGAAAAAAGAGTTATGTGCTAGATTTACTTTTTCTTTAAAATGCATTTTTTTAATTAAAAATATAAAAATATATCAATGATATTTCAGAAAAATATACAAAGTTGGATTGTTTTGTATTCAACTAGCTGCAAATCTAATCCGTATTTAAATTATATTAAAGTGAGTATTTGTTTATATAAAACAATGATTAAAGAATATATATATAATCAGGGAGTTATTTAAGTAGATAGTTAGGCAGAGAGGAAGGAATGTAGGAAGATAGGTTATTAAGCAAATAGGTAGGTGGGTAATAAGGAATGTAGGATGATGGGTAGGTAGGCAGGCTGGTAGTTAAGTAGGTAAGCAGGTAGATAAATAATTAGGTAAGTAGGTAGGCGACGACTTCCGCACGTCCATCATAAACTCTGCCTTAAAATATGAGTGAAGAATGACCCTGGGCACAGGACGATTCCTGGATATCTCAGTGGGTAGAGCATTTGCGTACTATACCAAAGGTCCCAGGTTCGACTCCCGTGTCCAGTTGTCAATTTTCAAAATATGATATCTTTATGGAGAATTCCTTACTAAAAAGCATAAATAATAGCCTCGGCTATTTGATTCTTAAGAAATATAAGTAGGTAAATACGGCTGACCATTAACTAATGAAATAATACTATACTAAAAAAAGATGGGTTAAGGTTTAACTTTAAAAATGCGTATAACCCGAACGGGTAGTAAGTTGTGCTGCTAATAATAATAATAAACTTTAAAAAATCGATCAGAACTCGCTTGGAAACAAGATGGCAAGTTTTTTATCGTGAAAAATATAACCCATAAGATTTTGGCGTAACAAGTTTATTGTGACAAACCTAAAGTTGTGTATTCGTTAAATAGCGTATAATGTTTAAATGTGTTTGATACTTTTTAACTAAAAATTATCCTTAATGTCGAAGTTGCAATTAGTAGAGGAAAATTTAAAAACTGTAAAATAAAAACAAAAATAAGTGAAACAGCTCAAAAATTATAAGTATGCTTAAATGGAAAATAACAATTATTTTTCATTTGAGATTACTTATAATTTTGGAGCTGTTTCACTTATTGCTGACATATAAATGCATCACAATAAAATAAGTGTAAATTAGATGAAGATTAGAAAACATTTTTAAGAGTTATAAAAACAAACGGATAAAAAGTATATATGTGTTTAAAAAATATGTATAGTGAGAAGAGGTATAGTAGCAAACATAGATAATCCACAGTGTTGGTATAGTGTTGTTTGTGCTTTCTATTAATGAAATGGTCGAGTTTCAAATCCTAATGTAATGAGATAATTTTTCAAGAGATAGCCATCGAATACTTTGAATCCATTTATACAACATATTTTCCTTTGCGTTTTGAGGCATGTAAATTGAGGCAAATAGAGGCATATGCTGTCACGTGCCTCTTTTCTCGGAAAAGGTTTAAGATAAGGAGATACACATGATCCCCACTTGAAGCTGGTTTCGGTCTGTCTTTTGCTCGCAACTTGCGTTTCAGTTCTTTGATTTTTGTGTGTTTAATTAAATACGAGTAATATGGATTAGGGAATAATTTTTGTTTGAAAATTTGAAGATTGTAAATTAAAACCAATGTTGAGGGAAGTTAGAGATAAAGACTATAAAAACAAACAAAAATGAAATGATGCATTAAAAGAACTCACGGAGAAATATAAAAGTGATTCAAAAGTTATCGTAAAGAAAATAAAAAGTTTAAGATCATATTTTCACGAAGAACATACTAAAGTTCAAAAGAAATGAAGTGGCTTAGGTACTTATTTAGTTTATAGTTTTCTTATAGACATCTTATGTTCATTCTCAATACAGACGTAACAAAAGATGGAAGTGACACAATTAACATCAGTGAGATGAGTTTGTTGAATTAAAATCAAGTTTATAGCGTGAATAATAATAATAATAATAGTAATCGTTGTAAGCTTTGTTCGTTTTATCTCCAGAAGATTTAGCCTCAACATCTTTGTTAACACAAATCAATGTGTCAACTCAAATGGTGAACGTTACAGCCAATCAGAGCCAGAATACCTTTAATTACTAATAAATGATGATACTAAGCTCAATGAATATTTTACTTTAACTACATTGTAATAATTGATCAAATTAACCAAAAGATATACGTATCTATGTACACTAAAACATCAATAAAATAAATAATTATTTATATATGTAAAATATTATTATTAGGTATTCTGTCTTACGAGAGGTACGTACATTCCTTTTGTCAGTGAACTTTGACCCTTTCCTCTGCCTTCTCCTTCAGCTCCCGGAATTTTCTTAATTCCTTCAAGTCATCCAATTTATTAATCCTCCTTCCTCCTACGCTCCTCTTTCCCTCAACCTTTCCTCCTAAGGAGGTGTCCGATCCAGTTTGCTTTGAACCAAATGATCACATCCAAAATTGTTCTTTTCTCGCCTACTTTTCTTAGGGCTTCTTTATTTGTCACCCTGTATATCCTCCTATTTATCTCATACATACATCCTATTACATACTTACCTTAACATATTTATTTAGTTCTCCTATTAGAGCCTTGCACACTTCTGGAACAGTTTGGTTTATAGTTGCTCCAGATATTTTGAAAGTATTAAATTAAGATAGGAATCACCAGTCGCAAAAAATATTAAATTTAAACCCAACCTTGTACTTACTGGTATATTTTATCTCATCTTGGTATTTTGTTAGCATATTTTAGATCCAACCAACTGCAAATAAGATTAAGGTTCACTATCATTGATCAACACTACAGAGCTGCTATTTGTTGTAAATACAGGTAAATATAAATGTTACAGATTATCAATAAAGTATAAACAGTACCTGTAACACAAGTTCAGCATCTCCAAATGATATCCAAGTGAATATTTTGAACGGTATATCATTGTTTGGACAGTGTTCTTTCAAAATATCCCCTTCAAGACGGTGTTTCAAAACTCATCATTCTTTGAAATTACTTTAAAAGCAACACAAATTCTGGTAAATATTTCCTCAGTGGACAATATTGTAAACTGAAAGTTACCTCGACGTGTAAAGAAGAATATGCATGCCCCAGACTCCTTGTCCGTGGTTCGGAAGAAATCGATGCCACAACATCAGATTGCTCTGGCCACAGAGTAATTTTCAGTTAGTCCGTACTCCGTAGAAATTAATCATCCTTAACTTTCTAAGGACTAGTTTATAAGGACTCCCATTACAGGTGAGTAAATATGTGCTTGCGCTTTGGGATACATCTTAAACAACAAAATAAATTGATTATAAATATATTTTATTTTGTGATTGGTTATATTTTTGTTAAAGATCAAAAACCATATATATATATACATATAAAGGGATCACGAAGATAATATTAAAAGTGCTTGCTTTGTGTACATTCAGAATACTATTACCTACGTTTGTTTTGCATTTTCAGGCTAATTTATTTTAAGTTTGATATTAAAATCATGTTAGAAATACATTTATTATGGTTGTACTAAATTTTATGTATATACTGGAAGTTTTCTCAACAAATTAATTTTTTTAATTTATTTTATTGATCAGCTGACTGATTGGTACTCTCGCTTTACTGCGGACAATTTTCTTTTGAAGTTTTCGGTTGTACGAAGTCTCGTGACTATCTTATTGGTTGGAACGGTCACGTTATTACGGACATGGACTGTGTAATCGTGAATAGAATAATTTCTTGAGGACCAGGATCACGAAGTACGAACTACGGACCTACAGATATGGAGTCTATGTCAGGGCCTTTAGATCCCGTAAGGTGACCATATTTTATTTCTACTACTGTTTTCTGGTGGACGTGTGAATCCACAGTAACATTAAAATAGAGTGACCTTGTGGTCTAGGGGTAAGTTGTCAGACTTCTGTGCTGGGGGTCCGGGGTTCAATCCTCGGTCCCGGCACAGATTTATCTGATTTCCAAACCCTTCCTTCACCTCTGACAAGACATATTGTGAATGTGGGGAATGCCAGGCCTCCACCGTGGTTCGGATCCCACGTTAAACTGTAGGTCCTCCATTTCATCTCACAATCACCCTACCATTACACATTAGCGTTAAGTGCGTATAACCCGAACGGGTAGTAAGACGTTGTGCTAATAATAATAGTAATAATAATAATAATAATAAATAATATATAACATTAAAATAGCACTCAAACAACACTCATCCTCATCCTCGCATACCGTCTCCAATCACGAGGACGTGCTTTATCACCAGTGAAACCAGAAGACATACAATCCACAATAAAGTAGTTTAACGTTCAAACGAATCTTGATTCACCAACTTGATCCAATATCCCAAAGCCATGTTATTTTGTTGACAAGACGGCGAATGAGGTTGCGGTGACGACTATACAGTGGACCCGCACTCCACCCCACTCGGGGCCCTAGAGTGGCGAATGCGCAAAGGGTATGGGGTAGACGATTTGTTGGTTCACACATCCATCCCATCTAACTGGCCCTTTTGAAGCAAGCAGTCAAAGGGAGCGGAGTAACGATATCTCTAAGGATAGCCTGTCTCCGACGGAGTGAATTTATATAACGAGATTGGGTAAACGTGGAATATTTTCACAGGTTTAATTATGATGGAGTTAGATGAGGCGTGGCCCGAGAGGATAGAAAGGTTGGTGACATGCCTAGGTAGGGGTTCGACACCTTAGCTTAGTCCTTGGCACGTAAGTCTTTGGTTTTAATCTTAGTTATAATAATAAGTTTACTGAGGAGTTTCACTTGGTGGTAAATTAGCTGTCCTAGGGGGTATTTGTTCCAGATAAAAGATACGCAACATAGGTTTATAAACACCGCGTATGCTTTTTTTTTTAGTTTATGACAGCCTAACTTGATTCTAGATGTGCGTGATTATATATTTTAAAATTATTGTTCCATTAGCAATCAAAATGTTTAATTACCCAGTAATCTCGTGGTCATGAAACATACTGTGCTACTCAAACTCTGCTTCATTCTCTCGTTTCAATTCACCTACCGTGTGATTATTATTATTATTATTATTATTAGCACCGCGTCTTACTAACCGTTCGGGTTATACGCACTTCCGTTAATGTGTAATGGTAGGGTGATTGTGAGATGAAATGGAGTACCTACAGTTTAACGTGGAATCCGAACCACGGTGGAGGCCTGGCATTCCTCACATTCACCAGTTGTGATTAATACAAGTCTTGTTAGAAGAGAAGGAAGGGTTTGGTAATCAGATAGATCTGTGCCGGGACCGGGATTATATATTAATAAAATTAAGGGTTTGGTTGTTTGTTGTTTGTTTGTTTTGTTTGTTTGTTTTGTTTGTTTGTTGTTAATGATCAATGTGCGATAAACATGCACATTGAAGATAGAATTTTAAATTTCTGACTAGATTTTTTTAAATTTATTAAAAACTAAGTCTGAAGAAATTAAATGAATATTTTTTTCCCCCTTTCTGATTGAAGGAAAGAATAGCGTTCGTTGCCTTGTTACTTTTCGCCAGTGATTAATAAATTGTTATTATGATAGCTTCGATTTATTTGTGATGTTAATACACTCTAATTGCTATGATTTTAAAATCTCTTTATTTTTAATAAATCAAAAGTGTGATAAATTTATGAATGCAACCGGTTCATACATTTTGTAGCTAACTAATGCATTGTTAATTATTGTTATTAAGTTGTAAGTAGCAGTACTATTGTGAAAAAACAAAAAGGATAGAGAGATTATTTGTGTAGTATTTTCCAACAGTTTATTCGTGTAGTAATTTCAAATAGTTTCTTTATTTAGTATTTCCCAATCGTTTATTTAATTAGTATTTTCCAACAGTTTATTTGTGTGGTATTTTCAAATAGTTTCTTTATTTAGTATTTTCCAATAGTTAATTCAAGTAGTATTTTCAAATAGTTTATTTATGTAGTATTTTCCAATAATTTAGATGAGCAGTATTTTCCAATATTTAATTCATGTAGTATTTTCAAATATTTCCTTAATGTAGTATTTCCCAATAGTTTATTTGTGTAGTGTTTTGCAATAGTTTATGTATGTATTATTTTACAATAACTAGTTAAATTGTGTAGTACTTTCCAATAGTTTTTAATAGTAAATTTATATAATTTTATTTAGTGGTATCAGTTTAACGTTTGTTCAAATTTGTCCAATAAAATTTCCCAATATTATTTAGTATACATTTTTATATGAGTGTAACCTTTTCACATTGCTCTTGTCTTTACATTTAAACAAATTTGCAACCTAACAATGAAATACTCTCAAAATAATTAGACCTCAAATGTATGACATGATGCGGTTGCACGGTACAGTTTTACTTTGAGCTGTGAATTAAAAATGTTACGCAAAGTAAACTAAAAAATAATTAAAGGAGGAGCTTTTTTTAATAACTTTATCGAAATTCGTTAAAAGTGAGTAGATAGTTTAAGTAAAAGTATACAAAACCGTAGTTCTTTAAATATTAATTAAGACAAATAATATCTATTTACAGATATACTTTGGTTCTTATTTAATTAAATAACATAAATGTATGTTTTAAACTGTATTTTATTTTAAGGGAGTGAGATAATAGAATTCACATTTATACGAATTTAATTGTTAAAGTTTTTCAAAACGAATGTGTTTAGAAGAAATTAATAATATTATTGCTCAATCTTGTTTATACAGATTAAAACTGGAAATATATTCCCAAGGAGCTCAATTAAAATATCTAACATCAATATTTAAATAACTTTGAATAACCAAATATCGTTGATATTTTGTTAAAACGCTTCCATGTGAAAATAGGTACTAGATGGTATTATATGGAAATAAATGTTGCTTATGAAATTATTTTAAACCTTCAGGGTAATCATTCTCTATTATTTTAATCGAATTTCATACGAAATCTCCATCCGAACTCGTGTAACACAAAACAAATGGTGTGTATTGTTAAACAAGCGGGCAACTAAATAGCCTAAGGCAATGGAGTCTTATGTGCATGCCTCTATAATGGGGGCTTTGGTTCGAAAACCCAATAAGTGATCTTTTAGAAACGCTCGGACAAAAAAGGGACCAAAGCATAAACATGACAACTATGCTTAACAGTTTCGACAGTTAATTATTAATCTGTGTTAGTAAGTTGATATTTCTGTATATGATATTCTTGCATCGTTTTGAGAATGACATTAGTCAAACTAAATTCATATTATAGTGCTATTTACCAGGCTATAAACAGCATCGATGGTCGCATAGTCTAAGGGAGGCATCACTCTCACAGTAGATTAGATTTAGATTACTGATGAAGTGGATATCAATGTTCGAATCTCAGTCGGGTTTATTTAGGTTTTTCCAAAATTATTTTCCACTTACTTGTCACGCAAATGGAGGTACACTTCCTCTTCATACCTAAAACAACGTAATTAGCTAATAAGCGTATAATCCGAATGGGTTGTGGGAAGTGGTATTAAAAAACCCTAAATATATATGTAATTACATTAAGAAAATTCATTTTTAAATCTACCTTGTAGGCTGTTTCTATAAAGTTTCATCTTAAAATATATTGTGTGTATGTGTGTGTGTCTGTGTGAGTGTGTGTGCGTGTGTGTGTGTGTGTGTGTGTGTGTGTGTGTGTGTGTGTGTGTGTGTGTGTGTGTGTGTGTGTGGTGTGTGTGTGTGTGTGCGTGTATATATGTATGACTGTATGTGTGTATGTGTATTTCTACGTAAGTATTCTACATTTTAATAGAATTGTATATGTTTTATATGTGTAAATGTGTGTGTGTAAGAGAGAGAGAGAGTATGTGGATGTGTTTGAGCTGCACCGCAACTAAGTATCTGTCTGAGCTATCCTTATATTCACACTAGTGTGGTAGGGATGAGAAAAGTAAAATTTAGAAGAAATGTAAACGCATTAGGTAAAAAAACTCGGTACATTCTACCAAGACTTGAACTACGACGTCCTCATCACCAGGAAACCAGTCCAATAGGTGTTTTTGCCTTAAATTCCGTACCCACCTATGTGGGTAAATTTATTTAGAAATTAAATTATATATTAGGGTTTACTATTAATTATCATCGTTTATTTTGTGTGTTAGTTAAAAATAATTTTGGAACAAATATGATCAGTTGAGCATGAAATTGTTTGGTTTATTTTAGTAAAGTATGTATACACAATAATTGAATACAAAATGTTTCCTGTGTTTTAACTTTAAAATATTGATTATACTGTGACTGTACTTCCATTGAAATAAGATTTAATAAGCATAATTTAGTGCCGTATTTATAGTTTAGTCTTAGAAGGCAGTCAATCTCCCAGTATACGAATAACAATCAGGGACGTCGCGAGAAATATATGGTGGGGGAAGGGGGAGGAGACAGTTAATTTCCAAATTCTAGGAGTTTTGAAACCAGAAAAACTCCCAGGTGATCAGGAATTACCAACCAGCTAACAAGAAGTCCAGGGAGTTCTCCCCGGGGAAGATTGTAAATTTTGAGGTGATGATTGGTCCTAGAAACAAGGTTTTAAGCAAATGTGAGTTTAAAGTTATTTGTTAGTTATGGATTTTTCAAGTTACATGTTTTATTTGTTTTGGTATTCGCCATCATTGCATGTAGGAAAATTTACAAGTTTTGGATAGTAATAACTCTAGGCTTTATCAAGTTATCGACTTTAAGTATTACCTAACCTTCTTAAGGCTACTAGTGTCTAGTAGTAATAGTAGTAGTACCAGCTTTAAAACTAGTAGGCATGTACAAAGGCGCTACTAGGCTACTTGATTAACTAAGCCATTACATACAATTTACTACAGAAGGTATCTCCTTTCAATATCTGATTTGTTATGAAGTTGAGAACTTTTTAAGGGTTGGGATATTTAAAGATTTTCTACGGTAAATAACTTTCAAAATCTAAAGTACTGTGGTAAAGAGTAATTCTAGAATTTCCCAACTCAAGATCTTGGCTTTCCGTAAAATTCAAAACTTTTTCTGAACATTTAGAAAGCGAGGGGCTGGGAGTAGTTTCACCCTCCCTCTCCCCTTGTCCCCAGCGTGACGTCCCTGATAACAAGCAGTCTAGGCCGAATGGATGAAAGCCGAATATCGAATATATATAGTGAGTGACCTTAGCATGTGGGACCCACTTCAGGTCTGAACTCCTGGACTCGAGTCAAAGTTTTTTATGTATACTACTTTATCACACGATGCTTATGCTATGAAATTGTATTTAAGGTATCTAATAATATAATGTTAAGTAATATTAAGTGGCTACTACGAAAGTATAGTGTGGAATAAAACATAACTTTTATTAATAATTAACATTTATAACATATAATGTTGGTTCAAATTGATCAAAATCGTGATATTTCTAATTTATGTAAAATTTTGTGATTTTTTTTTCATATTCTAGAAGAGCATACATATGAATTAAGAATCACATTTATTAATAATTATTTCAGAAACATTTTAGAGAATAGATAACCATGATTAAAACTACTTGCAGTTTTTAACGACTTAGTTGGAAAATATGTGTTTACACTACTAAACAAATATAATTTACTACTATGTAGGATAAGTTTTGTTAAAAGTTACAAATTTTCCACCAGTGTTTTAATGCTGTTTTATAAGCAGAAAAGTTACACATTTAAAATATGTACTTTCATTTTAAACTGTGTTCATGACAAATAGCAATGTAGGCCTAGCTGAATAAGTTTCGGAATGAACCATGCTTACTCAGTTTTACATGGCTTGTGTTATAGTAAGCCATGTTACACAATAATTAATATGAAGTGCGTTATTAAGGCAAGCATGTAAAAGTTACGTGTCGGTTACAAACTTTAGAGTGTGTTACTAACACATTCTTGGTTGGAAGTCTTCCCTTACTCAGGGGTGCCACAAAATATAAGATGAGATGGTGGGGAAATTAACAAGTACCAACAAGGGGGGATTCTCTTTTGTGACGCGGTGCAGTAGAAATAGAGCGTTATTAATATTTTACCCCGTGATATGATATAGCGGCATATCTTTGTAGTGTTTTACCATTCACTTTTGTAAGTCATACAAGATAACACAAAAAAAATTGATCTTAATGATTTAAGTTGTATTAAAAAAAACTTGTTTCTAACGATGAAAGAATGTAATTGAAGAGATACAGCTCAATTTTTCATAATAAGGGCCTTTTTATAATATACAAATGTTTTTATAAGGCTAAAATTGATAACATATTACTGTGTTTTTATTGTTATTTTATAGGTAACAGGAAATACCTAAAGCTACAGCTGTGTATCTCATGGCTTGATGTATGAATAAGTTAAATTAGTAACTTTTCTAGCTGTCAGATTAGGCGCCTCGTATGAAAATTGAACTGTATTTCCAATTCTTAAGATAGAAACTTTTAATTGTCTGTGACAGGGTAGGTATTAATCAATTTTGTACCAAATAAATTAGCTACTATTAAAATATAGTTTTATTAAAGTGTAGTTATCATTATGAAAGTCATTAACAATATTTTATGTACAGGCCTTAAGGTTGCTTTTATTTATACTAGATATTACCTACATAGTTTGTTTTATTTTATTTTGATTGTATTTGTATTTTAATAAGAGACCAAAAGAACAAAATAAGTATTTAAACACAATCTATTACTAGTTTTATTTATTTGTGTATATGTATGTATATATGTTTGAGTGTTTAGCTATGTATATACATATAGGAGAATAAATTTCAAACTTTTGGCTTTAAATATATTATTTTTGTTTATTTTAATATAGGCCTACTTGATAAAAATAAAAATGGAAAAATTAACATTCATAAATGTTAATCAGTATTTTCTTGTTGCTTTACCCAAAATCATGTATTTTAAAAGATAACTGAACCACCTTTTATCAATAATTATGTGTCCCAGGAATGTAAAATTGATAATAAAGCAAAGCCCTAAGGGACTAATTAGTGTTTGAAATTTTGTTTAACTCATTTTATTTCTCATTTAAAAATCATGTTATTTCAATGTGTAATTGCTTATTTTTATAGAATGGAATGAAGGGAAATACAGAAAAAAAAAATTTAGGATGAGGATGAGAATGCGAAGACCTTTTTTTATCAAGTTCTGTCAAACCCCTCAAAAGGTTGTGTTTCTATTAATTTTTATAATCTACAAAATGTAGTTCAAAAGTTAAAACTATAAACTTAATTTGTTTATACATTATCACTGATTCGATAATTATTTAAAACTAAATTTCTTATTTTAATATAGATCCATTTTTTTTAAGTTTTTAAGTTTTTCAAACTCATTTTACATGGATTTAAAAAAATCTATAAAGTTTAAATGTTGCACACCCTTGTTTCAACCTTCTCTGTACTGCACTCTACATTTGGGTCTTGTTTGGACGGCTGTAAAACTTTTGTTGCAATTTTTTTTATCCACCCCCTCCTTTTCACATCCACGAAGCATGAGAAGAAGTTTGGTTACAAACTTTTCTCGTATACAACATTTTACTGCTCGTATAAAAGTCCTAGTCCCCCCCTAACCCTACCTCTTACACTTTCTCTCTTTTTTTTAAAAAAAATTCAAATAAAGTGGAGAAATTACATAATGAAACTATTTTTTATTTTCTCTTGTATCAGCTGGTAAAGTATTGCTACATTGAATAGACAAAAGCAGGTATTACAATATATTGTAAAATGAACAAGCTAAATTTTGTTTTATGTCCCAATATAAATACTTTTTTTAGTATTACAAAAAGGATTGTACTGGGGAGTAGTGTTAAATAAGGTAACAATATCATCTAGCCTGCTGGGTGAGCTTAAAATCCCGATTGGGGCACTCCCTGAGTGATTTTTTACCCTCCCTCCATTCATAAGTGGGTAAATTTTCTCTATATTATATCATATTCATTCTTAACTCGATAGTTGAAACATTAAATTATTTCAGATGGGTGGTAAGACGTGGAGCACAAAACAAATATAATACTTTAAAAAATACCAAGTGCACACCCCTTTCATACCCTTTATGTAAGAAAATGTACGTATAGTAAAACTCTATTTTGTTACCAACTTATTTTTGTGTAGAATTTAAAACTGTACCAAAAAATGGGTTTTTTTTTAGAATTGATTGACATAATATTTATTTGCATCAAGGATTATTTTATTTTTAGGAGATATTTATCTGACCCAACATGTTGAGCTCAATCAACTTAAAATGTTATGAAACAAATTTCTAATTTTATGTGATTTTTTAACCCTATCAACGTAAATAAATACCATTAAATCTTTAAAATGATTTATTATAACTAAATACTTTCTACGTAAAATAACCCTAAGATTATGATAAAAATGAAAAACAAAAGCTATTGTTTATAACCATATTTTGTTTCACCATCCGTTTGGGTTACACGCATTTATAACAATTAAACAACCGGGAATTGAGTAATAAATTTCAATAGGGTTATATTCCGATAATATACTAAGCTAATACAAAAATATTGGGGTCAATTCGTTGCAATTACCGGCCTATAGAACTGCACAGGGGAAACTTATTTTACGTTTCTAGACATGAAGATAAAGTTCAATAAAATCAGATTTTTTTTTTATTGCCATGTAAATGTCAAGTTTCTTCTTTCATAAAATATAAAATTTTATGTGAGTCTCGCAAAAGAAATTTGATCAGTGGAGCTCATTTTACTGACTCACACCGTCAAGAATGCATTGAATGAATAGAGCACACAATGAGAATATACGCTGGAAAAATAGGGATAGGGGTGTGAAAATATGTTTCCCTTTGATTTGACTATACTTTCCTTTATTTCTGTCACTGGATTTCATACGCTAGGTATTTTTATTTTCGATCAAAGCAGTTTGTTCGAATGATGGCAAGCTATTCGTATTGAACATTTTTATTTTCGATCAAAGCAGTCTTTATCGTTACTCGTATCGTACACTTGAGCTTGCGCCTCCCCACCCCCTACCCTCTCACCACCTCCAACGCAATTATACTCAGATCAGACGATGGGAAAACATGACAAGGCATCAAATTTGTTCTGGCCTAGGCTCAGGAACGCTGAAAGGTCCAATATCACGACGAACGTAGCCAGTGCTGCTAGTGAGAAGAATTGATGTGTTGGCGTCGACGTTAGTGGTGTTGGGGTAAAATACTCGCCTAATAACCCAATGTTCATGGGTTCTAACCTGGTTGGGATCGACGAATTTTTCTTGCGTGATAAAAAATATATATATATTAGCACCGCGTCTTACTACCCGTTCGGGTTATACGTTTTAAGTACTAATTACACTAATGGATTAGGAATTGGGAAGGTTGAATTAGAGGAAGTGAACCCGCATTTGCGTGGAGGGAGAGTGGAAAACCATTTTGGAAAAACCACCCCCAGTTCACCCAACCGAGATTCGAACCTCGATCTCCCCGTCCTCAGCAGTTGAGCTCAGCACGACTAGCGCGTTAGCCAACTACGCCACTGAGGTGGGTCTTGCGTGATAAAAATCCATAGCACAACTTTGTTTGTAGTGTAAGTAAAAACCGTCGGTTCCATGTTAATTGTGGAATGTAAAATAACCCTGGAAGGTATGTTAAAATATCTTTCCTGGCAAAATTGGGGTGTCCTTTCGCTCTCGCTCGTAGAACATATCGTGTGATGATATAATCAGAATGTTCATAAAGTGCACATTAAATACCTAAAATAAATAATATTTAGGCATATAGTTTGAATCAGGTACTGAAATCGTTTGAGGTTAGAAGAATAAAAGTTGTATTCGAGTGATTAAAGTGGGCTGATTGGGGTTTGGTTGAATATCCACAGTTGCTCTCTTAACATTTTTTAATAAGTTACCTAAATTTATCCACACTGAATTCAGGTTATCGTATTGGACTGAATTCAGGTTATCGTATTGGACTTAATAGTAGCCAGGAACACTAATTATAGATTAGCTAAAACGTAAAGTTGTTATTAGTAGCCGGGGATATTATTAGATTAAATACGGTACACGCATATGATGTTCTAGCTAATATAATGAGATATAGATGAAGAAATTTGAATTTAGAGGAAATGTACCTTCATTAGTGTGGAGGTAGAGTGGAAAACCATTTAGGTGAAACCATACTAAGTACACCCGACTTAAATTCTAAATCTAATCTCTTCGTCATCGGTAGTGTATTGCGATAGTAACGTCTTAAACAATTCGGCCACCAAAATGAAGTTACCTAATTGAACAGCACTTTTTCACAAGAGCAATCTGTACGTATTTTTAGGAAACGTGTATACAGTTTGATCTATAGGTTTGTCTGACGTGGCGTGGAGTGCTGCCAGAGTGGCAGAACACTCACTAGTCAAGTATCAACGAACATATATTCCCATGTGACGTATGTTATGGAAACTTGTATATTATTGGCCAAATAGGGACCGAGTGGGAGATAGCATATCACAGGTACGGCTTTAACAAGCTATGGAAACAGTTTATAACACGCCACTGTATACAGGCAGCCCACATGTCAGGAGATTCTAACAACTAGAAGGGAGAAATTAAATAGGAGAGGGATCCATATATAATGTACATTAGTCAGTGAGCGTGTACCTGAACGGGTAGTAACACGCACCGCTAAAAAAAATTAGTCAGTGAATATATGTACTGTATGTCATTATTACAAGATACCCTTTGTCTTAAGAAATAATGTTAAGGTATTTTGTAAAAAGGCATTGCGCTGAAGATTTGTACAACAACCAAAAAAAAATTAATATGCGCTGGAATTTACTATAAAATTATGATTTTTCACCTTGGTATTGAGACTAATATATGTATTATAATAATAACTAATATATATATATATATACATAGTGTTATAGATCATACCTAGGAAGGTGAGTTTAAACAAATAATTCCACCTTTCATCTGAAGAAGGAATAAATAATAGTATTGTAGAAAAATTATCCAATCTTTAGGTTTCCAGTGTTGAAGTCGAGTTGTCCGTGTTAAGTCGTACAAGTGTGCTCAACTAATCCTGAAAGTTTCTACAAATAATTTAAAATGAAATTATTACTTTCAAAATAAAACTGGGGGTTAAACTAAACTTTTATTAATTTTTTATTAAATCAAATGTGGGAATCCTTTCTGTTAGAAGAAATCCACAATATAAACAAAAACACAAGTACATAAAAATCGTAAGTAACCAGAACAATGACAATTCATATATTGGCAACACACCAGAATCTAAACATCTTTATAAACTCCCTTTATCCCTAATCTTTACACCTTGACAATACACTAGACTTACATCTTAAGAGGTTCCATTTCGTATAGTCTCTATGATTTGACAATACTCCAGACTAATAAAATATTTAGAAATCCCCTTTTACCTAATCCCTACACTTTGACAGTATACCAGACAAAAAAAAAGCTTGTGAAGTCCCTTTACTTCAAGCTCTATATCTTGACAACACACCGGAATATAAAAACTTGTTTAAACCTCCTTTTTTCCAAGTATTTCATCTTGACAATACTCCAGACTATAAAAACCTTTATAAACCCCCTTTACCCTACTCTTTACACCTTGACAATATATAAGCCCCCTTTCTCCTAGTTTGTATACCTCAACAATACATCAAACTATAAAAACTTCTATAATATCCCTTGTTCCTAGTCTTTACATCTTTACAATACAGCAGACTATAAATAACTTCAGAAACCATTACACATTAATTTACACCTTGTCAATATGTTTTAAAAATCCTGTTTTTCCTAGTCTGTTTACCTCGATAGTACATTGAACTATAAAAACTTTTAGAACCCCCCTTTCTCCTAATCTTTACACCTTGAAAATAAACCAGACTATAAAATCTTTGAAAAGCCCACTTTATCCACATCTGTAGGACACCTTGACCATACATCAGACTTCCTTGAGAATCACCCTTCCTTCCAGTCTCTAAACCCTGACCTTGCCTTCACAAAATCGTCTACCACTTTGTGGTTCGCTATCTATCTACTTTCAGCCAATACAAGCGTGGGGGGGGGGGAGAAGGGGGCGGGCGGGATAGGTATCGGTGAAAACTCAGCAAATGTTTTATGCTCACGTCACTCTTTTGATGTGTGTTTTTTTTTACGGATGGTATCACCGAGAACTTTGATATTTTCTCTCCGTGGCATGTTAATATTCATTGTCATAGTAATCTCATTTCTGGGTATCTAAAAACAAGAATGATAAATATTTTATGAGTGGTGCTCGTATAAATACAACAAATACAAAAATAAAATGCATGACACGAATGAACATATTTTTTCATATAGTCTATTATATTTTGAAACACAGTATTTCAAAATGAAAAAAAAAACTTCACAGAAATCTATTTTGAACATAATCGTCAAAGCTATTTTATAAGAAAAATAAGAATTAAAATAAAATAGTAAATTACCCTTAAATTTAAAGTTAGGATTAAAAAAAAATCACCATTTATCCTCAAGGTATATCCATATGACACCTAAAATATCAATCTAAACAGTTTAGCTGTAGCATCAAGTACAGACAAACAGACATAAAGACATAGAAACAGACAAACTTAGAGAGAGAGAGAAGCAGACATACAGACAGACAAGCAAACAGTCAAATAGAAAGACAAGTAGATTTTCATAGGCTGCTCGGGGGAACATAAAACTTCAAGATCCATCATAACCTTGAGGTTGAAAATTATCACGACGGTAATACTTTCTATATTTAAGAAGGTATAAACAGTAGGTTTTAGTTATGGTCATTTATATGTGCAAAAAAAAAAGTATATACCCTGATTTTGGTTGAAAGAACGGTTTAAAAAATACAAATAAACTTTTTTGCGGCCAACATTGATAACAGTCTACTATATTATTTGTGTTATTTTATAGGTATTTATAATATCAATCAAAAGTGACAGCTGCAAATAACATGACTTGATGTTTATATGTTTATTATTATTATTATTATTAGCACCGCGTCTTACTACCCGTTCGGGTTATACGCACTTACGCTAATGTGTAATGGTATGGTGATTGTGAGATGAAATGAAGGACCTACAGTTTAACGTGGAATCCGAACCATGGTGGAGGCCTGGCATTCCCCACATTCACAAGATGTATTGTCAGAGGTGAAGGATGGGTTTGGTAATCAGATAAATCTGTGCCGGACCGAGGATTGAAACCCGGCCGCCAGCTCAGAAGTCTGACACCTTACCCCTAGACCACCAGGTCACCACTTTATATGTTTATTACAATGGTTTTAGTAACTTTAGTATATAACATATACTGTTCTCCCTATTAATTAGTTTAGCACCGCGTCTTACTACCCGTTCGGGTTATATGCATTCTTCCTATTAAAATCATATCATAGACATTTTCACCGTCATCATCCAAGTTTAGACATTTGTCAAGCAATATATTAAAACTAAGATTTGATTCGAATTATTAATCACAACTGGTGAATGTTGTGAATGTCAGGCCTCCACCGTGGTTCGGATCCCACGTTAAACTGTAGGTCCTCCATTTAATCTCACAATCGCCCTACCATTACACATTAGCGTAAGTGCGTATAACCTGAACGGGTAGTAAGACATGGTGCTAATAATAATAATAATAATAATAATAATAATAATAATCGCATTATGTGACGTACATAAAAATTCTGTGACTCAAATATAATAGGTTTAAACATGACACCGGGACATGGTAATCAAAGATGGTACCTTTAATAATATGTGTTGCTTTTACGCGCGCATCTCCTTCACCTCTTATAGGAACTTCGTCCTATGTTGCCAGTGAGGGAAGGGGGATCCCTTAAGTGCCCTTCGGTTGGAAGGATGTGATAAAAGAAGAGTTCCCCAAGTGCATGATAATTGGCTTTTATCATTTCTATTCTTTTTTTATATATTAATAAGTTTAGCACAAGAGCTTTTATTTTCTTGCTTCGAGTCTTACTAGCCGTCTGGACTACCCGCTTTTAATTACATTAATGAGATAAAGATAAGGATGGTAAGAACTGTTACAGCATCTGTGCTTAAAGAGGAATGGGAAACCATTTAGGGAAAACCACCTTCATACACTTGAATAGGAATCGAACCTCAACCTCCCCATCAGCGTAAAATCAGAGTTTGACGTTTTGTACGCTTGCCCACTGGTGTGGGTCACACGTTCTATTAGCGGCTTACTCTGAATAGGTGGGAATGTGCCTGTATTTGCATGGAAAGAGGATTGTAAAACCACAGAGACAAATAGCATGTGGAAAAACACTTGTATGTGAATCTGGACGGGATTATAACTGATTTAAAATAATGAATTCCATATTCTTCTGTAGCTTATATAATGTAGCTCATGGGTGGTTTAATAACTTCAATGTATTGAGGTTTGATAGCCTCATTAATTTTAATATTAGCACATGGTTTGTGTTCTTCTTGATTATTTTGTTTAGCAAATATTATTCATTAACAATCAGGAAGTCAAAGTTTAATGATAACGATTTAGTGAATTTTATGCCAAATAAAGTTTTACAATGAATGTAATTATGTGTATGTAATATAGCTGCACCACCTTCATGAAATTTACTGGGTGAAATTATATTATTAAATAGTTTACCTATATGTATACTGAAACCCAATACAAAAACGTTCGTCCACCAGTAATAGTTTAAATTTTATACTTTTTACTCTTATTTTTCACTCATTATTTCTTTCTCACTCTCACTAAGTCGTATTCTTTCCTTAGTTTAAATTGGGTGTGTCTATTACACCTATGATCTATTTCATGTCGAAGCGTCTTTAAAACCAAATGACAATAACCATACCTGCGCCTGGTGGATAAAATGTCAACCTCATCTATTCTGGTTTGCCGGTTACAGGTGTAACGAGGTTGTGTTTTTCCCTAAATGTTTTATCGCTCTCCCTCCTCGTAAATGCAGCTACAATTCATATATATTTTACCTTTGTTATCCCTACATCATTTGTTTGGTTGAATGTGTACATACCAGACGGGTAGTAATACGTGAAGCAAAAAAATAATGTATATCGATTAATTCCTAACGCTCCTGTTAAGTTAATACGGTGTGTTTGAATATATTTATATATTTAAATACGCTCTACCTTACTAGAAATTGTTTGAATTGATTATTAAACAATGTTCTCCTTTGCAGACAATTGTACAAAGATTAGAGTTATATTCGGTTGTACGGTAAAATTGCGAGTCACCATTTAAATAACCCTGATTTGTCAGTTCAAAATGTAGTTAAGAAAATCTGATTGTATGTTTACATACTTGAAGCAGTTTAATAGATGGTATCACCAGCTTCAATGGCCAAATGGTCTAAACTCTAAGGCGTCACTAGATTGTCCTACTGATGACGGGGAGATAAAGATGGAATCCCGAATCGGATAAACTGAGGCTGGTTTTCCCTAAATGGTTTCCCACTCTCCTACCATGCAATGTGGGTATATTACCTCTAAAATGCTTACCTCATCATCGCTACCCCATTATAGTAATCATCATTAATGAGTTCAACCTGAACAGGTAGTATGTGTGTGGTGATAAAAAAATATATATATAGATTATATCCATTTTTTACAGCTTTAAGGCCAATATTGAGAATGACCTTTCGACAAACTCGGCCACTATTTGTTTTTTATTGAAATTTTCTAAAATGTTATGACTATGACGATTTTGGTATAAGTATATATTCCCGTACTTCTGTTATTTGGGGTGGGAGGAGCTGAAGAATGTGGGTATTTAACATTGACTTGGATAAACAACTGATAATATTAGTACTCAGCCTATAAACTAATTTAAATTTAAAACCTACACAACATACAGACTCCCGGCCGTTAATTTATCATTGAGAAAGATTAAACCTTCATTTCACCATTGATACATGTTTCGGCTATGGTAGGAATTGAACCCTGTACACTTAACTAAGTAGGCAAACACTCTACCGACTAAGTACTTTTGTTGAGAACGTTAATTTCAATTTTATCAAGTCCAATTACTTTCTAAGAAAATGATAAATCTTACATGATTGACATTTTTTGATAAATAGTTCATTCAGTCCAATAATCACGTGGTCTAAGGTGTAAGGTTCACAATATAATAGATTACGGGTGACGGTAAGGTCGAGACTCGAATCTCAGAGGGGTGGTTTTCCCATCTTTTAAATTACTAATTCAAGTGCACGTTCTCTTAAAAAAAAAAATACTATACATTAATATACATATAAGATTAATCCGTCAGTAAACCTAGTCTTAAAACGAACTAAAACATATTAAGATAAAATTGTCACTATAGCAGAAGTCTATATTTTGTTTATACATACGAATTCTTTTCTGTCTTTTTCTATTATTGATGGGGTGCGTCTAAAATGTATCTAAAATCTCATGCAATTTAGGTTGAATTCCTTCAAATACTGCAATACAAAAATCCAATCTTCTTTTTAGAAGTCCATCTTCAAAATGAGATTCGAAAAAATGTGTTTTGTTCTGCATTGCATGACTTTTTCTTCGTCGTTCGTTTCATTCATAGTTTCGTGGTCTTTTCTATGCAAACGTTTCCCTATCTTTATACCACTCTCTTTTGAAACCAGAATTGAGTAACTGAGTATTAAAGTAGTATAAGTCAGTTTGAAAAACGAAACCTCCTAGTATACCTCTCCTATATGGCCACTGTAGTTCAGTCAAAATCATGTTTGTGGTTCAAATTTTAGTAATTAGGAAAGTAAGTAATAATATATCTTAGATTTCTCGGTTCTAATCATAAAAACAAATACCCTACAAATAATAGTGTTTAATCATATTAATCTCTTGATAGCTCAAATTGAATGAGCTCGAACCCATCTTGAACTTTGAATAACTCGGATTACCCTGAATATTTGGAATGTAGTAAGCCAGGTATTATGAAAACATGAACAGCTTTCAAGCGTTTTATGTTTTTTTACTTGTGGTCTTTACGATGCCACGTAACTCCGCATTGTTCATTCTATGTAAAAGGACGCGAACCAGGCGTACATTATCTCTACCTCAAATTATCAAGACTATACCGTGTGTATAGAGAAAAAAATTAGTACACATCAGATTTATTTGTATTATCAGGATGTTTATCTAAGCAAATATATATCCATATAAAGTTAAGGTATTATATTAAATCCCTTAGTATTAATAATAGATATAATATTCATAACTTAATACTATCAGTATATATATGTTTAAATACATACCCTGATAATACCAAGATATTTTCTGTGTACTAACTAGTATGTGTACAGAGTGTTCGGAAACTCATAGACCAAATTGCACATATACTTTGAAGCAAAAGTAATACAAAATCCCTATACACTTATATCCTGAAAACTATGCTAATACCATTAAATTGTGCTCTAAATTTCAGTGTAGAGCAGTGGGAGCAAAGCTGTTCAAGCATGCGTGTATAACAGGTTTAATAGGAGCTAAACGTGGAGCTACACACATCGACATCTTGGAGCACGACAGCAGAAAATACCACACCCAATAGTAAACAACACACCAGTCTATCTAGAAATGGAAATACGTTCTGAAGGACGTCATTAACGGTCCTACATCACAGAAAGTGTTTGGCATTATTACATGTGCAGTGCCGCGAGCCTAGCTCCTACACAACTTGTTGTACACGTATGCTTGAACAGTTTTTCTCTCCTGGCGCTGTACGACAAAACTTTTAACATAATTGAATAGTATCGGGATATTTTTTTATGTAGGTGTATATGGAGTTTCTATTACTTTTGGTTCAAACAAGATATATGTGTAGTTTGGGCTATGAGTTTCCGAACACTCTTTATTTACTGATAATTTTAAGTGATTTTGTGTACTAACTAATATATAAATATGCTACACTCCAAAAGTGAAATAGGCAATTTCATGAATTGGAAACATTCATGAAATGACTTCTCTTGTCCATTTCACAGAATGGGCATAAACTTATCCTGTTCAAGAATTGGGTAGCGCTTGTACTGCCCAGTGCATGGGTTGGCTTGTTCATAAACTGAGAGGGTTCAAGGTTTGCCAAAATCAAGAAATGGACGAGTTTTTACACTAAAATTCTTAAGCATAAAATATCCAAAAACAAATTTCAGCTAAACTTTTAATATATAGGACAGTAATTTTCAGTTCATGAAATGGTCCAGATTGCATGCAATTTTTTCACAGTTAGTGAAATGGTCAAGAGAAGAGGCCAGTTTAATAAATTGACATAAATCTTCCCAATTCATGAAGTGGGTGGTTTTGCTAATAGGGTATAACATTGTGTAATTGCACGGAGCGCTTTAGTTCTGAAATTATACATTTCAAGATGTATCAGGCTAAAAGCATTGTGTTCCAGTTCTATAATGTTTATCTATCATTTCATAACCTCTTCATCTAAATATGAGATCTTACCAAACTTTTGTGATAGCAGCGTGTTTCGGTTTATTGGTGCTGCATTTCGAAATGGACCCGTATTGGATTTAACAAAACAAAATAATAATAATAATAATAATTCTAAAGTAAATTGTCTATGTCCAAGATAGAACTTGTTGCAGTATTGAACCAGATAGAGTTTGAAATATACAATCAAATGGTATAAATATCTCAAAAATTAAAATTTTAGTCTTAACGCACTTCTGAATTAGTTGATCGATATACATAGAGTAGATTATATATAATAATAATAATAATAATATTATTATTATTATTATTATTATTATTATTATTATTATTATTATTAGGTGTTCTGTCTTACGACATGTCAATTCCTTTTGTCAGTGAACTTAGACCTCCAATGCTCCCTGTCCTCTGCCTCCTTCTTCAGCTCCCAGAATTTTCTTCTTTCCTTCAAGTCGTCTAATATTTGAATCCTCCTTTTTCCTAACCTCTTCTTTATCTCGACCTTTCCTTCTAAAATTATATACATACAAGATTGTAAATCAATCAGAATCTCTAATATTGTAGTTTGCCTCTTTATTAACATAATTATATACTTTGTAGAATTTTTCCCTTAACTGCTTAGAGTGAGAGGTCTAAGTGGTTAGGCTAACGTTTAGCCACCAGTGATAGGGAAGTTGGGGATTGAACCATATTCGAGAGACTCAGATTTTTTTTTTTTTTAATATGAGCTTCCCAGTGGTTTCTACATAGAACAAACATTATCATACAGCTCAAACGTTAACAAATCCACTTCCATGCAATTTACGTCAATTTGTTTTTTCTGCGTCGGTCACATGTGAATATTTTAAGAAAAAAAACTACACTCAGTACACACAATTGGGACACGAGCTCTGATCTACCCGTCGTAGGAAGTCCAGTCTATTGCGAGATCCACGCCTTAAACCATTCTACCATAAAAAGAGGGTGATAGGCAACGTAAAATATCCCTCGTTAAGTATAGGAAAAGGCGGTGGCCTTAACTTCACCATAAAGGTCGATTATTATAATAATTATTACTATTATTCCAATAGCGACCTTAAATCCTGTGCACTCGTTATAAGGGTCGTGGGGGTGAGTTGGCGCTAACCTAAGCCTCGAACGACGGAAGCGTGGGATCGAAGAGTGTATACGGTTGCTATGGCGGCAAAACCAAACATCCGGTGTCAAAGTTACGCGTTGCTTTTGAAATGAGAACCGCGGCAGGTTCTTTTGAGATCCTCAAAGCACAAGAGTAAGCCTTCGATTTCAAAAGGTTGGTATCACATGGTAGTCTTAAAAGAGTAATATGATGAAATAGTTATAAAAAAAAAGTTAGTCTCCATTGCGGAGATATTTAGGGAGGTAGACAAAAAGAACATAATCCGACACCTTAGCTCAGTCGGTAGTGTATTTGTCTATTGAACTAAGGGTCCTATGTTCGATTCCCGGAATATCTGAAAAGTTTATCATTGTTGCAATTAGTTACCTTTCACAGTGATGGATTAATGGCTGGGGACTGGTTGTTGTGCCTGTCCTAGTCTTAAGTTATATTGAGACATATGAAGCTACTACAGTATATAAAGCCAGCAGTGGAAAATATATGGCCTGAATAAAAAAAACTACCAGGTCAAAAACTAAAAGCAATAATGTATGTAAAAGTAAAAGAAAATAGAACCTGCAGGTGGCTCTTGAAATAAATCAGTGTCGTTATATATCAATCCTGTTACCCTGATACTTGCAGTGTTGGAAAGAACTGTTACATTTATTCTAGCATCGCGTCTTACCACGCGTTCGGGCAATACGCTCATGTCCTCATTACGATAAAGTGTTAAGGATAAGTAAGGTTGTACTTAGTGAAAGTGTTCCCACATTTTTCGTGGAGGGAGACTGTAAAACCATTTAGAATAAACACCCTCAGTACACCCAACCAGGAATCAAACCACGATATTCCCATCTTCGGTAGTCCAATCTTATTGCTTGAGTAACTCCTTAGACCATTCGTGCACATAAATGAGTCGGTCATTTATTTATAAATAATTTTTACATATATTTTGTTTAAATTACAAAGGAACCCATTTGTTAGTCTTATTTGAGGTATTTAATGTGCAATTTCTGTATCGACTGTTTAATTAAGAACGTTACTTTTAAGTTAAATTAAGTCTATAATAGACACAACACCCAGAACCTAGCCGATTCATAACTGTGAAAAGTGAAATCCACATTTCTTCAATGATCAATTTTTTAGCCATACCAGAACTCGAATATGGGATTTTAATCTCAGTAGATAGACAGGCTACCAACTGAGCTAAGGTGCTGTACTTGAACCTAATTCCTTTTTTGTAGTCTACATGAATAGGAATGCATTTATGACTTTAGTTTAAAGTTTCGTTGCTGGTCATTTTTGTCTCAAACATTGAAAGAATGTGTAAAACTGATAACAATAAGGGCTTCCAGTCCGGCTGTAGAGTGTTGGTTTGGTACAGGTATCAATGTAATCACAGTAAAATATACAGTCGTCAGAAAACAAAATTGGTTAAATCTTCAGAGAGGCAGTATACTGTTTACAATATTTATTCCAATCAAATTTGTTTTATTTTAGCACCGCGTTTTACTACCCGTTGCCTCCAACGTGGTTCGGATTCCACGTTAAACTGTAGGTCCTTCATTTCATCTCACAATCACCCTACCATTACACATTAGCGTAAGTGCGTATAACCCGAACGGGTAGTAAGACGCGGTGCTAATAATAATAAAATACTACCCGTTCAGTTTTACACTGATGTATAAATTACGCTAAAATTTTATTGATTAGTAAGGTTATATTTATAGGAAGTGTTCCCACATTTGATTGGAGGGAGAGTGGGAAACCATATAGGGAAACCCACCCTCAAGATTCGAACGCCGATCTCCTCGTCATCGGCACTCTAGTCTACTGCGAGAGTAGCGTGTTAGACCATACGTCCAATGAAGCCGTTTAAAATGTGTTAACACCCACTTTGGTAGCCGCATGGTCTAAGGCGTCACTCTTGGGATAGACAAAACTGCTGATGACGAGGAAATCTGGGTTCGAATCCCAGTCGTGTGAACTATGGGTGGTTTTCCCTATATGGTTATTCATTCTCTCTCCACACAAATGCGGATACATTTCTTCTAATTGCAACTTTCCTCATCCTTAATACATCAACGTAATTAATGTATAGGCATATCACCTGAACAGGTAGTCAACAATTCTAAAAAAAAAAAATGTTAACGCAACAATATAAAATTAACTATTGTACATGCGGGGTATCATAACTTCCTATTCCACGGCACCGTTAACTGTGATTCTAATAGTTCTAAATATAAGACAATATCACACGTCCATCACAGACTTTGCCTTAAACCATGAGTGATGAATAGCATTGAGAACGAGAAGAGTGGTGTGTAGCCCAGTGGTTGAATTTTGGGGCGTCAAGAATCAACGGTTAGATTCGTGTGTTCAAGAGTAATTTTAAACTTTACTTTACATACATGACTGTTTCCAGCCTGTTTTATGAGTCAGTTTTCTATTCAAGTCATATATTTTCCCACTTCCGGCTGGCTAGGCCTATCATAACTTCATATGCTTTAAATCTAACTTAATACTAGGACAATCACAACATCCAGTCCCCGGCCGTTAAGTTATCAATCTGAAGGGTAAACCCACATTTACCCAGTGATTAATTTTTTGGCCATGCCAGGAGTTGAACCCGGACTCTTTGCTCAGCAGACATACATTCTACCTACTGAGCTACGGTGTTGGATCAATCATTTGAAATTATGTTTAATATATTTCAAAAGTATTCATGTGAATGGTGGTGTACCAATATTATTTCAAACATTAGAATGGTTTTGAATTATTAACAGTATTGCTTAAACATCTCATATATTTGATATATTGTCATTTGCTTAGAGCTATAACACGATAGTTATTATTTCATTGATATATTAGTATTACTTTGTAGTTAGTAGACCTACCGTAGAATAATTCGATTAAGACTTATTGTGACACATGGTACATAAAAAAACTCCGTAGTGTCAGCCCGTAATAGATCCATATCAACCGAGTGACCACCATCTGTTGATAAAGATAATGGCAGATTGTGTTGATAGAGGTTGTCATATCGTCGGCAACAACCCCACAGCCATTAATCTCAGTTTTCTAGACCAAAGCCGCTATTTTTTCATCCAAATGGCTCCTAATTTGTCCTCACGAGGCTTATTTTACCTCGTTACATACTCACTGCCTCAAAGAAAATATGGAAGCGCCAGTGGTTGAACCCGGAACCTTTAGATCTTTATTCAAGAACCCTGACCACTAGACAACAGAGGTGGGTTACATGTGATACATAGGCACATATACATCTAAGACTTACTTTTATTACAAGTTTTTTTATTACCTTTAAATGTAGAACTGTAGAAATGTGCTGTACTAATCATTTTTGTTGAACTTGAATTAGTAAATTTTATTTCATTTCACTTCAGAAGAAATTGAACATAATTGGTCTTGAACTAATTATTTTTAGGAACTTTTCTAACATTGGATACTAAAGAAATGGTTTAATAGATGAAGGGTTATTAGTATCAGAGTTTTCGAAACTTTAAATATGAACATGCCCTAATTATTTTAATGAATGGTATGAATACCTTCAACTCCTCTCCCTTACTTCTTTTTCAAAAATAAAAAATACAAATGTAATGAGTCCGCGCTATTAATACAATGGAAAGAGAGGGAGCATAGTTTAGGAACCACTGGTGTAATATGTATTAAGGCAGGTCAGTTAATACATCTGACAGGTAAGAACACAACTAAATATAACTTAATGTATACCCACGCAAATCTCTTGTGTTCTGAAAATGTATATTTTGACCAACTGTTTCAATTTTAACAGCTTTAGTATATACTACACATTTATTTAAAAAAATTCTAAATAGGTTATCCTGCGACCAACCAACTATATGTTTGCTATCCTATGTTAAGTTTGCAAAGTAATTTATATGATAATACTCTTTCAGACTCTTAGAAAAAACTAATTGTTATTAACATCTACGACATGACAAAGTTAACTCCAAATAACTCGTACATAATTTGATTTGCTAAAATACGGTGAAAGTTTATTATTAATTCTACTACCCCCTGTATTATTAAGAACTCGATAAAAAATAAAAGTGATGATAAGCTCAGTTAAGAAAAATGCACCCTCACAAGTGTGAAAATTATTAGGAATCCCAGAAGGATATTAGTAAAAACGAGACTCCAAGGTATCCGGATGAGATTCGAACCTAAACGTTCCCATTTAGGATGATCAAATCGTTTACTAACAAACCCCTTTGATCCTAGCAGGATTAAAACCAACAAATCTTCTCAAGAATGGCTGGGTGATATCTTCAGCGATCCAACCTCTGACATGAGGACTGGATGAGGAACAAATCTACTTTAAAATACCTTTTTACCTCAGTGGTCTAGTGGTCAAGTTCGTGGCTATAGATCTAGAGGTCTGGGTTTGGTACCCAGTACTTTTAAAACTTATTTGCAAAGAAGTGGGTTTAGAACAGGATCAAACTCAGCTTCGTGAGAACAAATGAGGAACTACTTGAATAAAGTAGTAGCAGAGCTGGTTTATAAAACTGAGATTAATGGCTGGAGGCTGTTTTGTGCTGACCACATGACACCCTTTATCCGCAAATGTTGGCACTATCATCGCTATCAATGGCTGCCGATCGATCGGTATAGCTCGCTTTCGGAGTCACACCATGGAGTTTTTTGTTTTGTTTTTCACCCATGTAATAGCATCTAGCTGATGCTTGTGACGCTAGAATCAAGTGTCGCATCGAGGGAGGTGAGGTTTCCCATATTCTAGTTGTTGTTTTTAAGTAGAACTGAAGCTAGTGAACCCGTTTTGCCATATATTTTTTCCAAAAAATACAATAAAATTGAGAAATTATTAATTTAAAATGACCAAACTATCAAACTTACCCCAATTTCGTTTGTGTCAACAGAAGAATCTAATAATTTGGACTTCGACATAGATTTTTGATTCAAATATGATCTTGTAGGCTTATATGGACATCCCGGTTAATCAGCCGTGATATGAGCAATTAGAAGTTTACTATTTTGTCGATATTTATAAATCACATCATTAGCGCCTGTGAATTAAAGATTGGTTTGGACTAAAAACTGCCTGTATGCGGCTTGACCCAAATTAAAGTCTCAAGCTAAGATTTAAACCAAGACCAATAAAGTACTACCAATATATTGGCGTTCTTGAGCATATTAGGAACATAATGATAATAATGAGTTTTACATAAATAAATTTTGCACATGATTAAAACTAAATATACTTGTCTTTTACTTTATCATATAGAGCTGTGATATTCAGCCTGGGATACATGAATATAACTTAGTGAGTAGGTAAATTTTAAAATAAATATAAAATTAAACATGTATATGTTACGGGTGATGTGCTAAATCTGGATATTATCAAGATTAGCTAAGAGATGTCAGCATTAGCCAGGTGCAGTGGATAATTCAGAAATAGAAAGTAGTTTATCTCATTTACGACACCATCAGGATAATATCGACACTAGCCAATAAAACTTGGTTAACGTGGAATAATATTTGTAAAAATAAGCACGCTTCAACACGAATTTTATTTTTAACAATATTTAGAAACCGGGCAATAAATTGGATCAAAGCAGTGCACTACCATTCTAAATGCATCAATTTATGCTTTATTTTCCACTAACCTAATTTAACCTAACTTACCTAACTAACCTAACTAAAATAGCCTTAACCATAAAAATTGCCACTAGCAAGTATGGGGGGATAGTGTCAGTATTATCTGGATAAACTTCAAAAAAACATTATTCAATCACATCTCACTCAACATTATCTACGTATTTTGGATAACTTCAACATTATCTGGACAATATTGACTTTATCCGGGTTTGGACTTTACCCGTAGCATATATACTCATATATTTTTTTATATATAACTTATCATTTAATAATTTATTTTGGATGTAATTTATTTTAGATGTAGATTGAAGAATTGTATCCAATCACACCAACAACTTTAGTAGCACAAAGTTGAAGAGAAATTATACCAGGAGGTATGTAAACAAAAAAGGTTGAATATTCTCATATATAGTAAGTAATGTAATCATTAAAATTGTTAAGCTTAGAACTTATTATGAATATTAACGTTTTATATGCTCTTTAATTCAAAAAGCGGGTTTTTCCTTTATTTTGTCTGGCCGTCCTTCTGTCATACCTACAGCTACCTAAGACGAAACGGTCCAATGAGTTTAGTTATAAACTTGATAGTTATATGTTATTATATTGTTATATTGTCATAGCATGAGGCCAAATTGTGATTTTTATTCTGACTTTAAAATTAATGATAGTTTACTGAAGTCTGATTTTTGGAAATTGTAGGTGCTTCTAAAATGTACTTTACAATTTTGTTCAAAATGTATATTAAAGGAGTAATATACTAAAAAAATAACAATATATACTTGTTTATCAAATAAAAACTAATTTGATGGTAGTTTACTAATAACTTATTTTTTAGTGTTTGATCTAAACAGTGCATCTTCCTATTCTTTCGAATATACACATTTAACTATGATATTAATAATTAATCTAGAATTTAGGGGGTAACTAACCCAAATTTGTGTGGAGGAAGAGTGTGAAACCATCTAAGAAAAATAATCCTCAGACATCGGTACACGGCCACGATTCAAACTTTGACCTACTCGCCACCGGCAACAAATCAGACTAGTTGAGACGTCACTTAAACTAGTGAATACGAGTTAAACTATAATAGTCTAAGAAACTTTTCTAGATTAGTCGTCGTCCCAAATTACTATCTAATCCCAACTAAACTAAAACTCTACTAACCCAAACAGAGTTACGAATGGGGCTGGTCTGGGCTGTAAAGGCACTGCACAGTAAATTACCCGTTTCAAGACGTACATAAAATATCTCTTTAAGCAGTAACTTACCTACCAGTGCGGGTAATTTGCTATTTCAGTCAAGTTGTTCTTAACAGAAGCATCCAAGGTAGGATTCCATTGAGTTATTTTGTTTGGGAACAGCAATTGGGTGTGAGGGGAGTGGAGGTACCATTATTTGTGATTGTCTTATATTTGACTACTACGTGAATAAATATAATGCCAACCCAATTCACTGACAGGAACAGCGCAAGATAACGTTACTGCTGAAATGTTGTCTATTTTTTGGCATCGATTTCTAGGCCTACTGATCATCTGGGGTTCTCATCAACAAACAGAAGGTTGGTTTGTTGTGATTCATATCCATCCGGCGCTGCTGCATGCACTCAGCCCTTCGGCTGGTTAGTGATAATTGCACCATCTGGTAGCAACCCAATGTACTAGGGGAGTTCAAAAAGTATGGTGGTTCCCCGTTGCCTTACACACCTAATTTATATGTCAAGCGTGAAAGTGCCTACTGATTTTGCCAGTAAAGGTATTTTCACATATCTTCTAAAGTTATTTTACACGCCACAATCGACGTGAAACCGGCTGCATAGTTTCCCCTCCGAAGGAATTTGTGTTACAAATAACTTCTGAAAATGTATGGACCCCAGCTGGGTTTGAACCCATGAACCACAAGACCCATCCGGGCTATTGGAATTTAATAACACTGATGGGGTAAGGATTATTAAGGTTTAATTTATAGGATATATACCAGCACGCTGCCTATAACGTGCATGGAAATAAGTTTAGCAAAAATCACCCTCAATACACCACTACAATATGATAGTCCCTGCCTCCCGTCACCGGCAAACCAGACTAAATAATTAAATTAAGTAAAAATTTAACCTGGACACGGGACCGATTCCCATGTCCAGGTTAAAATGTTCCACTTAATTGAATTATATATCGGCGTATAGCTAGAACAGGTAGTAAGATGCAGTGCTACAAAAAAATACAGAAAAGAAGCTTTCAGCGTTTGAAATTAAAGTACTGAGTAAAATTTTTGGACGCATGCGAGAAAATAGAGAATTCAGAATTAGGAAAAATGATTGGATGTGATATCATTTTAAATAAGCAGATACTACAGTAATAATAATAAGCAGAAGAATTGAGTGGTTGAGGGATGTATTGAGAAGGGAGAAGGAAATTATAAAAACAGGTGTACCTAGGACAACCAGAGGGAAGAAGGTCACTGAGGAGAATGAAGTTCAGAAGAGGTGATGGAGTAAGGCGTGACCTTTGAGCACTTGATATAGATGAGACGACCACTCTCGAGTAAAGCGTGGAAAAGGCTAAAGAACGAGGCTATGAACCGACTGTGGTTCAGATGGCTAACTAAGTAAGCGTAAAGTGTAAGGATTCGATTATTCTAATTTGGATTCAATATTAGAAAAAAAAATTAAGATTCGAGATTCATATTTGAGAAAAATAGGATTTGGCCCATCTCTAGTAAAATGTTAATTCATATACACACTCTTACACCATATTTTGCTTTGTTGATATTCTACTGTAATTAAGTACACTAAAAAAAAGCATTCTTCAATTCGGTAAAGATTCCAAATACACTTCAATAATTGTGATAATTTGCCAAAGCCATGGAAATATTAAATGAGGGTCTCAAATATTCAATGTTTTCTCAAATGTATGAAGGTTGGAGAGGTATAATATTGTCACAACATTCGAGAGGTTCGTTGAACCAACGTTTTAAGTCATATTTTATCTTTTATATACATATTTTTACAATAGTTATACTATTGTCATATTACTATTGGCAGTATAAGTAAGGCCTTCCGAGTCAAAGGTGGCTACGTTATCTGATAGCTAGTGATTTTAATTGATCACTCATATGTATCTGATGATTTCTGCATGTCCATCAGAGACTCTGCCTTAAGATATGAGTGACGAATTACCCTTCATATGGGACGACTCCTAGAAAGCTAGGTAGTTAGATTATTTACGTACAATGCCAAGGGCCCCACTTTCAATTCTCATGACCAGGTGTTATTTTTCAATCTAAAGAATATTTGGATGTTGCTATATTCCAATATTCTTTTATCAAATACATGTTAATAAATAATCTCATTTAGAGTCAAGTGTTTATATATTGGTTATCAAAAACTATTGATAGAATAAATCATATTTCAAAATAAAATGAGTCAAAATTTATTTAGCGAAAAACAATTTTTGAGTATTTTTCCCTGTCACCTTTTATGAAAAAAATAATTGTTTACTTACTTTGGTGTATGTTACGTTTTAAAGGTTTTTTTCTCTAAATTAAATATTACAATACCAACAAAGGAACAAACACATAGATTTATAGTCTCATATATATATATAGGACACTCTGAGAAGAAGGGTTTGTTTCATTATTATTCCCACTTAGATTACTTTATAGTTTATGTCACTGCTGTAATGCAATGAACCATTTAATCACTTGGCTGTGCTATTAGGCTGCTTGCTTAAGATGGTAAATTAAGATAGTTGGTTTCTTTTAATTTGAGGTATTTAACGTACCCTTTCTTAACTGACTGATTATCTCAGCAACGATTTATAAAGGGACCTATCTCTTTAAAAGTTAAAAAACACCCGCTATCGCTGGGAAAGTGGAAGCCACAATTTAGCCAATGATCATTATTCAGGCCATGTTAAGGAATCGACCTTAACAGATTTTATATCCATACCAACTAATTACCACCCGCTTCAGTGGCTGCATGGTCTGAGGCATCACTCTTTTAATAGATGGGCTGCCAATGAGGGGGAGATCTGGGTTCGAATCCCGGTTGGGTGTACTGACCGTGATTTTTCCTAATTGGTTTTCAACTCTCCCTCAAAACAAATGCATGTACACTTATTCTCAATTCAACCTGCCTTATCTCTAATTATTTAGCATAATTAGTACCTACGCGTATACCCGGATGGGTAGTAAGACACTTTGCTAAAATAACTAATTACGTGTTCTTTGCACTGGATGCTTTTATAATACGTATATATATCTTGAAACCTTTCAATGCTGGTCCAATAAAAATCAGATCTTGAAACAAAATGGCAGACATAAATTTCAATCAGCTTGAACGTTTACCCAATTTCCGAATTATGTTGATGGGAAATTTCAGCACTATATATGTAGTTTTTTTTATTTGTGTACGAGTAACAGCTGAAAAAAAAAGGCAAATGGGCTACTAGTGTTTTAGAGCTGCCATCTCAAAACAAAATCGTGGACGTTAATTTTAATCAAGCTATACTTTAACAGAACCTACTAGCTATGTTTATGCGAAAATTCAGTGCAATCGGTGTAGTGGTTTTTGCGTGAAAGACTAATATTATGTATCGCGGACAGTAAGTAAGAGGGAGTGCTAAAATATAATAGCCATACAATCTTGTGGACGAATTCTTCTACTTTTATTTGGTGTTACGTGCTCATTTTAATATTGTTAAATTTGTTTCAGCGTCAATATTTCATTTTTAATATTTCTTAACATAGCTTATTATTTATAATAAAATAAGTAAAATTGCCTTGGAATAATTGTTTGTACTAATGATACCTATAAGTCTAATCGAACGTGGAAATAAATCTCATCTGATGAAGCGTACCTTTAAACTTATTTTGAAAATACTGTTAGTGAGTTCAATAAATATCAAAGATTAAAAATTGCTAATAAAAATGTAAAATATTAAATGGAGGAAGAATAATTTTTATTTGTCGACAAGTTGGTATAGGTATGAAATCACAAAGCTGTTCGTCCTCATCGGTGGTCACGCAGACTAAATGTTGACCTTATCTAGTACGGTTTGCCGGTTATAGGTAGGCTTCTAATTTTGGGCTACCCAATCGGGTTGTAAGCTTATGTAATTATTACGCTAATGGGTTAAAGGATGAGTAAGATTGAATTTAAAGGAAGTATGCACGCACTTGTGTGTTGAAGGAGATTGGGAAAGCATTTAGTAAAATCACCCTTAGTAAACCCGACCGGGATCAAACCCCGATCTCTCCGTCATCGTCAGTCTTGTTTATTGCTAGAGTAGTGCCTTTGACCATGCGGCAACTAAAGTGGGTATTACCACTCTTCTCTTCACCCAAATTAGGGTTTATTTCCTCTAAAGGTTACCTTCCTCCTAAATAGTTAATTAGTATAAATACACAAATAATCCGAACGGATAGTAAAAAGACAAGGCTAAGCTCCTAGTGAAACTTAAACTAGCATGTGTCTTCGAGTGAAAGTGAACACTTTAATGTGTCTGACAGCTAGAGTACCTTTAAATGCGTGTAAAAACAATTTAGAGCTTATATGTGAAAATTAATAGGCATTGTTTCGCAAGGTACTGCAAGAAACGTTTTGCAACATTCCGACTAAGTTTTTTGCGACCAATTCCAAACGAAACACTTGTTTTGTGAACCATTTGAGAGTCCCTGGAGAATATTTTGGCCGAGTTTCAATTGTACAAGTTCCAAATATGTATGTTAGAAAACAAACTAGGAAATTTCATCTCGACACAAGAGGAAGGGGTTTGGGAGCGGAAGAAGAAGACCCTTTTTTTCCACAGTTCTTCTTTCAACCTCTTTTTTTTCCTCTGCTTCTTTCCGTCTTTCTTTGAACATCGCTTAACGGTTGAATACTCTTAAAGAGAAGCAATCTAGTGTGTGGTTCAAAAGTTTTTATGTTGTCTTTCTTGTCTGCTGTTCTTTTCTCTGTCTGACACGTTTACAAAATGTTTCTTCACTCTTAGTATCTCACGTATTTATATCAATAACTTGATAAATGTATCGTCTCGCTCACTCATATGGTACTCTACTAACGTACTCAAAAAAGTCACATTAAGTTGATAAATTAAGTTAAACATAAATTCTTGTCCATTAAATTAACCAAATCCCTCCACAAGTCTTACAATAGTATTTTTATTTTACTGTAGAGTGGAATTTTATTATTTTGTATATAAACTTTTTTTAATTGAATGTAAAAAATATTTAAATTATGTTTTGAAACTTTAAACAGCTGTTTAAAATTGGCAAGAGTTTTTTTAATACATGTTAAGTTGAAAATATGTAATTCAAGCGAACTCTAATCGCACGTATAAATAGGTTTTAAATAGATTTTATTTATTTATTTTGATTGGCTCTAGCTTCAGAATAGAAAGGTTCTCAATATATATATTCAAGTATGTAGAATATTTTTTGAAAAAACATTTAAATGAAAGGTTTAATTCTAGTAAACCAATGGTTGATAAAATCGCTCTAAAAAAATTGTGGCCCATTAGATATTAAATAGGACTACTAGACCACAACATCCAAAAGGGGAGGAAGGGAATAGTTGTATGGTTAATTTAATGGCTATTGGCGACTCGTACAAAAAAATTGTGGGTTAAATACAGCAGCCAACATTTACCGTTGATTTATCACTTTGTTAAAGAAAAAACTTCCCAACTTTGAAAATATATTTTTACTTTCTCATATAAAGAAATAATGTAATCGTGAAAATATTTTACCTAGAAATTATGATAAATCTTGACGTTTTATGTGTGCCCAAGCCCAAAAAAGTGTACTTTTCAATTCTATCTTTCCCATGTCTGTCTGTCTATCTGTACCTGGCTACAGATCTGAAATTGTTTGGTGGATTTTGTTCAAACTTGGTATCTGTATATTAGAGGCTAATCTTTTGGGATTTTATTTAACTTTGACCCCAGCCCTCAAATTAAAATTAGGATCATTGATAAATTAATTTTATGAATTTTAAATTTGTCGAAAGATGCTCTAATTATGTGGTTTAAAATGTTTTAGGAAGTGTTTCACTTTCCAAATAACACTGTATACTTGGATTTTTGGTAAAAAAAATCGCTAAAGGTTAGTTTACTGATGCGATATTTTCTAAAAATTTTAATATCTTTAAAATAGCTCTAAAGATCTTGTTAAATTGTATATTTTAGAAGTGTTTGATATGAAAATAAAATTGTATAGTCTAATAGTTTTTTGGAAGAAAATTCGTTTAAGAGTAGTTTACTGATGACTTTTTTATTTGAACATTTTAAAAATTGGCTTTAGCGATTTGATTTAAAATAGGTAAATCTTAATTTTTTACATTATTTTTTATTATTATTTATATATATTATTGTATATATATAATATATTATTGTATATATATAATGATTATGATAGTTTACTGATAAATTATTTTTGTAAGATTTGATTTTTTTTATATATATTTAGCAATTATTATCAAAATTTGTATTGGAGGACTATTTTACATGATTAATAATATAATAATGTATGTTTTTTAATAAATTACTTTGAGAGTAGTTTACTTATGACAGGTTGTGGAAAATTTAGATAATTTCAAAATTGATCTTAGAGAGTGAGTTAAAAACGGGAACCTGATAATAGTTTTTCTTGATAAATAAAAGTACGTTTTTATTTTTACAAATTACAAATCATGTTAGGGTTGTCTACAAATAAGTGAATTTTGAAATTTTTAAACTGGCTTAAAAATATTTGAACAATTTGTTTTAAGATTTATGTGTAAAGAGTGTTTTATTATTATTATTATTATTATTATTATTTTTATTTTTATTAACAAAACTATGTGCTTTCTATATGAGGAAAAATTATTTAAGCGTAGTTTATTGCAAACCTACTTTTGAAAATTTTCTTCCAAGCTATAATACACAATATGAGAAGATTGCTCGATTGTGTTGTACCATTATATTTTGTTCCTCATCAATGACTCGGCCTTGTTCAGTAGATGTGTTTCAGAGTTATATTTTGTCCCTCATCAATGACTCGGACCTTGTTCAGTAGATGTGTTTCAGAGTTATACTTTGTTCACACTAAGTTCTATTGTACATATGACCTGCCTCGGAGGCGTAGTTGGCTAACGCGCTAGTCGTGTTGAGTCCGACTGCTGAGGACGGGGAGATCAAGGTTCGAATCTCAGTCGGGTGAAATGGGGGTGGTTTTTCCTAAATGGCTTTCCACTCTCCTTCCACGCAAATGCGGGTTCACTTCCTTTAATTCAACCTTCCCAACTCCTAATCCATTAGCGTAATTAGTACTTAAGCGTATAACCCGAACGGGTAGTAATACGTGGTGCTAAATACTAATAATAATAATAATAGTGTACATATGGGATATCCACATATCTTTAATACGTGTTAGAGAGTAGTAAAACAAAGTTATAGATTAAATGTACTTACATTTGCGTGGATCGATAGTAGAAACCCAATTAGGAAAAATCACTCTCAGTAAATTCAACCACTATTCGAGCCCTAACCTCACCATAACCATAAAAAAAATAGATTAACCTGATATTTATTTCACATACTACCAATTTGGGGCCTTCGTAGTAATTTTGATTGACCAACCAAACCTTTTAAGGTTTATATCTATCCGATATCCCCTTTACCTCATTCCCTAATTTTGATTACTCAGTCTTTCTGCCCAATCGTAAGGGTGAATTTACTCCGATTATCTTCCTCATATCTAGCCCATGGTATAAAGTTTGACGCACATATGTCCGTAACGCATCTGATCGGCTCTGTTCATATTTTATTGTGTTGGTGTATATCTGTCCGTATCGCATGAAATCGGCTCAATTCTATATTTTTTGTATGAAAGCGGCAGCAAAGCTCAAATCGTTAATATTTTCTGAGCCGGTGCGAAGAGATAAGAGTCCTCGCGATAAGCCATAACCATTATAAAATAATTTTGGTAAAACAAATAAGCATCAATACTACATAACTAATAGAACGTATTAATGATACGTTGAATCTGGTGAATAATCCACATCGGTGGCCGCATAATCTTAGGCATCCCTCTCACAATATATTATAATGATGATTACGGGAAGATCTGGGTTCGAATCCTAGTTTGGTATATTATGGTGGTTTTCCCTAAATGATTTTCAACTCTTCCTCAACGGGAACACTTTTACAAATTCAGCTTTCCTCATCCTGAACACATCAGTGTAGTTGGTATAGTCTATTTGTAAATAAGCCGAACGGGTTAAACGGGATGAATGTAATAGGCGGTGTTAAAAATATATTGAATAGGGGAGTATATTTCGTGTAAATAATAGATTCTCGAATAAGTTTCACGGAACATACAAAATATTTCCACCAACTTGGTCATTTGAATAGTCTAAAGCGTCACTTTTGCAATAGACTATACTTCTGTCGACGGAAAAATTTATAGTGAAATGAGATTGTTTTAATCCTAGATGATTTCAGCTCAATCCTAACTTCCTTATTTCTACCACATAAGCGTAATTAATAAATTCGCTAATAACCCGAATGGTAAGTGAAAAATAAAATTAGAAATATTCAGTTAAACATAAATATTTTATTATTCATGTAATATTATTAAAGTATATCACTAATAAGATCAATAGAATTTAATATTAAATTAATATATTTATCTGCATTTATAAACTAAAAATGTAGGTAAAATAGAATTTGTCTTATGTTGTTTTATGTGTTTTTGTTTGTTTGAATGCTGGACATTTTTTAAATAATATATAGCATCCAGTTGGAGTTTAAATTGAAAAATGGCGGGGGAGGCGGAATGGAACATGTCGTTCTTTTGTTGGAAGTCTGATAATCCTGACGTTGAGTAGAATGTAAAAAAAAAAACACTCTGGGTCATGTTACACACATTGTACGTGGCAGTTGCGTGTCCAGTATCATCGTGTGTTTTATTAGAGGTAGACTACGCTTTGTTCTGGAAGTCCGGACTCCTTGAAAACAATCAACGGGAATACTTCAAAAATAAATTCTTTGCTATGGTTCTTAAGTTGGGAATGTAGGAGATGCGAGTAAAAGTCAGTGTTTTCGCAGTTTTTATACAAAAACTTTTATTTTATGAAAACATACATAAAATATTGCTCCAATAGGAAAAAATAGTTTAATTTTCTTCGCGTGTTAATATCAACAGTTGTTGAATATCTGTCATGAGCATAGCGCCATTTTAAGAGAAACTTTTTATATGACGAGGAAAGGTTGTCATTAAATTCCAGGTCAGATATTCAACAATTGTTGATAACACCATGTGGATAAAATTAAACTCTTATGTTTCTACTGGAGAATTGTATAATTTATTTTGACCAAAAAATCGTTTTGATATAAAAACTGCAAAAACGGTGACCTTTCCTCGTTTCCCCTGGAACCCAACCTTAATTAGTTTAATTTTCATAGTAAGGGTTTCATCTCACACCTATAAAAGTTACTATATCTACTTTCACGTATTCATACGTATTTGATTTATAATTTTTTGAAAAATCATTATTTTTAAGATTTACAATTAAAGAGTCAACAAAATGTTTATTTTACCTGTTGGATCATTAACCTGTGAAATCTAAATATTCAGTTATTACAAAAATCATCTCAAAATAAACATTACCGCCAACGCTAGCAAACCTTGACGCGAAAATCTTTCTTTTTCACAAATGTTAGCCCGAAACATTAGTGAAAACTGAAAATTTCAAAACGAATGTGTCTGACTTTCCGATACAAACTATCTTAAAGACCACTTTGAATGCAATAGATTATGAGCAGTGATCCTTTACCAGGTGACCTGGTGGTCTAGGGGTAAGGTGTCAGACTTCTGCGCTGGCGGCCGGGGTTCAAGCCTCGGTCCAGGCACAGATTTATCTGATTACCAAACCCTTTCTTCACCTCTGACAAGACATCTTGTGAATGTGGGGAATACCAGGCCTCCACCGTGGTTCGGATTCCACGTTAAACTGTAGGTCCTTCATTTCATCTCACAAACACCCTACCATTACACATTAGCGTAAGTGCGTATAACCCGAACGAGTAGTAAGACGCGGTGCTAATAATAATAATAATAATAATAATAATCCTTTACCAATACCTGTTTAGTCGCCTCATCCGAACGGCAAGCTGTTAGTCCTTTAAAATTGTTTGGTGCTTTGACTAAAAATTAGGAGCTGACACATCTGTTAATAAATTCATTTTGATCAGTCCTAGGGTAGTTTAATTTATTTTCAATTTACTTATTTTTTAACTTTGTGTTCGATATTTTTCTTTCTATTGTCATTTATTAATTTTTATTTGATTTTCGAGTTATAAGCCTATGTGCCAATTACACTAATGGAAGGCTTTATGGAGGCTTAATTTAGAGGGAATGCACTCGCATTTGTGTGAAGGGAAAGTGGAAAACTATTTAGGGAAACCAATCCTCAGTGCACCTGACCTGGATTGAACCCCAATCTCCCCATCTTCGACAGTCAAGACCAACACGAGATCAGCGCGTTAGATCACGTGGCCACCGAACTGGGTTTTATTGAATTAAATGATAGGTGCAAGAAGCATAATTAATTTTAAATTTAATATTTAAAATATTATTTATCTCTACGTCTTACTACTTTTTCAGGTTATACGAAAATACGTTAATTATTCCAATGGGGTAGGGATGAAAAGGGAAGTATTTTAGAGGTAATTACCCACATTTGCGTGGAAGGAGAGTGGAAAATTACTTAGGAGAATCCACCCTCGGTACACCCGACCGGGATTCGAACTCCCAATCTTCCAAACATCAGTGGACTAGCTTAACACTAGTGTAACACCTTAGACGATTCGTCCACTGAAGTGGGTAATGTTTAAAATAGCTTGACGTCTTTATAGAATGACTATTTTTTTGCTGGAGAACTCTACTACCTAAATCTACGATCAAGTAGAGTTTTAAAATTTGTAATCACTAAATTCAAAACAAACTTAATGTATAACGTGTTCCTTTCAAATGCATTCGTCTTTACTCTAAATTAGTCAATGGATAACCAAGATTTATTCAAACGTTTGTCGAATTTATAAGAGACTATCGAAGACCAACCAAACTTTAGTCAAACGTTTGTTAAATTTAAAAGAGACTATCGAAGACCAACCAAACTTTAGTCAAACTTTGTTGAATTTTAAAGACTATCGAAGACCAACCAAACTTTAGTCAAACTTTGTTGAATTTAAAAGAGACTATGGAAGGCTAACCAAGCTTTAGTCAAACGTTTGTTGAATTTAAAAGAGACTATCGAAGACCAACCAAACTTTAGTCAAACTTTGTTGAATTTTAAAGACTATCGAAGACCAACCAAACTTTAGTCAAACTTTGTTGAATTTAAAAGAGACTATGGAAGGCTAACAAAGCTTTAGTCAAACGTTTGTTGAATTTAAAAGAGACTATCAAAGACCAACCAAACTTTAGTCAAACTTTGTTGAATTTTAAAGAGACTGTTGAAGACCAAACAAACTTTAGTAAAACTTTGTTGAATTTAAAAGAGACTATGGAAGGCTAACCAAGCTTTAGTCAAACGTTTGTTGAATTTAAAAGAGACTATCGAAGACCAACCAAACTTTAGTCAAACTTTGTTGAATTTATAAGAGACTATCGAAGACCAAACAAACTTTAGTAAAACTTTGTTGAATTTAAAATAGACTACCGAAGGCTAACCAAGCTTTAGTAAACCGTTTGTTAAATTTAAAAGAGACTATTGAAGGCTAACCAAGCTTTAGTCAAACGTTTGTTGAATTTAAAAGAGACTATCGAAGACCAACCAAACTTTAGTCAAACTTTGTTGAATTTTAAAGACTATCGAAGACCAACCAAACTTTAGTCAAACTTTGTTGAATTTTAAAGACTATCGAAGACCAACCAAACTTTAGTCAAACTTTGTTGAATTTAAAAGAGACTATGGAAGGCTAACAAAGCTTTAGTCAAACGTTTGTTGAATTTAAAAGAGACTATCGAAGACCAACCAAACTTTAGTCAAACTTTGTTGAATTTTAAAGACTATCGAAGACCAACCAAACTTTAGTCAAACTTTGTTGAATTTAAAAGAGACTACCGAAGGCTAACCAAGCTTTAGTCAAACGTTTGTTAAATTTAAAAGAGACTATTGAAGGCTAACCAAGCTTTAGTCAAACGTTTGTCGAATTTATAAGAGACTATCGAAGACCAAACAAACTTTAGTAAAACTTTGTTGAATTTAAAATAGACTACCGAAGGCTAACCAAGCTTTAGTAAACCGTTTGTTAAATTTAAAAGAGACTATTGAAGGCTAACCAAGCTTTAGTCAAACGTTTGTTGAATTTAAAAGAGACTATCGAAGACCAACCAAACTTTAGTCAAACTTTGTTGAATTTTAAAGACTATCGAAGACCAACCAAACTTTAGTCAAACTTTGTTGAATTTTAAAGACTATCGAAGACCAAACAAACTTTAGTCAAACTTTGTTGAATTTAAAAGAGACTATGGAAGGCTAACAAAGCTTTAGTCAAACGTTTGTTGAATTTAAAAGAGACTATCGAAGACCAACCAAACTTTAGTCAAACTTTGTTGAATTTTAAAGACTATCGAAGACCAACCAAACTTTAGTAAAACTTTGTTGAATTTTAAAGACTATCGAAGACCAACCAAACTTTAGTCAAACTTTGTTGAATTTTAAAGACTATCGAAGACCAACCAAACTTTAGTCAAACTTTGTTGAATTTAAAAGAGACTACCGAAGGCTAACCAAGCTTTAGTCAAACGTTTGTTAAATTTAAAAGAGACTATTGAAGGCTAACCAAGCTTTAGTCAAACGTTTGTCGAATTTATAAGAGACTATCGAAGACCAAACAAACTTTAGTAAAACTTTGTTGAATTTAAAATAGACTACCGAAGGCTAACCAAGCTTTAGTAAACCGTTTGTTAAATTTAAAAGAGACTATTGAAGGCTAACCAAGCTTTAGTCAAACGTTTGTTGAATTTAACAGATACTTTCGAAGGTCAACCAAGCTGTAGTAAAACGTTTGTTGAATTTAAAAGAGATTATCGAAGGTGCGTTTAGGATTTTATAAAATGAATCCATCATAAAAGCAAAAAAAAAAGTTTTTTAGCTAGTTGTCACTTAGCTTGATTAAACCGAATAATCCAGTCATAACTTTATTTCACTACGGGAAAATTCTACTATAAATTTTAAAACTCATATTTTAGTACTTTAGACTTTTTTTGCCATAATATGATGTACTGTACATGTAATCTTTTTCGGTTATATACATATTTACACTAATGGGATGGGAATAAGTAAGTTAGAATCTAGATAAAATGTATCCACACTTACGTGGATGGATGGTGGGAAATAATTTAAGAAAAACCTTCCTTAGTACACTCAGACAAGATTCAAACCCCGACCTCACTAACACTGTAAAAGCAAATAATACGGAGTCCTATCCCAAGTTCCCATAGATGTAAGTCCCGAGGCATACAACTAAACACATACACGCACACAAATCAACGTTTTTCGATTTCAAACTCGCACTTGAACTTTTGACACATAATTCGTCCAAAAGTTACTCAAACGACCACATACGAAACGCTACAATCTCCATGAGTGGTTTCTAGATTCAATTATTAGACATCGTGCTTTTAGACAAGACAGCCAAGGCACCATGCATTAATGCGTTGCTTTACCACTAATGTGGAGACTTTGGGGTCGGGATGAAGTTTCTTAGTCCTAAAATAGTGATAATGAAAGAGGCTAGGTATTAGTGATAAGGAGTGAAATTTTAATACAGTCTCAACAATGATTACATCTATCTTAGCCCCTGTATATGTATCTATAATGTTCATAAATTATTCCCCCTAATTTAAGCCTTAATAATTCGTTATTTTAGGAGCTATTTTAAAACGGTTAGTGGTAATTATTAACACAGCTTGAAACATTTTTTCCACGCTTCGCAAATTACCCCAAGCTAAGATAGCTCCTAAAATATCGAATTTATAAAGACTTATAATGGGGTGAATAATTTATGAACATCTATATACAGAGTGTACCATAACATGTGGAACTCACTTTAGTGACACAAAAACAATGAAGAAAGTTCGTAAAACGTGTGTCCTATTTTACCCTGTTACTGAGTTATAGTCATGTTTGTTCTACAGTAATGTGGATCTGTTTAGCAATATAGGAAGTGCTCAAAATGGTCACCTTTGGTCCGAATAAAAGCATTTCAATGTAAATTACTTTTGAAATATTATGTAATTCTACGCCACGACGACTGCAGGCTTGCATTCAGGCCTAAGGTAGCCATTTTAAGCACTTACTATGTTGTTAATCTGCCCCACATTACTGGAGTACAAACATTAGTATAGCTTGGAAACAAGGTCAAATGGGACACATGTTTGTATGAAATACTTTTCTTGTTTTTGTGTATATTAACCACCCCTAAATTAGGTCCCACATGTTACGGTACACACTGTATAAACCTGCATATATATATATGGTTTGTGTGTGTGTTTGCTTGTGTATATTTATATAATTATATATTTTGCTTAAATATCGCACCAACTTCTGACCTCAAGTGAATCTAATTGGAACTATGATTAAAATTAGTTATGTCGTCTATGTTGTTTGTTTCCATTCGTTAAAATGAATCGAAATATTATTTATGTGTGCCCACATTAAACGAGCAATGTGGTAGAGTAAATATTATTGTCGGTGGCGGTTGTTTACGCTACCTGTGATCAAATTCATGAATTAAACATTGGAAGGAAAATTTAGCTGTTGGATTGATCAATTAAATATATTTTGAAATGCTGCCCAGTAAAAATAATCCAAGGTTACTTAAATAATTGTTAAACATAAAAAGGAGTTAAATCTAGAATACATAATATTTAAATTGTACTAGATTTTTTTCCATGGTCTATTGATACAACTTTTACTGACTATTTAATATGAGATATTAAAAAAAACTCCATGGTGTGAGCTCGCAAGCGAGCTTTACTGACCAAGCGGCCGCCGCCTTTATCGATGACGGTGCGAACATTTGCAGGTAAAGGGTGTCATATGGTCAGCACAACGAATACTCCGACCATTATTTTCAGTTTTCTAGACCTGAGCCACAACTTATTTATTCAAGTAGCTCCTAAATTGTCCTCATGAGGCTGTTTTTAAGTCCGTTCCAGACCCACTGCGTCACAGAAAGATTCTAGATGCACGGGGATCGAACCCAAGACATCTGTATCTGTAGCCAGAAACTCTGATCATTATACCACATGGGCGGTCCTTTAATCTGAGAGATAGAGATGATAAAGTTTGCACTTTAGTGCTACGTCTTGCTACTCGTTCGTGTTGTACGTCTGTGTATTGATTACGCTAATGTGATAGGGATCGTGAAGGTTGAAATTAAAAGAAATGTATCCGCATTTCGTGGAAAGAGAGTATAAAACCACCTAGGAAAAACTACCCTCGGTAAACCCAACCGAAATTTGAACCCCGATATCCACGTCATCGGTAGTCTATTCTACTGAGAGGATAGCGGCTTAGACCATGTGGCCACCGAAGCTGATACTGATAAAACTTCTTTTTAACATTGCATCTTACTACCCGATCGGGCTATACGCTTATGTACTAATTTCTATAATGGTTTTTGGAATAAGGAAGGTTATATTTAAGCAAGTGTACCCGCATTTGCATGGAGGGATAGTGGAGAGCCATTTTGGGAAAACCACCCTCAGTACATCCGACCGAGATTCGAACCTTGATTTCCCCGTCATCGGTAGTCTAATATTTAAGCATTATATTATAGAAAAGATGGTAGAGCTACAGTTAAAATTAAATGGGGGGAAAAGGGGGATACGACCCTGAGGGGCCCAACACCGCTCGGCCAATGTTACGGGTCACAAAACAATGGTATCGTATAAGAAGAATGAAGTCATGCTGTCGCGAACAACTTCGTTTTACAGTTCACTTTTATTAACGTAGTTAATATTATAGTCTACTAGTTCGAAAATATGGGTGGGCATGTGATGTAAAATATTTTTATTTATTTTTTGTAGGTAATCCTTAAAAAAGTATTAACTAAAATTTTTAAGCTAACAAAATAAAATTGAGATTAAATCATTTATTGAAATCCCGATTCACATATTCATAAGAATAAACTTTTATGGTTGTTTGGTTATCTCAGTACAACTTTTTTTAATTTCAAATTGTAACCACAACTTATTTAAATAGAAATGAAAAACGTCAACCTAACACCAAAACATGAATTTATTTAGAAGATATGAAGTTCTTATGTTAAGGCTTATCTTATTTTATCTTCCACTGTTCGACAAGTTTCCAAATTAGCTTGTCGTAATCTGAAACCAACATAGGATATCCGTGCACTTCATCATAAAAAATAACCAATGTGAGTCATTCAATTGAAGTAACATACTATATCTCCCCCTATAAAAGAGAAGTGTAAGTTATACAAATTATCTAATCCAAGCGCTATACGGCGTTATACCCGCACTGTACTTTATGGTCGTTAATGGGGAGATCCGGGTTTTATTCATAGCGGGTGCGCCGAGAATGGCTTTTCACGTATTAATTGGTCTAAAGTTTTTTAGTCTTCCCCTCTCGCTAATGCGTTTGAATTTCCTCCAAACAATCCTTCTCATCCTTATCGCTTGGATTAGGTCGTTAATAAACCTTGTGATGAGCGGCTTGTGGAAAGCTGTATATTTTATACTTGAAATATTTATTTTAACTGTCAAGTCTACCACCAAGTTTCTTAATTAAGCACCGCGTCTTACTACCCGTCCAGGCTATACGCAAATTTACTAATAACGATGGTGTGTTAGGATGAGTAGGCTAAATTAGAGAAAATCTGACCACATTTGCTTTAAGGGAGCGTGAAAAACTATTTAGTAATAAAACCTCAGTACAGCCAACTGGGATTCAACCTCTGATCTCCCCGTTATAAGTAGTTGAGTATAATGTGAGGTTGACGCCTTGGACCAGGTGTCTTCAACCCACGGCCTGAGGGCCACTTGTGGGCCACAGTAACATTTTTTGGGAACCTCTGGCTTATAAAAATATAAAATTATTTCAAGCGAAAAAATTATAAACACAGATATATATTTTACCTAATCAATTAATAAAATTAAAACTTATTTCATTTATATATTTTACATTATTATATAAAAGACTTTTTTTGTTTTTTACTGGAAGAAAAGGTATTAAATTTGTATACAAATGAACTTTGAACCGGCAAATTACAACTCTAATAGACAAGACCAATCACGCTACCTCCTGCTACGAAAAATCTAAAATAAGGATCAAACAACGGAGAACATACTTCACGAGAAGTCCCAAATTTCAACTGTTGGAAACAGGTCTATTCTCTAGTGTGAGTATAAGACTGAACTAATTCGAATATTTTAATAATGTATTCAATCCGAATACTGTCAGTACAGTATTGCGGCCCACGAGCCAACAATTGAGACAGAAACTTTGACCCTTGAACATAAAAGGGTTGAAGACTCCTGCCTTATATTATCTGTCCACTGAAGTAGGTACCAAGTTTATTGATGGTTAGAATCTAAATAATGGTAATGGAAAGATTAATTTAGAAGAATTACACACGCATATATAAAACATGTGAAAAATCAGAACCAGCGTATCCGGTCGAGTTACGAACCTTGACCTCACAGTCATCATCAAAACATGAACCTGATTCCTTAGTTTGTGTAACCTCCTTTGCAAATATTAAATTATTAATCAAACTAAATAGTTTTGTACTTACTGGAAGAAAGCAGTACAAGGATGAAGAAATGAATGATAGGAGCCATATTCCGCTTCATTCTTCTCTGTCAAGGTCAGATTTATCAATGATGTGAAGCAACTACCAAAGAAGACACGCAAAAGTTCTGCTCGAATAATCCGTCAGTTATCTCGGTAAGTACCCATCTGTAATTTGAAGCTGCGGCAAATTCGATTAAGGTAAGAGTCATAATATTCACCTACTGTCTAATTATCTGGGAAACTAGCTCGACTTTGTATTAAGACTTCAAAACTTCTTTATCCCATTGTAATCTGTCCACTTAGAGTTTTGAAGCCACTTTTTAGTAAAATGTTTTTTATTGGGGGAGGTGGGGTTGTAATTAATGGCGTAATATTAAGTTTAACTAGTAATCTATGGATATATTAAACTGCTACGAAATTGTTTGCTAATACAACGTCATCGTCAGATTTCCAAAACTTAAATTATGATATGTTTATTACTTGTTTATTTATTTATTTTATTTTAGAAAAATTTCATTTCAAATTTGATGCGGCTCGCGGCAGGAATGGAACCCATTATCTCTTGCGATCCGCCCTCGCTGCCGTCACACTATCCACGTACAAAGGATCAACTGAAAGCGGTCCCTGCTGACGCGGAAACAAGAGGGCAAACCCACCCTTGCTAAGTTGACGACTGGGCTTGCGCAGGGGGCATCGACTGCGCATGCTCCGACGATTCGGATTAGGAGGTTTTCGCATAACACTTCCAACGCGAGGAGTTGTTAGTCTGGTGAAACCTACACTTTGGTGTAAGCTTCTGCTGCCGCAATGAGGACTGGATCGATTTTAAGTAATCACTCATCTATACACGTAATTTGCGTTAATTGGCGAATAAATGGAAGCTATTGTCTTCTTCGCCATTCCTCATCTACCCATCTGGAGTATACGTATACACATTAATTACGCTAATGAAGTAGGAAGGAGGGATGTAGGATTTTGAGAATGTACTCAAATCTGCTTGCAGGAAGTGTGGGAATTTCCATGAATCATCAATTAGTATACTTTTAGCACTGCATCTTACTACCCGTTTGTTTTATAGGTCTACGCTTATATAGCAATTATTCTAGTGTGTTAGAGAGGAGTGAGGTTGAATTTAGAGGAGCTATACCCACATTTTCGTGGAGTTAGGGTGGAAAACCATTTAGTAAAAACCACTATTAATATACTCAACAGTGATTTGAAACCTGATTTCCCCGTAATCAGCAGTCTAGACTATTACGATAGTTGTGCCTTAAACCATGTGACCACTGAAGTGGGTATTAGTATACTACCCTTAATAATTGGGTTGGAGTCAAAATCACGATTCTCCCTGGAGGTATGAGCTTTAAATATCAAATTTGAATTAAACCCATCAAACCATTTCGGCTGTAACCTCGGGTACAGAGGGACAGACAGATATACAGTCAGAAATGAAAGACCAATTTATTTTTAGTTAGAGCTGACATAAAATATTAAGATAAATCATAATCTAAGGGTCAAAACCTTTTCCGATTACACTATTCTCTGTCTGAAATCTAAAAGATCAAATTTTAGAGAGACTGTTGACTTATTGTGTTTGAAATATTTATAATAGGCACAAGATAGTAAGGGTAAATGTTTTAAGGGAATACATATACTTTTGAATTAAATAAAGGACGGCAATCCTCATGTTAGAAAAATCGTCTTAATAAAAGGCAGTGGGGATTGAACCATGACCTCTCAAGACAGTGTCAAACTCGTTAACCTTAAGAATACCCCTGGACGTATCGATATTAAGTCGTGATCACCTATTATCTCTCTAGTGATACCTAAATTTGTAATGCAGTTTATTTTGTATTGAGGGTTCAGTGGTCACTTTGAATTATATTTACTGTGACATTTTGAAATAATTGTTTTGTACTCAACGAGTCCGGAGTGCTTTCATAAAAGTAAGTGAACCGTGTTTTTTTCCGTCCCTTCTCAAAACGTATGTAGTTTACAAAATAATAAACATTGAATATGGCATGAAAGAACTCAGTATTCTAGTTTTATTTCAGTGTTTTTTTTAATGTAGAGCTAGTATATTTGTGTTTCATTCACCCTATGTACAATAGGATTACTTTAATAGGATTTTGGTTGAAAGAACATTATCTGATAGTTACTTAAGTTACTAAAACTATAGGTAAAGTCATGGGATCAGCAGCTGCCCCTTTAGATGAACGGTAATAATACTATCATAAAATAATATTATATAACTATTATTATTATTATTATTATTATTATTATTATTATTATTATTATTATTATTATGTCGTGACCCTACCCCACGTGGGCTCGTTCTGTCAGGATAGCTTGCAGGAGAGGTAAGGTTGCAAGACGTAGTTGTGTGGGCTCAAAATAATAGGCAGGTTTATGAATTTCGGTTTTAATAGTAGATACTAAAATATGATACAAAAATGCAATGCTTGTCGTAAGATAAAGAGTAAGAACAATGGACACCCATGCTCGTGGAATAACTGGCTTAACTAGTGAATAGGGTGACCTGGTGGTCCAGGGGTAAGGTGTCATACTTCTGTGCTGGCGGCCGGTGTTCAATCCTCGGTCCCGGCACAGATTTATCTGATTTCCAAACCCTTCCTACACCTCTGAAAGACATCTTGTGAATGTGTGGAATGCCAGGCCACCACCGTGGTTCAGATTCCACGTTAAACTGTAGGTCCTTCATTTCATCTCACAATCACCCTACCATTACACATTAGCGTAAGTGGTATAACCCGAACGAGTAGTAAGACGCGGTGCTAATAATAATAATAATAATAAAAACTAGTGAATACTTGGACCATTTAATTTGACTGGTTACCACTTGGTGCTCCTACTGAACTCGATCCCAGGATCCCGGGCTCCAACAACGCCCTCCAAGTACCAGTACTATGGATGACCCGAAGATGTCTTCTGTATCTACAAGGCATCGGATAGAGTGACCGTCCGAGAAATAGATGGAGTTGTGCCGCCCCGTTGCCAAAAAGTCAAGTTATTTTATACCATGATATGGGCCCCTTTCGGCCTCGTTAGTTTACTCATTGCTATGAATTGTCAGCACTCTACTTCAAACTCTCAAGTATGTTACTTCATACATGCTAATCCAGCAATAATTATAGTACTACATCCAATCGAGTTATGTAGTCAATACAAACATTTAAATCTTGCTCGACGGTTATGACAATAATAATAATAACAATGGCATGATATGATGGTATCCATTATAACACCACTAAAGACGTGCGAATATTTACTAAACTGTTCTTCCTACCAAAATCCTACAGCACCTATTTTTAAATATTAAATCGAAAAGTACTTTACACTTAGATTTTGTTTCCGAGATTCTAACCAACTAACAGTAAACATTTAAATCTACGTGTATTTTTAGAAAAGTATGTGATTATTTTAGCTACCTATCCTTACTTAACTATGAGTTACACATATATTCCATGTCTCGGAGCTTTAAATTATCACTTTGCGAAAGCGAATGCATTCAATTTGTACATATTTCCATATCAAAATTAAGCTACTGAGCTACAGTCTGATTTTCATAGGAAACCCATTATTTGAAAGCTTTAAGCTCATGTTGCCAAAATGGTGGGGGGGGGGGGGAAATATTGCAATTGTATTTATATTCTCAGAGTATAACCCGAACGGGTAGTAAGACGCGGTGCTAAATATTATTATTATTATTTATATTCTCAACCTGTTTAAGTAATTATGTTAATATAAATTATACAGTAACCCATAAAGAAGTATTATTGGAAGCTTTTGATAATTGCTTTAGTTAATAAATAAAACATATTTCTAGAATGACTTTAAATCAATGTTGGTAGTCGAAAGCGGTCTTTCTATATAAATCAAGGTTTAAACTCTGCCAGCACCACTCATGTTAATCGGCTTTAAAAACTTAAAAACTGCACGTGATTTATGACTTAGCTCTCACAATAGATGGGATTGCCGATGATAGGGCGAGAAAGGTGGGTTGAGGTTCAAATCTTGTTTGGGTGCACAGAAGGGTGTTTTTACACATCTTATTTATAGGTAGGTTTTTACATTCTCTTCTCAATTCTAATGAGACTTAACTACATCTAAACTGCCATAATCACCTCTAACCCGTTATATTATTATTATACAGCACCGCGTCTTACTACCCATTCGGGTTATACGCACTTACGCTAATGTGTAATGGTAGGGTGATTGTGAGATGAAATGGAGGACCTACAGCTTAACGTGGAATCCGAACCACGGTGGAGGCCTGGCATTCCACACATTCACAAGATGTTTTTAACCCGTTATAATATGTATTTAATAACCTTGGTTTCAAACGTGCGGAAATAAACTCTAATCGGTGCGGAAGTGGATCAAACATCTTTTAGTTTGAATTATCGTTTACTGAGAAGTTGGAGTTCAAATACTGGGGTGCTTTTTCTTCTTCTAGATCCTTCAATGCAAATTAAGGTGCATTTACTTTGAAGTATACCTTCCCAAACCCTATCTAATTGATATAGTTAGGTGCCCAAAAAAACATTGTAATTTTAAAAAAAGATATTTTATAAAATGTTATTCTCTCTTCGGTATAAATTAAATGTGCCTTATTCGTGTCCATAATGTGCATTGGGAGTATAATGCACAATAAGGTCAATGAACAAATCCCATTGATTATATTTTACGGTACAAGTTTAATTCTAGTTATAGTTTAGTGGCTAGCGTTGTTATATATTCCATTTAATACTGTCGCGGACAGAAGCGTGGAGGTGATCAAAAGTTTAATCACTCATTTGCATATTTCCCCACGAACTAATAAAACAATATTGTAAAGGTGTGTGTGCATTAGATATGGTCGGATATGCATTGTGAATACAGTGTTCTGTCCTCGGCAGACATAGCGTTTATGTACACTTCGTATTAGGTATGAAACCATGTGAGCCGTAAAAACAGATAAGGTGAAGCAGTGTTATAGTGGTCATTAAGTTTAAAACTAGAGTAAAGTAAAATAAGTTATACTCTAAAACTTAATTTACTTTACTCTAGTTGAGAGGGTTTTATTTTCTCCACGTCTTTCTACCAGGGTCGTTGCGCGAAATATATTTTGATAGGGGTGAACTACTAACTAACTAACACAACTCTAAGCATTGCGGATTAGAAAAATTCCCAAGAGGCAAAGGAGAATACTAGGGCAATGCTTTAGAACGGGTGGGTGGAGAGGGACGCCAGGAGGAAGCTCACAATATTTTCTTTGTAATTTGGGGTGATAATCAAGCCCTGAACCGAGCTTTTAGGCAACGGTTTTTTATATTTACTTATTTATTTGCAAGGCCGTAGCCAGCCAATAATTTCAGAGGAGGGGGGGGGTCCCCTGACTGCTGGAACCTAGAAATAATTATAATTGATAAACAGCTCTAGAAGCTATCTGAAGTGTTTTATAAGGCAACATTATCTCCTAACTGCTGAAGGCTATGAAAAATTCTAAATATTAAACACCTTTAGAAGCTATCTGAAGTGTTTTTGACAACATAACAACATAACTGCCAAAGGCTAGGAAAAATTCTAAATATTAAGCACCTCTAGAATCTATCTGAAATGTTTTTATTGTACCACTTGTATATTAAGTTTTATGCTGTTTGAACCACAAATAAAGCCATTTTGTTCATAAAATTTCGGGGTGGGGTTTGAGCCCCAAAAACCCCTTCCTGGCGACAGCCTTGTTTATTTGTTCATACTGGATTTTTAAAGCTACAAGTCTTTTTCAGTGCAACTTGAATTACAGTATTATTTATTTCAGTGTACTTGTATCTGAGCTAAATATCCAATTGAGCTTAAATATATTTATTTAGATTTGTAGGTATTGTTCAAATCGTGTATTTTAGATTTAAAATAAATTAACAGTGGTTTCCAACATTTTGTAGTTTATGACCACAACTCTTTTCTTTGCGGCCATCGCAACCCTTTGATAACTTAAAAGCGTTCAAATCCAAATTTTTTAAGTTTTTCACTGTGTATTACTACCAGCCTGGACTATCTACAGTTAGCTACACCAGAGGGATAGGTAAAAGTGAGAGGAAATGTACACTTATTTTCTTGGAGGAATATTAGGATAAAATATTCCTGGCCAGAATTAAAATCCTTACTTACCTTCACCAACAAACCAAACCAATAGAGCGAGACATTAAACCCTCATGTCCACTAATGCTTGTTTTAATTATTATAAATTGCCTATATATAATAATGATAAAATGCGACTAATATGTAGTAAAATAGAATCAACAAGCCCCGGGTTGGGGGATGATTTTATATTATGCTAGCAGCATTACAAGGCTGTCACAGCAAACAAGTCAGCAAGAAGCTATCAGAATGCAGTAACTAGGTCGTTTTTAGTACTTTAACAACTTACGTTTCTATTAGAATTTCACATCTTCTTATAATCATTAAAATCCTTTAAAAAATAAAAGTATAAAGCTAAAACATCTATATTGTGACCCCACCCAAAACACACTGTGCCACCCAAGCTTGAAACCACTCTTTATTATAAAACAATTGGAAGCAATATTTTACTGGTTAGCTCCCCGAGATGTAGAACTCGCTTGTCACTTTATCAAAAAATTATCAATTTGGCCATGTTTATTTAAAAACACTTTCAAGTGTAAAATAAAGCCATAAAAATGAAATATATCGATATTTCACCAGTATTTTGATACCTGTCTACGGATGTCCTGCTTCATAACCTCATGAAATTGCCCTAAAATGTTAATACTGGTACGTCAATAAGCTATTCAAAACATATTGTAATTTAGAGCGTGAGGGTTAAGGGGATTCCCCTGAATTTTATTAAATAACTTGTGGCATATTCGAAATCAGCACGCTAAACAACATGGTTATACGAAATTTCATGCAAATCAAACACTAAATAACTAATTTTAAAATTTATCCAAAATTTGAAAATGTTAAAGGGTGGAAAATAACACTAATTTTTTATTTAATGTAGTCTACTTAATCAAATGAAAAATTATAAGAGTTATAACAATATAACACAGCCCTATTACTCCTCTTCCTTCATTGTTGCTTTGAGCCTATTTAAATTGCTTTCATGTAAGCCTATTTTAATAAACTATTAAATAAGATACATCGGTTAAATTCAAACTAGTATGGATACTTGCTAAAAAATTAGTGTGTGTTTCAGAAGCCAAACATTAACACTAACTTCAATGCCTCATTTCATCAGTCAGAGCTTTCGATAAGAAAATGTTGCGTAACATTCACTGCATTTATGCCTTCAAAATTTAATAAAGCCCTAATTAAGGCATTGGCTTTACAACATATAATTATTTGAATCATAAAACTGTGACAGTCTAGCAGCCACGAAATTCACAACTAAAAGCACTAAACCATAAACAAAACATCGGCTGACAATGCTGCCACTTCAAGTATTACTGTCTGAGTGAAATTTTGCTACTGGGCAGTTCATGTTCCCTTACGATTCGTTTCCATACCTCATTCGACATACACTCACCGGCCGTTGTCTCTGCCTAGTGACAACGACACTACTAGACTACTTGATTAACTAACATTTCTACAATCTACTACAGAAGAATCGCCTTTCAATGTTTGATGATTTTTGAAGTTGGGATTTTTTGTAGCGTTAAGGATCAACAGTCGGGAAATTTTAAATTTGTCTGTACAAGTTTGTGGTTAAGGGTTTTCATAATATAAAGTAATGGGGTACAGAATGAACCTAGAATTTCTCAACCCCAGATCTCAAATCTCAAAAAATTTCCAACTTTCAAGTTTTTAACCAACATTGGGGGGAGGTGGTGACCCCCCCCCTCCCGACGCGACGCCCTTGCTTTCTACACACCCGTGCTAAGCTAATTTGAATTACACTATTGCGGTAGGGTTGATTAAGATATATTTCAGAATAAATGTACCCAAATTCGCGTGTAGAGAGAATGGTAAACTATTCAGGAAAACTCTATCTCAATACACCTAGCCGGTATTTTATTTTGCTATAAAGATATAATTTAAGTTTTTATAATTACTCATTCAAAGAAGAATAACCTCACTTTTATATATTCAGTATTAAACTTTGATTATATTAATATATTTAAGTTTAATTTCAATTTCCACTTTCCTTTGTAATAGTGCTGAACTACAGTCACAATACCTATAACAGGCCAGCACTGAGACATAATTAATAATACAGCATGTAAGAATAATTACTTTAGAAAACAATAATACAGTAATTAAACAATAACTTAAAAAAGTAAACGGATGTTTTTTTAAAAAAGGATTAATAAAGAACCGTAATTAAAAACAATAATATTGTCAATATTTAAATAAAATTTAATAACAGCAAAATTGTGCGGAGCATAAAACTAATATAAATTTTCTTATTTATTTTAGCATTGAATCTTACTACCCGTTCAGGTTATATGCTTATGTACTAATTACACTAACGGTTTCAGGGATTAGGGATGGTATATTAATTGTAATTGTACTCATATTTGTGTGGAGGGAGAGTGGAAAATGTTTTTTGAAAACTCACCCTCAGTACACCCGACCGAGATTTGAATCCATTATCTCCCAGACATCGGCAGTCTAGTTAGTCCGATAGTAGCACGTTAGACGATGTGGCTACCGAAGCGGGTAGAATTTTATAAATAGTATCACCTACGACCAGAAAATAGCTTTTGACCCTTTTTCCCCCTAGGAGGGAGGAAATATTTTGATTGCAAAAAATAATTAATAATGGTAATTCGAAATGTTGATGGATGTCAACGCTTCACGATCCCCTGGACTCTAAAATGTGGTTTTCGATGTACCGTCTGCCTGTTTATGTGTGTTTATCTCAGCTTGGGGCTGAAACCGGTTCACCGATTGGACTAAAGATTGTTATCCAGGGTTTTCATAAGGTCTAGGTGTTTTTGGAACTATCCATACAACCATAAAAGAGAAGAATATTTTTTGTATCACCACATCTTACTAGCTGTTAAGGTTATATGTATATATGACAATTGCTCTAATGGGACTGGGGGGAGGGAAGAAGGAAGCATTTTACAGGTAATCTACCCGCATTTGCATGGAAGGAGAGCGGGAAACCATTTAGGATAAACCACCTCCGAGAGTAGCGCGCTAGACCATATGTGACCACCGAAGTGGATTCGACGGTATCGGCTAATAAATTAATCATTTATTTACTCGGTTTTTATTATTTGATTGATTGTTTTATTTATATTATTGTTATCATATTTATTATTATTGTTATATTCTTTGTGATGCCTTTTTTATTTTCAATACTATCAATAACATACTTTCTTGTCTTGAACATGTAGTTATTCATGTCCCTTCTCGGGTCCCTCGAAATATTTATTTCCCCCTCAGTAAGTTCTGACAAGTTCAGACAAGTCCAGCGTTCTTGACTTGTATCCATAGCACAAACCTTATATTCACTGAATTTGACTTATATCATAAAATAAGAGCAAAACTCACAGTTATTTAAGGAACTTACCTTTCACTAATATGCTTTACCCACTTCCGTGACCGAAATGGTCTAACGCGCTACTCTCGCAGTAGACTATACTGCTATGACGGGGATATCGAGATTTAAATTTTGGTCGGTATATACTGAAGGTGGTTTTTTTTCCAAAATGGCTTTACACTTTCCCTCCACGCAAATGGGGGTACCCTAACTTGTAATATATTCTTCCTAATCCCTAAAACCAGTAGCGTAATTAGTGCATAAACGTATAACACAAACAGGTAGTAAGAAGTGGTGCTAGAAAAACTTTTTAAAAACTCAGCATTTATATAATCCTACATTCGTATGAAAATACGTATGTAGTGTATATCATTATTGATGACTTTATTCGCTGTTTGTTCAGGTACATAAAGCATTATTTGAATAAATTATGAGTCACCGTCGCATTATGTCGCAAGACTATCCAGTAAATTCCCGGAAGGGTTTTCGTGAATTATTGCTTGTACTAGTCAGTATATTACATTGCTTCTTATTATTACTGTTATTATCATATGATTTAGCTTAAAACTTTATGTCCGTGTTTACAGACCAGTCCAGTGCGGTTGCTTTGATGAGTTGGGTCATAGGAGAGACTGAAAAACGAGTCGTCCACCACATTAATCAAACTATACCGCTACCGTTGATTGCCGCTACTGCTGCTTTTGTTCCATAATGTTTACGAATGAATGACGGAATGACTGTTGGAATAACACTTCAATATTACAAGCTATGTCACATCAAAGCTATGAAATTGACTCGTAGATACTAATTTAGGACTTATTATTAAGGTTGCGCTTCAGTAGATGAGCTTAACTTTAACATTTTATTTTATTTTTTATTTTTTAATATTTTATATGGCTTTTTTTTTACACTTTCTCTTGACATCTCGGTGATAAAATCTTGTGATCATCAAAAAAATCTAACTTGAGATTTCACCCCACCCCCCCTTGAAACCAAAAAAGTTGTTTTCACAACGCCATCTGTCTGTCTGTACCTTCGGCTAAAGCCGAAACTATTTTACTAATTGGGCTGAAACGTGGTGTCTGGGGGGGTTTCGTAAGGTCCCTTGGAAGTGTTTTTGGAATTAGCCATCTAACCCTAAAATTAAGGGTAGTTTACTTAAGGGTAAAAAAAGAAAAATCATTTTTTATCAATATTAGTTTTAACTATTTGCTTAAATATCATATCTAGAAACTGTTTAGCATTATAAATAAGATGTAGATTCTAATTTTCTTATGAAAATGACTTTGAGGGTACTTTACAAGGAGGAAATTTTCTAATTTTCAAAATTTATTCGCAAACATTAGAGACACAAAATAACTTATTATTGTAAAGTTGTAGTACTATTAAATATAAATATATTTTATTTGAAATATTGTTTTATAGAATCAATAGTTTCTGGGATATAATCAAATATACTTATATACTTTTTAATTCAGGTTTTTTAAAATTAATTTGATTCTTATGCTCTTTGGTGGATAAAGATATTTCTCTTTTCTAATTTTTTCTGTAACAGTGTTCCTCGTAATTTAAGTAATAGTGTATATTATTCCATTTATGATCTTTGGTGTAGTGTTTATATAACAATATATAGACTTATTATTTTGTTTCACAAATCTTACGAGTTTTTTAATATCTAGTTTAAGATAAAAGCGAGAGAAAGTCTGTGCGGTGCACCGTACCATTTATTTATCAGCGGGTCCTACTACGTGATGGGGCTATACACGTATGTAATAATTATGCTATATGGTTAGGAATGAATAAGGTTGAATTTAGGGGAATTGTATCATCATTTGTGTTGAGGTAGAGGAAACCCATTTAGGGGAAAATACTCAGTTCACCCGAAGGGAAATTTGAATTCCAATCTTCCCATCATCAACAGTCCAATCTTCTACGAAGATGACGCCTTTTACTATGTGACCACTGAAGCTGAGCTTAGGGCTGCTCTATTAACGTATGACCTTAAGGATTTCTGAATGGTTTATCAAGACAATGAATGAGTTGTATTAAATTTATAAAGGTTTTGTCAGACTGATCCTATTTTATTTGGTGTTTCATAATCACATTATTTATAATTAGTTTGTAATGTTTGTTTAGTTTACTAAACTAATGTTCAATTTCCAGCCAAGGTTGAAATATATAGTCTATAAACAAACTAAACACATCTTACAAATTAAGTACAGCATATGTTAAAATAAAACTGGAAACAAAAAAGAGTCGAGCAAAGTAATCTGGAAATTAAATCCGTACTATGTTGCAGCGATGGCAGCAGATTATTGCACTATGGTAAATCGGCTTATCAAATTATATACAAGATAATATTTTGTGAAACTTACGATATATTTTATCACTTAAAAGTTATTAGTGTGCCTCGCCAAAGCATCCTTAAGGCGTTGGAATAGTCTAGCAGAAATTCATAAAATCCAAAAACCAAGTGAGTTTATAACGTTCCTGTGTGAATCTCTTCGGCATTAGGAGAATAAACGAAGAAGAAGAAAAATAGTAATTAAAAGTATATTGTTTCTCCCCCAATCAAATAACATAATTTTATTGACAAAGATTCATTATAGGTTCTTTAAAAGTTACCTTTCATTTCCCGGGCATTTAGATATTAATAATCAACCAAAATATGTGATTTTTTTACTTTTTTTATCTTTTGTATGGAACCTATTACCATGCGTGCAAGTCTATACATGGAAAGGGTTATATAAAATAGTCTTGTATTTTTTATTAAAAAAATTACCACCTCGTCTTACTACCCGTTCGGCTTATACTCTTATGTACTAATTACGCTAGTGATTTTAGATATGAGTAAGATAATATGTATAGGAACTACCCGATTTGCTTGAAGAGAGAGTGGAAAAACTACTTTGGGAAAATCCGTACATACGACTGAGATCCGAACCTCTATCTCCCCTTCATCGGCAATCTAGTCTAACACGATAGTAGCGCATTAGATCATGCGGCCATTGGAGCGGTTTAGCTCTGTATTAATTCCGGTAAACATCAAACTCGTGTACTATTAAATGTTTTACCCGCATCAGGGGCGTAGTTGGACAATGCACTAGTTCCTTGTTGAGCTAGACTGCTGAGGACGGGGAGATTGAGGTTCAAATCTCATTGGTTGAATTGAGGGTGGTTTTTCTAAATGGTTTTCCACCCTCCCTCTACGCAAATGCGGGTTAACTTCAATAAAAGATTTTAAATAACAAAAAAATCGTCTTGTAAAATTTGTTTTAAACTATTAAAGACTAAGACAATTTTCAGTGTTTAGATAAAAATGAAAATACAATGATGATGCAAAAGTTGGGATTTTTTTGTAACACAACTTCTTACTATCCGTTTGGGTTATTGGGGTATTTAAGCGTATAACGCGAACGGATAGTAAGACGCGGTGCTAAATAAAAATATTAAAGGTTTTATCAAGATTAATATTCATCTCCCCGTCATCAACACACCTGTCTAACACTAGAATGACACCTTAAGCCATTTTACCACTGAAGCGGGTCTACTAAACTACACTATCAAATATGCGAATAGATGGTTTTTGCATCAAAGCCGATGAAACGAATTCATCCCAAAACCACACATACATACATACATATAAAAATGTCATCCATGTTCCCTGTGTTAATTCCCTTGCCACCCTCCGTCGAAACAATGCCCCATTCACGACATTGCCCAATCAATCGCACGGTTAACATACCCCACTACATTGTCCGTATGCGCGAGTCTGTAGGCCCCTAGGAGGCCCTATACACAACGTGATCTGACCCTAAAATAAACACAGGGCGGGTCTCATGCAACATTCAATAAACGATGTACACAAAACGTCACTACTACGAGGACACGGACCGAAGAAAAAAAAATTAATTAAACGGGACACTAAAACAAAATTGTTATTTTGGGAGGGTTTTATTTTATTTTATTTTCTACTTTACTTTACGTTCGGTGAGATGAGTGACAAAGAGGAGGTAGGGGAGTCGATGAAGTGAGAGAAATAAAGAGATGGCGAATAGGGGTAGTAGAAAATGATAGGAATTAGAGCGTGAAAGAGAGTAACAAAGATAAACCAGCCAACCAAATTGAGTTCTTGTATCCTGAAACTTCAAAAATTGTGTTAAATTTATAAACAGTATTATTGTTTGAAATGTTGACTTGACCATTTAAAAGTTTCGACATTTGTCTGTGTGTTTGTATTTTCTGTGTAGCTTGTATTGTTTTCCACTGGAATATTGAACACGTATTTATGCTGTGTGTGTGTGTCGCCAAAATTAAATAAACATACAGGAAATACAATGAAGAATAAAGAAAAAAGTGTGGGTACGTTATTAATAATAATTGTTAATCTATAGAGCCTATTACTACAAAGTTTACTATATTTAAATAGCTCGTGCCATAATTTTAAATATGGTAGATTAACATAATCATTTGTGGTGTTTTAGTATTTCATTCTTTATCATCAAATAATACATTATCGAAATTAATTTGTTAATAATTGTAATACTAAATAAATAGTTGGTTTTTGTTTTAATACGTTCATTGTATTTTAATGGTATGGATTTGTAAATATTTTAAAATCATCATATCAATCAATTATTTTTAAAATATTTAAATTTTCAAGCTATTTTGCAAAAAGAAAAGTTTATGTAACTGTTTTATAAAATAAGTTTAACTAACCAGACATTAATTAAACACCCTAAATAGTTAAAGGTGAGGACCAAAATAGAATTTGGGAGAAGTGTACCTACATTCAAGTGCAGAAATAGTGGGAAACATTTAGGAAAATCCTCCCTCAATATACCTGACTGAGATTCGAATGCTGACTTCCACGTTCGCGTAAATGTAGATACGGGTTGTTTATTAATTCGTATAAATATCAAATATTCATATATTTAACTATTACTGGATATTTATTTTCTTAAGAGTATTCAAATCCACTTCAGTGGCCGAATGTTCTAATACGTCACTCTCGCGTAAAGCTAGCCTGTTGATGGTGGGGAGATCGGGGTTTGAATTACGGTCGGATCAAATTAGTGTTTATTTCATCAAAAGCTTCCCGCTCTACTTTCACGATAAAATGCTGTCTAAATGTCAAGCTTATTTAATCTGATTTGTCAGTGACAGGGAGGTCAGTGTTCAAATCCTGACTGGGTTTACTAATGGTTTTTTTTTACCTGAATGCTTTTCCTCTTCTCTCCAAGAACATGTGGGTATATCTATATCAAAAATTCTATCTTCCACATCTCTACCCCATTAGCGTTAATATATAACACGAACGGATAGGTAAACACGGCTAAAAAAACAAGAAGATGAATTGTGGTTCTCTCAACAACAACAAAAAACCGATCTTCTTATCTTCTCTTCGTTTGTCTCATTCTCTCCTTTCCTTCTACTAGTCTTTCCTTTCTATCTTTCTCTCGGTCGAAAGATGGGATGTTTCGTGTTTTATTCTATGGATATAGAGAGATCTATCTCATTAACACGAAGGTCTTCAGACCTTAATCCTCTTGATTCTTTTTTCTTATTTTCTTTTCTGGTTTACGTCAATGCCATTGTGTGTGTGTGTGTGTGTGTGTGTGTGTGTGTGTGTGTGTGTGTGTGTGTGTGTGTGTGTGTGTGTGTGTGTGTGTGTGTGTGTGTGTGTGTGTGTGTGTGTGTGTGTGTGTATTATGTTGTGTGTGTATGTATGTATGTGTGTACGCGTGTTACTCCCGAGAAGGATTCGTATGACTTACTTCCCAGGGGTTTGGGAACTTCATTGCTACTAGTCACGCCGAAACATGCCTCGACGAACTTCAATCGACGCGGCGGTATATCGTCTCTGGGTGTTGTTGGCCGAGTAACAAAGGGGAACTCTAGGGGAAACTCAATAATTGGAACTGTGAAAACTTTCTCTCAAAGGGGTTTACAGTGTAGAAGGGAGGGGTTGGAATGCGACAGATGATTGGTGTCTGGAGACCTTGGAGGCTATCAAATCGATCCAGGAACAAAATAAAATGCTCCATCTAGTAAAAAAACAAACAAATGCACTTACTTTTTTTATCCTTATACGTGGAATTGCAAACTCGTAAGAGTGTTCATCCCCAAACCACCCTATAACTCTCTAACACCCGTCTTACTATCAATCCGGGATATCCTTATACTTTACCTAATGAGTAAGAGATGAGGATGGTTAAATTATAGGAAGTGTACTCGCATTTTCGTGAAGATATAGGGGAAAGTCATTTAAGAAAAAACAATCTCATTACGCCCAGCTAGGATTCTAACCTCGGCTTTACTACAAATCAGACGAGCGTGAAGTTTAGTTCACGTGCCAACCAATGTATTTATTTTGTATTGAAGACAAACATTCCTAATTTCACTGTTCCCTCACGGGGTAAGCGAGAAACTGTGCATTCTGTACTTAATCCATCCTCACTAACTTTCTCCACTCTTCCCTATCCTTGAATACTACCTTCGCTTCAACAATATCCGTACCCGCTTCGGTGGCCATGTGGTCTAACGCGCTACTCTAGCAGTAGACTAGACTACCGATGACGGAGAAATAAAGGTTCGAATCTTGGTCAGATGTATTGAGGGTGATTTTCCCTAGATGGATTTCCACTGGCCCTCCACGCAAATACTGGTACATTTTACTTGAATATAGTCTGCATAATCCTTAATCCATTAGTACATAGGCGTACAACCCAATCGGGTAGTAAGACGCGGTGCTAAAAAAATCCATACACCCAGTCAAATATGTTATTTTGTATTATTAAAACTCTTGATGTATAATCTAATCTCTAAAACACACCGCAAAAATAACTTGTCATTTTCTAGGGACTCATTTGTAAAAGGTGCTAAGTCATGCACACATTTATTATTTAGCACCGCGTCTTACTACCCGTTAGGGTTATATGCTTAAGTACTAATTACACTAATGGATTAAGAATTGGGAAGGTTGAATTTAGAGGACGTGAACCTACATTTGCATGGGGGGAGAGTGGAAAACCATTTATAAAAACCCACCCCCAGTTCACCCGACCGAGATTCGAACCTTGATCTCCCCGTCCTTGGTGGTCTAGCTCAATACGACTGGCGCGTTAGCTAACCACGCCACCAAGGCAGGTCATGCACACATTAAAGCTACCTAAGCATATTATTTGTTCTTCTCCTTCTATACCTTCCTAATACATATTTGTATTGATTTTTATTTTCACCCGCATTCGTGGACACGCAGACTAAATGTCAGTTTAGTTAAGTTTGGCTTTTTCAAAACTGAAAGGTCAGTGTTTGAATCACAGTCAGGTATGATGAAGTATTTTTCAGAGAAAATCTCCCTAATTTTCTTCCCCAAAAATTCGATAACATTTTCTACAAATTATACTTTCATTTGTCCTTCCTTACCTCATTGGTGTAGTTAAAATCACACATCGTCATTCATAAGAATTCAGAGAATTTAAAATTATTGTGTAAAAATATGCAAGTTAAGTCTAAGGAAGAAAAGTTTTTATTTGTCTAATAGCTAAAAAATAATGCAAAATGGCACTGTTGATTAAAATAAATCAAATAGCTATAAAAATAAGCTAATATCTAAGAATTGAAAAAAAATTGTTAACACATACACTTACAATGAATTCAAAATGTTATCAAATATTCCGTATTTTTATAAGTTTTCATGACTCCAACCAATTTTCAGAGAAAAGGAGAGAGAAAAAAAAAAAAGAAGAAAATAGGCGCGGAGAAGGTCCCTACAGTTCAAACTTTCAATTTTCTCCCTCTCATCTTTGAAAATAGGAAAACTAAAACTTATTATGCATGAATGTTTTTTTTTACGCCAAGGGGTGAGGGAAAGTCTTGTTTTCCCCTCAAGAAACAATAACGCACCGAATTTATTTTTAGTAGGGGGAGGGGGGGGGCGTAACGTAACAAACTGGAAGTTTCCCTTTGGGATACTTCTTCAGCCCTAGACCGGAGACCCTCGACTGCGTACTAACAATAATTCCTCCTCCTCTGCCTCTCCACACTTATTCCTGAGGCGTGGCAAACGGCAACACTCGAGTTGCTAGCGTGTCTTCTGCTGCCTGCGCGCGCATCTGGCTGTCAAATCGCAAGATATATTTTTTATTATTGTTAGCGCCTAACTAGAGACTTGTAGTGAAATGCGTATCACTATTACCTAGCAGGATTTCGAGCCGCGATGGGTATGGATTTTTAAAAACCGGGCTTACACGAGATAAGTAAGGCGGTAAATCAAACAAGTCAGCAGGCTTCTTAGGTCAAGCTACTAGTCTCATGTAAACAATCACTTGTTTAATATTAGAGGTACCCGGCATCGGTGGCCGCGTGGTCTAACGTGCTACTCTCTTGTTGGACCAGATTGCTGAAGACGGGGAGATCGGGGTTCGATCCCAGTCGGGTGCACGGGGGGTAGTTTTATTTACATGGTTTTCCACGCTCCCTCTACGCAAATGTGGGTGCACTTCCTCTTAACTAGGCCTTCCTAATCCCTAACCCATTTGTATAATTTGTACATAAGCGTATAACCCGAACGGTAGTAAGACGTGGTGCTTGAAAAAATTGATGTAAAAGTGGGGTTAAATGGGGCAAGAAAGAAGGAAAATCAAGTCAGCAGGTTACTAGCGTCAAACTAATAGTCCGATGTGAACTAATTTTGGCTTAGTATTAGTGGTGAATACGGGTTCAAACGGAACAAGTAAGGAAGCAAATAAAGTCAGCTAGTTTCGCGTTACACTATAAACCGCAAATAAACTACAACTGGCTTAAGATTAGTGCTGAAGACGGGTCTAAACGGACCAAGTAAGGAGGCAAATAAAGTCAGGAGACTACGAGCGTCAAACTACTCGTCCTATATGAATGAATACGTGCTTAATATTAGAGGTAAAAGTTGGTTTAAATGGGGCAAATAAGATTCCCAATGAAGTCAACAGGTCTCTTGCGTCAGTCCACTAGTCCCGTGCGAATAACTACTTTTTTAATATCAGAGATAAGCTAGGTAATAAAACAAGCTGACAGGCAAAGCGGACTATAAATATGTTATATTTTCGTAACGAAATTGCTTTCATCCAATACGAAAATATATCACAGGAAAAATACCTGTACGTTTATTTAACCCACTCTTCACTTCGGTGGTTTAATGGTATGTAATGTGCCAAGGGGTTTGAATCCCGGTTGTGTATACTCAAGGTGGGTTTTCGTAAATGTTTTTTCTCACTTCCTCCGCGGTAGTGCGAATACACTTTCTTTAAATACAATCTTCCTCCCCCCGAACACATTAGCGAAATTATTTCATATGAGTATAACCTAAGAACCATTTACGTGGCTGCGTGGTCTAACGCGCTAATCTCGTGTTGGACTAGACTGCTGAATACGGAGAGATAGGGTCCACTGAGTGGGGTTTTCCCTAAATGGTTTTCCACTCTCCTTCCACGTAAATGAGGGTGCACTTCTTCTCAATTAAAACCTTCCTAATCCTTAAGCCATTCGTGTAATTAGTACATAGATGTATAACCCAAACGGCTAGTGAGACGAGGTTCTAAAAAAAAAAGTATAGCCTGAATGATAACCTGGCAGTATAAGGGTAAGGTGTCGGACTTCAGTGCTGGTGTCCGGGGTTCAATCTTCGGTCCGGGCAGAGATTTATCTGATTACCAAACCCTTCCCTCACCTCTGACAAGACGTGTATTAATCACAACTTGTGATTGTGTGGAGTGCCAGGCCTCCACCGTGGTTCGGATCCCACGTTAAACTGTAGGTCCTCCATTTCATCTCGGAAGATTTATTGTGAAAGTGTTTGTATTGGACTGGAACTAATAGCTACAAACAACATATAGGTACCCACTTCGATGCCCGCATGGTCTAAGATTACTCTAACAATAGACTGGACTGCCTAAAATGGAGAGATTGGGGTTCGATCCTCGTTGGGTTCACTGATGGTGGTTTTCCCTCACTGTTTTTCCACTCTCACTCCACGCAAATACAGGTGAACTTCTTCTAAATTAAACCTTAATAATTCCTAACACATTAGTGTAGTTAGCACATAGGCGTATAGCTCTAACGTGTAAAATAAGTGGTGGTAAAAATATTAGGTATTTATTTAACCTGTCTCTCTGTTTATCTCAAATAATATTAAATACGTTCTTTCTTAAAATAGAATCAACTTCGAGTGCTGGAGTTTGATATCAAAACGGTGTACATGCACCGTTTGCCTGGAATATTAAAATTATGCAAACTACTGAGTTAGCTGTTCAAAATTAAATCAGATTTGATGAATGTATTATTAGGATAAAAACAGATTAGTAAATTTATTTCTTATTTCCAATCGAGTCATTGAAATTATTTTCATCTTTCTTTGTATATGTGTGCTACGCGTCTAATTGCCCATCCACTGTCCATCCACCTATTTATTTTAAGGAAATGGAGAGTTAAAAAAATTACCATGAGTTCACCTAAGTGGGGATAGAAACTTAAGCACTAAGTCATCAACAAACAATAAAATACGATTCAATAAAAGTGAAAAATTGGTGACCTGCTGGTCTAGGGGTAAGGTGTCAAACTTCCGTGCTGGAGGTCCGGGGTTCAATACTTGGTCCCGGCACAGATTTATCTGATTGCCAAACATATCCTTCACCTCTGACAAGACGTGTATTAATCACAACTTGTAATGTAGGAAATCCGGCCTCCACAGTGGTTTGGATTCCACGTTAAACTGTAGGTCCTCCATTTCATCTCACAATCACCCTACCATTACACATTAGCGTAAGTGCGTATAACCCGAACGGGTAAGTAAGACGTGGTGTATATATAATAATAATAATAAATAATAATAATAATAAATTATAGTCCCTTACACGGGAAACGAACCAGGGATATTTTGGCTTTGCGAGCCAATGCGCTTGCACTGAGTTATCCTGATACGTCTAGTATCCGGAGTCATATTTTAACTTTTTTTTTTGTCGTACAGCATATATGTCCCAGGGGTATGACATATAATTTAGGACGCGTTATGGGTAGACTATTAGCTGCTCTGATGGCACAGATACCAAGGTACACCTATGAAGGTTGTCTACACGTCGTGCCCGCAATAAGATGATGTTGTGATGATAGTGATTATGAAGCTATTGAGTTGGGGTGAGTATTAACCTAACATAAGCCCAATTAACCAAACCCTAGTGAACGTTGGTCTCAGACCCCTTAAGATGAAAATACCCGGGATACTAGCCGGGAGTCGAAACCAGGACTCCTAAACTCGTAGCCGGGTGCACGGGGCGTGTTATCTATTCATTAGTTGTCAATGTATTGAGTCTATGTGGTAACTGGTGAAAGTGTCAGCCACTCAAAGCTATCTACAATCACATGGCACGGCGACTCGTAACTAACAAACAGTATGCTGCCATGCACTTGGTAATATTCATTCATGGGTATCACAAACTGATACGTGAATGTTTTCACAGGATCAGTACTGATATCTGAATCAAGTTCAAAAAAAAATAGTTTTATCCAGCTATCAGGACGTATCCTCTAGATAACCATCACGTATCAGTTTGTGATACACATGAATGAATATTGAATGATATTAAGAAAATACGAGATAGATAGCTTTGCTCGCGTGCTTATCGGCGCGGGCTCATTTCTTTTAAAGGTGCGCTAGAGGACAGTAACATTTAATTCGTCCAAACTGGTGGTTCTGAGGGCAAAGTGTCAGGCTCACTTATTCTATATTTCTAGTGATGGGGAGGCTGGGTTTTGAGTCCTGGATGTGTGTACTGAGGGTGTTTTTTCCTGAGAAAGTTCCCACTTGCTCTATAATGTGTCATCATCGTAATTAATATAACTAGCCCACTAGGGTGGCCGCGTAGTATAAGGCATCACTCTCGCAATAGTCTGGACTTTCAATTATGGGGAGATCGGGGTTCAATACAAGTCGAGAGTATTGAGGGTAGTTTTCCTAATTGATTTTCCACTTCCTCCCACTCAAATTTGGGTGCACTTTCTCTAAATTAATCCTTCCTAGTACTTAACTTATTATTACATTTGCGTATAATATAACCCAAACGGGTAATAAGACGTGCTTATATTATGTATACTGTATTATATAGTATATATTACATATATATGTAATGAGACTTGGTGGGGAAAAAACAATAAAAATATAGCGTGAAATTAATTATAAACTGTTTAAGTATGATAGTTTTAGGTCTAATATATATTTTGTTGATTTTAAAGTTGAATGATTTTTAATGTGATTTAAAGTTCCATCATTACAAGGGTTATAAGCACTTAACACTTTATTTTATATCTGTTATTAATGTTTGTTTTGGCCCATCATGTATTACAATACGTATGGGTTGAGGTCATTTTAATTGAGATTATGGGGTAGTCACTTAAACACTAGTCTCCCCTTCCCTGGCAAACTATACCATGTGAGCCAAACAATCAGTCCAATTGCCCACCAGTACAAGTATTCACGATGTTTATTTTGTTCATATTTACTTAACTTTTACTGGCAGTATATTTTCAAAATAGCCCAAAATGCTCAGAGATTTAAAAAAAACTCCCACAGTATTTACTTTCCAAATAAGAGTATTTAGCACCAAACAAAAATATTTTTTTACTAAAGTGTTGTTTATTTGTTTGTTTTTCCACCACGTCTCACTATATATTTTAGATAAAAGTAATTAAATGAATTGCTTCAATGTGGTAAGAGATGTACAAGGCAGAATTCAAAGAAAATGAATCCGCATTTGCTTGGGAGGAAAGTGGGGAAACGAGTTAGTAAAAAATATACCTTCAGTACACCCAACTGGGATTCTAATCCCAACCTCTTTGCAAATGACAATCCTCTTTAGGGTGAAAGTGATGCCATAAATAATATCAGAGAAAATTATGGCCCTCTACGTATTTTTTGAGGCTCACAAGCCGTAGCTATTGTCTGTGAAAAAAGATTCTACTGCTTAAACACCAGAATAACAAAAAATGCCATAATATATATAATGGGAGAATATACCATTTCTGTTCAACAGGCCGATTAAAATGTATAATAATGTTTAAGAATCTCAATTACTAAAATTAAATATAGCATTAAAGAAATTACTAAAGATATAAAAAAAATAGAATTCATCAGATTAAGTTTTGTTTTATTGGAGAACCACTTACTTAATTGTATATATTGTCTTTCTTTTTTATGTTGTATATGATTTAATTTTCTTCTTTTTTTACAATAAATTACGTCTACTGAAGAATTGTATTTTATTTGGTGACCCATTCTTATATTTAAATTCTCAATGCAACCCTCAAAAAAAAATGTGCCCCTAGATCATTTAAGCCTCGAAGCGGGTGTTGGTGTTAACAAAGTTAAAGTTAGCCTTAGAGACCATTCGCCAATTAGATACTATTTAATTTATTATTATTATTATTATTATCACCACGTCTTACTACCCGTTTGGGTTGGGGGGATTGTGAGATGAAATGGAGGACCTACAGTTTAACGTGGAATCCGAACCACGGTGGAGGCCTGGCAACTATTCAATTTAATAGAAGAAAATAAGTTGTTAACTTGTCCATCCATTGAACTGAGTGAGGGTCACGGACTCTATTTCCAGTAAGATCGGAAAAATTATAGTTTGTGAAATGTAGGTTTACACTTTCACAGTGATGAATTATCGGTAATGGGTTTGACTTAAGGTGATTGGCCCTTTTCATTTGTTTTTCAATTTTCTTTTCGGAAATGATTTGATCAAGAATAGAAGCATGTCGTTTAAGTTATATTTTTGTATACACACCTCCTCTATAATTTTAACAGTGATCAAATATATATAATTTTGATATTTTTCAATAGAAAACTGCTGACTACATAACAAAAAATAATAAAATATAACACCTAATAAACATTGATACATTATCTTATAAGGAGTGTTGAAAATATTACTATGAACATTTCCTCGTTCTCGAGAAAGATGATATTTCCAAACGTATTTCTCCGCAAGACCCATCTAGTAGGTAGCGCCATCTATGGTTTCCGTGATCCATCTGTTCTTGTTAGCGCGAAAGGATACTTTGATCGGTCGTGAAGCCACGCCACGCCTTTCACCCTCCCACAAAATAACAAAATAGGTTTTAGACTTGCACTCGACAAGGCCATGAGCCTTGAGTTAATGTATATGTCATGTGCTGACATTCAGTCGATTCAGAAAGTGTATATTAAATATAGAAAATAAAAAGAAATTTATGGAATGCCTGAATGCTAAATGGATGACCTAGGTACTTATTTTAGCATCGCGTCGTACTATCCGTTCAAGTTAAACGCATATGTACTAATTACGCTAATTAGCTAGGGTTAAATAAGGTTGAATTAACAGAATGTACTCGCATTTGCGTGGAGAGAGAGAAAGAGAGTTGGAAACAAGAATGGAAAAAAAAAACTCGGTACACCCAACCGTGGTCGAACTCCAATTTCCCCGTCATCGGCAGTCTAGTCTATGGTGATAGTGACGCCTTAGACCATGCGACCACTGAAGCTGTATGTAGAAGTTACCCGGAGAAAGAGTGAGAAACCGCTCAGTTCGCCTGGCCCTACTTCCTAGGTCAGAATCAGACACGTTAGAACACGCACACCCCACGAGTTCAATGTTTGTTCTGTCAGTAATATTCCGATAGTTGTAGAAACTAGACGATCCCTGAAATTAAAGCGAAGAGAAAGAGAGAGAGAGAAAACGAATGAGTGAATGTGACAGAGATATCGATAACCGCTAGACTCGTGATACGGAATAAATACGTCACAATTGTATACCATTATTTTACATTCGGTTAAGTGATTCGACATGTGACGAGACATTAATGTCTATCAACTCGTTAGGTATGTTTTCTAAATGATTTTCTTGTCAAACATATTCTCCATAACCTGTGGGTCTAGGAAGGTCAAATACTGGCCTAGGGAACCTTAGTTCTATACCAGGTGAAAATAAATATGCACATGTAAAGTGAAGGGTACTTCAAATCGTTAAATCATATAATCTTTCGAATGTTTTAGATGTTCTGATTCGTAAATAAATTATATACTTTATCAGGGGTAAAAAAAATACAATTCTGAATATGATTTTTTTTTACTAGTGGTATAATTTAAAATAGTTATAGGACAGACCTAACAATAGTACCCTTGGACACCAATTTATCAATACACTAAATCTAAATGTTCTAGAACTAATAAAGTATCCATATGAACAAAATCATAATCGAAGAAGGAAAAAAAAAATTGAAACGATAAATTCATATTTTTTGACTCGGATTCGAGATCCACATTATTAGTCGGTTAGATGAGGATTCAGGCTCGGGATTTTATACATAAGAGGGAAGTTTCTAAAACCCCAGCCGTCTTCTGAGATTAATGTCTATCGTCAGAATCTTATTTGCATAGTGGGAACCATTTTGAGGCACAGTACGAGAATCCACCGTTGTTTTCTTCTTCTGTCTTCTTGAACAGTCAATAGCTACGTACAGAGCATAAGTCATAGCAGCATTCATCTCGGCCTATATTTTTAACTCCATTGGTATTCAAACAGGGTACCCCGGGGGTACACAAAGACATCTTAAGTGGTACGTAAAGTAAAATAAAAAATACATATACTTTATATATATTACTAGATAGCTGTTGCTCGCGGCTTTGCTCGCGTGGAAGTTGATTATATACAAATACGAAAATATACATATGAATTTACAGATTATTTAAAATATTACGTTACGTTGATGACCATAACTTGTCCTCAGATCAAAAATAATGCAAGTCCGATACAAACTTTCACCCCCTTTTTCATCCCTTATTAAATAAAATTTCCAAAAATTCCTGAAACACGTATTTATTTGTTTTACGTCAATAACCGAAATACAAAATTTTGTTTATGTAACTTTAAAAATGACGATGTCATGCTTGTAGCCTGATAGTTTGCGCTCGGCGATGATGAATATCATCAGCCGATACAAACTTTCACCCCTTTCATCCTTATTAAATAAAATTTCCAAATTCCTGAAACACGTATTTATTTGTTACGTCAATAACCGAATACAAAATTTTGTTATGTAACTTTCAAATGACGACTTTCATACATATTATCATCCCTATTTGACTCTTTGGGGTGAATTTTCTAAAATCCTTTCTTAGTGGTGCTACATAACAAAATGAATATACAGTCCGAATTTCATGCTTGTAGCCTTGATAGTTTGCGCTCGGCGATGATGAATCAGTCAGTCAGTCAGTCAGTCAATCAGGATATGTTATTTTATAAGTATAGATTATGAATTTGTTTGTAATTTATTTTACTAATTTAAGATATATTATATTACATAATATATATATATACATATCTTTAATTATACATCAACAACTTTGGAAGACCTGCTTCGTTGGCCACGTGGTCTAACGCCTTACTCACGTAGTGGACTATAGACTGCCGATGATGGGGAGATCAAGGTTAGAATCTCGATCGGATGTACAGAGGTGGTTTTCTAAAATGGTTTTTCAAATGCCCTTTACGTAAATGCTGGTTTACTTCCTAAACATATAACCTTCGCTAAAACCATTAGCATAATTAGTACTCAAGCATATAGCCTGAAAAGGTAGTAAAACAAGATACTAAAAAAAACTTGGGAGTATAAAGTTAAATTTAAGAGCTATTATATCTGGGGACAAGCAAAATTAGGTTGAATAACACAGTTCTACTCAACCGAACTCTGGACAGGAAACAATGTTTCCTCAATGAAGTCTGGATGTGAAACAATGTATGTTTCCAATGTTACCAAACTATTTCTCTATGTTTGTGAACAAAAGAAAACATTTCGAAAACATCGAGAAACAATGCTTATCAGTGACAGAGATCTAGTTCGAATTTTAACGTGAACCGTTAAGGCAAAGAGATACTTTCTAATGTAGGTGCATTTCCTCAAAGTTACTCTCCCCTTTGGTTAAATTTTTAATATATTTGGTGTTGGACGCACTAATTAAAAATATCTAATTTGTCTTTATTGTTCTTTATCGAGATGTTCTTGACTCTAACTAGGGGAGACTAGGTTCGAATCACGACCACTTGCAATGAGAGTATACTAATTTTCTGAAACAAGGGTTTATATACAAGTTACATGCGAATGTTGGTAATTCTATCCTTGACTACTCTCTTCAACCTTACCCCGCGTAGAATAAATCGACAATGACGCTTGAGCCGACCATGTTAATAAATAAAAGAGCAGAGGGAGCAAAATGGTCGCTTTGCACCACCGCATTGACACACAAAAAAAAAAAAAGAAAAAAGCGAGACCCTTTTTGAGATCTGGATGACCCTAAAGCTCTCTCCAATAGAGCTTCAGAGGTACCCAGGTGAAAGGTATGTGTAGGGTGGGGATTGAGATGAAAAGGGGAAAATGGAGGGTAGGGGGGGTAGAATATTGTATATCTTTAAGGAAGAACGTGACGAAGCGTAGTGCGCAGTTTTTTTTTTATGGCAATACTATTTCATTCAATCACATTTTCATATACCATCTTTCTTTCACCCTCTTTTTTTTTAACAAAAATACATCAATAGTTGTTTTTTTTCTTTCAATTCTCGCTTCGTAAATATCGGATGGTTCTGTAATTGAAATTTAAACATATTGAAATCAAAGTGGGGACTTGTTCCTTTTAAAAACGTATGAATAGAAATCAATAAATAATTTTATTTTAATTTAGAAATTTTTTTTTCTTAATATTACAAATGTAAAACCACACGTTGACATATTTTAATAGAAATTAATAATAATTTATCAGTTTTCATCTTGTTTCACTACCGTTCGGGATGTATGTGTATACAAGGTGTACCTTAACATGTAGGACCTACTTTATTGGTGGATATAAAACACAAAAACAATAAAAAGAGTTAATACAAACATGTATTCCATTTTACATTGTTTCCAAGTTATAGTTATGTTCGTACACCAACAATGTGGATGATTATTTAACATTATAGAAGTGCTTGAAATGGACACCTTTGGCATAATGTTAGTTACGTCATTGGGGTAGGAACTTTGGTGGTAAGATTTAGATGAAATGTACCCCGCGTGTGAGTTGAGGAATAGTGAAAACTAATTTAGGAAAAACTAACTTCAGTAAACTTTATCGGGATTCAAGCACCGATCTCCCCATTACTGCTAGTAAAATCGATTGCGAGAGTTACGCCTTACAGAGGAACACATAAAAAGCCAGCTCGGCAAAGCACACGAATGGAACAGCCAGAATGCTTCCCCAAGAATTAATTCCATTTCCCTTGAAAGGCCAGTACGTCTGTGAAGTTGTTCGTGTGTAGTAACCTATTTTATGACATACAAAAGTAAAATAAAAATGTCGTCTATTTTTTTTAAGATATCTGTGAAAAGATGATGAAACTCACCATATTCCAACCTCTTCTTAAATATTTCATGCACCTTGAAACTGTATTCATGGCACCTTTTTTATTTTTCACACTCTTCCTCCTCAATACAAACCACACCCACTACCATCAATTCCTCTTCGGATGAAACCTTCATTTCAACTGAGACTTGTAAGGAGTCTCTACAAACGTTTTGGGTAGGTCCGGTGCCGTACTAGCCGTTCATAGTGGTTAACTAAACGCCGTGCCGCGCCGCGCCACGCCATCCCTTCATAGTGGTTAACTACAAGCCACGCCGTACCACGCCGCGTCGTGCCATCACATGCCGCGCCATGTGCCACGCCAGCTCTGTTCATAGTTGTTAACTACAAGCTACGCCGCGCCGCGCCATCTCTTCATAGTGGTTAACTACAAGCCACGCCGTACCACGCCGCACCGTGCCATCACATGCCATGCCACGCCGCGCCAGCTATGTTCATAGTTGTTAACTACAAGCCACGCCCGCCGCGCCATCTCTTCATAGTGGTTAACTACAAGCCACGCCGTACCGCGCCGCGTTGTGCCATCACATGCCGCGCCATGTGCCACGCCAGCTATGTTCATAGTTGTTAACTACAAGCCACGCCGTACCACGCCGCGCCGTGCCATCACATGCCATGCCACGCCGCGCCAGCTATGTTCATAGTTGTTAACTACAAGCCACGCCGCGCCGCGCCATCTCTTCATAGTGGTTAACTACAAGCCACGCCGTGCCGTGCCACGCCATCTCTGTTCATAATGGGTTTCTTCCTTTAGGTTATGCGACTGCTAGAAAGTGGTAGTAGCTTTTAAAAAACTACTAACACTTATGTAACTAAACAAATTAATTTAGAAACGAGTGTCTATCTATTAAAAAATAGTGTTACTAACTTCATTATTTTCTTGAAGATTAGATAGAACGACTGAGTTACCTAGTGAGCTTTTGTTTGTTTTTTAGTTGTTTATTTATCATCGTGTTTTTCTACCTGTTAAGGTTGTACGCATATATGATAACTACTCTAACGGGGCAGAGATGTGTAAGGAAGCATGCATTCACTTGGAAGGAGATTGGGAAACCATTTTGTAAAAATTACCTTCGGTACACCTGACCGGGATTCAAACCCCGATCTCCTTTTCATCAGTCTAGTCTAAACACAAGAGTGATTTCTTAAGAGGGCTTAGACTATTCAGACACCGAAGCGTATCATTTTGGAATTAAATCGTGGTCCTATAAAGTGTAACATCCAGATGAGGTTGACGCCTTAATCCACATGTCGAACGATGCCGATGGTAATTAATTGGGGGAAAGAGGCTAAAGAAACACGACTCCTCTGAACATATATAAACCTGTTATTTTTATTTGTTTGTGTCTAATTTAAAAATAACACTGTGTAAAACTCCAAAATGTACGTGTATTTATTGTTGTGAAAACGTTCATTGGTGTTTGGTGTTTGGTGTATTTGTACAAGCAACAGTTGCCAACAACAACACATAAAGTTCACTGACCATAGCATAAAAAGCAAAATTTGTGTAGTCTATTCGTGATATTTTTTTAACCTATATTTCTTAACATTGTATAAACCTAACACTGCGCTTCAGCAAAGTTAAGGAGTGTTCTATTCTACCACAACACGCTTCAGTGAAGTTCAAAAGAAGTGTGCTCTATATTCACTGAAGTACACTTTAACAGACTCGACTCAATAAAATGAATTAAACTGTAGAATTGTATGTTGCAACACAAATAAAAGTTGATATTCTCCAAAAGAGAAAACTGAACTCTACATATTTACGTTAAATATTATATATTATATTGACCTACATCTTGAGGTAAAAAAATGTAAAATAATTTTGACCTGTTGAGCTGTCTGTTGGTTTGTACGGTGCGTTTATGTATGGAAATATTTTACAGGATGGAAATAGCAATAAATGGAGCCCAATATTTTTGTATTCACGTAGTCTACTATTATAATATTTACCTATTGAAGTTCATCCCAATGGATAATCCGAAGTAAGATTTTCTTCAAAAATTTAGTTATAGACAAAAAAAACTTCATGACCTATTTCGGAGAAACCACCCTCAAAAGAGCCAATAAGGGTGTTTTTTTTAAAAAAAATAGTCTCCCTGTCATCGGCAGTCCTGTATATTGCAAGAGTGACGCCTTAGACCATTGATGGGCAAACTACGGCCCACCGGTGTGTTCAATTCAACCCGCGTTGTGAAAAGGGGGTTTTTAAATCACAACAAAACTGTATTTGTTATAAAAAATCATGCCAAAATAAATATTTACAACCTTATTAAAGCATTTCCAAAAATATATGGTAATGTTTGCATCATTATATTCATGCGAACAAGTGTTTTAAGCCATGAAACTTAGTAAAAGTGATGTTAGAAACCGACTTACAGATGAATTTCTCTCTTCTCTCTTAAGAATAACCTCCTCACAGTTTAACCAGACAGTAAATCAATACTGGAAGCTCATTTATGGTTTCACTCATCACACACTCATCATATAAATCTCATTAACGAATTTGAAACATATTAAGTCTTTATGATTGTTACACGCCTCGGTGGCGTAGTTGGCTTGTCATGTTGGGCTCGACTGCTGAGGACGGAGAGATCGAGGTTCGAATCTAGATCGGGTGAACTGAGGGTGGTTTTTCTTAAATGGTTTAACACTCTCCCTCCACGCAAATGCGGGTTCTCTTCCTCTAATTCAACCTTCCCAATTTCTAATCCATTAGCGTAATTAGTACTTAAAGCGTATAACCCGAACGGGTAGTAAGGCGCGGTGCTAAATGTTATTATATATAATATTTATGATTGTTTTGTATTCTTAATATATTTAAACTGATTCATGTCAGTTTGTTATATATGTATCATATATTTTTAATAGCCCGTCAACTTTTTTTAATTGCTTTATTTGGCCCTCTTGTAAATAAGTTTTCCCATCCCTGCCTAATACCATCCAACCATCTAGGCGAGTCTCAGTGCTAATGAACTTGAATCTAACCCGGGATTTCTAATACTGAATAGATTATCTGTGGATAGCTTGTATTACTTCTTAGATTTCTTCATTCAGGCGATTTATGATGAATTTACTTTCAATTATACTTATATAACCAATGGCAGTGGGCACGTGGTCTAAATATGAATTTCACTTTATCTGGTTTGCCGATGACGTGGAAGGTTAAGCTTCGAATTCCGGGCGAATGTACTCAGGATGGTGATGGTTTCCCACTCTCCCTTCGTCTAAATTCTACTTTTCTCAGCCCTAACATATCACCATGCATAACCCGAACTGGTAGGTAGATGAGGGAGAACTTATATATAAGAGAGAGAGAGAGAGAGTAGAGAGAGTTCTTCTCATATATATATTATATAAAGGGGGGGATAAGTAGGGAGATAAGGGAAAAACATATGGTTTATATATATATATATATATATATATATATATATATATTAAAATTGTAGTCCTATTAAAGATAAAATCTTTTATTTGAAATATATTTTTATAGAACCAATAGTCTCTGGGTTATAATCAAATATAATTATATACTTTTTAATTCAGGTTTTTGAAAGTTAATTCGATTCTTATGCTCTTTGGTGGACAAAGATGTTTATCTTCGTTCAATTTTTCTATAAGAGTGTTCCTAATACCATAGAGTAAGTAATAGTGTATATTATTTCATTTATGATCTTTGATGTAGTGTTTATACAACAATGTCTAGACCTATTATCTCGTTCATAAATCTTACGAGTTTTTATAAATGTATATATTAATATTAAAAGTGGGTGACCTGGCGGTCTAGGGGTAAGGTGTCGGACTTCTGCGCTGGGGTCCGGGTTCAATCCTCGGTCCCGGCACAGATTTATCTGACTACCAAACCCTTCCTTCACCTCTGACAAGACATCTTGTGAATGTGGGGAATGCCAGGCCTCCACCGTGGTTCGGATTCCACGTTAAACTGTAGGTCCTCCATTTCTTTCACTATCACCCTACCATTACACATTAGTGTAAGTGCGTATAAACCGAACGGGTAGTAAGACGCGGTGCTAATAATATAATAATAATAATAATAATAAAAGTGAGAGAATGTCTGTGCGGTGCACCGTACCATTATTTCAGAAAATGGTGCGGTGCACGTACCATTTTTTTCCAGACAAATGCTGGACATTGGAGTTCGAATACTGGCTGGGTGTACGCAAGATGGTGTTCCCTGAAAAGCTTTTATTTTCTCTTTTCCAAAAAATTTGGTACCGTAATTGCCAAAGCCCTAAATTGGGGTGTTTGTTTAAATTAACATTTAAAGTGTTTAAAGTTGCAAGTGACAGAACTGGTCTTGTTATCTTGTATTGATTAGTTAGTAAACAGTAGGACCAAAGAGCTGACAACTCAAAACAGTGTGTCAGTATTGTTCCTGGCAACCAGGCCAATGGTTAATATGTATGGTTCTGTTTTAGAGCTATCTGGGCTGACAAAATAATAATGCCAGGCCTCCACCGTGGTTCGGATTCCACGTTAAACTGTAGGTCCTTCATTTCATCTCATAATCACCCTACCATTACACATTAGCGTAAGTGCGTATAACCCGAACGGGTAGTAAGACGCGGTGCTAATAATAATAATAATATAATATATACTTAGGGGTCACTCTGCCCGTTATTGGGACTGCTCGGGATAGAACAACGGATCTTCGGGTCCTTATACTGGAGGGCAACAGTCGTGCCCAAGGTACCTAGGTTCGTATCCGTGTATGACAACTGATTATGCCAGTCAGGTCATCGGTTAAGCATTTCTTACCAAACCAGTTCTGTCGTGGCTCCTAAGTAAAGTTATTATATATTTTTTGTAAACTTCTTATATCATTTTGTAGTATTTATTGTAATAAACCTTAAAAAAAACCACCCGTTCTATAATTTACGAACCCCCACATATATTTTGTGACCATCCCTATCCTTCCTCGCAAACCATCCTGACATGCTAGGCCCACAGGGAAGGGGCAATGACAGTATATTTATTCTAAATTATACATTTCTCATCCCTCAACCCCCAACGAACATAAGAATCAAATTCATTTTCAAGATTTGAATTAAAAAGTATATATATTTGCTTATATCTCAGAAATAATTGGTTTTATAAATTATATTTCAAATAAAAGATTTGTATCTTTAATATTACTACAACTTTACACAAATAAGTTATTTTTTATCTCAAATAGTCGTGGATAAATTATGAAAATTCAAAAATTTCCCCTAAGTGAAGTACCTTCAAAGTTATTTTCATGGGAAAATGAGAGTTTCCATCTTGTACAATAAACAGTGTCTATTTATAAAATGTAATCAAAATCAATAGAGCGAATTTTGAGAAAAACTACTTTTTCTATTTTTACCCTTCAGTAAACTACCCTAAATTTTAGGGTTGTATATCTAATTTCAAATCCCCTCTGGAGGACATTATTAGATACCAAGTTTCAGCCTAATCGGGAAAATAGTTTCGGCTCTAGCTCTAGGTACAGACAGACGGACAGAATTGCGAAAAACCCCTTTTATCTGTTTCAGGAGGTCATGAAACGTTGAAATTTATCAAAATCTCGAGTTAATTTTTTTTACGATCACAAAAATTCCTCTTCTGTGTGTCGCGAGAAAGTAAAAAGGAAGTATTAAAACCATAAAGTTTGGCAAAATACCCTATATGCATCTACTTTGGAATCTTACCATACTCCTACAGATTCGAAATTCATTTCAATAATAGTGTAACAAATATTTTATTTAAAAACTAATTATGAAACCAACATTCTTAATTTTTTTTTACCAAATTTGTTTTATACAAGAAGCAAAACAAGTAATTTGTATGTGGTTGGAATGCGAAACATTATTCAAAATAAAAATTATTGCTGTTTGTTGTACTTTTTTTTTTTAGAAAAAAATACAAAATAAAGTTAAAAGTAACGTAGACGTTCATAATGATAGAAGGTACATAAAAGTTAATTGAATTTTCCATATTATAATGATAAAAATACCCACTCAAAAGAACAACGTGTGTAATAGAATAATATATTTAATGATTTGATTAAAATAATACATAAATGTTTATACGACAATAATGGTGTTTTTCATTGTAATATAATATATTGATTTGCATCAAGCAGTCAATAATTAATTGTACGTTTTTATTAAGATGGTAAGCTAATAATTGTGCAAAATATTTGGACAACTTACCAAAATTCAAAGTAGTGTTTTCAAAATACAATAATAAAATATGTTACCTGTAACAGTTTACTTGTCCCAAACTTTTAAAAATCATCGCAAAAAAAAAAGTATATAAAAGAATATATTATACACCTGAATTATTCTTAGCCCTCCACTCACTTTGTTGATGGAAAGGCTTAACGCACCCCTCAGTTGAAGGAACGTGACAAAGAAGAAGCTAGAGAGCTTTTGTCTTTATTTTTAATCATTTTAGTCCCTGTTCCATTGTCTATTAATAGTTTACTATCAGCATTTCTCGACCATATACTTTTTCCATTGCCTTGGCGTTTCTGCTTTTATTACCATTATTTCAGTTGTATATTTTTATACCTACATATATATATGCATTGTTACTAAATATTATCATAATTAAAACTTATCCCTTTACTTTTATAAAGTACACTCCAGAAACACTGTATTTCATATTTAATATAGTTGTGAAAAAAAAAATTAGTATTAAAATTCTTCAGCCAACGAATTCCAACAGTTTCCCAAATGAAATCGTTTGGAATTACACCCGTTACGACTCCCGACGATCATAATTGAAGTGATATGTGTTGTTATTCTTCCCTCCGACCATTCATTCATCCTTCCACCCCCCTCGTTCCCTTATTTTTCCTCCCTTTCCTCAGCATCTTTCCCAACAATAAACTTGGATTACGACATGATACATGACTAAAAGTTCACAATGGACTCTGGAAGAATATAGCAAAGCAGAGGCCCTCCCTCCTATGTGAATTATATTTATGATGTGGTTGGTTCTGTATGTTTTCATAATGTAGTCTCCCGCCTACACCATCCCTCTCCCCTACCCTTCCTTCTAGCCCCTTGAAACACATTATATGTTGCACAGGCGGCTCGTAACGCAAGATTTTTATTCACATCCGGAGCGTGTAACAAGGAAGGTTTTAGATTGGTTTCGTCAACTTGAATGATAAAATTAAACTATACCAAATTCTCTCTTTATTCAAATTTTATTAAATACAGTTTTATAATTATTATATAACCAATAATTCCCCACAGCGGTTATTAACGAAAGGTGACCTGATGGTCTAGGGGTAAGGTGTCAGACTTCTGTGCTGGCGGCCGGGTTCAATCCTCGGTCCCGGCACAGATTTATTTGATTACCAAACCCTTCCTTCACCTCTGACAAGACATCTTGTGAATGTGGGGAATGCCAGGCCTCCACCGTGGTTCGGATCCAACGTTAAACTGTAGGTCCTTCATTTCATCTCACAATCACCTTACCATTACACATTAGCGTAAGTGCGTTTAACCCGAATGGGTAGTAAGACGTGGTGCTAATAATAATAATAATTATTATTATTATTAATTAACGGAGAAAGAATGGAGGGAAAAACATGGAAATTACATCTAGAAAAATTCCTTCCCTTCCCCGAAGTGTACCAAGCAGAGATTCGAACTCCTACCTCCACGTCAAGGACAAACATGAAAAATTATACCCTAACACATTATTATTGAATTGTTTGTATACTTTATTTTAGCATCACCTATTACTAACCATTCAGGTTATACACTTTTTGTACTAATTACACTAATGGTTTTGGGAATTATGAAGGTTATATGTATAGGAATGTACCAGCGTTTGCGTGAAGGAATAGTGTAAATCCGTTTTGGAAAACCAACCCTCAGTACACCTTACTGAGATTCTAACCTCGATATCCCCATCATTGGCAGTCTAGGCTAACGTGAGAGTAACGCCTTAGACCATACAGTCACCAAAGTCAATTTTATTTTATTTGTTTTTAATTATTCCTTGCTATATTCAAGGCTATCTCAGCCATAGTTTGTGGCCACACTGATATGTTTTCTTTCACAAGGGAAATGTCACTATAATATTAATTTTAAATACGCAAAAACCAATTATATATAATAATAATATAATAATAATAATTAGCACCGCGTCTTACTACCCGTTCGGTTATACGCTTTAAGTACTAATTACGCTAATGGATTAGGAATTGGGAAGGTTGAATTAGAGGAAGTGAGCCCGCATCTGCGTGGAGGAAGAGTGGAAAACCATTTAGGAAAAACCACCCCAGTTCACCCGACCGAGATTCGAACCTCGATCTCCCCGTCCTCGGCAGTCGAGCTCAACACGACAAGCGCGTTAGCCAACTACGCCACCGAGGCGGGTAATTATATCTAACATTTATAGGTGACAAATATATTTTACTAGCAATTAGACCCGTCCTCCACACGGGTAAACCTTATCAAAACCATATTTAAAACTCTAGCCACGTGATCGCGGTGTGCTGAATACATTCTGGGGGCATACTCACACCCGCCCCCCCCCTCCCCCCTTTCCTTTTCATTGAAAAAATATCCGTTTAAGAATTTTTCAGGTAGCTTAATAAAACACTTTGTGATGTGAGAAGTTTTCTTTTTGTAACTTATTGTGAAGTTTGAGAAAAACTCTGGGCAGGCAAACACCGCATGGCTTTTATTATATAGCTAGGATTGTACCAAGCTTCAAAAACTTTGACTTTGCTTCGAATATGTCAGCTTCAACTTCGATTTTAAACTAACTTCTTAGACAAATATGAAAGAAACTTCACCAATCAAAAATATAAACAGCTAAAATAAACATTTATGTTTAAAATTGATGATTTTGTTTTGTTTTGTCCATATCAAATTAATTTGTAGTAATTAAATTGCATGTTGCGGTAATAACTTGATTTATCAGCTTAGGACGAAATATGGTCAATATTTTGTCAATAAAATATTATGTAGATAATATTTAATGTCTACAGCAGTATTAATAATAAAAATATAGTAATTTTTGAGATATTAAAAAAAGTTATATGTTAGTTGAATTTTGATTTGGCTTCGAGAAAATGTCATATTATTATATTCGGCTTCGCTTCGAATCAAGGTAGACCTCCCACACCCTTAATATTTTATGTTGTGACTTTAGATAAGTATTTTACATAACTATGTGGTTAATTAAATACCGTTGAAACATTTTTCTATTTTAGTTGTCTTTCGTACAACGAGGACCAATAAGAGCAGATTCCATGATTCATCCTGAACATATTTATGATAATTTTGATGGTATCCAATTATATTGGTTACGATGTCTCAACCATAATCATTATAATATGTGTGTACTAGAGGTTAGGCATGTATCCTACGGGTGCAATTTTGGATTTCGTTGGAATTATGTTCAATGTTGTTTTTTACCTATTTTTAGATTTTTCACTGCAGGAGGTAGAATTAATTTTTCCATAGTTTAGCCATGTTTTCAAATATATGAGAAAAAACCTCCACCATCTTGTATCCGTCATCTTGGATTAAGTTTCTAGCTTTTATTATAAATATGGCATGATCCATAGCGTCCATATTAAATCTTAACTCTCTGAGGTTTAAGGTATTTTTTTAAGCGTATGGCTTTACCTACTGGAAGGAACTTGACATCCAGTCCAGTCGCCTGTACGTATACTGTTAGCCACTCTGATGGTACAGGGTGCTGCCCATGTTGTACTATAGGGGGTTGTCTACACGTACCAGCAATGAGATGATGTGATGTTAGTGATTATGGAGGTGAAGGTATAAGGTACTGGGACATGAGAGAGAGAACTTTGAAAGGACAGATAGACATCACATGGGTTTTATACACAGAGATCAAGGTTTGAATCTCGGTCGGCTGAACTGGTAGGGGTTTTCCTAAATTGTGTTCCACTCTCCCTCCACGCAAATGTGGGTACACTCCCTATAAATATAACCTTCCTAATCCCTAAAACCATTATCATAATTAGTACAAAAGCGTACAACCCGAACGGGTAGTAATACGTGGTGCAACATAATAAAATATATACAGAATCGTTCCAAACACCCTGTAAACGATTAATGGAAGATAGGAAACACTAAAACAAGTTCTATTCGTTAATGAATGTATGACAATAGGTATCACCCTTAGGTGCTAGAGGGTGCTGTTGGGTAGAGTGTCAAATGACTATTTTTCGCCGACGACCTTCATAACGTAGACATCGTACACGTAACATTATGCATTTAATAGATTCTGAGATTGGCTGACTTGCATCTACTGTATGGGGCTGGATAATCTTTTTAAATGTGTGTCAATAAATGCTTCGTCGGCGCTGTCAGTCATGCACTACTGTTGGTGGTCGCTCCTTTGAGTAACAGCTGTAAAACTGCTTTTCATTTATGTACCAACACCACCCTAAGGGGGACGTCTGCAGACATACATTTACTAATGAAAAAGGTTTGTTTTAGGTTACCCTAGTTCCCATTAAAGTTTGTACAAAGAGTTTCGAATCACCCTGTATGTATGTGTATATTAATCAGTGGCCAGCTAATTAAGATAATAAGACGTTCTACGTAATGCATTTAATCTCGAAAGATTCAAGTGTATAATTTGGTGGAACACATATTCCACTACTACTTAACTTTCGTGTAATCGAGCTTCTGGCAAGTTTCACTAACAATTTAAAATATGAATTGTATAATATAGTTTATTAAATCTATAAAAAACATCTTGCTACACAAATATAACCATTTGTCAATTAATTTGTTTTAAACTACAACTAAACATCTAATCTCAGGTGATAATGTGTATATCAACAAAGCTAAGGTTCGAAACTGAGGTTTAACCTTAGATTGACGTTAAAAGGACTGGGTGCTTTGTCTACAATAAAATTAAGTTAGCTTGTAAGTCATGTGTTGGTATAATTACGGTCATAAATGTTATATTGAGTATTGTTTAGACAGTTATAGTATATATAAAATACCGTATTTTATGTGTTATGAATTCAAAACTGTATCAAATGAACAGGTGCGTAGTTAAGTGGGAGAGCGATATTGTGGATATTTACTTCTCTATCCCCAATTAAATTTTAACCCAGGCTAAATTTAACCAAAATTAAAATGCGCCCCTTCATGATATAGGTGAAAAATAAATATAGGCTATTATTGAGTCTTAAATTGTCCAAACACTATTACTGTAGTCTTATGCTAAACATGTTACAAGGGGGGTGTAAACTAAGACAAGGTAACATGATCAAAAATAGATTGAACAATTTAGATAACAAATAGATTTATTACAACAACAGGATTAAATATAATTTACAAGAGGAATATATGAACTCTAGATTTAAGTTTGTTTGAATCAAATAGAAAAAGGTGATTGTCTTGCAGTGATAACAAAAGCTGGGTTGGAGCCAGGCTACAGTCAGGTGTTTCTAGAAGAGAAAGCAGTAAGGTAATCATTAATTAAAATTAACTAAAAATCGTACACATCTAGGATTTAGGACATTTATAATTTAATCAATCTTGCTTGATTGGAACTGTAGCGTAAGAACTTAAAAGGCATTGGATCTTGAAAAGCAATAGAAAGGTCTGTTTATTACATTGTTCGATGGCTAACAAACAGGTGTCAACAAAAATAGTACATGGCTGGTCTCTTTCCCTATTGGTACTGCCGGAGCATTCAATAGTACAAACACTTCCTTCACCTCTGACAGACAATCTTGTGAATGTGGGGAATGCCAGGCCTCCACCGTAGTTCGGATTCCACGTTAAACTGTAGGTCCTTCATCTCATCTCACAATCACCCTACCATTACACATTAGCGCAAGTGGTATAACCCGAATGGGTAGTAAGACGCGGTGCTAATAATAATAATAATAATAGTACAAACATATAGTGACTTAATCTCTCAGGGGTGTAGCACTAATTTAAATTACGCCTAATAGCCATACAGAGAATATAGCGTCCAAAGCGGGCAAAGAGAAAAACGGTATTATCTGCGCGGACCCCACTATGAATCAAGCGGAGTTCCGCGGTTTACACACCCAAGCTAATACCACACGCGAAGCGTGACTACCTGCCCAAATCACAAATAGAACTAAGAAAACCACCAGGGATTTAAACAAGGACAGAGAGCCTGGATGAAGCCATACTAAATATTAACAAATGCACATGACGTCCACGGCGTCATGAGAAACATTGACCAGTCTTAGTGAACTTGTGTGAACCAGCAGGACTTAATCCTTAATACATCTAGAGCGGAAGGCTCATATTTAGAAACTGTACAAGAGAACAATAATCGCTAGGACTAATATAGCTAGTCTGAAGGACTTGCTACAGATACGAGTCATATTGACTCTAACCCCTTAGTCACAGGGTAACTAAATACAACAAATTAAATAAAAATCATAATTTAGAATTCTGATAGACTTAAGATGATTTAACAGTCAATTCGACTGAGTATTAAATTTACAAAAAATAAAAGTCGTTTTCGAGTATAAAGATCACAAACATAAAAGTTATCAAGCACAATGTCTTGACCGACATTGTCTATTTTTACAAAGAATAGACTCTAAAGTCAAATAGACTTGAAAACGACGACAGGATACTTATGAAATTGCAGAACATCCTACTGGACGGCGCGGCTGTGGATCCCACGCCCAATACTGCATGGTTCCGTCGTTGAGCGAGTATCAATGGTCCCTTCTTCGGAGCTACGTCGTGATAGATTGGCATACCGTGAAACTGAGAAACCGTCTTTTATACCCTCAAATATGACTTGAATGGAACAAAACAAAATAGGTGGTAAACTCAGAATCATAGCGAGAGAGGGAGAGAGATGAAAGCAAGGTGAAAGGGAAACAAGGGAGAGAGAAACAGCTTGCGGGGTAAGGGGAAGGTAAGGTTCGTTGAAACGCCGCTTGGCAACTCCAAGCGCAGCGGGTCGCTGGGTCGAGTTCATTCTAGATTTCTTTGCGCATCAGGAGTAGAAGTGAAAGCACGTGATGAAGCACCATACTGTTGTTTTTGAATGTTTTCTCCAAACAGGATAGCGAGGGAATCCAAGAACATCTTAATACGGTGTGTAGATAATGAAGAGTACTATAACTAAATATGTCAGTTTAATTTTCTTCTTGGGGTGAACTGGTGGTCTAGGGGTAAGGTGTTGGACTTCTGTGCTAAGGATCCGGGGTTCAATCCTAGTCCCCGGCACAGATGCATCTGATTGCCAAACCCTTCCTTCCCCTCTGACAAGACGTGTATTAATCACAACTTGTGAATGTGAGGAATGCCAGGCCTCCACCGTGGTTCGGATCCCACGTTAAACTGTAGGTCCTCAATTTCATCTCACAAACACCCTGCCATTACACATTATCATAAATGCGTATAACCCGAATGGGTAGTAAGACGTGGTGATAATAATATATAATAATAATAATAATAATTTAATTTTCTTCTTTGGAATTTGCTACAGTATTTATTAAAATTTAACGTCTCTTAAAAACCATGTTTTCACCCTCGGGAAAATCATGATTATTTATCTAACTTCATCCAGTCACGGAAAACAAATCTTGAGGAAGATGACTCTTAAATACGCTGATATTAATTCTTTCTTTCGTTTCTGTTGTCATAAATTGTTAATTTATTAATATTTAACTGTAGATGTCTAATCATTCTGATTGACATGCTACAAATACAATGCAAAAGGTCATTTGAATCTTACAGGCTACCAAGGTATTTGTGTCGGCTGAAGCCATCTATTTTTTTAAGCCTATGACATAGCAAATTGTATTAATGGTTGCCAGTGGCATTTGATCTTTGTACGAAAACTGGTTTTTAGGTTATTTATGTGTTGATGTAGGAAGAAAGGGGGTGAGGGGGTCTGTCTTGCCTCTTTCATTTAAGTACCACAAGACATTGTTATGAATATCAGAAAGTACTCTTGCCTCCTCTTCACCCTCCCCCCCCCCCCCCACTCCCTTCCTCTCCTAAATTGAATCCTGACACGCATCTGTGCTAGAGGTATCTCTTCTCATAGAGCGTAGGCGTGAAGATTTTTTATTTCATGAAATTCTCCCCCCCCCCTCTCAACCCGACCGCCCCAAGAGAAAAATACAACTCCAAGCCTTTACTCAGAAATCTAGCTCAGGCCACAGCAGCTGAAAGCAACAATGACACAAAGCAAGCTCAGGGCTCATAAAAGTGGACTAACAAATTATTGTTTGGAAGTCCCTACTTTTCTTTACTCTGAGAACCTTTCATCCATTATTGATTGTATTATCTTTGAATGTGAGAGCTTGTTTGTAGATCACTCTATAACAGTGGTTTTTTTAGACTGTGGCTCGTGAAGGACAAATCATTAAATTTTATTATTAATAAAATATATATTGGGGGGGGATAAAAGTTGTATATACATATTTATAGTGAATTTGACGTGATATGTAATTTAATAAAACTTTATATCCCTTAACCACAGCTTTGTTTAGCTTACACTAAATCACCATTATAATTTGGAGAGTCCGTATATACTTTAAAAGATATAAAGTATCTGTTTACATTTTTTGTTTAAGAGCTGTAAGGGATAGATTGGTTAGGGCATGAACCCAAAAGGGATACACGACTTATAAAAGTTTGTGGAACATATCTACATTACATCTAAATGATTTCCTAACATTTAGAAAGGAAATGATTCGAATGGCGTTTTAATTTTTTATGTATTTCTGTTGTTTTGTGCAGCCTATAACAAAGCAGGGTAAAAAAATCAAAGTAAAATCTATAAATGCACTAATAATTACCTCTTTCAATCACACAAAAATTATCTTGTACATGAAGGCATGATAAAGAGGGCGTCTATGGATATAAACTTTATTTGTGATTAAATCATATCTAGTAACTATTTTAACCGTCATAAAAGTTTATTCCATTAAAATTGGACCGTAACACTAGGATATACAACCACAAAACTTCAAAGTAAAAATATTATGTTCAAATTAATTTGAACGTGAGAATACTAATAGATCCAAATATATGAATATAGTACAAAGGGCTATGTGGTAAATACAAAACTTTTTTATCCAAAGAAATTAATAGTAAAATGCTTTTATTTGGTGAGAGATATACATACATACATACAATACATACATACATACATACATACATACATACATACATACATACACATACATACATACATACATACATACACATATACATACATACATACATACATACATACATACATACATACATGCATACACATATACATACATACACACATATACATACATACATACATACACATATACATACATGCATACATACATACATACATTTATACGTACATACATACGTACATATATATATATACATACATACATACATATATACATACATACATATATACATACATACATGAATATATACATACATAAATACATACATAGATATATACATACATACATACATACATACATACATATATATACATACATTCATATATACATACATACATACATACATATATACATTATATACATACATACATACATACATATATACATACATACATACATATATACATATATACATACATATATACATACATTACATACATACATACATACATACATACATACATATATACATACATACATATATACATACATGCATACATACATACATTATATACATATATACATACATACATACACATATATACATACATACATACATACACATATATACATACATATATACATATATACATACATACATACATACATATATACATACATACATATATACATACATACATATATACATACATACATATATACATACATACATATATACATACATACATACATATATACATAAATACATACATACATACACATATATACATACATACATATATATACATACATACATATATACATACATTACATACATACACACATATATACATACATACATACATACACATATATACATACACATATATATAATATACATACATACATACATACATATATACATATACATGCATACATATATACATACATACATATGTACATAATATACATACAGACATACATACACATATATACATACATACATACACATATATACATACATACATACATACATATATACATACATACATAATACTATACATACATATATACATACATACATATATAAATACATACATACATACATATTATACATACATTACATACATACATACATACATACATACATACATACATACATACATACATACATACATACATACATACATATATACATACATACATAAATACATACATACATATATACATACATACATATATACATATATACATAAATACATACATACATACATATATACATACACACATACATACATATATAAATACATACATACATATATACATACATACATATATACATACATGCATACATATATACATACATACATACATACACATATATACATACATACATATGCCTTTCCCTTACGGGTGGGCAAAAAACTATATATTTAGCTAAAAAAAAAGGACTTAATCCATTCTCAATAACTGGCTCCACACTTCTCTATATTTACATACTTCGTTTCAACAATATGCAAACTCTTTTATTATTAAACTTCTTAACGTTTCTCTTTTTCACATATTCGTTTACATCATCTAGCTATGTCTCATACGGCTTATCCACTTCCTTTTGATCTATACACTTTATATTAAATAATAAAATACTTGTGTCGATTTTATAGGAACATCGCGTTTATGTTGTTAAAAGATTGACGTTATTAAATTTATCAAGACATACACCAGATTCTCTTTGAGTTTCTTTAAATTCCATTATCAGGCTAACACAGCACATCCTCCTCATTGCTTGAGTGTTGTACGGAAATATTTATGCATCTAATTTTAGAAATTATTTCTTAAAGTTTGATATCCTATGTAAACAAGATTATTTTAAGAAATGTATTACTCTTTCTTGAATGATTAAATAAGATAATACACAATAATAAGGACTGTCACTTTCTTCTGTATAAACCCGTTGGTGCAATTAAATACTTTATAATGATGTAAACAATTGTAGTACAAACTTTTGGTAATCATTTGGGTTGGATTTTAGTTGAGAGAGCAAATTTTTGTTTTTAGCTTCCAATAATATTAACTCAAGTCAAGAATTATTTAATAAATCTATAGCATTTAAAATGTGAAGCGATTACTTTCGACTATTATTTATTGGGCTCTAAGTAACAGATTTTAAAATTATTTTATAAATATACTTATAATGTGCCCAACACCCTATAAATTCAAAAATATTCTAAGGGGAGGCCTCATTTCATAAAACGACCATTTATTTTGACAACAATTTCTAGAGTTTCACAAAAACCTATTTTAATTGTTTTTATTTTAAATAAAAGCATTTACTTTGAGAATTATTCTATTAAATGTTATCAATTTATTAGCAAGGCCACAATTTATATATTATTTTAGTTTTATTAATCAGTGAATGTATAGATGTAATTTTTAAAAACGCTGCTAAGGTTCCTAAAAGAGTGTTAGAACTATAGATTCACATAAAATTTACAAAATGTCTGAACTTAGGCTGAGATTCATTACAAACATTATGACTTGAAGACAGACAAGAAAGTTGACTTATATAATTTTTAGCTTTGTTACAAACACTGTGGCCTGAAGGCAGGCAAGAGAGTTGACTTTGGTAATTTTTAGCTTTGTTACAAACACTGTGGCCTGAAGGCAGGCAAGAGAGTTGACTTTGGTAATTTTTAGCTTTGTTACAAACACTGTGGCTTGGAGACAGAGAAGAAAGTTGACTTATATAATTTTTAGCCTTGTTACAAACACTGTGGCTTGGAGACAGGCAAGAGAGTTGACTTTGGTAATTTTTAGCTTTGTTACAAACACTGTTACTTGGAGACAGGCAAGAGAGTTGACTTTAGTAATTTTTAGCTTTGTTACAAACACTGTGACTTGGAGACAGGCAAGAGAGTTGACTTTAGTAATTTTTATCTTTGTTACAAACACTGTGACTTGGAGACAGGCAAGAGAGTTGACTTAAGTCATTTTTAGCTTTGTTACAAACACTGTGAATTGGATACAGGCAAGAGAGTTGACTTTAGTAATTTTTAGCTTTGTTACAAACACTGTGACTTGGAGATAGGCAAGAGAGTTGACTTTAGTTATTTTTATCGTTGTTACAAACACTGTGACTTGGAGACAGGCAAGAGAGTTGACTTTAGTAATTTTTATCTTTGTTACAAACACTGTGACTTGGAGACAGGCAAGAGAGTTGACTTAAGTCATTTTTAGCTTTGTTACAAACACTGTGACTTATAGACAAGCAAGAGAGTCAACTTAAGTCATTTTTAGCTTTGTTACAAACACTGTGACTTGGAGACAAGCAAGAGAGTTGACTTAGGTAATTTTAGCTTTGTTACAAACACTGTGGCTTGGAGACAGACAAGAGAGCTGACTTAAGTAATTTTTATCTTTGTTACAAACACTGTGACTTGGAGACAGCAAGAGACTTGACTTTAGTAATTTTAGCTTTGTTATAAGCACTGTGACTTGGAGTCAGGCAAGAAAGTGGACTTTAGTCATTTTTAGCTTTGTTATAAGCACGGTGGCTTGGAGACAGGCAAGAGAGTTTACTTTGGTAATTTTTAGCTTTGTTATAAGCACGGTGGCTTGGAGACAGGCAAGAGAGTTTACTTTGGTAATTTTTAGCTTTGTTATAAGCACGGTGGCTTGGAGACAAGCAAGAGAGTTTACTTTGGTAATTTTTAGCATAGTTACAAACATTGTGACTTGGAAACTAGCAAGAGTCGACTTTGGTAATTTTTAGCTTTGATGTAAACCGAATTTAGATAAATTTGGTTGAATGCCACTACACTAAACAAGGATAAGCTTTCTTAATTAAATTATTTTGGCAAGTGAGAATTTTTAATCTTACCTTAACACTGCATATAATAAAAAAATATTTAGAAAGCTAAATTTACTTTCTCTTGGCCCCTTGGAGAGAGAATTGTTGTAATCTTAAAAAAAATTGTAGCTCGAAATTTTGATAAATGTCAACGTCAGATGACCCTCTGAAACGAAAAACAAAATTTCGCGATGCCATTTATTTGCCTGTCTATCCATATTTATGTTTGTATCTCACCTAGAGCCGAAACCATTTTACTGATCGAGCTAAAACTTTGTGTCTAGGGTTTTTAAGAGTCACCCGAGAAATTTCTATAATTAGTTATACAACCCTATAACTAAGGGTAGCTAACTGAGTGGCAAAGAAATAATAAATCGATTTCTCAAAATTAATTCCATTACCAAACCCTTCCTTCAGCTCTGGCAAGACGTGTATTAATTACAACTTGAAAATTGTGAGGAATGACAGGCCTCCACCGTGGTTCGGATTCCACGTTAAACTGTAGGTCCTCCATTTCACCTCACAATCACCCTACCATTACACATTAGCTAAGTGCGTATAACCCGAATGGGTAGTAATATGCGGTGCTAATAATAATAATAATAATTAAAATTAGCATCAACGATTTTGATTATTTTTTTATCCAGGCAATGTTTAAAATTTCAAACAAAATGGAAACTCTCATTAACCCATGAAAATGAAATTAGGGTACTTTACAAAAGCATAAATATCCTAATGTTATCATATATCCACAACTATTTCAAATCCTAAATAACGTACCATTGTAAATAAAAAATCTTTTATTTGAAATATATTTTTACTAAACCAATAGTTTCTGAACTTTAATCAAATATATATTTTTTTTATGGAGTTGTTTCAAAATAGAAATTGATTTCTATGATCTTTGTTGAACAGAGACGTTCCAATTTTCTCAATGTTTATGTGCAGTATATATTATTTGGTTTATGCTCTATGGTGTAGTGTTTCTGCGACAATATCTACTATTTCGTTTCACAAAGCTGCTAGTGTTTGTGAATGTATCTGTTTTAAGATAAAAGAGAGAGAAATAACGTGCGGTGCGTCACACCATTTATTAATTAGATATGTATACCAGTGGTGTGACTGCGCAGACTCTAGTTTCTTTCAGAGTTTAAATTATATTTCCATATTTTCTTACGCGTAAAGGATGGAATAAAATCGCTGAGTGAATAAACAGCACAAAGAAAGTTACTTTTCTACCAGTCTTTTTTTTTTTTCATACTCTTTGCTTCGGTCCATCCTATTTTAGTAACTCCGCCAAGTGGAGTGAATGTGGGATCGGGGAAGGGGTGAGACCTCGAGAATTGTTTTTTTTTTCCCCTTGGCTCGTGGAGCTGGTGGTGCGACTAGTGCGCTATCTGTTGCCAGACCACGGTGCTAGGAGATTTCTACCCCCTCCCCTTTGGGGCAAGATATACCACAGGGGTCTATAAAGTTAAACGTTTTTTTGTTGTTTTTTTATGTTTCATCAAGTCTTACTACCCGTTCAGATTTAACATATATCTATACTATTGGGGCAAAGGATGTGGAATGTAAAATGTGTAGGAAATGTACTCAAATTTGCGCGTGGGGATAGTGGGGAACCATCTATGAAAAGTCACTCTCAGTATATTTAACCAGAGTTCCAACCCCAATCTCCTCGTCGTTGGAAACCCAGACCAGACTAGGCTGACGTCATGGACCACGTTCCCACCAGTACGGGTTCTAAAAAAAAGGTTTAATCTATGAGAGAAGGGATAATAAAGGCACATAAAAAGAGACTTCACCGGAAAAAGTGGAAGGATGATATAAAACCAACCTCCACGTTGTGTTCCTATGTGATAAAAGTGTTTGTTATCACCGCTAAAGGATGTATCAGCTGTGCGAGAAGTGTGGTCGAACCCTGGACCACGCTGGTTTAACGTTCAGTGTTGTATAGACTAACAAACAAAGTGTATGGTTAAGTTTACGATAAATGGACAAAAACCCTCCATGTATCTAGCCAGGATTGAGCCTTGAACATTCCGACCCATAGTCAATTACTCACTAATCACGTGATTGTGATCATGTTGTTCACCCCTGGGCAAGAATATCCTCTCATCTCTTCCGGGAATCGTCATGCCCCATAAACTGGGAGATGAATTCGCCCTCTACACGCACATGACAACCAGACAAGAAAAATTCGAAAGGAAGTTAAAAGATAGATAAAGAGAACAAAAAAAAAAGTGTCATTCGCTCTTTTTTATTATTGGTGTTATGAACTCTGACCTCAAATATAAGATGGGCCTGGCTCCCACCGCTGGTATCGCGACTCGATAAGGTGGATTTTAAATGATCGAGTTTGGTTTGAGATGGTAAATTATTTATATTGTTGAAATGAATTACAACGAGGCGGATTTATAGGCACTAAAAATTTAAAGAAAGGCAGGCAAATAGGCACTAAAAATCTCAAAAATAGGCACATAAATAGGCATTATAAAGTAAAAAAGGTAATAAATAGGCACTATAATGAAAAAATAAGCACATAAATAGGCGTAGTAATGAAAAAATGCACCAAAACACTCAACATTTTTACTATCAATTCTTAAAATTTAGCATACATTCCATAAACACAAATTAATTACCATTAGAGCTAATTACCAAATACTTCTCAAGATTTTCAGATGTAAATTTTGTTCTGTTGTCTGACAAAATGTTTTTATGCTGTGAGAAACTTCTCTCGACTTCACATGAAGTCATCGGGCAAAACTTCAGACAAGCTATCTCTGCTGAGCTACGATTACTTCTGGGAGTGATTTAGTTTGTCTTTCTAAGATGTCTGCAATACTTTCCATCACTTTCCACCCAGGGTTTCGCTGCAATACTCTGTTAAATATGTCGACGATGGCTGTGCCAACTGAGCCAGAAGCCTGATTCAGGTTTTCTTCTATTCCCTCATTATCTTCACAGCTTTCACAAGAGGAAAATCCCTCTCTTCAAAAACTGTGATTGTTCCAATAAGATTTCCAAAATTGCTTTTTACGTATGCCAGATCCGCGATGACACTTGAGTAGGAGATGGCAGCATTCGCTTCTGTAATGGCGACAGCTTGTTTCTCGTCAAAAGTTTGGACTATCTACAAGCAAAACGGTTGATATATCAAAACTCGCCATTCTTTCAATATATTGTGTTCTACAAGTATAATCATTAAATTTAAAATATGTTTCAATAATATGGACGGACAGGTGAAATCGAATCAATAAAACTAGTGGTAAGCGCTCACTGCAATTTTAATTAGTGAACACACCTAAATAATAGTGTATTGTATAATATATTTTGAATGTCACCCAGGTGATCTGCGTAGTACAATGCAGCATGAAGTCATGTACCCCAACGCGTTAACATTGGCTGCTGTGGCAAGGGTGTGTTGAGCAGGGCGGCCTTAAATGAGAAGATTTGTAATGAAGCCTTCAAAAACACTTTCTTGACTGTAGAAATAATAGCGTTAACATTTGTAAAATGTGATAGAATATCTTCTGCAACCCTATGAACAGCACGCGCCAGACAAGTGACGTGAATTAGCTGGGTGTAGAATACTTTTAAGTTTGCAGATGCTTTCAACTTGTAGGCCGCACTGTCTGTCAGCAGCACCGAAAACCTTTCATTGTTGTTTTCTGATGGTCACAGGACACCTAATAAAACAAATTAACTGATTTATAATTTTCATTTTTACAGGAATAACACCGCAAATAATTAAATCAACACATTATATCTTGTGAAATTAAGTTATATAGTTACGCAAAGCATCACGGAAAACTATGGAAATTGTCGAGCTGTTGGTTGCCTCAAGCATCTTTGAAACAACCAAGTGAGGTTTCCCAGGACCCGTAGAGTCTAGTTTTCCAACAACATTTACAACATATCTGTCACAGCGGTCAGTGTAACAGTGTAATATATATAGCCACTGAATGAACTGACACTGGTGTGAGCTAGAAGAAAATCTTTGTCACCAGTCTGACCCAACTTAACGTATCAGACCACTGGAGACATGTGTTTTTTCTACGTAACACGAGTATCCACGTGGAGTGACTTAAGGAGTGAAGGAGGGAGGGGGGGGCAGCCGCAAGTATTTAGAAAGAAAAAAAGAGGTGGGAGGAAAAGAAAGATATAAAAAAGGGCACTTTAAAACTCCCATTTGTAAATTAGGCACTAAATACCAAAATAGGCATTTATAGGCACTATAAAAGTTATCACATTATCTTTGCAATCCTCGAAATAAACTTATACCTCAAAAGTCTACTTTTCAAAACATAGGATTTAAAAAGACATTTAGGGCAAAATCCGCCCCCTAGTAATTACTAATGATACTCGATAGACAGAATTGTTGAATTATCATCAAATCATTAAATATCTGTCATCATTATAAAAGTTTAGTTCATTCTAAAAACTATCCATCGTCATAATTGCTATAATGATATTAATTTTGTAAACACAATTCATTAGACTTGCTAAAACGTAATTTATTTTAAGAAATATTGGTCACGGTTATATTGTTACAATGTAATTAATTAATACGGGGAACACAATTCATTAAAATTGTTGAAATGTTATTAATAATAAATAATAATAATAATAATAATATATAATATTTAGCACCGCGTCTTACTAACCGTTCGGGTTATACGCTTTAAGTACTAATTACGCTAATGGATTAGGAATTGGGAAGTTTGAATTAGAGGAAGTGAACCCGCATTTGCGTGGAGGGAGAGTGGAAAACCATTTAGGAAAAAAAAAAAACAGTTCACCCGACCGAGATCCGAACCTCGATCTCCCCGTCCACAGCAGTCGAGCTTAACACGACAAGCGCGTTAGCCAACTACGCCACAGAGGCGGGTGAAATGTTATTAATTTAAGAAACATTAGTCATGGAAACTTGTATAATTATTGTAAATGTGACAATCTTTTTAATTCTTGAATCACAGTTCATTAGATTTTCTTAAATGCCATTAAATATATTAATTTTATTATTCGTCCAAATTTTTGGAATGTAGTTAATTCTAGAAATATTTTGTTAAGATGGTTATAATGCAATTAATTAAGGAAACATCATTCATTAGAATTTTCTAGCTGTAATTAATTTAAGAAATATTAACCATTAAGATTGTTAGAGAGTAATTAAACCTAAGAAACATTATTCTTAGAGTGTCATTCATTTAGGAAACATCAGTCGCCAGGACTGTCTAAATATAATAAAAATACTTTAATGTAACATAATTATTAATTAATTTTATTTATTTACAAATTTAATGTATGGACTCTACTGTATTGTTTGTTGATATATCATTACGAATGTTTTAGTGGGTATGAATTTTTCCCAAGTAGCATCAAACTTTCCGACCAATTTTATTTTTTGACATGAAATTTCAATATGTAGCATCGTACTATGGGACCATTTAATGTGAAACTTTAATATAATTTCATGAAAACAACTTGAAGTTTAGATGATGCCTTGTTATGTTATATTATTGGGACAATAAAGAGAAACGGGTAGCTTTCTAAATATAGAGAATATGCTATTAAGGTGGGACTGTAGAAACCTAGAGTTAAGATTAGTATGTTTATAGTTTTTAAATCAAAACAATTTTTTGACAAAATAAATTAAATATTTCTCCAGTATAAATATATAGTTTAATCTTTTCCCATGTTGATATCAATAATTTATAATATCTGTAACTATCATAGCGAAATTAGAAGAGAAATTTTTAAAATTGAAATAAAAAGTGGTCATTTAATTCCAGGACACCCTTGATAGATATTCAAGAAAGGGTTGAGGTTACCATGTGAATAAAATTAAACTCAACGTTTCTACTGGGAATTATTTGATTTAGTTGACCCAAAAAAAAGTTTTGATGTAAAAAGTGAACAAATACTGCCCTTAAGAATCCCCACATATCTAAACCAGATCACTACGATGGATTGAATAACAAATATGACTTAACTCTTTGAGGAAAATTAGGGTTTTAATTTGATATTATTTAATAATAATTAAGATATTATCATAAATACATAATAAATAATCATTAAAATTATTAATTATTCCTTTAAAATAGGTATAAAAATATTTAATTTTACTCTTGGCTGTACCCTAAATATTTATTTGCAGCTATGTAATTCTAGAATTTTTGTACAGTACTTGTTTACATTTTGATAGTGAAATTTGCTATTCCTATAAACATATCAACAAAAATATATATTAAAAGTAATATAAAGTTGTATTTGTCCAAGATATGTAATACAAATTAATATTGTGGTATTAGTAATTAATTATTTTGATGAGCTACAAAAGTATCACTTCTATCTGCAAAATGGAAAGATAACATAAGTTTTCTGTCATCAAAGAATGTTTCTTTTGAACAAGAAAGTAGTTTTAATTATTGCACATTTTACAACTTATTAAATGTAGTTTTCATTGCAGCTAAATACTATTCGAGAATGTTACAAAATAAATATTTTCATCGAAATAAACCTGTTCATAATGAATAATATTTTACTAAAAAATAAACTATACAAATTAACCTCCGATTGTGTATTCCTTTTGTAAATATACGTATATTGGTTATTGACACGTAAGTATCTCCAAAATATTCAGAGCTTTAAAATATTTAAATATATATTTATACGTATGTAGGTAGATTTTTAGTTAAAGATAGAATTGTTAACTTGACTGATTAAAATATGATCCTATTTTATAAGCAACATATTAAAGCCAAACAAGGTAATCGTGTTACGTGTCATGATAAATTGTGTGTACAAAATGTATGGCTTGTGTTTTTACCTTGTAACGATACTGATTTGGACCCCTCTCATATATTTAAAAAGGCATGGGTGAAGCTCATTTATTTTTTAAAGTATTGTATGTAAAATATCCTTTCAATACTTCATCCATGGAGAATCACCCGCTTTTCAGAAATGATGTCAATATATTGCACCATTAAAACTTAATTTTTCTTTCAAAATCAACTCCGTAGTATTTACCAAAAAAAGCAAGTGACGCTAGCTCCCTCCCTCTACCCAATAGTACAACACCTGTCACCAGGATGCTTTCAATTAGTTGGTTATTGACACTGGTCGCGAGAGGTCCTAGGGGCAAGAGGTGAGTCATTATCATTTTGTAAGGTCCCTGTCCTACTTCTGACAAAACTGTGCAAGGTCACTGGTTTTATCTGGGTCCCCTAGAGCTAACCCTACTACAGCCCTACCGGGCACCGTAGGGACTTAATGGTTGGATGGACCCCGAGCGGTAAAGGTTGGAGTGTATGGTTCGTGGGGAGTGAGACTGGTGAGTTAGGCAAATAAGATATATTTATTAATATATTCAGATAACTAAACTACTACATGAGTAACAGGGTAGATCTCCCGTGACGAGGGAGCAGGCACGATAGCGGGACTCTAAACCCTTTCTATAGACCCGTGATCGACCCTCCGGCGGGGTGAACTACCAGATCACATTTTATATCGTCGTTTAGTCATTCGTTGCTAGATACCGACCCACATGCACTCAGAATGGCTCCAAACACTAAACAAGGCGTTATTATATCACCTAAGTATGCTGATCTCGATTTTCACCAGCAAGGAAGGTCAATCGGTTGCATCATGCTCACTCGTCAACAGGATGCAAGCTATATGAGCTATATGTTACTCTCAACAGGATTGCAACCCAATACTCTTGACTTCCAAGGAAATGTGCAAGCGTGGGTTAACCTCCTGCTAGAATAAGCCTTAAAATAATTATGCTCTTACACTTTGTTAGTAAGTTTATCTTTTCAAAAATAAAAATAGAGAGATTATATATTTTTTAAATAAATAAATTTCATTTTTTATGTTAAATTGAGGTTCATTTACCATTCAACATAAATTAACTCCCTCTCACAGAATAAAAAAAAAAGAAATTTGAGAAAGTTAAACTTTTTGGTACAGTTGCCATCTAGCTAGTTGCGCATTAATAAAATGGAAGTCCATGACAAAAAAAAGAAAGTAAGTTTAGAAAAGAATAAAGAAGCAAGAATTTATGAATAACATTAGTTACTAACTTTTGCCTGTTGAATAAAAATATGACTGTAAAAATAAAATAAAAAATGCTACACAAAGCAAGAGCTAACCATTAGCTTATTTTCTTATATATGTATGAGCTAACACATTCAAATGTTTTATTTTTTATTTAAAATTCGTAAAATAAAATTTTATAAAGAAATAAAGTCTATAGTATACACCCTAAATTATTATTGTGAAAAAAATAGAGTTTTATTTTATTTAAGATCATCATAGAAATATGTTGAATCAACTAAATAGACTGTACATGTAACATAAAACAAAATGTGTATATTTTCCCTATTTAATAAACAAAAAAGGATGTAGTGGACAGCATTTTTAGCTTGTTTTCTAGTGATAACAAGCTTTGTAAGCACATAAACCCTAATTAGAATTTTGTTTCCCTTATTTACTTGAGAGCCACAAATCTGACAAAAAATATAACGTTTATAAATGCATATATTTATTGAAGTTATACTTCTTTAGGCGCGTTATGAAAAAATTATGAGAGTGAAATTTTAAGATGCGCGCGCATCACTGTAACACAAAAGTAACAGGTTGAAGGTAAGCCGCTCACTATGTCTCGAAAAAAAAAAGCTACCAACAAAATAAAATAGAACCTCTATTAGTCGCGCATGTTGGTACGCTCATAGAGAAATGTATACTATGTTATTCCTTTCTCTATGGTACGCTCGTCGCCTCTGATCACTGTTTTCATATATATAATATTTATCCACATGTTTCTAGTTTCTACATTCACAAACATGTTTTAGTTTTATACAAGTGCGAATTATATATGTGCTAATAAATTATATTCAGTAGTGATTTAAATTGAATATTTTGATTAATATTATTTACTATTCGTAAATATTAGTGAAAAAAATTGTGCTTATAGACTTTTTCAGGTGCTCCAATATAATTGAGGTTAACTATTCGTATTGTATTTATTTATTGATATAAAATTAAATATATATTATCATTTTATTGTAATTAATTATTTGCATGCAATTAAAACATATTTTTTAAAGATGCCAAAGAAGTATAACTTCTCGCGCGCGTACATAAGTACACAACCCACTTTTTTTGACTTTATGTTTCTTTTTTTAGGTATTTAACCTACTTTTTGAGCCAACTAATTATGTATTTAATAAGCACTTTATGAATCTACTGATTATGTCCACTGACGATTTATAAACTAATTTAAATCTCAAAAAACACAACACCCAACCCTCAGCCGGTTGTTCAGCAATGATAAATCCTTTGGCCATGCCTATAATCGAATCCAGGACCTTTAAATCACTAGGCAGACACGATATCAACTGAGTCAAGTCACTAGACTTTATCTTTCGAGATATCTGAATACCATGTTAACACACCTCTACTGTAGTCATAGACCTTTAAGAACAAAGATTCAACATAACCACTTTTATAAATGTGTGACAATATTGACCTCTGTAGTAACCAATTTTTACGTATTTTAACATAAACATTAAGATTTGTTCAAATACCGTCACCGTTTTTAATATCTCCATTTTATTGTATATGGGTTGTCAATATCTTGTCGTGGAGTGTTGCTAGGTTAAGCAGAGCTAGTTTAAATGGTACCTGTGAATTGTTCTCACAGCTGAGCAAAACACTCATTGGTCAGATATCAACGGAAACACATTACCCTATCAGATATGCAGATCAGAGCCTATGTGTGATTGGTCAAAGGGGGCAGCTAGATTGGGAGAATATACAACACAGGCACAGAGTAGACACGCTTTGCTATCCCTGGCAACACTCCATTACACACCACTGCAAATAGTACTTATAAGGTTGATTAGTTTATGGGTCATTTGAGGCACAACTTTGAGTAAAAGTATCGTTTTTATTTATGTTTAAAGAATATAAAATAGAATAAGTCGTTTAACTTCAGTATATAATCGGAGAAGTACACTTATAAATCATAAATGTTGAAATTAAATATAATGAAATGTCCAGTCGGAAAACATAAACTACATTGTGATTGAAATATGGTGGACGCACGTTTAACTCGTGTTTAAGTATGTCCAGTGTAACGTAAAGTACACATTGTGAAAGTAGAGACAATATGTGATTGGCATTAGAAGTAGTTATTTAAAACATATTCGGTTGTACAGTAGGTGAAGGGCGCGGGAATATAATATCATTATAATCAATTATTATTAAATATTGAACCCACCTCAGTGGCGTAGTTAGTTAACGTGCTACTCTCGTATTATATATACTCTATACTGCCGAGGACGGGGAGATCGAGGTTCTAATCTCGCTCGGGTCAACTGGGGTGGTTTTTGCTAAATATATTTTCACTCTCCCTCCACGCAAATATGGGTTCAATTCCTCTATATTCAACCTTCCTAATTCCTAGCCCCATTAGCGTAATTAGTTCTTAAGTGTATAACCCGAACGGGTAGTAAGACTAGCTAGCTAAGTATTATTAAAGATTGGGCGTTTCTTAGGATCACTTCAATTTTAGACGCCGTGAGATAAATACGATACTACATTTTATTCCGTTGTGTAAAGCAGTTGTATCATTAATAAATTCAGGGTGTTTCTCTGAATCAGTGCCGTTTTGGACTCCGTGAGATAAATATGATACTACATTTCATTCAGTTATGTAAGGCAAAATGTATTATTACAAAATTGAAGGGAATTTTCTGAATCACTTCAAATTGTGGACGTTGTAATTATAAATATTAGGGTTGTGCGAGTATTTAAAAATATGATTTTGAGTCGAATATTAGTAGCTGCTTGAACTCGACCCAAAGATTGTTTTAAATCAAAAAATGTGAGTACTCAGAATTTGTTATCTTTTTTGAAAAAATATTCAGCTTAATTAATTTTATACAATTTTAATATATAATTTCGTAGCAAATAGAGTCCTTAATATTTCCTTTTTTCCAAAAATACAAAAAATACAATCATATAAAATATATTTGAAAAATCTGAGTTGTGTGATTATAAATTTGTTCACAAAGAATAAGAGTGAGTCTAAAAAGTATGTTTTATACTTACCTACGGTCTATGCATGGCTCTATTACAGAAATTATACTTAAAATATTTCCTGAACTAATATTATTTCTCTATATTACTCGAACTCGAAAAAAGCTCGTTTTCATTCAAACTCGACTTGAAGTGAAAACTTCCTACTCCTAATTAATATGATAAATTTTATACCAGATATGTGATGAGGGTTGTTTTTATTTAAAGAAACATGAACCTTATTAATAAATAAGTGTTAAAATTATTTTGTTCAGAAGTAAAAATCATGTTTGAAAAGCTTCTACAAAGTGCTTCACAAAATCCTTTTAAAAATCCAACCGGCGTAGAACTTAGAACTGGATAGAGCCGCAGATGCCCTTATTTTTAAAATATTTATATTTAGCCACTTAGGTAAACAAAAGTGTTCAAACTAAACTTCAGAGGGGTATTTTTGTGCAAAACAATTTAATCCTTTTTGTTTAATTCAATAATTTTCAATTGCTAGGTGTCGTAGATAAAATATTAATCTTCTCTAAATTTCAGTTTCAATGTATGTATTTTTTAATGTTGTGTATTTACCAACACGTTTATTTGATTAAAATTACATTTATTTAGGATAATATTGAGTACTTATATTGAATTTTTATAGATATATATGTACAGTGTATACACAATATACATTTTATATGCATACATATAATTTAGCCAATTATATTCAAGTAAAACACGTGTGTGTGTGTCTCAAACTCCAAAACTATCAAGACATCTTGAAGTTACTGATGATGATGATGATGATGATGATGATGATGATGATGATGATGATGAGATATATAATAATAGTAATAATAATGTAATTACATGACTAAGAGAGAGGGATGAAATATTTAGAAATATATATCTACAATCTAACTTGCACTTAAAGGGACTTTTAAAAAAACTATTTTTGAACCCATATTAATTTAATAACAGTTTATTCTATTATTAATATTACTCTAAAAGTATTGATAATATTTATTATAAGTGAAAGCTGAAGATAACATGGCCTGACGTATAAATGCGTGAAAATATACATAGTAACAATATCATTAAAATTGGACCATAAAAATGTTTTACGTGACAATTTTAGACAAAGAATCTTCTCTATATATCCCCGGGTTTAAAAATGTAGCACTGAATCTTGAATTAAAATAATATGGTTTTGATAGAACATGAACTGACTGACCCACTTCAGTGTGTGCATGATCTAAGGCGCTACTCTTCACAATAGACTATACTGACAATGAAAGGGATATTATGGTTCGATCCCGGTCTGGTGTATCGAGGTTGGTTTTCTTAAACATTTTTCCACTCTCTCCATATGAATGTGGATACACTTTCTCTAAATTCAACCTTCTTCATCTCTAATCTATTAACGTAAATTAATATAAATGGGTAGTAAGACGCGTTACAAAAATATTACTTTTAAAAAAATGAGCTGAATGACTTTGGAGAGATATTCCCGGTTCTTATTCACGTAAATTCTCGGGGGGGGGGGGGGGGATGGAGGAGATAAATGTGTTTATTTAACTTCCCAAACTGAATGTCTAAAGTCAAAACTGTTTAACGAGTTAATTTATTTAAATTCAAACAGAAAAACGAGACCACCACGCCTTCAACTTTACCACTTATTAAAAGAATAATGTATTTTTGACAATTGTAGATAATCGAACCTAGAATTTTTGTTTCAAGGACAAACTCTTTATTAAATGTGCTAAGTTTTTGCTAAAGATGTGATCCAGAAAGTTTGCAATTATTATTATTAGTAGTATAAATAAATAAATATGGAAAAACAATACGTGAAAATAATACTACAGACACTTTTTAACATTATACTTTTGGAAATAGATAAAATATCAGAGTTAAAAGAGAAATAAAAATATGGATAATTGGCTTACAGACTTAATGAAATAATACTTGTGACTAAAAAAAGTTATGAAATGGACTCGATATTGGGTTTTGAATATTAAATAAAACGTAATGGAATAGATTTAAGGAACTAAATTAAATATTAGAGATAAGTGAGGTTGCAAGAAGAGACTTGAAGGAATTAATTGTATTTATTATATCGTTATACTATAACATGTATGTACGACATTTATGGTGAGGCACCAGCTGATAAGCACACTGTGCTTAGCTGGACCATGTTTAATGATTAAAAATATGTACTCTTGATACAATAATAAAGTGGTGGCAGTGTTGTGTGGGGTGGTGGTGGTGTGGTGTTAGTGATAGTGTTAGTTGTGGTAAAGAAACGAACGAATGTGAGCCTTTGTAGACCCGATATGTTCAACTTCAATATTTTTTCTATCAAGAAGTTAACTGGAATAATTTTAAGGTTTAGCCCAAGTATTTGCTAATAACATTTTTCCCCTTCGTCTCTCCCATTCCACCTATCCCCCCCACTCCTGTGTTCATTATTTCCCTCCATTCTTATAAACACACACGTCCCTTGACACAGTATTTAATGTATATATAATAAACTAAAGGTGCCAACCCTACAATTAAACACCTCCAACGCAAGTCGTCAATGCGGAAAACTTCCTGATTAAAAATTCCGGAAAGTTGTCATCTATAGTTGTGGCACTTGAATACATTATATCGATTGGTTGAGGTGATTCACCCACCGAGTCCCTAGTAACATTACGAATAAGTGAAAGGTGCGTCTCGCAGAATTTTTCTCATTTATTTTAAAATAGAGACATTTACTAAAGTAATATATGTGAAACGAAATAATATACAATGTTGTAGAAATACTTCACCAAAGAGTACAAATGAAATAACATACCCTGTTAAAGAAACATTGAGAAAATAGGAACCTATGTGTTCACTAAAGAGCACTACAATCAATTCTTTTTCAAAAAACTGAATAAAATTATATATTCTATATATTTGTTTATAGTTCAGAAACTGTTGGTTTCATAAAAAATATATCTCTCAAATAAAAGAGTTTAACATTTAATGGTACTGTAATACATATTTACAATAATAAGTTATTTCGTATCTCAAATAGTTGCGAAGATATCAAAATTAGGATACTTTTCGATTGTGTAAAGTAACTTAAAAGTATATTCTACGGGAAAATGAGAGTTTCCATTTTGTTTAATGTAAGAAATGCCTATATACAACATGTAATCAAAATTGTTATAGCTGATTTTGAGGAAATAAATTTTTAACTTTTTTTTCCACTTTCAGTAAACTATTTTTAATTTAATTTTAGGGTTGGACAACTTATTCCAAAAACTACTTGGTAGAACCCTATGAAAATCCTAGATACCAAGTCTTACCCCAATCTGTAAAATGTTTTCGGCTCTAGTCTAAGATACAGACAGACAGACAGGTTTCAGGGGATCATGAAACGTCGAGATTCATAGAAATCTCGAGTTGTTTTTGTCTTGTTTTTAAATCACCATTATATTTCTATATCCACGAAGTCGAGAGAAAGTAAAACTTAAAATATCGTCACAATCAACTCTTTCTGTCAAATTTTAGCGAATACCTCCCTGACTGACCTTTCTGTGAGTGACTTTTATTATTATTATTATTATTATTATTATTCACTGCGTCTTATTTATACGCTTATCTACTAATTACGCTAATAGGTTATAAATTGGGAAGGTTGAATTTAAAGAAAGTGAACCCGGATTTGCGTGGAGGGAGATTGTAAAACCATCACCCCAGTTCACCCGAATGAGATTCGAAACTTGATCTCCCCGTCAAAGGCAGACTATCTCGACACGAAACTAGCAGCTAGCTTCCCTACCAAGGCGGGTAAAGTGGCTATTGTTGGGTAGTAGAGTGAAAGAATGACTCTAAATATTAAGGAGGTTGATAGCGTTATAAAATAATGCCTACCGACCAAATGACGTTGGTCCATATTTGGGTTGTAATGCGTTTTAAGGTTTATCTTGAAACAGAGGCTCTACTGTTTATCCCCTTGAGGGTCGCCTTCGTTTCAACCACCTCCCCCCACCCCTTTTATTCACAATCTTCTTGCCGTGCCATGGTATTCAGGCTCTCTGGTGTTTACAAAGTTTGCCGTCCCAGCTACACTCATACGTGCCTGTCTCCGTAGGATAGCTAAGAGTAGGGCCAAGATGTAGATACTTGAAGGCCAGGTAGCCTCTAGCTCTTTCACGAGCAGGGACTGAGTGCTAAGGACAGGTTTATATAGGGTTTTTCTCTAGAGATATTCAGGGCCAGGTAGCCTCTAGCTCTTTCATGAGCAGGGACTGAGTGCTAAGGACAGGTTTATATAGGGTTTTTCTCTAGAGATATTCAGGGCCAGGTAGCCTCTAGCTCTTTCATGAGCAGGGACTGAGTGCTAAGGACAGGTTTATATAGGGTTTTTCTCTAGAGATATTAGGGCTAGGTAGCCTCTAGCTCTTTCATGAGCAGGGACTGAATGCTAAGGACAGGTTTATATAGGGTTACTCTCTAGAGATAGTCAGGGCCAAGTAGCTGCTAGCTCTTTCATGAGCAGGGATTGAGTGTTAAGGACAGGTTTATATAGGGTTTTTCTCTAGAGATAGTCAGGGCCAAGTAGCTGCTAGCTCTTTCATGAGCAGGGACTGAATGCTAAGGACAGGTTTATATAGGGTTACTCTCTAGAGATAGTCAGGGCCAAGTAGCCTCTAGCTCTTTCATGAGCAGGGACTGAGTGCTAAGGACAGGTTTATATAGGGTTTCTCTCCAGAGATAGTCAAGGCCAAGTAGCCTCTAGCTCTTTCATGAGCAGGGACTGAGTGCTAAGGACAGGTTTATATAGGGTTTTTCTCTAGAGATATTCAGGGCCAGGTAGCCTCTAGCTCTGTCATGAGCAGGGACTGAGTGTTAAGGAAAGGTTTATATAGGTTTTCTCTCCTGAAGCCAATCCTGACATGGAAAGTTATTTAACAACATTTTAATAAGACAACCGATCCAAGTGTAATTAGGACTATCACTTTGTCTATTGGATCAATAGAAGTTTATCAAGGTGCCCGTATTTCACTTATGTAAGAACTCCTAGTATGCGCCAATCTAGTCTATTGCGGGCTTAATACCTTAGATAATGTAACCACCATTGTTGTTTGGTGACCTAGTCTACCAACATCCCCGGCAATTGACTCGACCTCTGTATTTATCTAGTCTCTGTACCTTGGTTTCTGGTAAAAGAGACCTGCCTGCTATAGAGATGAAGATTATAATGGCGTCACTATGAATATTTAATATTTCCCTATAGAGTGTTAGAAGAAAAAGGGAAAGATTGTGTCCTTCAGAGATGTGTATTGGTCGTGTAAGAGTAGCATGCGTGAAAGGGTTGGGGAGTGGGGGGGGGGGGGAAGGGGCAACATACTGTAAATTATGAGAAATTTATGCATAAAAGTGTGACAGTTGGAACGAAGACAGAGTTGTAACTTCAATTTAAGATTTTTCATTTATGTTATTTTATAATTCATAACATTTATGAAAATATATTCCATTCGAAAAGTTTTCCCTTATTACTTTTTTGCACATACAAAATAAAATGTTCAGTTAGAATTTTTCATTATCTTTTAAAGAGTTTTTCGAGTAGATACACTTTTCTTTTTCCTTGGTGTAACCATGTGTCCTATATCACTTTAATGCATAAAAAACTAACTTTAGGTATTTATTATGGTGCGTGTACAAATTACATTAAATAATATAAAATAGTTAAAATATTTAAATACAAATGTTTATTAGAATGTAGAAAATAAACCTTGTTTTATTCTTAATAGCCAACCAGGGTTAAAATAAAGATGTTTGTACAAAGACAAAACTATTAAGACCCACTTTGGTGATCGTATGGTCTACTCTAAAGTGTCACTCTATAATAGGATGTATTTACAAAGATGGGGATAGCGGGGTTTGAGCCCTAGTTGGGCAAAATAAAGTTTTTTCTTCCTAAATGGTTTCACCCGCTCCTTCTAAATAAATAGAAGAGTAATCAGTATATATACAGAGTGGCTATAAAGTCTGGAACCAAAGAAGAAATTATACATAGCACATGTTCCTATAAAGAACGTGCTCTACGTATCACCACCATTCTCCACGCACTTCTGGAGACGTTTTACAAGACCGCTTTGAATTTCCTTTTAACATATCTGGTTCCAGATCAGCAAATGCAGGGGTTAATCTTTCCTGAAGATGTTCCAGATCCGAATTTTTACTGCATACACCTCAGCTTTCACGATCCCCCATATGGCAAAACCCATTGGGTTTCAGGTTGGGTGACCTTGCTGCCCATTCCACAGGGCCCCTTCTCCCAATGCAGTGTCCGGGAAACATGTCATCCAACCATTGGCTTACGAAACCTGCATAATGAGTTGGAGCCCCATCTTGCATAAACCACTCTGGATAGCCTCCGATAGTATCAAGTTCTGGTACCATTTCAATACCCAACATACCGAGATAATTTCTCCAGTGATGTTGATTCAAAGAAGAATGAACCAACAATCTTATTGTCCCATAAGCCACACCATACCATCCCTTTTGGAGAGCCTTGGATTTTACTGTCGATGAACCCGTTGGGGTTCGTTTGTGAGCAGTACCTGATATTTTGTTTGTTCACCTCCCCAGAAATGTAAAAAATTTCCTCGTCTGAGAACATCATTGTTTCCAAAAAAAAATATGGATTTACTGTAATTTGGCTAAGGAACCATTCAAACATCTCAAACCTTCGGTCAGCACCGTCCTCCATTAGATGATGGATCGTCCTCCGTTAGATGATGCAGAAGCTGCAATTTGTACGGATGGAATTTTTCACTTTTTAAAACTTTCTGCACCGTGCTCTAGGAAACACCAATCTCGTAGCTCGTGCGCTACACTGCTGTTTTAGGACTAGCGTGAAACTTTGCAAGAAATTCAATTCTTGTATCTTCATCTACCGACGTCTGCCAGAACCTTGTTTATACTGAGTCGATTCTGTTTCACGAAATTTATTCATCAATTTTCCAACTGCACTATGGGTTACTGACTTCCCCTGATGCCTCCTATTGAACTCGGCCACCACGTTCCACTGTGACCACCCCTCTCGTCCACAAAGAAGAATTATCTCCATTCGGTGGTCTTTCGTCAGTGACATTATTCACCTGTGAACAACAAACAAATACAAGAATATAGTCATTTTTCCTATGGTTCCAGACTTTATAGCCATCCTGTACATAATTCTTAGGTCTACAACCCGAAGGTTGGTTTTATGAGATTTTTATCCAACAGGAGCTGGGCATCATACACTCAGCCCCTCGGATGGGTAGTGCTGCCTGCGCCATCTGGTAGAAATCACATATACTAAAAGAGTTCAGAAAGTATGGTGGTTCCCCGTTGCTTTCCACACTGAATTTTTATGAGAGTACGCGAAAGTGAATACAAAATTTGCCTGAAAAGTATTTTTCCATAAATTCCAGGGTTGTAAATGCCACAATCGACCGGTTTTAATTCCCCTCCGAAGGAAGTACGTGACGGATTTTTATCACACAATAAAAATCCGTCGACCTTGGTTGGGTTTGAACCCACAAACATCAGATTTTGATGAGAATACTTTACCCCAAAACCATTGAGGTCGACAAAGATACACATATCCTATACAACTCAAATGGGTAGATAGACATGGTGACATAAAACCTTCCAAATATGGGAAATTGCCTTAATTTTAATTTTAGTTGGGTGTATCATTTAGTGACAAATGAAGACGAACGATTAAAATGAGTTGCCACCCAATATGAAATTTAAAAAATCATGATTTAGACCAAGCTCTAGATTTGTTGGCAGAAGAACTTCCAGACGATTTGCAGTCCATGATAGACTGGTTTGAAGACCATTATATAGGTCGCAGAAATCGCAGAGGCGTTTTGACGACGATGGCATTATTTCCACCAAATATGTGGAATCTTTACACAAGAGTATTAAATGGTTCAGATTGTACTAACAATCATTCTGAAGGTGCACATCGCAGACTAGGAACTGAGCTGGGCATGCAACATCCCATAATATGGAAATTTATTGATGCTCAACGTAAAGTACAAGCTGCAAGAGATATATACTATGAACTTCTTGTAGCTGGACATGAGCCGACGCTGAAAAGAAAATAAAGTATCAAAAAGTCGATGCTAGAATTTTAAGACTAGCTAAGGACTATAATAATAGAGACATTATGTACGTGGTGTTGCACATAATATTGCAATGCATTAATATAAACTAAAGAACATTTAAATAAAACATGTTACGCATTATGCTATTTTTTACCCATCACTTTTCATTATGCTAGTTTTTACCCAACACTTTAATTTTAGTTTAGAAATATATAATTAAAAAAAGAGTGTATTTTTTTGTTTTTACTCATCACTAAATAAAAAAGTGCATTGGATTATGCTAGAAAAAAGTTATTTTTTTAAAAGCAGGGGTTTTTTGCGCCCAGTTGTCCTGGCACCCAGTTGTTCAGATCCACCAGCATGTGGCCTGGGTCTGTTTTTTTTTATTCAAGTGATATATTTTCCACTACCTGCTTGCTAGGCCTGTCATAGCATCATATGTCTTATAATCCAACTTAAGACTCGGATATTCACAACATCCCGTTCCCGGCCATCAATTTATCACTGTGAGGGGGAAAACCCATATTTCACCAATGAAATCTTTTTCGCCCATGTCGGGAATCACACCCGGAACCCTTTGCTCAGAAGACAGATACGCTTTTGACATAGCTAAGGTTTAGGACCAAATTATGCATAAATACATATTTATAATGCCAAGTTGTTTAGTGATTTTGAGTGTGCATATTTCATAATACATTTTTGGGAGATTAATAAACTTTTTCAGTTAACTTGGCAACCAACCAAAATACAATTATTTATATATAAGTATTGAAAGTATTTGTTTATTAAGTGTTGATTATAGGGCTTTAAATCAGTTGATTATTTTTACCAATCTTATATCCATCTTCTCAACCCCTTTCATCCTATTTTATATTTTGACTATTATGATTATTATTTAATTACCTTTATTTTATTTTTTTACTTTCAAAATGTTTTAAGAGAACTCTTATTATTTTTACCACCATACATGGCCAAAAAACTATTTTCTTAAGCTTAGGGCAGCACTTTCTCAGGTCATTTGGATTTCATGAATGAAATTTGTATTCATAGCAATGGTAACCTGAAGGAATACACTGTATTAACAATTATATTTTCCACCACAACTTCTATTTGTAACCAGACTGGATAAGCATGACGTTTAGTCTGCATCCCTCCAAAGTTGGTGTAATGAATTTAATTCAAAACTTTTCAAATTAGTTTCTTTTCAAAAAAGTTGTCCTGTACCGTACAATTGTATTTAATTTATATTATTGCTTACTTATAGTATGGTACTTCTATTAGCCGTCTTGATGTAAGCCTTGATAAGTATATTGTATAAGTATATAAATATTCGATGGAATCGAGTCATCAAGGTATCAAGTTTAATATTTAAATAGTATAAATTTAAAAAATTGGTATGCCAGAAAGGATTAGTGAAGAGAGATTTTTTGTTTGGTAAAGATTAGGATACAGAAATACCTCGCTTTTTCGGCGGGCTAGGAACCAGAGTACTGACAAACGTCAAAGCATAACTTTTTTAGCTTGCAAATTTATTAGGGCCGCTTACTCACTGGTCGAAACAATTTGTTTGAGACAAATCATTTCGGAAAACTGACTCAAACAAGTGTTCGATACAGTAGGGTATGATCATAGGACAGAAGAAATTAATATAAGTAAAACAAAACTTCCTTCAGTAGCCAACATGGTGACTAATGAGGAATAAATGGATTTATTTATCTCTTCTACCCTTTATCTTCTCTACTTTAAGAAGCTGTGAATAGACGCAAGTTTTGGTCTCATCCAATTTATGACGCCCAGTCTACCTAAGTCTCTTTTGTCATGATTATATAATTCACAAATATAGTAAAATACAAGGTTGTGATATACTGCAGGACTATTGAAAAACGTAGAGAAAATGGGTAGTCATGTATTCACAGATTGGAAATCATTAGTATACCAAAATATAAAATCGGGACTGTGATGTATTGCAGGACTATAGTAATCATATAAAAAATGGGTAAATCACACATGCGCTGTTTGCTTTGTTCTTTAAACATTTTCATCAAAAATTTCATCAGTTATTGGTTCAATATTCGAGAAACAAAATCCTCTTTTAAACCAAGGTTTTGTTCTATGGGGATACACCATTTTAAAAATAATGTAAATTTCATTCACCAAAGAGTTTTACTTGTGCATCGAAATAAAATGTGGGTAAGTTTTTCCTTAGGTCTGCCAAAAATTGTGTATAACACTTGCGAAATTGTGTAACACCTAAGCACCATATGAGCATTTTATTTATACCATTATCACAAAAAATAACTATAAACTGTTTGATAAGACAGTATAGAAACACTGCACAATAATTTAAAGTAATTGATGGTGAAAAAAGCCAATCTGAAAGGATAGTTAGGTTAGGCCTAGATGGAAAAACACACTTCTCTCTTCATTTCTTCTCAAACTATTGCACTATTACACTTCATGTTTCTAGAATAATTTGAAATATTAACTGAAAACTTGCAGTGTTGCCACATTGATGTAACTAAATATGATTTGAAAAGATACAATAGCTTGCTGAGAATTAATAATTAAAAATAACTTTAAAACTGTAGCGTGTCAATCAGATTGATTAAACACCTACAAGTAAAAAGTTCACTATTTCTGTAATTGGGTGCAACATTGGCATTATATCAAGATATTGAATATAAACTTCCTCAAAATTTATACTCTCCTGTATACTGAAACTACGTATTGCCCTACGTTCAAACACGTGGTTAGTCAAAAATAATTGTCTTTTGATAATTACTGTTCTAAATATCAAAGAAGAGGACTAATATTATTATAGTTATGAATAAGATATGTGAATGCATACCCTTTGTTATAAGACGGGGTCCGATAAAGAAACTTACAGCCGGTCATGCGGTCCGCAAGAAGGTGGAAAATATAAATCTATAGTATTACTTCGCATAAAAATAACTGTGGATATTAAATAACTAAATTAATACAGATACATTTTGATATAAGATACTTGTGTACAAACTCACCACGGCCAGATGTCTGCAGATATCATTAACTCACTTCTAAAACACAGAATTATCTATAATGGCGGATCCACGTGGCGCAAGACTCGCCGGTTCAGTTGGGGAGATAGACTGAAGATGGAGATCGGCGCTGGGACCTCTTGCACAACAGCGACTCTGGTGGCCGGCAGAAGAAACTCGTCAGTTTGTGTCTCTTCTCCTTTCCTCTCCCCGTTTATCCTTCCTTATTTTTAAGTACGCTTCTCAATTCGTTCCCCCTTTTTCTCCTCCCTGTTCATGTCTGGTTGTGAGTATATATGGGACGCGCCGCGGGTTCAACACTAGAGAGCGGTTCTACACAGCCAAGGATCAACAAAGAACCTCTGCCGGTGAACAACCAAGACGGGACGTGGAGTCTGGGTCGTCAGAATCGCCTCCATAGCGGCATTGAAGAAGGATGAATCGTCCTATTCAACGCGGTGGTTACGAGGACGTCGTAGCTAGGGTATTGGTATCCAGCCGTCGTCATTTAGTCCCTAGGATTTAGTTACTAAGTTAGGAGAAACTTTATTTCCAAAATGGTTTAACGTAATGTAAATTTAATAGTTATTCAGAAGTCCCTTTTTTTTATATATAAGAGAAAATCTCTTCGGAATCTTGTGTCATGTTCAGGAATAGTTAACTTCAAATATGGAAGAAGTACCTTGGTTATATTATGCCTTTTTAGTCTGATGGACAAGTCAGATTTTAATGACTCTTTAAGTCAATTGCTGAGTGCATGATTGTGTGTTTGGACACTGTCCTAACGTTAAAGCCTCCGGATTAGAAAAATGTGAAGTTTTAGTGTTACTGATTTACACTAACTCACAAGTTCCGATAAATCTTGAAGTGAAAATTATTCATGACACCCTAAACGTCATGAACATCAGTTCTTTGTTATTGATGGTTACCGCCAGGAAGTCTATTTTTTCTTTTGCCTTATGCAGTTCAGTTGTTAATGATAGAGATTTGGTTATGCGGTCATTGTCCATGGAAAATATTAGCTTGGGTGAGCAACCCGTGGAAATTGCCCTAGTGTCATAGTGGGGTCCGCGCAAATAATACTATTTTGTTTTGGCCTGTAACTAGGCTCCTAATTTTGTATTAGTTCTAAAGGATATTAATGTACTATTGAATGCTCTGGCAGTATCGTAAGGGAATGTATCCAGCCATAGTACCTTAATGACGCCTGGTTCTTAGCCATCAAACAGCTGGATTCATCAGCCAATTATCCAACAAATTTAGTGGATCCCTGTTAATATTCAACCCTGCCAAGTGAGACTGTATAAATGTTATCTTCTAAATTTGCTCTATATTGTGCTTTAACTAATTCTCAAATTACTCTCCTTTTAGAAATTCTACAGCCTGTTGCCTGGCCACTGTACTGCCCAGGTAGCCACAAGTAATCAAATTATCCCTCAAGTTTATTTGCCTTTTGAAGAAATTTAATACACTCTAAAATTTTCTATCTAATTGTAAAACTTGTATTTCTTTCATGTATTTATTGTTTACTAAATAAAACTATATAACTTCAAATTGATATGTTGAGTTTTGTAATTTAGTACAAAACTACCAGGGACTATACTTGAAATAATAAATAAACACATAATACATTATGTTTGATTTAAAAGATTTAAGTTAATATATGAAATAATAGCAACAAATTATTATAAGTTTCTTTCTTATCTCCGATTTAAACCAGGGGGTGGTCTGGATTTGGTTACCCATTGATGTGTAAGTTCCCATTGCCTGAGTTAAGAGTTATTATAAGTGGCTGTAGGGAATGCTCTGAATACTCTGGTGGTTTAGCAGGAGTCAAAGTCCTTTTTGTGGGTGTTAGCATGGGAAGGAAATGGTTTATCCCGATTTTTATGGTTGGTATCAAAACAGCGATTGTTCATGCGTATTCTAAAAGGTTCTGTTGTGAGTCCAACATATTCAGTCTCACAAAAATTACATTGAAGTTGTTAGATTAAGTTGGATGTGTTGCAGTCAAAGTGGCCTTGGATGGGGTATTGCTTTTTGGTGTTCTTACTATTGAAGGTCTTGCAGGTGTTGCAGCGTTGTTTCATATATGGGTTTGAACCTTTTTCTTTGTTGATTAAGGTGAAAATTGTGTTGGGGTCAGGCAATTTTTGATGTACAAGATGGTTGTGAAGATTAGATGGCCATTTGAAAGAGATTCTTGGGGGAGAGCTGAGAAGGATTTGTGTCTGAGTGGGAGAAGTTAGAATGTTGTAGCCATTCTTGATGATCATGTTGATTCTTTGAATTTCTGGATGGTATTTGGTAATGAATGGTATATTATCAGAAGTTTGACTGTGATTTGTCTAATCATTTGAGATGGCTCTGGAGATTTGAGTATCAATGAGTGTTGAAGGGTACCTTCTTCCTTAAAATGCTGAGGAAATTTTATTGCAATACTGAGTGAGGTCAACACTGTCTGAACATATGTGTTTGGCCCTAATGGCCAGGCTGTAGGGGAGAGACTTCTTGGTGTAAGAAGGTTGGCTGCTGCAGTAGTGGAGGTATTGTTGGGGGCTTGTAGGTTTTATATTAGCTGTTGTGCGAATATTATTGTTTTCATTGAATACATCAACGTCCAAATAGGTGCCATGCTGTAATGAGATATTGTGGGTGAATTTGAAAGTACTTAAATTGTTGAGTTTTTCCAGAAAGTTGTTGAGCATCTCTCTCAAATGTGTCCAAATCATAAAAAATATCATCAATGTACCAGAGTCATTATATTGGTTTGATGAGTCTAGTATGTAGAAAACATTCTTCCAATCATCCCACTGAAAACGCAAAAGGTGATAAGAAAATCAAATATCATGACCATAAATTTCTTCAATGCTGGTATTCTGAATTTCCTTGGCTTCACTTTCAAAGTGAAGAAGTTGGCATATTGTGCTTCGAGTGTATGAAATCAAAGAATGAGAATCTCTTTGGCTACAGCTCAAAACTTGAAACCACGTTCATTAGTAAAGGTTACAAGAATTGGCAAAAAGCTGAAAGTAAATTTAAAATACATGCAAAGAGTAGTATGCACGAGAAGGCTGTAGAAAAAAAAACAATAGAAAAACGTGATTCAGTGGCCAAACAAATTTATAAAGAAAAAAAAGAAAAGAAGAAAATTGTAGCCTGAAAGACATTGCATGCACAAATGACATCTCTTAGATATCTTGGAAGACAAGGCATTCCAATATGAGGTCACAATAACAATGATGGAAACTATAAGGCGTTGCTTGCTCTGCGCACTGGTGACATTCCTGAACTCAAACAGTTTAGTTTTCGATCAAAGGACTTCACTGCACATGACATCCAAAATGAAATGATAAAAATGATGGCAGACGCCTAAGAGAAATATTGAATGAAATACGGAACGTAAAGCATTTTAGTTTGATTGTAGATGAGACTACAGACATTTCTAAGAAAGAACAAGTTTCAATCTCTGTAAGAATTGTAAATGAAAATATGGAACCAAGAGAATACTTTATAGGTTTCTATGAAACAAGTTCAACCACAAGTCCTTGCCTAACAAGTCTGATAATGAATACCTTGACGCGATTTAAGCTCTTTCTGGAGAATATTCATGGTCAATGCTATAATGGCGCTTCAAATATGCAAGGAGTTCATAATGATGTCCAAACTAAAGTCAAAGGAAAACAGCCGTTAGCAATGTATGTGCAGTGCACTAATCATTGTTTGAATTTAGCACTGCAAAACAATGCTCGTGCGATCCCTCTTATGAAGGACTGTTTGAAATAGGTACATGATGTGGCCATAGCTATGAGCACAAGTAAAAGAAAATCAGAATTTCTACGCATCACACGTGAGTTTGAAGATGTTCCAAGCACTACTCCAAAAGCGCTCTGCACGACACAGTGGACCGTTCGATACTCATCTATTGTCAATGTCATTAAAACATATCCAGCTTTACTTGGAGCGCCAGAACAGCTCAGTGTATCAGGTGAAGATGTGTCGAGCACTGCACGAGGTCTTTACGATCAGTTTTTAAGTGTGAAGTTTATTTGGGAATGCTAATAGGAAAAAAAGTTTTCGGCTGCACTGAACTAGATGCAAAAATGTTGGCATGAATTACTTCCACCCAGCCTAAGTGTTTGAAAAATCTAGTTGATATTTACATTGCGATGCCTGAGAGTACAAGGCGATTATTTCCAGTAACTTGGGAGCTTTTGAAGTTACTTTTAGTTGTCCCATCATCATCAAGCGCTGAAATAAACTTTTCAGCCTTAAAGCGACTCAAGACATACCTACGTAGCACCATGTATCAAGCTCAGTTAAAGCATTTGGCCATTTTGCATGTCTACAACAAATGAGTTGACAATCTTAATATTTATGCGTTGTGTAACGAGTTTGTCGAAGCTAACACATACTGTGTGAGTGTATTTGGAAAGTGAAAATATATAACATGTATTCATTTGACAAACTTATTTTGTATGGATTATAATGCATTCATACCCATAAATCACAAATGTTAAATTTTAAAACAAATTAAAAACTCAATTTGAGATATTCTATGCACATCATAGTTAGGTCAAGTTCTATTTATGATTATTTAAACTTTATTTGTGACAATGTAAATAAATATTTTAATTTAGTTATAGTACTACCTACTGTAGTATAAATATTTGACTAAAACTATGTTTCTATTATTTATTTTTTTAAATTGTACAAGAACGCTAACTAGAATAATATTAAAATTTTGTTTGTCAAATAAAATTAAATATAGATTTCTAGTATTTTTTATATTATTGCTGTGTAACATTGCTCATTCATGATTTAATTTAAATATACTTTGTTGAAAAATATGACAGGGAAATTGAACTAATAAGTTTTTCTTAGCCCGAGGTTTTATTTAAGTGTCCAAATAGTATTGTTAAACTTTAGGCAACACCAGAACAGCTGAATAAGATAATATAATTTTAGTGTATATTATGATTTTATTTAGTTGTAAAATTCAATATATATTTAGATGACCACTTTAAATAGTTTTTAGGAATATCCATTTTACAAAAATGATACTAAGGTTAGGGGGGGGGGGGGGTAAGGGGGCGGTTGCAAGGCAAGTCCCTATATTAACTTGTTTTGCTTGCCCCCAGACAAATTACATTCCGCCGCCACTGGCTGCAACACCTGCAAGATCCACCCCTCCAGCAAGACCTTCAATAGTAAGAATACCAAGAAGCAATACCCCATCCAAGGCCATTATGACTGCAACACATCCAACTTAATCTAACAACTTCAACATAATTTTTGTGAGACTGAATAAGTTGGAATCACAACAGGACCTCTGAGAATATGCAAGAATGATCACTGTTTCGATACCAACCATAAAAATCTGGATAAACCAGTTCCTTCCCATGCTAACACCCACAATAAGGACTTTGACGCCTGCTATACCACCAGAGTATGCAGCGCATTCCTTACAACCACTTGCAATATCTCTCAACTTAGGCACTGGGAACTTGCAAATCAAGGGGTAACCAAATAGACTATCCCCTGGTTTAAATCTGAGATAAAAAAAAACTTATAATTTTTGCAATTATTTCATATATTAACTTATTTCTTTTAAATCAAAACTAATTTATTAATTATTTCAAGTATAGTCTCAGTTAGTTTTAAAGTTTTTTTTTAACTATCAATTCTCAGCAAGCTATTTTATCTTTTCTTTTCAAACCATATTAAGTTACATCAATTTTTCAGTTACATATTTCAAATCTTTCTAGAAACATGTAGTTCTATAGCCTATATTTGTTTGTGTTTTCAATGTCTCTCTTCTAATGATAAAGGAATATATGTGAAACTTCAACAATGTGTGAAGTGTAATAGTGCAATAGTTTAAGAAGAAATGAACAGAGAAGTGTTGTTTTTTTGTCTAGGCCTAACCTATCTTTTCAGGTTCGCTTCCTTCACTATCAATTACTTTACATTATTGTGCAGTGTTTCTACACCGTCTTATTATACAGTTCCAAGCCATTAGGCACTAATTCATTTTACTGTTTAGTATAGTTACAAAATCAAAATAGTATGAATAGTTTTATTATTTTAATCTCAAACATAAATAGTATTATCGTTTAATCACAAGTATAAGAGATTTAATGTGGATAGTTTTAAAAAAGAGTGTAACCAAATGACTTCTATTCAAAGAGAGGACAGCGACAGAAACAAAATGGCACCTGGTGGTGAAAACATGCAATGAAAGATTGAAGTGACTAAACTCAGATATTGCTGTATTTCATATGAAATGAGACAAAGAAACAACAAAAAGCATTTTATAACAATTTATTCCAACTTAAGATACATACAAAATTACAAAGATACATAATTAATTATTCATAGCCAAAATGTAACTACAAAAACATCTATTTTGATGTATAAAGTTCATCCCTTTGCACCTAGAACAAGAAATTTCTTTTTATATAGCCCTAAATAGATTAATATTTTATTTGATACAAAATAATACATACTGAAATTATAAAAAGATATAAGAAAAATGCTTTGCATGATTGATTTTCATAAAACTAAAAAAGAGGTTGAGAAATATAGTCCTATTTTTTAAAAATACTGACCATTTTATTTAGGTTTATGAGTTTCCACTTAAACAAGTACAGCAGCAATCCTTGCATAATGGATGGTCTGGATTAAAGTAATGAAAAGTTTAAATCATCTAAAATTTGAGCATTTAACATTTTATCTCAAAAGGATGAATGGAATATCAGCCTTACAGGCTTAAATTTAACTGCCCCAAACAATTGTCATTTGAGCAATTCACTAAAATATTGCTGACCAATTCGTTGTAAGTATTTCTTGAAATTAAAGAGTAAAGATGATTTGAAAATAAAGTGTTTTTACACCAAAAATATCTACCCAATTTTTTAAGTATTTAATAATATTACTGCGTGTATGGTTTTAAAACTCATACTACATTGATGAATATACAAGGAGTTTGTAATAATGACTTTAGTTTAGTGACAAAACTGTCAATGTCAATGTTTCTCGAGTTGTTTTACAAGTACAGAAGAAGCTGTTCTGTTTCATTACTAAACTTTCCAACAAATTAAAACATTCACCATAAATAAAGTAGAATTGGTGTAGTGTGGAGTATGATGTCACCACACGTTCTTGAACACTGGGCCTGCCATGTGTGGTGCTAGAGGGCAGGTCACGTGGTCTTGCTCTCTGGCTTTCATGCAGGCAGGACCACAGTTCAACTTCACTCACTTTTCATTGTGTTAGTCGAACATCATAGTGATTGTTTGGACATGATACGAAAGAGTGTTATAAGGTACTATTCTTGATTTAGATCACCTCTGATTGAAACATAACAGAAACCTGTACACTACAAGTGATTAAATGGCTAAAAAGGTTTTATGAACATCACCAAACAACAAGAGGGTTCCATTAGTAAATACCAAAAGAAGTGATATTCAGACACGAGAGAGTTGGCTTTGAAATCCTATTAGGTTGCAATGGAGGACATTCTGTATTATTGTTGAAATTTATTATCATATTTACATGTACATGTACTAGTACATTTCTTTAAAATTAACCCTATGCATCCCTCAATGCAGTCGTCCAAATTACATTAAATAAATATAATAACCAAGTGCCAGAAGTTGTTTGATTGCCTACTTATTTTGAGTAATATTTTTAATATAATTGAAAAATCATATTAAAATGATCTGTCTACAAGCTTTATTTAAAGCAAAAAACAAAACATCACCACAAAATATGTAGATTATGCTCAGTGAACTCACCTTTTTTTTATACTTCAGGTTTCAGTTCAACTTTTTTTTAAGGTTTGGCTTAGTTAAGTTTGGTCTCAAAATACTGAACGCACCTATGCGTAGAAATTAAAATACTAATATGAAATAGAGATATAGTTTACGTATTTACCTAACATGATCTCTATTTCGGCTATAAAAATGTGTAATTAAATCTATTTAGCGATATTTCAAACATGTTTTATATTCTAAAATTATAACAGTTATGCTTCAATGCATATGTGATGATAGATATTTCCCCTACCAAATATATAGCATACTAAGAACTACACTTATATTCTATTGTAGGAGTATGAAAAGCCATATATTAAACATGTTTGGAATATGCATTTGACAAATTATATTTAATACTTTTAAAGTTTTATTCAAAAATTAAAAATTTCCCAGTATTTAACTCTTTTTTTTTTTAATATTTCTATTAGAACCTCAAGTTCTATTTCAGAATAGTTTATATTGTTCAATTTGACTTCACCTTTAATTGAAAAGGTGGATTTCCCAAACCCACATTATTTTTAATTTTTTTAATTTTAGCACCTCGTCTTAATACCCATTTAGGTTATACACATATGTACTAACTATGCTAATGAGTTGGGGTTGAGGAAAGTTGAATTTAGAGGGAGTGTACCCGCATTTGTGTGTAGGGAGGATGGAAAACTATTTTTGGTATACAACAGTGGGATTCAAACCCTGATCTCCCCGTCAAAGGCAGACTAGTCTAACACGAGTGACACCTTGGACCATGCGGTCGCCGAAGCAGGTCCACAACCCCATTATATTGTATATTAGTTATGAATGATAATTCTGTAATTTCATAAGAAAAGTATGTGAACCTTATTGTAAAATTATTTTTTCAGCAGCCACAGGACATATTTTCACAATATACATGATTTTCGACATACAAGTTAGAACAACACTACATGTAAGCATCAAAATTGACAATCCAGTCTTAGTTGCAATATTTTGTATAATTATATTGATATACTAAACATGTAAAATACAAAACAAAATTATTGATTTGATCTAATAATGGTATGGACAAGTATTGAGGATGAAAAAGGATCTCAAGGAGAGTGATAGAAGATATACAAGTAAATACACTATATCAAACTTATACAAGTTATTATCTAACATAATTAAACAACAATTCATTTATAGAACAATAATCATTAACTAATAATATGACAGATTATTAACAAATTTTATCATATAGCATGTTTTGTAACCACAAAGGAAAGTATTGTGCAGAACATCAGCACAGGAAAACTACTGTCAAAGAGTACTATGAAATTAATTATATTTACTGGAATTAATTACCGCTTGTGCTAACAAGTTGATAAAATGGATGTTGTATTAAAAAAAAATAACAATAATAAAGGTTATATATAATATGTAATATAAAAGTTTCACTCAAAAATACCACTATAAAATGGGTGAGTTTTAAAAATATTGGTGTGGAAAAATTATATTTCTACTGGAAAGTCATATCTTCAAAGTGTCAGTTATTATGCATTTTGTTAAAAGACCCATTACCAACATTATAAAATACACCTCTTGTAAAATATTTTTAGAATCAATACTTTTAATACAACTTCTAGAATGTTAGTATGGATGAGAAATGAATTAACAAAAATAAATCAAATATAATGTGTTGGTTTAACCTCAAACTTAAATAGCTTGAAAAAGTATTAAGTTCATAAAATTATATAAAATATAGACTAATATAAAAGCTATACAAAATCAAAATAATACTATAAAATGGGTGAGTTATACAAAATATTGGTGAAGAAAAATTAAATTTCTATCGAAAAGTTATAAACTTCAGAGTGCTATGCATTATTTTAAAGGACCCATTACCAACATTATAAGATATACATCCTGTAACATGTTCTTAGATTTTAACTGAAACAGAAATTAATCAGATGTGTTGGTTTTAAAATAACCATCACAATTCAAGATATTTAGCCTGTTAGTCAGTAGTTGCACTAAAATGTAACAGAAAAATACAATCAAAATTGTGTATTTTATTCAATTTTGTGCAGTGCATTGCAAGTAGTTAATATTGCAGTATTTGATACTAAGTATACTGCCGCATTTAAAGAAATAAAATACTGCAACTACATATCAAAATCAACCCCAGCTTTCCTTACACCCCTAGAAGTCTTAGCCCAAAACGAATAGTTCCACCAAGAAGTGCAAAAAACCCTAGGTATCCAAATGACCCACGCATTCGGTTTTTGGCTTCTGAAACAAAGACAAATAAAAATAAATGGTGTGGTACACCCCACAGACCTTTTCACACCTTTACCTCCCAAATGTACAAAGCAATTTTATCATAAGATAAGTGAACCGAAATAATTGACATTGTTATAGAAACATAATGGGGCATAAAGATCATATTTCATCATAAAGCATATAAGAAATAATTAGGGCTCTGTGAGTACTTGGATTTCGAGCTTCAAGCCGAGTTTGTCCTTTAAGCTCGAGATCGAAAGATCATTTTCGAGCTTTCACTTGATGTAATTAATAATCAATTTTTAAAACACAATAGTAACCATAGGCTATTTAATTGAGATGATATGGGCATTTACACTTATACATCATTCAGTTACTTAACAAATTTTTAAAAATGAATATCAATTTTCACATTGATAACATAATATAGCTTTAAACCCACTTTCGACCAGTAAATTTATTCAATATTGTCGTCCATTTTGAATTATACTTGATTGAAGTTATTTAATTAAATTGCCATGACAAAGCAATGAAAATAAAAATTGCTAAGAAGATTACTAAATAATTGAATGATTTGTTTTACTATTTTTACCTGGTCTCTTTCTAAAATAATAATTTATGTTAAATTAAAATTGTAATATCAAGAATATATAATATTATATTAAATGTTTTTAAACTTAAGATATTTAAAACTCGTATTAATTAATATGTTTAGCTACAAAACTATCACTAGTTAAGTGGCTATTTAGTTATAGAATTATGTTAGTTAGCCTGTCTAGAATCAATGTTGATCTTATTTATTGCAATACATTCTCCTTACCAAACTAACCACATTTATATTAAAAAAGCATTTATTATTTCATATTGTTTGCTAGAAATATTATTTTTAATTTTAAAGTATGAGCATCAACTTTTACAGGCATTAAAAATTGAATTGAAGTAAATTTCTCAATAAGACAAGAGCCCTTACAACGCGCATGTGAAACTGCATAGAGGAATGGAAATGGAACAGAAGACGTGATCATGCACGATTAGACTAAGGAATAATAAACTAAATACAAAACACTTCAAATTTCTAACTGTTTATGATTATTATTTTTTCTTATAGGGTAAATTAAGTTAATAAAGCATATTTTGGGAAAATATTGGCTTATTAAACATCAGTTTTACTAACTTTTTATCAAGACAGTGTAGAAACACTCAACAATAATGTAAAGTGATAGTGAATGAAGCCAACCTGAAAGGATAGTTAAATTAGGCCTAGATATAAACAAACACACTTCTCTATTTCTTATTACACTTTTACACTTCCCACTTTTTCACACTTCCACAGTTGCACATTGTTTTGACTTTTCGGAAATATTTATTTTTCATATGAAGGGACATTAATGAAAAAATTTAATTCTGAAAATTCAAAATAGTGTACTACTGTGAAAGTTTTGAAGAAGTGATTGAATGATTCTTTATTTGGTTTATAAAAAGAGCCAAGTGGCTCGTACATATATAATCATCCAAGTATTGGTGTGGAGCGAAACCAAATAATGGTAAGTGTAAAAGTGTTTCAAGAAATGAAGAGAAGTGTCTTTTTCTATCCAGCCCTAACCTATCATTTAAGGTTGACTTCCTTCACTATAACTTACCTTAAATTATTGTGCAGTGTTTCTACAATAGTTTATTGTATATTTCCAGGCCTTCATGGAATTATCAATTTAATTTCTTTTTTTTTATAATTGTTAGTGTAATTATAATGTCCTTGAAGACATGAATGAGTGTTGAAACCATTTTAATTATTTTTTTCTATCAGGTGTTATATTATTTTTTAGTCTTGTTATTATTTTTAAATTGTGTTTTTTTAAGTGTTATTTCTAATTTAAAAACAAATATTTTAATTTATTAACTTTTTTATAAAAGTATTTATATTTATAAAAATGAATGTCATTCATATTTTAAGACCATGTGTTTTAGTATATTTTTTAAATCTAAAATTTTAAAGATGTGATGTCTATTTACATTTAAAATAAACAAATATATACTAACATTTAAAAATTATGAATATATTCAAACGCGACTTGGATGAAAAAACCTAAAGCTCGCAAATCCCTAGGAATAATATACATTATTACAGAAACATAATATTTGTTCTGTGCCTTATCAGCTTCCCATTTCACGAAGCTGTGCAGTGATGGAGATAGGAGCCTGACGGGGAAGAGACCAAGAGGAAGACCTAGGAATAAGTGGAAAGATGACGTGGAGGAAGTCCTCAAGTAGGAAGGGATGCCAAATGTGCCACTCAAAACACACCAAATGACTCATAGCTTCATTGCTGTAATCCGGCTGCATTATTTGGAAGGTCTCCACTACAGATTTTTCCGGGTAAGATGCAGAATTTGATGTTCCCTTTCTGCTCGAGTTTTCTGTCGAAAGTAAAATCACAACTGCGACTGTGTTCATTGTCAAATAAATGTAACACAGCCACTGGTCTAAAAAGAATAATGCCAATTATTATACTGACAGATGAAGGTCACAGCTCGCCACACCAGCACACACATCCTCATGCTGCGCTCTGTTTTCATTTTACAGAACCGGTCTTGAAACCCCCTCATATGAGCACCTACTGAGATTTCAAACATGTTATGGTTACTTTGTATTTGATTATCTTTATTTACAATTAATGTTACAGCAAACTTTGAGCCTACCTCCTGTGTAGTAGCCCTGGGCATAGGCAATGCGGCCAAGAAGCCATACAGCTCCACCCACCGCTGACACTATGGGCCACTCTAGTCCTCCCAGTAACAGAAGCGTGAGAAACTGGGGGTAGTTCTCAAGACTAAAACAAGTGAACATTTTCATTAAAAATTATTATATTGACAGTGTCTTTCAAGCTATTATCAATACCTATAAAATAACAATAGTAATTCAATAAAATAGTATCAATTTTGGGCAAAGAAAAATATGTTTATTTTCTAAAAGATCCATCATGTAACTTTACCAAATATGTAAAAAAACATTTTTTTTTTACTTAGCAAAGAGTTTGTTTTGAGTAAGTAGTTAAAGGAATGCCTATTTACATGCAGTTTTTCAAATAACAAAGAAAAGATGTTAAAGAAACTATCAGTAGATTCTTTTAGAATTATTTTTCTCCCTAGAAAAAATGGTAATAATTTTGTGTAGTGGTTTAAACATATATCCATAATTGTGATGTAAAAATCACCTAGTTGCTGTATTTTATAACCAATACGCCAAAGCCATTTCCAAAAATATTGAGTCATTACAGCATTTGAGTGTTTTAAAAAAAACCTTTGCTCGGTTATTGCAAAGGGAATGAACCTGAACTGTGATCTCAATTATTATCAAAAAATAAGGCATATTAATTGAAAGAACAAATATGCCTATTGACTTAACATTTAATCATATCGATCTTATGAATGACCTATAAATAGTTTTTAAGGTTTAATCATGTTTATTTTAATTAAGTGTTTCAAAGATATACCACTTGTGTCCCAGTTAAATATTCATAATTTTGATATTACTTAAATAAGTTCTTACCTGTTTAAGTGGCCACATGGCCTAATGCGCTACTCTAGCAGTAGACTAGACTGCCATGACAGGGATGTCATGGTTTGAACCTCAATCGGGTGTAATGAGGGTGGTTTTGCCAAAATGTTTTCCGATTTTCCCTTCATGCAAACGCGGGTACACTTTCTATAAATATAACCTTCTCATCCCTAAAACCATTAGTGTAATTAATACATAGGTGTGTAACCCAAACAGGTAGAAGGAGATAGTGCTAAAAACTTAGCAAAAAAAAGAATATATGGATAGTGAGATTGCTTGGTCTACAGTGAATACACAATTTAAAATGATGTTTTCTATAAAATATACTCTCAGTGTGTATGTTGTAAAATAAATTCCACTCAGGAGAATGACTCATTCAGCTGAAATGTTATATAATTTACTATTTATAATGTTTAAATTACATTGTTTTAAGTTTTTTTTATAGCTGCACATTTAATATTTGTTCGGGCTATGTAACAAGTTACATGTAAAAGTTCAAACAAATGAGGTAGCACTCATCCTCTGCTCTGTGCACATGTGCACTGACCTCCTCTCTCTAACACACCACTTCAAGGACTGAATGGAGGTGTGATTCAACTCTATGCTCAAGAAGAAAGCCACACCCAAGAAAAACAACGAAGGCGACTCCACGCATCTAGTTATAATTTCCTCTGCCTGGACTATTCCAGAACCTTCTACTAGTTCCCAGGGTGTCCACATTAATTTCCCTACGCTGTCTGGCTCTGTCCTTTCCCCCTACTCTCTGTGGACATGTCAGTTCTGTGCTCGCTATATATTGTGATGTTCCCCAAAGTATCGATACTCATTGTACCATAGGCTTGCAGAAGGTGATAGCTGCCAATTAAGCTAAGGGTTAATTTAGTTCATCAAAATTCTCTTTCGGATAAATAGGTATGGATCTCATCAAAACTGTTGATTCGGACTTGTAATTTTAAATTGTCTCTTATGGGAAGGGTTTGTTGGGTATCAACACGGTTAATCTGTAACCATAACACGTTTTAGTTTTAATTTAATGCTATGGGGAAACTTGTTTTTTGTTCAAATGTGAACTTGCTTTCTATTTTTGCCACCAGGCGTCTAACCTTGGGTTGCACTCTTACTCCGCTCTGATCAAATTTGTTTGGGTTTGTTGGGAAACATATTTTAGGGAAATTAACTTTGATTGCGGATAAATTATCCTTTATATATGTGTGTGAGAAATGCACCTTGATTGTTGACATTGTGCATGTAACCAGAGTTACCTTGGCTGTATTAAGCGGTTAAAAGGGAAGCAGGCCGCCTTAAAATTGTATGGTTTTTTCTGACTCTTTGGGATTATTTGTTAGACAGGGGTGAGCTAGTTTTGTATTAATATATTCATCATTGAAGCTTTAGTCAAAATATATATATTTGTAACGTAATGTCCCTGCTGAGTATTAATATATTTGGCTCTGCAAACTTCATATATTGTTTGAATCTCACTATTTACTAGTAATGTTTTTGGCATTGTACACTTTATTCAATTTATTTATTTTTGGGAGCTTCATTCAGCGTCAAAGTCCTCAACCTTGTGTACACTGGTCAGAGTTAAGACATTTTTGATTTTCATGGCTCAATATTGAAGTCTTTCACTTTAAACATGCTAGTCAATTTCATATTCATGAAATATTATGTTTAATATTAAGTTTTCTGATTTTGGCATTCTAGCCACTTCTCATATTTATGAAATATTACGTTTAATACTAAAGTTTCTGGTTTAAACATTTTAGTCAATTTCATATCCATGACATTTATGTTTAGTAATAAAGTTTCTGGTTTAAACATTTTAGTCAATTTCGTATTCATGAAATATTATGTTTAATAATAATGTTCATAATTTGGGCATTCTAGCCAATTCTCATATTTGTGAGCTATTACGTTTAATACTAAAGTCTCTGGCTTTAAACATTCTAGTCAATTTCATTTTCATGAAATATTATATTAATATTATGGTTTCTGATTAGGACATTCTAGTCAATTTTAACATCCATGGAACATTATGCTTAATATTAAAGTCTCTGACTTTAAACGTTCCAGTCGATTCACATATCTTGTGATATGTTATGTTTATATCAGAGTCTTAGACTTTGCACACATTAACCTATGTTATTATATTAATAATTTGTCAATCAATGTACATCAACTATATTTTGTGTCCAATAAAATATACTGTTATTCTCTTGTAACTCCTTGACTATTATTTCTCAGAAAAAAGGTGGTTAAAACTATACGCATATTAACTAATTACACTAATGTGTTGGTGATTCAAACCCAGATCTCCTTGTTATTGGCAGTCTAGTCTATTTAAAAGTGGTGCTTTAGACCAGGGCACTCCAAACTTTTTGCTATGCAGGCCACAAAATTTATTTTACACATTTTTGCAAGTCAAAGTAATTTTCACCTGTTCTTCAAGTAGCATTATTTTTGCCCTGAATGTCTTGAGATGCGCAAATAGATCATAAACCAAATTTGTTTCAACATGCGAATTTAGATTCAAGTCATATAGCCGGTCACGTCTATAAAAAAAAATCAATTTTTCAAAGCCAGTCAGTGTTTGATAAAAGTGATGACGTTGATTCTTCTCTGTGAGAAATGAATCAATTTAAATGTAATAAATTATATTTATAATAATTAGTCAATATAATTACTTTTTTTTTAAATGAGGTAACATCTTTCGGAACATTCCTATAATAACTCTCTTCCGAGAGATTTGGAACTACCTAAGACTCATCAGTCAAGCCGTTCTGTTGTCGGTATAAGGAATGGCTCCTGCGACTGAAGATTAGGGTTTGCAATTCCGAAAGCACTATGGCTTGGTGTCATGAGGGGAAGCACACAGGTGGACAGAAACTAGACATTTCAAATAAACTGTGTGGTTAATAAATAACGAAGAGAAACAATTAATTTGATTTTTGATAAAATCTTGGAACGGGCCGGATAACCATTTTTTCAAACTTTATAAGGATTAAGAAAATATTTTTAGTAAAGTAAAAAATGGATTTCATTAATATCATAAAAGTATGAAATAAAAATCATAGCTTGAATACTTACGTATTTTGATGTGCTCTCTGTATACAGTTGAATTGGACATTATCTGGGCTGTACATTGTGGGATATTGGATGTTATACTTCTTACGAGCCTTTCCAACCTTGATTGATAAAACAAAAACACTACTGAAAATATGAAAAATATAGGTGTATAAAGCTGTGAAATGTCAAATTAAAAGCCCAAATCTACTTCAATTCAACTGTTATACCCACAATAACCTTTACATCTTTGTAAAACTTTAATAATAGTTATGAAAATAATTTTAATCTCATTAACATAAAATAATACTGAGCTATGTTCTTTTCTCTAAAACTCTTATCTTCATAGCTTAATTACTTTATGGCTTTAGAAGCTCTAAAGTTAAGTGCTGCACTTAAAAACATAGACCACCTATCCTTACCCTGAGATGTCCAGTCCACCTCATTACACCCTTAACCTGAATGCATTTAGTGAATAATTTAAAAATTAAAACTAGTATTATGGGACAATAAAAACCCTTTCTTTGACTTCAACTTTTCTTTGCACTATCAAGCCTTGCTCCACAATTGAAAAGTAACCTTCCCACACCTTTAATGGAAAATGTATTTTATTTAATATTCAGAAATGTATTTAATCATAAATGTTTAAAAAAAGCTTACTTAGGTGCCCAAACTAGCTAAAGTAATATGCGATACTAAAACCATATTTGACGGCCATAAAAGTTACTACTCAAGTAAGTATAGTTTGTGACTGTCATATAATGTTCTTCCTAGTGTGTTGTACTATTTATAAGGCCTATAGGTAGAATTTGAAATACAGTTTTGGTAAGATACATATTACTTTCACATATTTATACATAAACTCATGTGATCAGCATATTTTATCTAACAATACCCATTAAATAATATAGGAAAATGTTGTCAATTTTTACTCGAAAAATAAATCTGTAATTTGTATTTTATGAATTGTTATTCAGTGTTCTTACTGACACGTTTGAATGATTGCTCATCCTTGCCTTCCTCTAAGTAAAATGAAAATGCACTCTGGATAGTTCTAGTTCAACAAAAAAAAATTCACAGCCAATAGCAATGCAAATTTTAGAAAACTTATGGGTATAGTCAAAAAATTTAAACCTAAGCCTATGCGTACTTCCAAATTAGTGATAAGGGTTTCAGGTGGTATGCTATATACCACTAAGCTTCATTAACACATTAAATACTGACTGTGTGTGTGTGTGCATGTGTTGTGTGCATGTGTGTGTGTGCATGTGCGTGCATGATGCATGTGTGTGGCATGTGTGCATATGTGTGTTGCATGCTGCATTGTGTGTGCATGGTGCATGTGTGATTGTGTTTGGTTGTTGTTGTGCAGTTATTTTTGTAATTAAGTATTTTTAATTATATTTTAGATTTATAGAGTAGCCAAATTGTTCATAGTTTTTTAATTGTTAGTCATATTCCTTGAAATGCAAATGTGAGTCATCAGTACACTGGAAGTAATGGAAACTATGTGTACACATGTGCATTTTTGATATTTTATTTATTTTTGGTATAAATCTACACAACATAAAAAATATATATATTATGTATATAAAAAAAATCTAGTTCTAAAAATGCATAAAACATGGTTCTTAACAAATTTGTAGAAAACCACTGCAGACCTCACAATTTGTAAATTGTATTAGTTCTTGCAGATGAATGGACTTTTACAAAACCTCCTTTCTTTCTGTCACAACTTTGTTTAGCTTACCACTAAGACTTTATTAAAATTCCTAGTTGATCATTTATACTTTACAAGATAGCAGGTATTTTTGTCCTTATTTAAGAACTGAAAGAGGTATGTTATTAAGGCCCACGCTCATTGAGAACCAGTAAAATTTTTGTATTGTATATTCTGAGTTTTACATTTCTGCGAGGCTATTATGACCATTCGACACAAAGTTAGTTGCTATTGCTAGTTAGCTTCACTTTAGAGGAAAATATAGCATTTGGGTTACTATGACAACCACACTTTATATAGCCCACTAGTTTTAGCTCCGAATTTGCTTCTAGCGTCAGCGCACAGAATAAAATCAGTTTGTGTCGACAGTTGGCAACACTTTTCCAAAGAATATTACCTTTTAAGAAGTTACAGGTTAGAAATTAGGTACATTTATTTCAGGAATGCTGGTATTCATGACTGAACATTATTCATATATGTTTATTTTCCCAAACAGCTGATACTCAGTCACATTATTTGCAAGAAATATTTAACCTAGATTAATCTAATAAATCTCTTGCATAATTTTGTTTGCTTATGGTTTGAAATGAAAAAATACTAGCCCTACATTATTCAATACACACAACATATTTTAGTCAAAAAATCATAATGTGAACTATAAATTCAAATACACATGAGAATATTAATAAATTAGTATTAGAAAATTGCCAATAAAGAAACTTTTTTGTAATATGTATGCTTTATGAGCCAATGCTTTATTCTTCATATATTTGTGTTGATATTGGAACAAGTGTGTTTTATTTCATTAATTAAAAATAATTTCAACAGTTTATAATGTAAACTTCTCCTAATATTTTGGCCTATTTTAATTTAAAATAACTTTATTTTATAACTAAAAAAATATATGCCTTATAAAACATCTCAAAAACAACACTTATCAAACAGTAAATTAATATTTTGTATTTTGGCTTTCTTATTAGGCATATTTTAAAACCGTTCTCGATTTTGTCAAGTCAAAAAGTGAATGTTTAAAGATATAGGCCTACAGTAAGATGTTTTAAATTTTATTTTGTTTGATTGAGTTGAGGTTAGATAAAGAAAATTTCCTGTCTATGCGGTACTCAACTTGAACATACATAGGCCTGCTTTGTTAATTTACAATATCAAAAAGGTTCTCACGTTTAAGATTCAATCAAGTATGTTGTGTAAAGATCTTAGAAAATAAAACTAGTTATTTAAAGTTGATGAAAGCATTCAAGAACTCCCAAAAAATGTGTTTAAACTGAATATTTTCGACAACTTAATGTCAAAACAATGGGCAATTATACCTAGTAGTACTATTCAAGTTAACAAAAAAAGTGAACGAGAGAGTGGTTTGGATGGTTAAAAATAATAAAATGCATATTTTATTTAAAGAGAATTCTTGAGACATTAGGTAAGTGATTAAGAATATAAGGATATTATATTTCTTTATTATGAGTTGTTTGCCATTTATTCACTTCAGTATAACTAGGTCTAGCTAAATTTAGTAAGCCTTTTATGATTTAAAAACCTAGGGTTAAAACAAACCGCATGTAAACATTAAGGTAGGGCCTATTTAAGTTATTTCCAGTCTTGGATACAATATTTCATAGGCCTACAACTAACATTAATGTGGATAGTAATTACTACTGTATGTATGATTCAGTTTAAATATGATTACATTATTAAAGTTTTGCTGAAGCATCTTAAGCAGATTAGGCCTATCTTTGTATTACCTTGTCAACTGCATTAACATTGTGTTAATGGTGAATAGTATTGGAATTTGAGAGTGTTATGTTTCAAAGAAAATATTCTTTTAAGATTAAGTGTAAGCGTACTATCCCCAGTCTTGGCCTACATTATGATATAGGCCTATTTAAAGTTAAGAGTATGTGAAAAACATACAAAAACGTTGAGATTATTACATTGGGCTAATGTGATGGCAAGTTTAAATTATGTAACACAACCCACTTAATAAATTACAAAAACTATCAAACATAGCCTCATAACGCAACCTAAAAGACAAGTAAAATGTCTAAGCAACTTAGTGTCACGTTACTAGGAACATATTTATGCTCGCAAAGTGGTCGGTCATAGTAACTTTTGACGCAAAGTCTACCATCTCTCTGCTAACAGTCGTGAATTTGTTTTGTGCGTGGTCATAATAGCCCTGATGGACAGCAGGCGAGATGTCAACTTACCAGACCGAGTAATAGCATGCAATTCCCAACTGTATACTTTTCCTAATTTTCAATCTAATATTGTTATTGCTAGTTAAAATTATTCATAAATATGTACGTAAACTTATTAGCCCTGTCAAATGATATGTTGCTCAAAGTAATCTCTAAATTATCATCCTCGATCTATGTTTTCGTGTGACCATATACTTAAATCTTTTCAGAGTTCACTACTAAACCTATATACTTATTAGCCTCTATTGATTTTTTTACATTACTTGTAACTGCTTACTTACTATTTCCCAACAAAGCTAAATAATTTGCATATCTTAATAGCGGCATTGTACCATTTACTATCAAACCTTCCCTACTATCTTGCATTACCCTAATAGCATGTTCTAATTATTATTAGTAATAATCAATCAGGGTTCATGTAATTAATGTTTCAGGTAGGTTTGACTGTTTGGATAATTGATATTTTATTTATTTGAAATAGGCCAATGGAGAATTATGGGAAGAAAAGATAAATGTTTAAAATTTGCCAACTAGCTTAAAACTTATAAAATAAATTTGCACAGACTGGGCAAATATCCTACATCATTATTTTGTTTATCAAAGAGAAGAAAGATTAAAAACTTGTCTAGTTTTTTATAGACTTTGAGAAACTTTTTTGAGTTAGCTTTAAATAACTGTATGCAATCAACCCCATTTAAAATAATGCAAGGTTTCAAAAATATATTTTATTCGAAAAATACCATAGTCAAAATTTAGAAACAAATTGTTGTTCGAAAACTCACTTGTATAGCTTTCCACATGATCACAAAAGTTGATGATGCTGCAACCAACACAACATAACCATATGAAGATGGCACAGATATAGTAGCTATAATTCTGAAACAAGAGAAAAAAAAGAGCTTAATGAGACATCCATCAACACAAAGAAACAATGATTGATAACAGATCACATTTTTTTAGTATTGTGTCCCACTAGCCATTTGGATTATACACTACTATATTATAAACCCTTAAATTATCAATTAATGTTGGGTTACTTTACAATGAGGCTTGCCACATAAATAATATGTAAATGAATAGTGGCTGTTTATAATATAACGTAGTGATTAAAGTCTGACTCAAATCAATTGTTATCCACTTCAATGGTTGAATGGACTAAGGCATCACTCTTGCAATATACTGGACTGCCAATTACTGGGAGATCGCAGTTTGAAACCTAATCAGGTATGTTGAGGATGGTTTTACCCTAAATGGTTTTTTCCTCCCTCCACACAAATGTGTTTACACTTCTTCTAAATTCAACCTGCCTAATTTCAAACATTTCAACATAGCTAGTATATTTATGTGTACCCCAAATGGGTATTAAGATGCGGGACTTAAAAAATTGTTTTTTTTTAATTTGATAAGTTGGACTAACCTATTTGCTCTAAGAAATAATGTCCCTAAGAATACTTATTTTAAGGGTGCATTTCTTTAATACACATAATTATTTCGGAACATAAAATTAACAAGCCTAAGTATTGCTTGTACAATTGAATAAAATATTATTTATTCTTCCTTTGATTATTTTATTACTATAACGACTACTGTGTAAAAAGTCAAAATTATATTAACTTTATGAATTGGGCACTGTTTACTATGTTTTGGTTGTGAATCTGAACAATGAAAGTAATGTGTTTCAACTTTGTGTGCATTTTATTATATACACAGTGCACTTAACTATTTTGAACCCACAAACAATAATGGAACCCTTTATTCAAAAATATGTATTGTAGTTCAAGAATGATCAAAAATCAAATCTGGCGGTGTCTTTGCCATTATTATCAAGGCAGACTGGACCCAAAAGGAGTTTAAAGCTTGATCACAACCACGGCACACTGCTGAGATGAAATTTCTGTTGTAGGCATCTGCTTTTTTATAAAATCAAATAGTGCATTGTCAATTACAGTGAAGTGCGCCACAACGCAAGGAAGAAGGTTTCTAGAGAATAATGTTTTACTTTCACCGCATCACACCCGTTTGTGTGAGGGTAGCTATGGAAGGAATGTGCTTTAGTGTCATTCCAACACCAATGGGGTGAATTGGTTTAGTTGAAAAAGAACCTAATAATACAGGACCTACTTATAAATTTCTAAGCAATAAAATATATATTTTTACTTTATTTTAATATTTGAGTTCCAGTGTGTGTATCCACTACATTTTAAGTTCTGTTCTAAAAGAGCATTTGCTGTACATAAAATTGTTAGTGCATGTGGAAGAGTATTTTCGTTTAGATAAGAAAAGTATAGTTAACCATTTACAATAATATAGTATGTTGTGAAAGGAAGTGAGATGTAGTCGTTGCAAAATATTACTGTATAATATATGTAAAGCTTTGATTGTCTAATGACACAAAATTTTTAACAAAATTTGCAGGCTTTTTGGGGAGAAAAAAATAGGCCAAAAAAGGTATGGTGCAATACTTAGGTTTCATTTTCAAAAGATGGTTTTACCATATATGTAAGTGTCCTAAAGTGGAACAAGTAGACCTGTTTCATTGGCCACATGGACTAAAGGCCCTGACACAGACTCCGTATCCGTAGGTCCGTGGTCCGTAGTCCGTGGTCCGTAAGAAATCGATGCTACTATATCAGATTGCTCTGGCCACAGAGTCCTTATCCGTAAGTCCTTACTCCGTAGAAGTTGCCCAACTTTAACTTTCTACGGACTCGTTTATACGGACTACCAATCACAGCCAAGTAAATATGCGCATGCGCCTTGAAATAAAGAAAGAATATCGTGATAGAATCCGTCGCTATGGAAACATATACAAAATGAAAATATGGCTACACGCGGACCTATTTCAGAAACATTTTAAAAAATCTAAACACTCCGGGAAGAGCGGCTTCTAGGAAAGTGTTTTCTGAGAAATATCAAGTTCTCAGAAATATTGACTTTGCTGTTGTAGGTTCAACACCCCTATTATTTGGTTTATATTCCATTTACTAGCGTCATTACCTTTTTCTAATTGATAAATATGGATAATAGTGATTTTGAAATGGATTCTCTTCTTATTGATTGTGTTCGGCAAAGGCCTCTTTTGTTTAGTAAAAAACTTAAAGAGTTTAAAGACGCTTTAAGAAAGGAAATTGCCTGGCTAAGTATTTCAGAAATCATCGGGATACCAGGTAACTTTTTGGCTACAAGTAGGCCTACTTTTACTTTGAAAGCCAAACCACTTTTTTTAAATGTTGCATTTATTTATGAAAACGAGGGGGAAAAAATATATGCATAAATAGTTACTACTCGTATTTTTTTTTATCAGGGTGACTCCTTTTTTAGGCAGTTAGAAAATCCACCCGAGTTAGAAAAATATTTGTAATAGTGTAACCCAAACCTCTCTGTTTTTTAAGCCCAGTCCTTTATAGGCACTCATAGAAAATTCATCTGAACTAGAGACATGTTAGTACTTCTGTAATACAAACCATTCTTTTTTTCTTAGCACGTCTTACTACCTATTCAGGTGATAGGCCTGTATACAAATTACTAATGGGTTAGAGATCAGAAGGGTTGAGTTCAGAGGAAGGAATCAGGAAGGTTGAATTCTGAAGAAGTGCACCTGCGTTTGTCTACAGTGAGAGTGGAAAACCCACCCTCACTGCACCCGACCAAATTTAAACGGCGATTTCCCCGTCTTCAGGCTCTACATGCATAATGTATCTGTTCATATATTTTACTATGCCTAGTCCTTTTTTAGACAATTAGAAAATCCACCTGAGCTAGGAACATGTTCGCATGAGTGAAATCTAAACCACTCTAGCCAGATTGTGTGGCATTCTTCCCCCTGGTGTACATTGGCACATGTAATTAATATTGAAATAGGACTTGCAAGTTTGTGATAGCCGCAAAGGCCAGCACCACTCATAGGGGCTACCTAATATGTCAGGCAAAGCCCAAAGTTGTTTTTTTAAATAATTCTGCTTTTTTAGCACATAGAAGTATCTTGTCAAATACCCGCCTCGGTGGTGTAGTTATTTAACGCACTAGATTTGTGTTGATCTTTACTGCCGAAGATGGGGAGATCGAGGTTCGAATCTCATTCAGGTGAACTGGGGGGTTTCCTAGATAGTTTTCTACTCTCCCTCCATGCAAATGTGGGTTCACTTCCTCTAAATTCAACCTTCCCAATTCACAACCCATTAGCAAAATTAATACTTAAATGTACAACCCAAACGGGTAGTAAGACACAGTGACAAATTAATTATTAATCTTTTCAAATATCCCAAATGTAGTCTTTATTTTTTTTTTATCACACTGTCCTACTTGTTCAGGCATATATGTATATAGATAATTACTCTAATGGGATAGGGACGAGGACGAAAGCATTTTAGAGGTAATTACCCACATTTACATGGAAGGAAAGTGGGAAACCATTTTGAAAAACCCCACCTTCAGTAGAGCCAACTAGGATTCAAACCCCGATCTCGTCTTCAGCAGGCCAATACAACACGAAAATGATGCTTTATACCATTCCGTTTCTGAACCCGGTTGGATTCTTCTAGTGTATTTTTGAGAATAATTTAGGACTATTGAAAAGTGTATAAATAATTGTAAAAAGTTAATATATCGTTTAAAAAAATATTTGTGCAGCTAAAGAATGTAAGTTATAAACTGGACTCGACTTAGAGAATATTTTGGCAGACAAGTTTTCTCAACAAAGTTGTTTTTGGTTTCTTTGATCAGCTGACTGCTTGACGCGCGCTCTGTGCTGTAAACTATTTTCTTTCGAATTTTTTGATTGGATGAAGTCTCATACTACCTCATTGGTTGAAACGGTCACGTGATTACGGATACGGAGACTGTGATCGCGTGTAGAATTTCTTATGGACCTGGAGCACGGAGTACGGACCACGGACCTACGGATACGGAGTCTGTGTCTGGGCCTTAAGACATCACTCTCATGTTTAACTATAATGTCGATGATAGAGATATAGAGCCTTGAATCTTGGTTGGGTGGTATTATCAAAATGGTTTTCAATCCTCCCTCCACGCAAATGCGTGTAGGCCTACACTTACTCTAAATTCAACCTTCCTTATCTCTAACTCATTAACATATTTAGTATATATGAGTATAACCTGAAAAGGTACAAAGACATAAGAAGTGATGGTACTAAAACAAACTAGATTTAACTCACACCCATTATGATTTTGCTGAAATTAAGTTAATTCATCAATATGAATATGACTTATACTTTTAACTAACGCTTTTTAATTTACCCCTTTTGTTATCAATAAAAACTAACTTACTGGCTCATGATTGCTAGAAAAGTTTTCAGACGACAAACTTGTATGTAGTCTTAAGAACAGTAGTTTTCAATTAGTAATCCGTGGAAGCCACGAAAACGAAACAGATGCAAGTCACTTATCTGATTTTTCGAGGATCTGCAAGTCACGCATCGTAAACTAAATGAGTGAACACAGGTTGGTGAAGATATAAGACAAAGTTCAGAATTCAGATTCAAAGGAGCCTCATGATGAAATGTTGAACTATTTAAATGAACTGCTCAGTTAAGTGATGAATCACTTTGAATTCGAACTGTTCCCAGCAATGAACTGCTCTGCTCTCTAGTCTTGCAGAGGGGCATTTGTTAAAATAATTATATAAGTTGACATTAGCGTGAATTGAGTTATCATTTCAGGTTTTATCTCCCAACAGTTACAATAGTTCTCATTTTATGGCTTTCATAAATAAATGTGTAGTTTTATGTATTTAATGGTAATTGTACATTCTTAATGTATGCCTATACAGTTATGGATATTTTTGTGTGTGTGATAAACAATAATTGAAAATTATAATTGTACAGTGGTTGAAATAAACGTTAGAAAAAAATGAGCTCATATGTGAGAGAATAGGGATAGTAATTTTTAATAACGTTCATATTTGATTTAGTAAGGTGTAATTAAAGACAAAATCATATCTTATTTAATTTGTTCCCTTCTCTTTATATGCCAGTAGCTCTTCTATGACATGTTTAGGTGTTATTATTAACATTAATAATAACACTGAAATGTCATCATGGACGATGCTACTATCAAATAAAAAGGTAATAAATCAAAGTAGGTATAATTTTGTCAATAATAGTAGTAGTAGAAAATTCTCATGCAGCTTCGTCGACCAAGGCTAGAGTCAAAGATATACTGGGTACTGGCATGGCTATTCTTTAGTTACAGTGATCACAGACATTGAAGCCAAATGGCGTTAGTGTCATTGCGGAATAGCGCACGCGCAATTAAAATTTTGAAGAGAAGTTTGAACCTCCAAGTTTACATTTTACGTTATACACTAATTTTTTAACCCGAATGTGATAACTAGAGAATAAAAATAATAGCCCACAACAAATGATAATATACTAATGACAATTAGCCATTTACTCATCGATGTAAAATGATTTAGATTTGGAATACAGTATCACACGCTTTTATTTGTTTGGTAAAATTTGATCATATACACATGGCTATAAATTATTATTTAAAAAATATATTGATGTATGAGAGCAGTAAGGCTTCAATTAATCCTACCATCTAGCTAATGACATCTAGGGATTTTTGATTTAATCTTGATGAGTAGAATCTAGGGTAATTTGTTTGAATACAAAAATTAGAGTCTTCCTTCAATAAAGGGATAAGGCAGAATGCAAGAATGAAATAAGAATGAGAAGTGTGATTTTTGAATAAATTTAAAATATATAAATTTACATTCGAGAGTGTGAGTGGCGTTAATTAGCTATCTTGTAAGGTGCGTTTTTACAGAAGTCTCAATACCCAGGCAAATCAATACCATTCTCTTTTCACTTTTACTCATTTCGAACCTGCACACAATCTATAAAGTTTAAATATCGTATTATTATTATTTTAAAAATGAGATTTACACATAGTACTTTGGTACTTAGTCTTTACAACAGACCCAGGTTTGCTTTCCGCCTTCAAGTAAACATTTTTCAAATACTATATTTGACTTAAGTGCCAAGACAATTATTGATAGTATCAACCCTAAATATTATTTAATTAAATTACTGTAGTTAGATTACTTGCAGCAACATATCGATTGTTACTACCAAGCTGTAGTACAGTCATATTAAGAGAGTTTAACATGCTAGGATGTTATCAGTTTCAGTCCTCTATGAATAATTTAATTTTTTTGTGGCAAGTACCGTAAAAAAAACAAATAGTGTTACTTTTTAATGTGATATTTTCGAATGTAAATCATATAATTTTAGTTTCTATCGATTCCCCATATCTTTATTATTGTATTGATACAAAAAATTATCATCTTTTAAAAAATATTTAACCAAAAAAGTGAATATGTATGGATAAGGCTTGTTGAGCCTCGTCCATTTCTTACTTAACATTTTAACCTTTCATGTGGAAATAAATTCAAATAAACAACTTTTCATTTAGGCCCTTCATCTGGATTATTATTCTATTGAGATGTCTGAATATGAATATTACAAAATCAAATAATATTAATTATGCAGAAACATGACAATAGTATAATTTGGTTTGCCGTTTACTTGCAAGTATAAATGGTAATAGAAATGTCTTGATGATTTCCTGTTTTGGTTGGTGAGGCTATACCGCAGTCTTGGCTTTATTTACTAATATTTTCCTCTTTGCAATCCACTAGGTGGCGTAGTTTTCAATATTATGTCTTTGTGAATAGATTCTAATATGTCTAATATTCTGATATTCATTATATGAGACTATTTTGTTATTGTTTGTCCTTTGAGGATTGTCAGTTAGGGTAACTTAACTTAAAAGTGTATTTGCTGGATCGCATTTCTAATTGGCAATTTTTACCGGGATCTTTAATTTGATGATTAATTTGTTACTATGGCAGCACTAATTGAGATGAATTTGAAGGTCAATTTAGAATAGATTGTTTAATGTGTTTTGAGTCGCTATTTATGGGCGAGAGTATTGTATTATGTCAGAAATTACCTTTGACCACTTGCCTCAGTGTATGGTGCCTTTTGGGCCAATTAAACGATTGTTTGCCTCTTATATTATTTCGAACGCCTAACGCTTTATGTTATCTGACTCTCTCATTGAGTTATATGTAATTTGTTATTTAAATAAAAATAACTCTCTTGTTACCATCCCCGACTGTTATTTCAGTGTGGTGTTAAAAGGGGGGGGGAGGTTACACTTTGACCTATTACATTATTAACAATACCAGTACATTTAGTTCGTTTTAATTTTACAGCTTGCGTAATTTTAGAACCAGTAAATGCCCCCTTTTTGATGTCAAGTAAATGGTCAGCAGCATTAAATGCTAAATTTTGTTCGGAAAAGAACGCTGCAAGTATAATTTCAGCCACGTGTGCCAATTTGTCATTGGAGCTAAGTTCATGTGGTTTAATAAACTTCCAAATTATCTTAGCATTTTAAATAAACCCCTTTTATCTTTTGCGCGTGATTAGAACTTAAACTGTATTTTTTAATTACGCCTAACACCGATACAAAAGCTACATTGCATATCCTACATTAACACTTTGAAGAATCATTCGGTTCTGGACGCAACCAATTTTTAAATTCTGGTACAGTATCCCATGATTTCCTAAACTTCTGTACTAGCAATTTTTTTTAAGGAATGACTGTCTAGCTTTGCTTTTTTAGTAATATTAGATACTTCTTCTATATCACTATCAGAATCCATTTTGCACGCAAAAACTCGCAACTTTTAAGCACAATAAAAAATATACAAACAACATACACGTAAGGACTGAATTAAAACGCTACCATGGAAGCTCAAATACGAAATATTATGTTGTTAAGTATCGCCAGTCTCGCTGAGAACTAAAGGGTATTTGCCGATTGGTAGTGATGGCAACACATATGCTTTTTTATGAATGAACAATGTTCCTTTCTGGAATGTCAGATACCTATAGTGCTATTTTCCAAAGATATTCCTGAGAAGATACTATAATTTTCAAGCCTAACGCTATTTAGCAGATTGTTTCTAAAACAAGACAGTAATATTTAGATTGAACAACAGTATAAAAAACTTTTGTGAATAATTTTGGAGAGTATATTGATATAGAAGCAATATTATTATCCAGAAGGGACTCTTTGGCATACACGTCATTATAAATATAATGTTAATTGTTTGGTCAAATACAAACATTTTAATTTCTATATTAGAGCTCGTACAAGATTTATATTAAACTTAAATAAATGTATGACGGTAATGATTGGATTAATAACAAATACCATCTTTGAGGAATAAGACTATACAGTATTACATTTGGTTTTAATTTGATTGAGAGAGAGAATTAATTATTTTTAGTTGTGCGTAAGTAGACATGGTGAGGTCCTACCTGCTACTGAAGATCTGGTGGAGCAGTAACCCAAGTAGGCCTACCTGGGGTTGAAATGGGATGAACTTGATGGATTCTGATCAGACGCACAGTTACAGAAGTTAGGATGAGAATGAGGTTATTTAATTTAATGAAAGAGAGTACAATAAAAGAAAATAAACTGAGAGGTTGAGCCGCGGTGGTGACGCACGTCCAACTTTGAGGAAAACACTTTGCGAACTAAAAAGGAAACGCGCGTAAAAACACGAGAGAGCAATTGTACCACCCTTACAAAACATAATTAATGAAAGAAAGTGCGGTAAACAGAAAATGTGATAATTATATAAATTAATAATTAATGATTATAAGAAATATTTAATTAAGTAAACAATAATGAAATGTATAATAAATAATGAACTATAAAGAAATAAATACTAAACAACATTGGAAACAGTAAGGTCTGCTTATTTATCACATTAATATTTGCCGGTTACTGTATATGTGTGGGCTTACAAAGCAAATTAGTGAGAAATGTGTTTGAATACGGGTAGTTTTATGGTAATTGATATTCTAACTAATGGTAACTAATATCTGGAGTAATGGGATAAGTGGGAGATAAGGAAGCCAGTACTCAAGTAGCAACCCTTTATCACCGTCATATTGTTTAGTGAAATATGAAATCAAAGGGAAAATGTTGATAGGGTGTATTTAACTAGCAGCGCGAACTAGAACACTTTCACAATCGACGAGCACAACTTAATACTTTCATTTAAACTACAATAACTTACTGAAGTTTTAGAATGAGTTACTTAATTTATTTTGAGCACATACCTGGGCCCATAACCTGTAGTAATTCAAAGAATAATTATATCGTAAGAACTTATCTAATCAGTTTATTGATACATTTTTTCAGGCATAGCAACGTGAGTAACAATGATAAACAAAATCATAGAGTAATAAAATGCACATAAGTCTTTGACGAGTGATTAATTGTTCATTGTATAGTCTTATTTCAACATAGGGTCCAGAAGAAATCAAATACAACATAACAAAAAAAATATGAAGAAAGATAAAATAAAAGTGAATAAATTTTTTATCAGAAATAAATTAAAGAATAAAACTGTTACTTTGGAACCCAGGATATTACTTTTGGCGTGATATCTTAATATTAGATCGTACGATTGTACAGTCGGTGAACTTATACACGTAGTATCTAGATCATACAGTTGGCAACGCTCCAATACACAAGCACTAGTGATGCAGAAAACTATCTACAATGCTTTTAGCCTGGGGTATTCATTTCATTCTAGACTATGTAATCTGTGGAGTTCAGTATCTGGACTACTCCCTTATCTATGATCTGGACTGAATCGGCGTGTTTGTAAATAATGAAAAATCAAGTATTATTTACTGGCCTATCTTTGTGTCGTTTATATAAGCATAGCTATTCTAAATTGTTATTGCCTGTTAATTCATACTGCACTCAAAATGAAAAAAAAACCTTGGAGATTGCCATATTATCAAAGAAAAGGAGAATTTCAAAGCAAATTCAAGTTATTTGCTCCAGAAAAGAATCCTAGTGCATATGTCATCAAAGTTCTTCAAACGCCTTTTGACTTTAGAGCGAAAACAATACGTCGATGGTTCTTAAATAAGAAAGAGCAAATTAAAATCTTGGATCAAAGGTACATACCAGAGCGTCACGACATTCTTGGTAGCAACTTGGCCACAGCACACTTCATTGTGTATCGAGGTGGGGCTGTTAAGTTTGTTGGTCGAGATGATTGGATAAGAAAAAATGAGGATGGTGAATTTGATCTTCCAACTAATTATGTACCTGATATGGATGTTGAAGCTATAGATGCTTCAAACACGGAACTTTTATATGAAGGATTTCAAAACATGACAAATCTGAAGAAATTAAAATGGTTGAGTCTCCAAAACTGCCCTCATATAAATGATTGGTGTGTTGATAGAATAAGTGGTGAATACCAGTCCACATTAGAATACCTTGATTTGAGTAATTGTCCAAAATTAACTGAAAGAGGACTGGGTGCTCTATACAGAATGAATAAATTACAAACACTGAAGTTGACCAATAGCAGCAACTCAAGGCACTTTGAATTAGCATGTTTGTTATTAGAAGATCTTCATCCAAATCTTCGTATAGAAGGTGTTACCTATATAAATTTAACTTAGTAATTTCATTGTCATATATATATATTGTCATTTTCACTCAATTCAGAATTGGACTTAAAGACAGTACATTAAATGTATAAAATTGTGGCTCATTAAATTTTCCAAAGTAAATATAAAACCTTTTAATACCAATACAGTAGTAACAGTTTTTCAGGTCAAACAGATACATCTCTTTTCAAATACATTATTTTAGTTGTATAAATACTTTTATAGGCTATTTCACATCCACTATATTGGAGTAACATTCAACTTAAATGTTCTCAACAGGTCCGACACCTTAGTTCATTCGGAAGCTTATCTGTCTGAGCTAAGGGTCCTGGGTTTGATTTCCGGCATTGCCAAAATATCATTGGTGAAATGTGGGTTTACTCTTTCATAGTGATGAATTAATGGCTAAATGAAAAATGTTCACATGATGTAACTTAACCATTCTCCTTGTATTTTCATTGAGTGATAGCTAATCAATCATGTAGCAATGTCAGCATGGTTACTAACATAAGTTTTCACACCAGAGCAATAAGTAACATGCAACTTGCAAAACACAATATTATTTTGACTATCTCTCATACTAAAGCAATAAATAATGGTATGCATCGTACCGCCTCGTCATCATGATATCATTCGACGACAATGATGATGAGGTTCTAATGTGGTGGCATTGAAGAAGAAGTAAAGAAAGAAAATTTTGAATTCATCCTTCATTTAAAGAACTTATATATCATGGCATAAGTATAGTATGCCAACAAACTCTGACTACATCCTAGACAATTCAAGAACAGCTATCGAATGAGTTTAAATAATTTTCCAACACTTTTAAATTTTATCGTGCCACAGATCACTAAATATATTCAAGTAGACTTAACAAGACCCTCTAAACAGTATAAAATTGAGTTAAAATAAAATAAATTATATAACCAAAGCCAACTTGAGTATTGTATGAATAGTGCACAACTAAGCGATAAAAATTATTTTTCAATATACAGTTCATAGCAACAGACACATGCCACTACAAATCGGCAACCTTTTCGGACATGCAATACTGCGTTGCTTCAGTGTGAGACTCACAGCCGAGTTTGATGTAAACAGACCAATATCAATAATTTTGAGTTTTGCCAGTTGCTCTGATGTGAGAACTTCCTATTAAGTTATTATTAGCACCGCATCTTACTACCCGTTCGGGTTATACGCACTTACGCTAATGTGTAATGGTAGGGTGATTGTGAGATGAAATGAAGGACCTACAGTATAACGTGGAATCCGAACCACGGTGGAGGCCTGGCATTCCCCACATTCACAAGATGTCTTGTCAGAGGTGAAGGAAGGGTTTGGAAATCAGATAAATCTGTGCCGGGACTGAGGATTGAACCCCGGCCGCCAGCACAGAAGTCTGACACACCCCTAGACCACCAGGTCACCCCCTATTAAGTTACTTACTTTATAGGCCACATATATTTGTTTATAGTGTGCAGACAACTTCATCAGTTCCTATAGTTTGTTTTGAGTCTGTCCACATCTTGCAAACAATCAAATGGTGTGGTCTCTTCTTATTTTGTAGATTCAGTAAGCTTAGTTTATATTGTAAGCACATCTAGTATAATTAACACCAACTGCCTAAGTTCCATTTTTGTTTTCAAACTTTCAAAATCTTTTTCTCAAGTTTTAACAGTAGGCCTATACTACACAAATCATGATCACACACTATTACATATTTACATTACGTGAACATTAAGTTGGTTGTAATCTAATCATTTGGAATTTATTAAATTCCATAGTTCTACTCTTTATAGTTATGTGTCCTACTGTTCAGTTCATGATCTAAACCTGATTCTTTTCCCATTGTCCTAGTGTATGTCATCATTCAACGTTTCCGCCTATGCAAGTCGTCTGGCACATCTTCTTCCATCCCTTTCGATCTTTCCAAATTTCTTCCTCAGCCACATGTCTCCAGTCCGCTCATTTAGTCTCTATGTCCTGCGCTTGGTCCATCCATCTGGTCCGTGGTCTTCCAATAGGTCTTCTACCCTTCTCTTTGCTTCGTAAGGCTTTCTTAGGCATTCTGTCCTACTCCATTCTCATCACATGACCTAACCACAGTAACCTTTTTCTCTTCAGTGTCCTTTCTAATGATATAACTTTTAAACCATCCATAATTATTTCACTCCTTATCCTGTCTCTTCTTGTAACATTCTCAATGTCTCTCAGGAATCTCATCTCTGCTGCCTGCGATCTACTTAAATCTCTCTTCGTCTATGGTCGGGTTTCAGAGCCGTTATGTCAATATTGGATGATAATATCCCTTACCTATATAATAAAGTTTTGGCCTCTTCTCCTATATTCCATTACCAGATTATAACCACATGGTAGAATTGTACACTCTTCCATATCCTTTGTCCTATTTCCTCCGGGATCTTACCGTTGCGGTAATCTTACTTCTTAGATATCAGTAATTTTCCACCTTTTCAAGTTCCTTTCTTTGCTAGGTTTGTGTTTCTAGGCACCTTCATCATCTTGCTCTTTTCCACGTTCTTGTCCAATTCATTTAATTCCATCGCTTTTGCCCATTTAGCTAGTTCTCTCTCCAAGTCCTCTTCTGACTCCTCCCAGGACATGACATCACCTTCAGTTTCCTCTGTTTCTGTGACCCTGGACTGGGGCTAAAATTTTATCCATCACAATATTAAATAGGTTTGGTGATAAAACGCTTGCTGTTTATCTTCTATTCCTAAACAATTTTCACGCTTATTATATGTTCTTTATTTATTCCACAATCCCTTCACCAACTCCCCTTTTTCTTAAACCCAACCATATACTTTCTCTTAGTCCTTTGTCTTAAGCATTTTTTTTATGTCACTGAAGGCTATCATGGTATCGTTACCATATTCCCATCTTTTTTCAATGATCTATCTCAATACAATGTAGTTTATATATGTGCTTCAATTATTCTTTACTAGAGTACCATTCCATTACTACACTCAATTTGATATATTTTAACACATCTTGCATTATATTAATGAGTGTATATCTATATTAACTTAGTATTTAATTCAAATTACGATTTTAGTAATAGTTTTAACTGTAATATATGGTCATAAATATTTGTCACCTGATGCAACTTTGTTCAACAAACTATTAATGTATTTAGTAGTATAGGTTTATTTTACTCCTACATCATTTTATGTAAAGACATATTGCTCTTCAATCTCTTTCTGATGTAATAAGCAAGTTTTTTTTTTGTAATTTTTTTTAGCTAGTTTGTATGAACTAACCAAAACCAAGAAAGTTAATGATTAATTTTCTAAAAGTTGATTTTTATTCCCAAAGCACCTCTGTAGAGTTTTTTTTAGCGTAGCTATTGATCATATTGATCAAATGTTAGAATTTTAAAAGAGTTAGTAATTACAAAAGGCCAGTTATAGAACTTGATGTCTAACATGGCAATTTCATCAAATCGATATTTATACCCAAACTGAACTTAAAACATTGTCTAAAATCCCTGAGATGCGCTTCAATTTGGATATGGTTTTTTTAACACCGCATCTTAATACCTATTTATGCTAATCATATGGAAGAAGGTAGAATTTATAGGATGTATAGGTACCTGTATTCACCTCAAGCGAGAGGTAGGAAAAACCGCCCTCCTCCATACACCAGCTCGGGATTTGAACCTATATCTCCCAATTATAGGCAGTCCATTTGTGAGATTGAATTAGCTAGTTTTAATGTATAATTATAATTTATTATTTGTAAGATAAAAAACACACAGGTCTGGCAACTTGTAGCTGCTTGGGTCAAGGCAGCCATTTATTTATGGATGGTGGAACTTCAAGAATGTGCTGATAAGGGTTTAAGATCCAGGTATCAGGGCTGTGTAGATGGCTCAGGCAGAGGGGAAGCCTGGTAGAGTGAAGATGTGTGTATTAGTTGGGTGGCACCGTCCAACTATTATTAAGATTATTACAAATATTACAACTTGAAGTTTCATATAGTCGGTATAAGTCATAATCTTAATTAAAATAAACATATAGTAAAAAGTGTCAGTTGTTTATTAATATTAATAAATTATACTGTTGATCTTGTGTTTATTAAAAAAAAATAAGCTCGAAACATATGAATCAAAGTCTAAAATAAGGTTTTAGTTGGTACATAGCACGTCTTTTTCTCACTGTTTAACTAAATGTCCAGGTAATATGCATATATGATAATTAGTTTCAGGGTGTATACCATCCAGGAAAATTTGAGAAAACTGGAATAAGACAGGAATTTGAAGAGGTTGGGAAAAAAACCGGGAATAAGTTGGGAATTTGGTAAATTACACCCCAAAAGAAAATGCGGGAAAATGTTTTACTCAAAATATGAAATATAATCAAACCAGTAAATTACAATGTGATCCAAACTGTTTCTTTGGTAGCTGTGTAATATATGTTATAATTTTCTGATTTCTAGTAGACTATGTTGATACAAATTTAAAAAACATATTATTCATTAAAAAAACTGGAGGGGGGGGGGGGCATACTTGAATTGGGAGATTTTAAGAAATGATCAGGGGAAAAGTCGGGAATTTCATTGGTCAAGTTGAGTAGATACCATGAGTCTTTAATGGGGTAAGGATGAAGAAGGAAGTTTTTTTAGAGGTAATCTACCTGCAAGGAAAGTGTGAAACCATTTAGGAAAAATCACCTTCAGTAGACCCGACCAGGATTCAAACCTCGGCCTCCTTGTCATCATCAGCAGGCCAGTTAATTTTTAAACTAACCATTTAAGTGCATCTAGGTTAAGAGCACAGTATAGTGGATGTTACACTGGGTCATTCCCAGCTGCCCACCAACCTCCAGGAGACACATTCTAACATCAATAATAACTCGCTGTAATTTGAACCAATCCGCTACAGTGATCAAACGTCCAAGGTGTCACTCTCGTGTTAAACTCGCCTACTGAAGACAGGGAGATCAGGGTTTGAATCCTGGTTGGGTCTACTGAGGATGTTTTTTCTTACATGGTTTCCCACCGTCCTTCCATGCAAATATAAAAAGACTACCTCTAAAATGCTTCCTTCTTCATCCCTGCCCTATTAGAGTAATTATTACATATGTGTATAACCTGAACAGGTAGTAAGAAGCAATGATAAAACAAAAATTGAACCCTGACCATCGGCACCAGCAATAAAGACCAGAATAGACCCCTACTCAACGCAAACCTAAGCTATTATGTGCTAACCCACATCTCAATTTGCACACTATCATTCAATTCAGTGTGTCCACTGAGTCAGAGAAACAAAAACTAGCGACTTTTCGGAGACTTTTTTTTTACCATAAAACTCCTTAAGCAAACGGTTGGACATTACATAATAATACATTATGTAGGTATAATTTATTCACAAGCAACATTAACCTTTAACTATATTGTCCTTGGTATCATAGTAAAAACAATCAGGCGACTAGTGGATGGCATCATTGGTAATAGGTGGCGCGACTTTTGACGTGTTTGTGTTGTTATGATTCAAACAAAAATATTTTTGTGACTTTAATACCAAAATATTGAAAATTCGTGACTTTTCAGTGACTTTCATGACCTTTTTTTTACAATTAGTGACATTTTTGTGACCCAGTACACACTTTGTTCACTAACACTATTTACAAAATCCCGTCCTGCCCTCTCTCCCCTCCCGTTATCTGTGCCTATCCTATAAGAGTGTTAAGTTGTCACTTCATTAAGTTTTCAACTAATTTATTTCATAAATGAAACGATACAAAAACTATCTGTGTAATCGGTTGAATTTGGTTTACCCACATTTTTAAATATTTAATCATTCAGATATCTGTTTGGCTATTTAATAATTTGGATCAACAAAATAATAGTGTCATCCTCTGTTGAAGATGATATATTTATTTGCCCCAAGATGTTAAGTGGGGGACATGGTGTACTGTCCTGGGTTTTTCCTTGGTGATATCATCCCCCTCTTTAGCCCTCTCCTTCCCTGAAGTAATTGCAAGATGATGTCATCAGAATGTTTCAAATCTGCCCATTTAATATTTGGCCCCATTTGTCATTGTTTGAATCCATAAGAGTAAGTTGTTATAACCTACAATACCAAAATGACTATCAAAACATTAAGTTTAGTTCAATATCTTTTAATGTATAATACATATGTGAAATAAATCATAATTGAACATTTTCACAAAATTGACTAGTCAGCCTTTTAAATGCAAATAATTTAAAATTTTGTTGATCCAGACAGGAATTAAGGTATACAAACTATGCATTTTTTTATCAAAGTAGCAGACCCACCGTTCTTTGCCGCTGTTGGTTTAAATTGCCAGGAAATAATAGCATCAACTGCATTGTTACAATTTTCTTCTAAATTTCTAAAAACCCGTATAAATTCCCAATCCATGAAATTTATATCTCTAAAATAAACAAAATTGGTAATTAAAAAATGTTTAAAATATGTGACTATTATGACGACCACATTGAGACCAAAAGCTGATATTCAACACTAATTTTAGACTTACTTTTTTATTCATACTACTTAAATTATTAATATTAATGCTACTTAAATTTGAATTAATTTATTACCATATTCAAACGAAGAAAATATTTTTTATACTGAAATGAAAATCTATTTAAAAAAAATCCATTCATTTTATTTATCACAAAACAGAGTGCATAGGCTTACTAATGGTGATGTATTAACTTTGTGTTAAATAACATTATAGAGTATACTAAAAAGTTTAAGCCTGTGCAAATTCATAAATTTCAATATTGAATGTAATCCTAATCTTCTCCGACTCTAATTGAATCTAAATTAAATCATTCATTATGTAATAATGTAATCAATAGCACTTAGGGCCAGTTTCATAGTTAAATTTAGTACGCCTCAAGTGCGGCGCTACACTAAGTACATGACGACACCTACCTAAACCAGAATGGAATGGGCCGTTCTCGCATTGGAAACTGGCCCATTGCATTGTGGTTTAGGTAGGTGTCGTGATGTACTTAGTGTAGCGCCGCACTTGAGGCGTACTAAATCTGACTATGAAACTGGCCCTTAATCTCAAAAAGTGAAATGTTGAGTTAAGATCCTACCACTTTTTTAATCGTAGTGCAAAGGTTGATTATGATTAATATTTACAAAATGTGGGCCTAGCTACTTTTAAAAATAAAATATTTTTTTCTGTCACAAACAGTCCTTTATGATCTGGAACTCAAGTTAATTCCTTTATTAACTCTGCCAGGCAACTGGTTTCTCATTTGATTGTAGCTATTTGTTAATCAAGTATGAATTTTATATTTGAATTTTGATAAGTCTATTGAATCTGGATTTATTTAGATTTGAAATATCGAATGTGAATGTTTGCACAAGCTTAAAAAATTCAAACACAATTGTTTGTCAGTCAACAAAGGTCGGACATAGACCACTTTTTCATGGGTAAAAATGAAAAGGCAAACTGTAAACATCAAGGTAATACTAAATGTGTCCTTAGATACTGACCACAGGTTGGTGGTGGCACATATAAAGGGATAGGAATGTAGGAGAAAAGTAGTAAAACAAGAAAGAAGAATAAGGGCGTGGAGGCTAAAAAATGAAGAGGAAAGAGAGCTGTACCTAAGAAAGGTAAGAAACTTAATGCGAAAGAATAAGATGTAAAGTGTAGCGGTTGAATGGGAAAGGTTTATGGAGAGAAGGTAGGTGGGAGGACAAGTAATAGGAGGAAGTGGAAGGAGACACCCTGATGGTACGACAGGGTGAAGGAAGCAGTGGAAAAGAAGAATAAAGCCTTCAGAAGGAGTTTTAAGAAAAGGAATGAATAGAGGAAAATATAGGGAGAAGAAAGAAAGAGCAAAGCGAGTGGTACAGGAAGGTTTGGATGCATAAAAATCGACAGAAATGCTGGAAGTAAGAAAGGTGTTGTATAGTCAAGAAATAGGATGAGAGAGAAAAGACAAGAAATTAAAATGATGGATAAAGAAGGAAGAATGTTGAAGACGGGAGAGGAAGAAAAGGAACTATGAATAAGATATTTTGAGAAGATGTTCAACCCGGAAAGGGATGATAGTGAAACAAAGGAGCAAGAATAAATAGCAGAAGGGGAAGGGAGTTCCACACGGAAAGAGGTGGAGAACATATTTAAGTGGATGAAACAAGAAAAAGTGCCGGGTGTGGACAAACTACTGTGGAAATGATAAGAGCTGAAGAGGAAGTGAAAGAGTGGAATGAAATTTAGCATGGCAAAGTGTGAAGTGATGCTAATAACAAGGAAAAGCTATAAAGTTGGGTGGAGTAGAGCTGATTTAATGAGTAGAGAACAGTAGGGAGATTTGTTCCATAGGTGCATGAGACCTGGTATATAGAGAAGAGAAGTGCCCTTGAAGTGTTTTACAGGGCGTACTTTGTACCCATTGTCACATATGTAGCAGAAACATGGACAGTGACTGTAAAAGAAACTTGAAAAGCGGAGGTTATGGGAATGAAGTTTGTAAGGAGCATGTTAGCTGTCACAAGGAGGAACCAGATTAGGAATAAAGTTATCCGGGAAGAGTGGGAGTACAGGTAGTGCATGCGATAGTGGAAGAAGCAAGACTGAGATGGTATGGGCATGTAATGAGGATGGAAAAAAAAGAGGATACTAAAAATAATGTTAGAAAGGAAGTATATGTAGGAAAAAGACCACAAAAGAAGACAAGAAAGAGATGGGAGAAGCAGATAACAGAAAGTGTGCAAGTGAAAGGAGAATAATGGAAGAAATTGATGGGGGAATAATGGTGGAGAGAAGGATGGAGGCATTTTACTAAAATGACCCAAACAAAGGCTGGAAACAATTCACTATGATAATGATGATGATGATGGGTCAGTTAATCTAAACCAGCCTGAGGTAAAGGGCAGTATTCACTATATTAAATAAACTGTAGACATTCATATGTAGTGTTGTTTTTTTTATTTTTGTTTCAGACATTGTTTATTTGATTGTCTGCAGATGGTAGCAATTCAAATACTACCTTATGTCAAAATAAAGCACGAGTACAAAGATGGACAAAAGACATTAAGGAAGGAGACAGTGAAAATTAACCAACTAAGGTTCATTCAATAAATATACATATATTTACTTCAGCTTAGAAATAAATCAATTAAAACAAAAGAATAATCAAGCAACATATTGGTTTGGTACGACAGATATTTATATATATATATATATATATTTAAAAAAAGATACATCAAATTCAAATTCTTCTTAATCACGAGTGTGTGTGTCAAATCTTTAAATGTCCTGCATTTCACAATGTAATTGTGTGAATAGTTCAACACTAAAAATAAGATATGCAGGCCTATAAGTTTCAAAATAACACACAGTTTTAGAATAACACATTTAATTATAAAATAAAATGAAATGATTAACAAAATTAATGTCATCAAAATGTGTGCGTAATAGAGGAAAATCCTAAATTCTCTATATTTTATCCAAGCTATTAATAAAATTTGGGCTACAATGGCAATAAAGATTTTGATTTTTTTAAAGAGATCTGCAATACCAAATAGACATAATTAGTAATGCTAAATAATCTTTTGCAATAAAAAAAATCAATGAGCAAGAAATACTAAAAGTAATTGCTATAAGTTTTAAAATTAGAAGGAGATTAAATGAAGGCATAATTTCACAATTTAATCACCTAGAAACATTGCATTAAAAATACAATTTTTTCAAAATTGTTTCCAAGCAATTAAACAAATTTGGATGTTTTATTTTTATGCATCTTTTTACTGCAGAAATATGAATCACATGAACAAAACACACTGCCATATATTAATTCTTGTAATTTATTCCTTCAACACGTTATTTTATATTTCTATAACTATCACCACAAATATCTCTACTTTCCATAAAATTATATAAAAATTGCACCTATCCAAGTAGTAACAGAATAAAATTAGGGCTGGAAAATAAAAAATAGTTTACATTTACACAGATTACATTTAAAAATTAACAAAACATTATTTTAGTTAAAACTGGCAATATCTATCTACAAGTTTATATCTTTACAAAAACATACAACATTTATACAAGTGCAATGTGGCAAACATTTTTGCCCAAACAATGAAGTGACAAAAAGGTTTATTATCAACAATAATGGATTGATTTACAACTAATGCTACAACAATCTTCTTTGACGACATAATATAGATATATTTAATCTATTTATATATATTTGTGTATATATATATTTATATAGTAACAATGTAAATTTATAAAATATTAATCAATACTAACATTACAAAATAATTACAATGTGCTGTTTTTATTTGCTTTTTAGCAAGAATAACTTATTTGTTACATATGAAATAAAAATGTATAGTAGCACCTACTTAGTTTAATAGTAGAAGAAATCAATAAAAAATATGCATTTGTTTACACAATAATGAGGTCATTTAAAAGTATGTATTGGGAGAAAACTTAAACTAGAAATATATCTAATGGAAGGACAAGGATAATAAGGTTTCAACATTAAACCTATCAAAAAGATCAAGCATCTGCTACATGGCACTACCGATGGTCATGGATAATGTGTGAGTGTCCATTAAGCTTACGTCTATCATTGGCAACACATACTAAGTTTGTTTGCGTTGCTTGCACTAAGTGTAACGCTAACATAGTGTTTACAAACCATACTAGTGTATTGTGTTATAGCTAATTATGTTGTATTATTGCAATAGGAGAATATTTATGACTGAATTTTGTTTTGGCATAGAATATAATAAGAAAATATGATAAACACAAAAAAGTAGGAAAAAAGGTATGTGTAGTTTTTTGTTTTTTTTCAGAACTTAGATGAGAACTTAAGCCCTTCTGTTATTGTAAACATAGCTACCTTGAGATAGGCGTTGCAAACAAACCTAATACATAGGGTTGGCAAAAAATCTAACATGATGGATTGTGCACAACACAGACATTTGATGTCTTTAATCATTTAGCAATAAAGTGTGAACTCAAATCAGTGACTTTAAAGTATTATCACCAAAGAACTATGTTTTGTTTCATCACATTTGCTTCAATTATCCACTTTAAAACACAATTAAAATTTTCATGTGAACTTTTGTTCCCCATTTTTAGACAATATTTTATCTTTTTTATATGATATATATATATTTAAATATTGTTATATGTAAAGTATAGCACATAACTACCATGACTCTAATTACAGGTTTTAAAATTCAGATAGCACAGACTTAAAACTAAGAATACACTTTTTCTATTGGTTTGTGTACAATGAATGTCTTTGTTGCCAAACTGAGCTATACAAATGCATGCAGTACGAACACAATGTACACTAATTCTAATGGACGCAAATATTCTGCCAACCCTGTATAACACATTCAATATTATTATGATAAAATTACTTTTATAACAAATATAAGCATGTCTTAGGTCATGAATATTTAAGGAAGAGTTTGGGGGTTGGACTGAGAAATATGATGGAAAGAAAAGAAATGCACCAAGCTAAAAAAGATTCCATTATATACCATGAAGACGATGGTAGTACAAAGCAATTCCTAAACAATAAAACAAATAATTCAATCTAAAATCTTAAACTAAATATTTAGTAGATGTAATTTGATTTTTAACTAAACCAGATTTTGCTCTCGAGAGCTTACATTAAAGAAAAAAAAGCTATCCCTTGCATTGATGTATGAGCTTAAAACAAATGTATTATGAATAAAATGTAATATGTTTTTTATTCAGATATGTCGAAAGTAGATACCTGAACTTTTTATCTCAAAATGGAACAAAAAAAAACTGAAATGTACTGTAAACTAAATATGTAATAATTTGGAATGTTTCAAATCTGTTAGAACCATCATAAAAGAGCTACTAAGAAGTTACATCCAAGAAATTCTGAATACAGCAATTTTTGAATTGATTACATTAAAATTCAACAGGATTAATTATAATTTGCTTTTAATGAATTAGCGACAAATTGTCATATATGAAAATTTTCAATAAAATAATATAACATCATCAACTAAATTAAACCGTAGGTTGACGACAAGTCTAAAATACAAATGTTACATGTTAAAAATGCGTTACAAAACATCTCACAGTCGTAACAACACTTAGTGTTTCTCACAACGATTTGTTTCCATGATTATGGTATTTTATATACTGAAACATGTCGGAAGAATATAAATCAGCATCCTTGTATGGTTGATTATAACAAGGAGTAATGAGACTGGAATAAGATAAGGCTTAGGTTTTACATATAACTTTAAAATTTCAAAAAATTTTACCTAACATTAGATTACAAACCTTGTTTATATCCACTCCATATTATATTCTTCAAATCTTTGTAACGAGAACACATAATAACTTTATTAAACTTCATACAGCAGATGTTAATCTACTAATTTAAATTTTATAATTAATTACAACTTAACTAAGCTTTAAACTTTGCTTTGTAATTAATTTAATGTATTCATGTTTTGTAACACATTTTCAACATGTAACACTTGTATTTTAGACTTGTTGTCAACCTATGGTTTAATTTAGTTGATGATGTTATATTATTTTAATGAAAATTTTCATATATGACCATTTGTTGCTCATTAAAAGCAAATTATAATCAATACTGTTGAATTTTAATGTCACTTAATACATCTACCAATTTTCAAACTATCTAATTCATTAAATTAATATATATATTATTATTATTGGTGATATTTTCAGAGCTTTCTATCTAAGTCTTAACTTTAATTATTACCACTCCTTACTTTAAACTACTTTAGAATGTTTTATAAAATGTTATGTTATATTTCTAGTTCCTCTTAGGTTCAAGATTACAAGATTCATATTCATAAAAAAGAGTCAATTTGACCCTATGTTATACTCCTATTTCCTCTTATGTTCAAGATTTCAAGAAAGATAATAAGATTTAGATTTGTAAAATAGTGGATTTGAGACATATTTAATTATATACCTTTAAATGTTTCCTTGAGAAATTGATGGCTTAAAAGGCTTTTTTACATTTTTTTTTTCATCTAACCTATTTTTTCACGCTTACAAAAAATTGGAGCCATTTTGTGTTGTTTAAAATGTCTTTCTTTTAGTAAGAGCAATTGAAAAACCAATAACTTTGCTGTAGAGCATAATGCATAAATCTTAAGTGATTTGGATTTGTGAGTGTAAATGTACTAGTTAGTTCACAATATGTTAGACTAGAATATAATAGGAGGAAAAACTGAATTAAAATAGTATATGTTTTAAGGTTATGTTATAATATATACCACAAAGGCCTGATAAATGTGTTTAACTGTTAGTAATAGAGGTATGCCAAGTCCACTTTACCAATTCAAAGCAAATCCAAATAATATCAAACATCCCCAAAGCCAAATTGAAATATGAATATTATTTTTTATGTTTTAATGTTTCAAAATAATATTTTATTGTTGATATTTATGAAAATGTAGATATTAAATATCATTAAAGAATGTGTTATTGCCAAAATATGTAACATGTTATAATCTAGATTTTATAAATCAAATTATTATATTAACAATTTAATTATTAGGTTTTGTAAATGAAAATTGTTAATAATGTATAGAATAGAACAAAATTACAAAAAATGAACATAGATGTTTGCTTTTGTCATTCATATTTTCATTGTCAAAACATTGTAGGCCTATGTGTTTAAACTGGAATTACATTTTTGAAGCAAAAACGAAAATGGCGAATATTTAAAGCAAAATTGAAGTTTTCAAAGTTTTATGCACACCTCTACTTGGGTGTATACAAACAAAACATTTTATTTGTAATAATTGTCTTAAATTGGTAGGGGAAAAAAACCTTCCAGTCTTGTTAATGGATCTATGTCTGAAAATAATTGGCAACTGGATGATTACATTGTTCTCAAAAAATGACGAAAACAATCTAAAATGGTTTCAAATAAAACTTTCTCATCTTAAATTTTAAATTGTTTGTATTCTATATTAGGATCATTGTGTAATGGTAGCTTGGCTAAATTTGCAGCAATTAAAATAATACATTAGAGTATTTAAAGTTAGTGACATATTTTATGATTAACCTAATTTACTTTCACGTTTTATAGAATTAGCAGATGTAAAAAGTTCAGGTCTCAATACAAGTAATGTTTTTAATTTTAATGGCGGTGAAGCTTGGAGTGTTGTATACACGCACAACTTGTTAAGCCCCCCCTACACATGACACAATCTATTGGGGTGTCGCAAATCAGGTGGTTTTTAGGCAAATCTTTTATTATCATTCTGATCTTGGGTCAGGATGGCCAAACAATCTCCCCACTACAACACTCTGCAAGTTGGATTGGTCTAGACCAGTTGGGCTGATTTGTCATAATTTGTCTTGCGGCCACCTAGCAGGTTTGAAGTGATTTTACATAAGAGTGAAGTGAGTGGATTACGATTTCAAAAATCTACAATGTTTGAAAAGGAAAAAGAAGTTTGAAAAGAGATTTTCAAAGGGCACAGAAAGCGTAATCAAGCTTTAGAAATTATACTGTAGAGATATAAAATGGTCGAGGACACAACCATCTCCTCCCCACCCCCCGTTTTTTTTTATTAGCACATTGTTTTGTGATGACAAAGTTAATGCAATTCTGAAATTTTAAAATAGAAGAAGCCATGATGATGCATGTTTTTCCAATAGAGTGAGCACGCATACTGCCAGGTTGGGGCTTTTAAGATTGTCCATTTGAAATATTCTTCCCAAATGGTTGAATTCTCACTCGTCCCACTACTAATTAATAAACATTACCATGTGAGGTATAACTTTATTTTCTTACAATTAGACATTTGTAGCAGCCTTTGGAAAATAAAAACATTTTTTGCTAAAACTTTACTATATTATTATTTTATATCTATTGAAAATATATATCAAAGCAACAGCTACAGATCACATGATTTGACATATGAATAAATGAAAATATATTTGGTAACTTTTTATAGTTGTCAGATGTCCATGTGTTAAAAAATTGGAGTGTTTGGATACTGAAATAGGAATTGAAGAATATGCAGAAGGTACAGTTTTAGTAAGTTATGCATGGGCTGCAACACACCAAAGTTTCACCACTTCAACCCAATGTAAACTGAATCTAGAAGTTATTAATATATTAGTATAGCTATCAGAAATTTAATATTTACACTGTACAGTAATATATATATTGGTTGAATTAAAATTTATCAAAAGTGTATTTGACATTTAAATATTGAATTAAAATAAGTAAATATTGCAGCTTTTAGAGAACTATTGCTAAAGATATAATATTTTTATTTATATGTAGAAGTCAAGCCAAAATACATAGCTTGGCTGACTTCTAAGTTGTGTTTTTTTTTTTAGATTTGTATTAATGTTTTCAACCCTAGTTATCAAAAACATAATAATTTGGTTGTGCAGGTCCTAGTGAGCACTATACAGACACGCACACAGTTTGTCTCAATTTACATTCCCAGATTAAAATATTAATAGAATGCATTTAAAAATCTGTGTCACAAACAGCTTCCATGGGATCAAATGGTAACATAATATACACTTTTGAGACAGATAATTTTTTAATAAGGGGGAAAAAAAGACAGGAAATAATGACCAAGATAAATAGGACATAGATGTGGTTTTTTAAATGAATTGAAAATCTTCAATGAGAGAGCCAAATTATTTTGTTCATTTTGTTCCTATTGTTCTTGCTATAAACCTTCCAATAAACTTGAAATGAAATAACACTTAGCACTCAGTACCAAAAGTGTTAGTAATATTCGATTTGTCCTAAATAGAAAGCATAATATCTGAACCTTATCCTCTCTTCACACAAAATCTTCTAAAAGGAACTTCAAGAATCACATTCTAACAATCTCCCTAACCTCTGCAACATTCTCTTCCACCCTAAATTGCTTAATCCAGCCACCAACTAAAGATCAGCCCAAAGAAATAAACCAAGATGTAGCACCTTGTCCAATAGCAGGTTTGCACCAGAAATGGCCATTATGAATGCTCCAACAAAAAACTAATATACAGCATATGAATGGTCGACCATTATCGTGGTTGAGTTTGGGTTTGAATATTTTTTTTAATTAATGGTTAAAAATAGGCTACTGCTTCTTTTGAAATTGTTGAAATAAAACAGAGATACATAATACAAAATTTAAGACCAGCCAACGGACACATCTTTAGAGAGAGCTCGAATGTATTTTTGTGTGTTTGTCAATGTTAAGTCAACTGGACTGTAATTATATTGTTAAATAACATTTTTGTAGAAAAAATTGTTTTCACCTAATTTCATTTAATTTGCCTATTTATTTTAGTTTATTTGTTATTTATTTTTTTGGGAGTTACCAGCCATTTTCAAGGATTAGAAGGGGGGTAAGAAAGTTGAGATCATATGATCAATCCGGTGTGTGTGTTGCGTGCATGCATGTACATGTGTACATATGTACATATGGGCACATAAAACCCATCCTTCTATAGTTGATTTTGGTGGATTGGGCATCACCTGCCTCCAAGTGACTTAGTTGGGTTGATAAATAGCTCAAGTTCGAAAGGTGCATCAAAAGGACCCCATTGTTCCTATTCTTACCCCCTCTAACCTGTACCATACAAAGTAGGCCTAAAACTTGAGTTGGTAGAGGTAAGCTTCTGAAATCACCCTTTAATGTTTGGTCTCTTTTTGTTTTCTGTAGCGCAATTTTCAGTCCCTGGTGTAGCTCAGAGAGCAACAGACTGCTGGAAAACAAAATATCAAAGTAGTGTATGTAAGTGGAACACTACATGACACTTTTCTACTCTACACTTGATTGCTACATGATATTCTTGTTTATTTTCTCAGCTTGTCTTATCATTTAAATACTGGAACAAAAAGTAGGTTAGTGAATTATTTCAACAACAACTCTACAAGTCATGTGTTCTAGTTATCTTACTAATTTTATATTTATACTTCATTGAGCCTAGTTCTGGGTTCCAAAAGTTCTTTTTAAATTAATATGATTTTAATTCGAAATGCCAGTTCCAAAGCATCCACATTCTATATGAGAATATCTAAAGACTAACTATTGTTTGATAAAACACTTAAGACACTTAAGTCTACAATTAGTGAATATGAAGTAAACTATTTCAATCCACCTGCTATTCACAATGACAAGGTTCATTGGTAACAAAGAGTATTATATAATGACAACACAAAGTGTTCTATGATTACATGTCTTTGGTAAACCTTTTAAATAAATTTAGACATGTTTTGTAAACCTTTAGCCAATATTTTATCACATATGTATTTAATCATTAAATTAAAAAAATTAAGTAGGATAAAAAAAATACTAATGACTTACCATTTTGTAGGGGTATGCAAAGTCAATTTGAAGCAAAGTCGACTCAAATAAGATGAAATATTCCCGAATCAAATCAACGTGAGAATGTTTTATGTTCAATAAAAATATTATACTTTGCATAGTTACAAAAATTTAGGTATTAAATATAATCTACAAAATGCAATATTTCAAAGATAAATAATATATATTGTCTTTAAATGATAAATTAAGTTAATAATACAAGATAGAAATTTAATTATTTGGGATTTTTTTATGCAAACAGTTTTATGATGGAAATAACAGCAGAAAATTAAAATAATAAACAAAAATGTGTGTTTTTAAATCTATATATTCTTAGTGAAGCTTAGTAATAATTGTCAAATCTGGAATTTCTTTTTCGAATTGAAGTCAAAGTGAAAGAATTTATTAAGTCAAGTCAAAGTTTTCAAAGCTTCGCACACCTTACAATTTTGTTATGACGTAAAATTAGTTTTAGTTTTCAAGGAAAACACATTTTTCACTATACTTGTTTTTAATGTTAATTTGATAAATTAAAAATAATGAACAGAAGTTCTGGTATACTTGCTACTATTTAAAAGAAATAACAATTATAACATATTCATACTTATTTCAGGCGAATGGTAATTTTCCAATAATTAAAAAAAAAAGTGATTTCACAGTAATGCAATTAATTTGTAAAATCTCTCATAATAGATTTTATAAATAGGTGGCAATTGAAAAAACACAAGTAAGTGAAAATTAAGTGAAGAAATCCCACCAAGAAACAGAGGAAAAAATGTGATGATAATCCAATACACAAATAAGGCATTATGTTCCTTTCTTATGTTGTTTATGGTAGAACAAATCACACACACACCTTGAAAAATAATAATGAAGTAGGTCCATTTTTATTTAAAGTGTTACTTATTTTTCTTCCTCTTTTAGTTCGATACAATAACAAAACATAATATCTGTATTTGTGTTTCAAAGTTTCTGACTTTTCTAAAATGAAAAGCAGAAGAAAGGAACAAGAAGTCACTTTTGTGCATTGGAATCTACAAGGAGTGTTTGAAATCCATGTTTTAAATTTGAAGCAAAGTTGAATTGAATAGTATGAGATATTCCCAAAGTCAAATTGAAGTTTGAATATATAAAAATGTTTACTGTTGGATAAAAATACAACACATTGCATGACTATGTAAGTTTAGATATTAAGTGTAATTTACAAAATGCTATATTACAAACATAATTAATAGATATTTTATCTTCAAATGATAAATTAAGTTTTCACAAAATGTAATTTAATTATTTCAGATTTTTTTTTACACTAACACTAATTTGTGATAGAAATAATAGCATAAAAAACTAGAAATGGGCCACTCGAATCTTCGAATTCTCGAATCCACCAAATCCTGACAAGTATTCAAGATTCGAGGATTTGGTGTTTTACTGGATTCGATGATCGAATCTTTCACCTCATAAACAAAGCATAATATTTTGAATTCAAAAATTACCTAGTTAGGCCTACTTGAAAAGTACAACTTAATCCGTAATATTTATTTTGTCGGACAAAAGATAAGCATGTTGTTTCAGTCTTTATTAAAAATATCCGTTTGAATTTTGAATTTTGCTATCTTAATAAATAAATTATCCTTTAATGATGATTAAAGTTGATCAAAGGATAACTAGGCCTAATCTGTTTATTTCACATGTATTTTAGAAACTTAACTCATTTCTAACAAAACTTTTAAAACTAACTAAATGACACTCAAATTTTGATTGATTTGATTTTTAAACAATAATATGAGTCTAGATTGTTTAATTTGGCTGAATTTTAACCTGTATTTTGTGAGGGGTGGTTGGGGTTGATTAAAATTGAAAACATGATTGAAATAAATCTTAATTCACAGCTTAGGCCTATATTGTGTAATGTAGGTCTATTTGTGAATCATTAAAATTTATAACAATTTGCTAGGATTTGGATTCAAGATTCGAAAATAAAATATAGATTCGGATTCGTGATTCAGATTCGAGAAATAGTGGATTCAACCCATCTCTATAAAAACATAACTGTGTATTTTAAATTAAAAAGATTTTTTGGCAAAACTTTGTAAGTGTCGAATTTGGAATTTTACCCTCAAATCGAAGTGAATGAATATTTGAAGCAAAGTTGAAGTTTTGCACATCTCTAGATTCTATATACATTTTTTTTACTATTTCTTTGGTTAGGATGTCTTTACTCAATTTTCACTCAATACTTTATTTTTCCTTCTTTATTTTTTATCAATTGTCACGTATCTATCATTGTGATATATCACTCATACTAAAAGTTGTTAATTATGGTTCTAGATACCTATAGAACATACATAAAGTTGTGACTAGCATTTTGAACAACAATTAAAACTTGTGACTCAGTACTGTTTTTATTAGCATACTATTGAAGCCACGATTTTTTTCCTAATTATTTTTCCCAGCAAATTAAAGTGTGACCTTTGCATGCCTAAAAATAAATTTGGAGAAATAGCTTACATCTACAAGAGTTCAGGATAATGGAATCGAATGCTAAATGATTAATACAGTCTTAACAACTTGGCAAACACTAATTCAGCCAAACCAATGTTTTTTCTCAGCCATATAACAAATGTCCCATAAAAGTGTTTTAATCTCAGAACATTACACATTTTAGATGAACAACAATAAAAGATTATATACTTAAATAATTAAGTATTTTTTAACCACTAAAGAAGACTCAACAAAAGAGAAATAACATGATAAATAAATACATTGAAAGTTTCAAAGACAAGAAAATAAAAAAACATGATAATTTAATACCAACTAAACAACAGGATCAACATAATTTGCCTGAAATTCTACATCAATTTGGAAACAATCAAAAGAATGTAAATTTTCAGAGTTGAGGTAAAAAGACCAACATTTATAAAGTAATTTTAAAATGTAGTAAATATTTCTAAAATATGTCAATTCAATGACAATTATAATGGAGATATTAATCTTGTTTTTAAATTTGACAATCTATAAAACCATACAATTCACATGATAATAACAAACTTCGGGCAGATTTATATTCATTTCACAGATATCAAGTAAATTGAACCACTGTAGTTTCTTGTTACAGTAGTCATGGTTTCAAGCCAAATATAGAGTTTTGATCCGAAATTAGGTTGCACTTTTTTTTTTAAACAAAGCCTTTGCAAAATCGATTTGACCTTGAGATTCAAATGCCTTGTGTATTAGTCGAGATAAAAATTGGAATGAAAATGTCCAACAAAATTAAATCAACTAACTCTTCTACAAGTTAGCTTTTCTTTCAAACACTTGAAAAAATCTTTATACAACTGTTATTCTATTGTGTTAATGATTTAGTGCAAATATTTATTGTTTAGTTCAGAATTTTCAACATGATCAATTGTGTGTGAAATATAAGTAGATTTTTAAAAGTTCAGAAATAAAATATGCAAGTCCAAAAAAGGTGAAGCAAGAAGGAAATATGGTCCAATATTTTAAACAAATTTATTTTTACTTTTCAAAGCTGATTTATTTTTTGTATGACTATTTTTTTTTTCAAGGTGATAACTTTTTTAAGTGCGGCCTATTTTCAGGGAAATCTGGTAATGAAATACTATGCCAAGAACTATTATGGAAAGGCAAAGCCAAGTTGAATATACACACACACATGTGGCTTAAAAACACTTAGTTTAAAGTTTAGTCAAATGTTTTAAACTACAATTTTTCTAAAACACATACATTGTTTTCAGGTTAATATATATTTTTTATCTTTTTTTTATATTTGAGTGTTATTTAATGAAAAAGACCAGTGATGTGTCTATTGCTTTGTATATCGCACATATATGCACTAATCTAGACCATAACTTCAGAAAAGAATAAAAGATATAAATAAAACGGATTAGGCAAGTGCACACTCACTATAGGATGAATACCACGTTGTGGAATCACCCGGTGAATTTGGTCCCGTGGTGCTCAAGGTAGACACACATGTCGGCTAGCTGCTCGAAGAAGCAGAGATTGTTACAGGAGTGTTCACAGAGGCAGAGATTAAGCTGGCTGAGTGAGGCACAGTGGATGACCCTACAGTAACAATTTTAAACATAGCTTTGTAATGAAATCCTCTTTTCGCCTTTGAAGTACATTTTGTTATTTTTGGAAGATGGATAGAAACATATAGTGATGAGTTCTGATAGAATGAAACCTTGATTGTAGAAATGGGCAGTAATGATCGGTTTTCTTCAAGAGGCAGCCAATACCTCTTTGTTTAGTGGCAACAATATAAAGTGTTAATTGTGTTGGGGTTTTTTTCGTTGTAAAAATCATATGGTGTTTATTCCTTCTATAGTGGAATGATTATGAACTCTGAGGGGTTCCCTGCACCGTATGACCCACCACCTTGGAAACAAGAGAGGTGGGTTATGGTTGATGGGCCCTCAGAGTCAAGATGGAGAAAGGCGGCTGCCCTGCAGCCCTCTGGGTGATGGTGTTCCCCGGCAGTAATGGGAATAGAATAGTTTAGTAATTTAGCTTAGCTTAGTTAGTAGTTAATATAGATAATTAGGGACGGGGGAACTAGATAGGGGGTAGATTAGGAAATTCAGCTGCCAAGGGTAGAAAGTAGGTGGGGCACCAACTCTGATAGGGTGACTCCCCAGGTGGTTATTATGGGGATGCCCACCTCTGCTGAGCGCTTGGCGGACTCGGGAGTGAAATCCCGGGCATTGTGAAGGGCCTAGCGGGGGAGGGTACCGGGGGCGTAATACACCCGGGGTGGATCAAATTGAGCTAAGAGTAGTTGAATTTCATTTAAGTTAAGAGCCAAAATATGTGTTGTAATGTTAAAAAGGAAATTCATACATAAAAATTGTGTAAATTAAGTAAAAGTTGCGTGGAAAAACGGCCCGGATTTAAAGATTGTAAGATACCGGGCCTGTAAACACTGAATAAATAAATAAAATTCCTTCTATACGTTTCTATCCACTCTTCCTGTACCCTCTTCCAAATATAACATGATCTTGTTAATGAAATCTTTGTCTTGCCTCTTCCACCTATAAAGTTTTCTTTAAATTTTATTTTTAAAAGTTGGTTTTTATAAGAATATTACCATTCGTTTTCTACTTAAGTTGTGTAATTAGTTTAATAAGGTGACTGGTGTAGCAAAAATCTGTCATATTTGCCTAAAATGTATAGTCAATAATTCCATCAATAACCGTTTCCAACGTGTGGTCAGGTGGGTCAGTTTAGTCAAATGCCTCCATTTTCCACTATCCTTCTACTATTATTCCTCCTTTAATTGCTTCAGTTCTTCTCCTCTCACTTGCACACTTTCTGTTATCTGCTCCTGAAATCTCTTTCTTGACCTCAAATGTGGTCTTTTTCCTACTTACTTCAACTCCGTCGTTTTCTTTGGCACACTTTCCTTCTCCATCTTCATTACATGCCCATACCATCTCAGTCTTGCTTCCTCTACTATCACATGCCCTCCCTGTACTCTCACTCTTTCCCGGATAACTTCATTCCTAATCCTGTTTCTCCTTGTGACAACAAACATGTTCCTCGCAAACTTCATTCCAATGGCCTCCACTTTCCTAGTTTCTCTTGCATACAATGTCCATGTTTCTGCTGCATTTGTGACAATGGCTACAAAGTACGCCCCGTACAACACTTGCTTACACTTATGGGGCATTTCTCTTCTCCAAAGCACTCCTTACACACCTATAGAACAACTCTCCCTGCTGATCTCTCCTATCTACTTTTACCTCTCTCCCTAATCACGGTTCAAAGATATTTTTACATTCTGTACTTTTCTCCAACGGGTTAGTGACACCCTATACAAAAAGCCTACCCGGTGGGCTATGCTTAGCCTATCCTACTCAATCCTGCTTCTCACCATCAAATGGTCTATCCTGGGATTTGAGTTACCTGGTGGAGATCGGGCTGAACCCCAGCAGAAACCAGGACAGGTGCAGAAAAGAGACAGGCCAGGGCCAAAACCAACAAGCTCAGAACAGGGTCTGGCCAGTTGTCTTCCATATTGGTGGGCTGGGAGTGTGAGGGTTGGTGATTATGAGCTAAGCCATCATCAGCACCCATAGTCTCAGTTAGCTAAGTTTACTACCAAGAGAAAGTTTACCTAAGGACCTATAACCAGCAGCCCTGCTTCTCAGGGGTAGGCCACGGCAGGTTTACTAAGCCAGTGGCCGAAAAAAAAACCACACTCGAGAAAATAAAAGTAAAATTCGGGATTGGATAGTCAATAGTTACTAATTAAAAATCAATATTATTTTACTAGGAGTCTAGTCCACTATCATTGAGACTAACGCTGGCTAATGCCAATTGCCGATCCGTTCATCAGCTGACTATGGCACAAACACACAATCAGTTAAGCTGATGAGCTGACTGAATTTTCACCAATCTTTTGAGCTGTGTGAGCAGTGAGAAGAGAAGTCAGGAAGTGGTGACTCGTCAGTGTTAAGCTGGGTAACAGATAAAATGGTCCTTATTAATATAGCGAGGATACATAGAAGTAATTTGTCATGTAGCAACAAGGGGAGAGTGGAGATTGTTTATTGGCTATAGAGGGGGAAAATGTTTGAAAGGACATTCTGTGGTAACTCATACCTTCCCGCTTGCAAGTGTAACAGAGGGCAGATTTCAAGGACTGCTCAAATAATATTTCACCTTAATTACTTATGGAAAGAAGATATGAATTTTAAAAGAACTTGGTAATGGTATTTGCTATTTATGAATGTGTAGAAGGCATTTAGTAGTGTGGCTGTAGGAATAAAGTCTGGAAAGTGGTGGAGGAGACTGGAGTGGAAAGAGTATGTACGAGGATAATGCAAGTTGTGTTAGGATGGAGAAGGGGTGGGCAAAGTGGTTCAAAATGAATAAAATTAGAAGCAGGGGTGTGCTCTCTCACCATTACTATTTGTACTGGTAATGAACATGGTCATTATTAAAGTGGCAAGGGAACTCGAGAAGGAAGAGAAAGTACAGGAACACCTACAGGAATGAAATGAGAAAGTGAATGAGTGTGAAATGAAATTTATCATGGCAAAGTGTGATGTGATGGTAATGACAGGGAAGAGGGTAAAGTCTAGTAGCTATAAAGTTGGATGGAGTAGGGTTGAGAAAGGTATAGAATGTAAAATATCATGTTAAATATATTGGAACCATGATTGAGGAGAGAGGTAGAAGTAGAGAGGATCTAATGAGAAGAGAACAGCAGGGAGAGTTGTTCTATACTTTGTACCCATTGTCACATATGCAGCAGAAACATGGTAATTAAATGTATGAGAAAATAGAAAAGTGGAGGCCAGAGGAATTAAGTTTGTGAGGAGCATGTTAGCTGTCATGAGGAGAAAATAGGATTAGGAATGAAGTTATCTGGGAAAGAGTGGGAGTTCAGGGAGTACATGAGATAGTAGTGGAAGCAAGACTGAGATGGTATGGGAATGTAATGAGCATAGAAAAGCTGAAAACACCAAAGAGAATGATGATGAAGCATGTAGGAAAAAGACTACAAGAAAAGAAAGAGTTGGAAGGAGCAGATAACAATGTGTTGGTGAGAGACGAATGGAAGTAATTAGAGGTGGAAAACTGGTGGAAGCTAGAGGCATTTTATATTATTATTATTATTATTATTATTATTTTCATATTAGCATAGGGAGAGTGACTTAGTTGTAAAGGTGTCAGAAAATAAATAGGAAATCTAAATTTGAAATCAGAGAAATAAATGAAAATGCTCTAATACAATTTCAATATAACTATGTGGGATCCCAATTTTGGGGAAAAAATTCTAGAAATTTGATGTTCTCGAAACTAAGGAAGGAAAAAAATTTCCCAGATTTTTTAGAAAATTTTTTTAAAAAAAAGTTTTATTCAAGGAACATCTTACCAATATCATGTTTGTATTTAATGCTCATTAACAATATTACTATCAATTTATTAAAGTTAAATTAATCTTATTTTTAGTTAAATAAGAGAGTACCCTAAGCATTAGCAGCTTTTATTTTACAAAAACCTTGTCAAAGGTCAGGAGGCCGAGAGGAAGACCAAGATACAGATAGATGAAGGGAGTAAGAAGGAGTGTTAAGGAGAGAGAAGACTGGGCCAAGATGGTGTGAGAGAGAGAGAGAGAGAGAGAGAGAGAGAGAGAGAGAGAGAGAGAGAGAGAGAGAGAGATGATGGGAGGAAAGAAGGCGGCAGAAAGGCTTATGCTCCAAATAGACCCTGTCAGTGGTGGTGGTGGTAATGGTGATGGTGATGGTGATGATGATGACCTAGTCAAATCACTTAAAAATAGTATTCACACTTATATTATACTAAATTTAAAGGTGTTGACTATCATCAAATGTCGCTGTAAGCTTATTTACCTCCAATCAAGGGAAGTTAATTGTAATATTATGGTTTCTTACCCCCTTAAATTATTATAAATTAACATTTCTTAAATAATATTCATTTATTTAATTTAATGTTCATATTAAAGTAAATTTCATTTAATGTAGAGCTACAAATACATGACGGTCATGTAGTGCTATGTTTTATTCTTGTAGCTAGCTAGTCTAGAAGATACCATCAACTTCCCATACTTTCGATTTTCCACATGTTTGCATTAAGACACAGTAGAATTACTTTATCAGACAATGCCCTTTTCATTGTAAAAGTCATGTTATGTTTATTACTTCTATTTGTGTCACTACTGCTTTCTGATATCTACTTCCATGTATAACATAATATTAAATAGATATGATACCTGGAGTAGTTGCAGTGGAGTCAGTTTCTGATGGCATGGGGCTGTTTGTTGTGCCATCACTTTCTGGCGAACCTCTCTTATCTTCAGCTGCAAGCTAGATTTATTTGGAAAGATGTCTGCGTGATTGGCCTGGTAACAAAATGACTCCTATAAACAATTATCATTCTAAACATAATGACAGTGTTTGTACACTGTCTTGTTATACATTTCTAGGCAATTAAGCAATAATTTATTCTAATACCATAATATTGTTATATGGAGGAAAAAAAATGTATATAACCAAACCTAAATATGAGACTACTGGCAGGATTAGCTAAATGGTTACATTTCTGAATGATCCATTAGGGCAGGGTTTTAATCCCTACTAAATGTATTAGGTATGGCTTTTCCCACACTGTGGTTTTCTATACTAACTACAGTTAAATGCTGGTGTATTTCAATAAAATTAGCTTTCCTTAACTAGTGCCCGTGTGTTTTTCCTCTCTTATTTTCATTCGATGGGAAGTTAAATTTAATTATATGAAATATTCCCAAAGCCACATTGAAGATTTAATGTTTAAAAAATGTTTAATGTTATGGTAAAATTATTATTAGTCATTATTATTGCCTAGCTATATAACTTAAGAGTATTAAATATAACTCTACAAAATTCTATATTGAAATATGATTAACATTATATTTCATTCTAAAATGATTAATCAAGTTATCTCAATATGTAATTTAATTATTTTTAATTTTCGTTATGTGAACAATATTTGTCAAGTATATAAAACCACAAAATGACAAAACTTGAAAATAGATGTGTATTTTAAATTAAAATATTTTTATTCACTGTTGAGTATGGAATTTTACACCCAAATCAAAGCCAAAGCTTGGAAATATTCCAAGCAAAACTGAAGTTTTCAAAGTTTCGCACACTTCTACCCTTAGGTCAGTGATTTCTGTATGATTTTTTTTTAAATAATAATATGTTTTTAGTTCTTGAATTATTTCAGCAAACACTTCACCTCCAATAGAATATCTTAAAAAGTTTGTCAAATTTTAACCACCATTTCTCCCTTAGTTATTATAAGCAGATGGGTGATATGTAAAAGAATCTAGGACAGGTGCATCCCTATCTCAAATTATACATAGGTTAGATGTATGAAGGGAAAATGGCGCAAAGCAGCAGTATTAAATTCAACATTGAAAAGAAGATAGAAGGGCAAGGCCTATACACTTAACAGAAAACTGTCGGCCTCAAAGTTAACAAATAAAAACACAACAAAATACATAGTGATGAAATTTTTGAGGTTCAGATCAGTCCCCTTCTTCAAAAAAAGAGAGTAAACCACAGACTGTACTATAAGGAAACAGTGTATAAGGAACCACAGACTGTATTATAAGGAAACAGTGATATAAGGAAACAGTGTGAATAGAAATAATTTTTGAAAAATGTACACATATTCACCTGATATTAGGCCGAGAAAACAGATTGCTGAAATACATTTTTCAGAGGACTAGGAGAGGATCGAACCCTTGGTATCTAAGATTAGGAGACTAGTGCACAAACAGCATGCCTAACAATATGAATAGCTTAGCAGTGCAGCATACTTGGAAGGTGAGGGTGGCTTGTGGAGAGGGGAAAAAGCCACACTCCTGGAAGAGTTTCAACACAAGCTGACGTCGCTGCTCGAGGGTTCGCCGATGGCCCTTCTCTGCATCCTTTCCTCCAGGAGTTTTGGGTGTGCGTGGTGAGCTGGCCTCACCACTCTCTCCAACACTATTGTCTACAAGAGAGATAAAACTATGTGAAAATAGTCAATATCAAAACCAGAACAAGTAGTACTTTTTAAATTTACAGAAATAAAGTAAACCTATTTTCTAATCTTTATGTCACAAGTCTCATGAAAGCAAATGTACATGTGATAATTGCATGAGAAAATAAAAATGTTTGGTTGGCAGAAACTTTCCACCATTGGTTTAAAAAAGGGAAATGCACAGAGATAGGCCCTTGAATCCTTAAGGACATTCAAGATTCAAGGAGTCAAAAAAAATTCTGATTCAAGACTTAAATCCTTAAAAAAAATAATTCTACAAGTGAAATTTGTTTTAGTGGTGGGTCAGAGCCTATTATAATTAGAGAATGAACTTAACAACCAGACCCCAGACCTGTAATTTAACACTTAATTGAATGTTATAATGAATGGATTATAAGAAAAATAATGTTAAAATTTAGTTAATATTTGTATTTTCTATTATTCTATTATATTTATATTTCCTCCTATGTTCATAATTATTCCAGGATTTTGAATTGATATTCAGATTTGTAAAATAATGGATTCGACACAACTTTAGAAATGAGCTTTTTAATGGGCCACTAGAAAAGTTTACTATTTCAATAATTTTATATAAATATCATATTTAGCATTTGATAATTAAATATATTAGTGTCTAATGGCTTGAAAATGTATAAGAAAGTTTAGAAACACTGTACAATAATGTAAAGCAATAGTGAAGGAGGCCAACCTGAAAGGATAGTTAGGCTCGGCCTAGATAGAAATAAACACACTTCTCTCTTCATTTCTTCTTAAACTATTAAACTTCACACTTCTAAAGTGTGTACATTTGTAAATCTAGAAGTGTGAAGTGTGAAGTGTAATAGTTTAAGAAAAAAAATTAAGAGACAAAGAAAAGTAGACAGAGTTTAGATAAAACACTTAAGTCATTAATAAAAATGTCTTTTGTTTTTCTTAACAATTTCTATTCCATCATTACTCAGTTAAGTGTGATCAATTCTTCCTAATTCAAGACATGAGAAGAAATTTCCAAGTGTTATATGTACAATAATGTATATGATAGTTATGTATAAGATAGTTAGGTTAGGCCCAGATATGAACAAACACACTTCTTTCTTCATTTCTTCTTAAACTATTACACTTCTAGAGTGAGTAAATGTAGAGGTGTGAAGTAGTGGCTCGATAGCAATAATGACTATAAATTAATCAGTCGATAAAAAAAAGGTGGATAATGAACTTCCTCATCGAATTTTGCTAGTGTAGCACATTACTATGAAATAAAATGAAAAGCAGCCGATGGAGAAAATTAAGCACAGGTTCGGTGAACTTGGGAAATTCAAAGAACAGATTCGTCTGAACCGGTGAAAACTGGTACTCCCTTCTGCTGAAGAAAAGGACTGATAAACCCCGAAAATGTCATAATTATGTGTTGTTTTGTTTTTAATTGTGAACTTTGAGAACTACAGTTTTCTAGTAAGTATGTATGCCTAACCATTTTACCTCTTTTAATGTTTAATGCATCAAAGAAATTGATTAAGATATAAAGCATGATGCAACACTAATTGATAGCACACCAATGGGTTTTGTATTTGATTGTAATGGACTGGTTATTCAACTTACATTTTACCTTGTTTGAACAAGTAGAAAGAATTGAATTCCTATGTAACGCATTTATAAAGTAAATTCAATAAAGACAAAAAAAAAGGTAGATGTAGCTTTAATCACAGAAAATATTAATGAAAAAGGATTAGAAGGTAGCGTAAAATAGAAAAAGACATTTGATTGGCTGAGCTTGTGGCGTCACTTAGTACACAAGCCAGCACAGTGCATTACAAACACAAAGGTATTATGGAAGACAAACTATGTTGTTAAAAATCAGAACACATTTTGGAAATTTAAATAATAAATAAACCTTTAAAATCAACACTAATGCCCAATTAATGTCAATACTCCACCTATTAAAAAAGTATGTTTGCTGTTTTTATATTAAAATATAACTAATGTGTACTTGGTGATGTAAGCAATGACATAATCAAATTCCTCCAATTGGTGCTACCTTTCAATCTTAATATTGGAGAACATTCTATCTAATAAAATTATAAAAATAAATAGTTAAAAAATTATTTATTACTTCGGAATTCTTCAATATTGAAGTCTGGCCCAAAGAATGTATTTCCAACCAATTTTGCAGATTTTGGTGTAGCCGAGACATCCGATTCGTTTTCTTCTTCTCCTGAAAAATAAATGTTTCAAATTAAATTGATGAGCAATAGCTACTTTGTGGAGAGATAGTATAAAAATAATCAAATCTAAGGTTTTCAGCTTTAAACTTCAAAGATCAAAGGCGAGTTACTTCATATGTATAACCTTTTCTTTTATCGCTAAAATAATTATATTATAAAATAAAATAAACATAAATCTAAGTATGGTGAAATTAATATTTGATAAATAGTAAAGTACAGGGTGTTTTCCAAACGACTCAAACATTTTAAGCATATTTAATTCAGTAAAGTTTCATGGTGGACACCCTATTATAATATTATATTATGGATCAAAAGGAAGTGTAGGTCATGTAAGACGTAGCTAAATGTTGTAGACAAATGTGTGAAAAAAAGAAACATTAAGAGTTTTAAAAATAAAAAGGCATGTCTGACTCGGTGTATGGATTTGTTGACGTGAAGCTTGTATGTAAGGATAGGGAAGTGTGGGGAAAGTTAGTGAGGATAGATTATACAGAGTTGTTTTTTGAGCTATATACACAGTTTCTTGTATACCTCTTAAGGAAATGACGCGATTAGGTATGTATGTAAGTATGTATATTAATTTATATATTACAAATTTGGTTGAAATTAAACACCTGGACATAAAAATCAAGGCTGGAAGCTTTGGGTTTTTTATGCTAATGCACATACCATTAATTTTATTAATTTATACTTATGTAAGTGGCATAATCTATCAGTTACACCCACTTTTAAGGTGGTAAAAATAATTGTACCAAATATTTTCTCAAACTGTGCCTGCTCTCCCAAAGATAAGGCAATGCACCTTTTTGCCCGATTTAATGAATCTGCGTACAGTTTCATATCTAAGGGATTGAAAATTTCTCATGTTCCTGTGCTTGTAGTTGACAGAAAGTGTTAATGATTTTATAACCGATATTCTGGCTGTGAATAATTAAATCGGGTGTTTACAGAGTTCATGTTTCACTCTGCAATTCTAAAACAAGTATATTTTTAACATTCAGAAAAAGAGTATTAAGTCTTGGTTTTGTTAAATGAAATAATGGCTTCAGAGCAGGCCTAAACTATAAAAAAAAGTTTGACAACAACTTTAAATGACAACAAACAAAAATAATGTATGCTAACACAAAGACATTAAACAGATGATGATGATAGTGGTTGGAAATAACACACTACAGTTTGAATAAATCTTGAGTAAATGTTTATTCAAAATGACAATACATACATGTCAACTATTTTTCAAACTGATTAGGAGCAAGAATTGATCCAATATACAAATCAAGGAAAATTTGACATAAAACAGCTATTTAAGAATGGATTAAATTTACCTTTTAAGTCCAACTAGTATAATCAGCCCTCAGTAATATAATTTGATACCCGGTGTAACATTTGCAATACTATAAATGCTACAAGGTTACAACCCACCCCAAATAAACCAATATATATAGACATACTGCAATAGTAGCACTAGCAAGACTAGCTAGTTTACATTCATACTACCCACTCTGAATAATGTTGATACTCATAGACATCCTGCAATATCAAAGATTGCAAAACCTACTGTGTCTAATATATGTGCTTTACCCACTCATCGTATCTTTTGGGTAGCACGAGCTCCATGACCAACCTGTTCACATCGAAGTTAATAATGAAGAGAAGACAGTCAAGCGATGAACTATTGTTCAACAATATATTTCAAGAGGGGGATCTAGAAATGCACTGATTGGCCCTGCTGGACTACAAATGGGCCACTCACAATCTTAACAGTCAACTCACCAGGTGTCCGGCCTACAAGATTTGATGTCATGCCAAGAGTTAACTGCCAACGCTCCAGATGTCTGGTGTATGTGACTTGTTGAACATACTAAGATTCAACGGCCAACTCGCCAGGTGTCCGGTGTAAGTGACTTGAAGAGCGTTCCAAGTTAACAGCCAGCCCACCAGGTGTCCAGCCTACGTGACTTGAACACATGCCAGGTTTTGTCTACCAACTCACAAGGTGTCCAGTCTATGTGACTTGAGCACGTGTTGACAATGTCGTATTTTTTATATAAAAATATCCCCACCCCTTTACTCATCAACTAGACCCATATAACGAGGGAATTCAGCAAACATGGTTGACTTTTACATCTGACGCTTCCACGAGAAGTCCTGTTCTGGACTTGAACATAATCAGCTAGTATGATAGACTATTATAGCTGACACTTCCATGAGGAGTCCTGGTCTGGACTTGGACATAATCTTTCCATGATGGCAATATATAAACTTTATATATTTTATTGATTATTTCAAATCCAAACAACCTTTAATGGGTTTGAGTGTTTTGAAACACTTAGATTATTTATGTGAATGAAATCGTTCTGTGTAGGCATCTGTAATTTTTCACTAGGAGATTTATCTTTGGAAGTTAATTTTTTTATGGAACTCTTTAATATTTCCTTTTGCCACTTGGGCGCTAGCCTCTTTGTAATTTCTAGAAATATAAATAGATGCAGTAGCCCCATGGCATCTTTGGTGCTGACTGACAGCTGACGCCTTTGAAAAGTTACCAAACCAAATTATGTATCTCTACGTCGAACCATATGATCTGCAAAAAGATGTGTTTAGCAGCTGTCAGTCAGCACCAAAGAATCCATAGGGCTACTGTAGCCAACTTTTGATTCTTTTTTAGCTTGGAATACTTAGTTTAGATATTAATTATATTGCACTTGTGGTTACCAATAATTACTTGAACTTTAAAATTTGATGTTTCTTTTATAGGTAATATTTTGTAGACGCATTTTCTTTGAAGAAATTACTAAGGTAATTCATTTTTTTTGGTTTATAAGTTATAACTTTAACATTTACCGATTCATTTAGTGAGAAATTAAAAGTATTCTAGTCAAATTTTGCTTTGTTTTCTATTATAATGTTAAATATTAACAAGTCAGAATCTTCTCGATTACTTCTAAGGTGGTGGAAGTAATAGTCCCACAGAAGTTTTAGTTATGTCGGGAAGTGAAATATTTGTGTAATTTATAAACATTAGAAATTATATTTAAATTTAAATTTGTTTAGCCTGAATTCACAATAGTGATTTAGGTGTGTTGTTAACCGTTTGAAAGAGGCTCTTTAAGTTATTTTTTTATCATATTGATAATTTTTTTATTGTTATTGGGTCTCTTCTAGACTAATTCATATAAATGAATAATTTACTTTAAAATTGTGAGAAAATGCTCATATGTACTGCGCAAGTGCAGTTTCTGCTGTTATTATATGTTTTTCAACACTATTCAGTTTACCTTGTGAGGCCATGTATTTCTTTGTTTACCTCTGTTGTTTTTTCTTGTGTAAATGATTCATATTTTTCTTAAACTTCCATAATTTCCAACTTTTTGTCATAATAAATTCCCTATAGATTCCACCCACACTCTTCCTAGCTATTGTGGCCTCTAGCAGTTGGACGTGGAGGTGGAGAACGATACACCAGCATGTCCCAAGCAATGAATAAAGTCAGCACTGTTCTGAATGTGATCTTCACCCAAGAGAAGAGATAACTGACATACACAAAGTGTAAATCGTTTTCAGGATGAGCTTCAGCGGAGAAGTTTAATTTTCCCATTAATTTTGATAACATATTTATTTAAAATGGATTTTAAAAAACAACGCATATATTATGTACTATTTATATAATGAAGTTTAAATATATCATTTAAGTAATTGAAGTAATATAAAATTATCAATATGATTCTTATTACTTTATTTTATTTGAAAGCTTTTCTTTGAATTGTATATTATTTTAATTAGATGTATTAATATTCCAAATAATTATTATCAGTCGGTTTACCTTATTTTAATATAAATAGCAAATAATATCAATAAATAATGAAAATAGCCTGCTAGAGGTGAAACGGTTTGTTTATGCCAATAGTAATCGATACCAAAATAAAGCAAACTTTTAATGTTTACTTTCATAGCTAGACTTCCAACCCTTGATCCTCTGAGCCTGCATGATAGATGGATGCACTCCAACTATTGATTCTAACCGCAGATCATGATGGCTTCAGCCCCTACCCCCATTTTCTCAGCCCAATCTGTGATGCTATTTAGTATTTTGACTTTTCTTGATTCTTAAGATTATCAGAACCTTACCTTGATTTTCATAAGAAGCCCACTTTTAACCATCAACATTGAATGAAAGTTACTCAAATTTGGAATTTTATGTATGTTTAATTTGATTTATTAATTATAACTTTATAATTAACCAAATGTTTCAATAATACTTCCTTATAAATGAATGCATAATTTATTGAAAATAAATATAATGGTAATATTTTTATTTCTGCCATTGTGGCAACATGAGTTTCCAGTTTTCAAATAACGGGCTTCCTATGCAAATCAAACTGTATCCTTAAGCACTCTCCCTCTACAGCCAAAATGTTTCTGGCCTATAGCTTCAATTCCTTCACATTCTTAAGTATGTTTGTAGCAAGTTCACTTACAAGAGAGCTTTGAAATGAAGCATTTGAAAGACTCATATGGTACGAGCTCACAATGATGTAATTTGATGTACACTGAACAAAACATGTTTGTTACAACATTTTAATCATGATAAAAATTTGTATAACTACTTTGGATTTAAAGGCGCTTCACATACCAAAAAAAAAACCTAATATATTTACTTTAATAAAAATTTTTGGCAATAATGCACAGAAAAGGCAGAAACAAAAAGTAAATACCTACAATTAATAGACAAAAATAAGTATAAAACAATTTGAAGGGACCCCGATTTGTGTTAAATAAAAACACTAATTTGTGATAGATAAAATGATTAGATATCTTCCAAGGAATTGAATAATTCCTGGCCCACTATAAACATAAGTATTTAAATAAAATCAATTTAAAAAAAGCCTTATATTTTATTTCATTACTAATTAACTAAAATTTTCATAATGAAGGCCTACTTAAAAACTAGTTAATAACCGTTTTAAATTCTATGTCTTAAACACAATAAAGGTCCTATATATACATACATGGTATACAACAACCTAGCTTGTACCAAACTATTTTTACCAGACCAAATTGTATGCATTTTTATCATAGCGCATAAACATCAATCACTAAAGTACAAGGAAAGCATTATTTCCAAATTTCTAAACCAGTCCATGCGGGTGTTACACAATCCACACATCACCTTTTATAACTTTATCAAATATGTAAAAGCCATCTTTTGAATATTTAAGTTCTCTTTCAAAAATAAGCAGGACTTTGGACATTTTTGATTTTCATTTACATATTATTTTATTAAATAATTTTCCATATAACAATACTTAACACACTCGAAAATAACGTTACTTGATGTGGATGGTGACATAAAGCAAAAGACCAAAGACATAAGATAAAAATAGATTAATCTAGCTTTAATAAGATGACATCTCTTCTTCTTTAAATATTTGTCTTTGGACTCAATACGGCTGTCAAAGTAACCAGATAAAACAATTCCTTCACCATAATCTTTGATTAAGGGAAATAAACTTTCTTTGGATTTTTTTTATATCAGTGCAGTTGGTACTATTTATTTTTTCAGGCAATTTCAGTCTCAGGAAAAAGGTAAGCAATGACAATGTTGTTAGCGTTATTCTAAATTCACATTTCAATCAACAAAATTGATTACTTCAAAAATGCAACAATGGTCTTAAAATAAGTTTTGATAATAATTTTAGTGTGCTCAGTAAAAGTTATTAAAAAATGTCTTACAAAATTTGGATGTATATACTAATTTATGTCATAAATTTAACATTACTCTAGTTTCTTTTACATAGTTCTATTGAGAAAATTAAAATTTCAATCTAAAACTAGTAAATAAAATGTAAATATATTAAGGAGCTGTGTATCATGCACTACATGCCATTGATTATGCAAAACCAAGATAGTACTAAACACTGTGTAACAGTGATTAAAAATACACATTCATTCCTACCTAAATGCATAAATTCTTGGTAACCATTTACTATGTGATTTGTATTAGTGTTATTAATGCTGAAAATATAAGGTATCAAAGTTTATTTAATTTCTATTATTGTGAGTGGCACCACATCCATAAAAACTTGTTTCTAATCTGAAAAATTATGTGGAGCATATGCAGGTAGCATTCTACCACACCATTATTTAACCATTTACTCATGAAGAAGCACAACTAAAGACAGAAAACACTCAAGTTGAGATCTAAAAACCAGGGTGCGAATTACTGGTAAATGAATGGAGGGGAATAGTGAATATATATTATATTACTTATGTATATGCACTATACCTTGATTTAGATTAATGCATAGCAAACATAATTAATAAAAAATTGTGCATAGCACATAATATGCAAGATGTTAATTACTCCACTTATAATAATTTCAATTTTAGTATTAGAAACTGAAATTTCTCAATCTTGTCTCTAAAGTTTAAAATAATTCTCAAAAATTCAAGAAATTTGGAAAAAACAAAAAACAATATGAAAACGCAATTGATTTACTAAATAAATTTACAAAATATATATTGTTTCTAATAATACCATAAAAACCCAAAAATAGGCTTCACTTTTTTCCTCAAAACAGCCTTCATTAAGAAAGGTTTTGGTTATAAATAATGTTTTTGAATATCAAACTTTAACTTTATAAACCGTTACCTACTCCACTTATTTTAAATTTATGTCTTGATATTGTCTCAAATAATATGTAAGAATTCAAGAAATTTTAACAAATTCCCTGACTTAATCCTGACATTTCCTCATGTTCCAGGTAGCTGGACACCCTGAATAAATTCACATACTGATTGTTTTTCGTCACATATCAATGACAATGCGCTAAAGCATCCCTCTCGCCACCGAATGAATTGAAGTGACACAAGAAAGTAAAATTTTAGACCCCCTTTTAGTTATACTGAGGATGGTTTTTCTAAAGGGTTTCCCACTCATTCTCTATAAATGTGGCAAATTTTTATCTAAATTCTACTTATATCATTCCTGCCCAATTAGTGTGAATAGATAAGAGATATCTCGGATATGTAACAAGGTTCGGGAACAAAATAAAATTCTACCTTAGATTGGCAATAATTTGCATTGCAAACAGAAAAACATTTCTCCAAATATAGAAACATTAGACTATCCATAAACATGTTTATTATATTTAACCCTTTAACGCCCAACCCAACAAAATACTCATGTGACCGATCCATAGGCGCCAGCTAAATCTTGTCTGTTAGTATAATAAATGTTACTAGATGGCACCATAAGACTTTATCCTAAATATTAAGCTTTAGTTCATATTTTCCTCACATAAAGCACTTTAATGTCAATAAAAATTGGTTGTTGTTGTTGCACAAATGAATATGTTATTTCCAGTTTCTTACACCGTGGCGTGAATATGTTTTTGACTCCCGTCTTTTCTTTGTTTCATTTTGATAGGAGTGTTTGCAGTTGCTATTTGGTTTTCTTACAAAAGTTTATGTATTATTTATTGTTTTATTCTTTATTCCTTCATAGTATTTCTATTATAAGTTATATAGGCCTAGGTGTTAGTACAATAAATTTTTTTAATGTAACTAGGCAATGGAGGGTCTAAGTTCTAGGTTAAATGACTGACATTTTAGATTATTTAGATACTATAAATAATGATAGTGAATTTATGCCTGAAAGTGACTCTTGATTTATTTATTATTCAAGCCTATTTATTATTTATTTATTATATATCTATTTGTTGCATGTAGAGTGTTTTCCAAAACAAAACTTCCGACTCCAAAAGTTATTATATTATTATTATTATTATTAGCACCGCGTCTTACTACCCGTTCGGGTTATACGCACTTACGCTAATGTGTAATGGTAGGGTGATTGTGAGATGAAATGAAGGACCTACAGTTTAACGTGGATCGAACCACGGTGGAGGCCTGGCATTCCCCACATTAACTCCAAAAGTATTAGGGCCCGTACACAATTTTACTAAAATTGATTTAGTTTAAAATCTAACAACACTACAGACACTAAACTTACATCAAATTTTACAGAAATAAATTATCTTTCTTTCAGGAGGAGTGATGAAGACAAAAGGCAAAAATCCAATCAATTTTATCACCTCTAAATTTTAAATTTTAACTAAAATCTCCAAATTTTCCAATTTTAATATTTGTTACTATTTATCTATTGTATAGTGAGTGATAGAGGAATTTTTCTTTTTCTAACTCTAACATGCTTAGAGCATAAGTGTGAATTTTTTCTTGTATAAATGTTGAAAAGTTTTTTTTATGGTAAGAATTCACAAATACAAGGTAAATATGTAAGAATTGGCCTGAGTGTTTTATACTGGAATCATGAAAATATGCTGAGTGCAAAAGGGTTAAGAGCACAAATGAATAAACACAAAGAGATATGTTTTATACTTAATTAAGTTAATTGATAATAAATAAAAATAACATTATCTTTTAAATCATTTCTATTTAAATAGAAAAATAACTTTTAAAAGTACACTATAGTCACAAATATCCGGCCTGGTTTTTGGTGTTAAAAAGTGTGTTTTAAAATAAAACAAACTGATACATATCCACCAGTAATTAATAAAAAATAAAATAAAAGATCGCAAATGCCTTACAACTGTTACATTGGAGACATCAACGCATAGCTGCTTTGCATGGGGTTGGCATATAATATAGTACTATTAAAGTCGCGTATACTTGGTCGGTGTATCTAGCAACACTCTTTTGATTTGGCTGGAAACAGAAGCTGTGTCAAGGGAGGTGTGCGCAAGGCATAGCTACATGAGGCAAACCCATAATGAAAATTATGTACACTAACATTTCATATTATCCTGCTTGTCCGTTATTTGGCTCGGAATACCGCCAATTTAGGCCGTATAATCTAATAAACGTGATTCTAGTATAGTAAGATTCAATTTCAATTAATCTCCTCTGTGCATGTACCTGTACTTGATCAAGGAAATAAAGAATGTATCATTAACAAGGGAGGGAAACCTCTTAATTCGCACCCTACTAACAAACTAAAAATGCATTCATACTGTTTTCTAAAAAAGATATTATATTTATGTGTGGTGTCATCATAATACCTGCATCGCAAGCCACCACCTCCTCATATTTGTTATACCCCTGTGCGTGTAAAATTAGTGCTTCAATTACATCTTGACACTTAAAGGAAGCACGTGATTCAGCTGCAAAAATTATCAACATAATAAAAAATCTAAGAAGCATCCCAGTAAACAAAACTTTATTGGAGTTTTCAATAGAAATGTACAAGGCTAAACTCGAGTAGATATCTTTTTGTGTGCTTTTAATCTATAGGAACTAGATAAGATGGGTTAGATTTGCCTATAAATGATATAAACCATTTCTGATGAGAGACCCACCCAACCAAGGGTTTAATAATGCTAAAGTAACTATAAAATGAGATCTGACATAAACATTATAGAATATGGCATTATCAACAATTTTTTATGTCTTCGTTAGAAATAAAAAAAGTGTTTAGTATTTCAGATACTTATAGTAAACTCATAAACTTAGTTTACTTGGATGACAGCTCAAAGAGTTACTAGAAATAGTTCCTAATGTATCCCTATGCCAACAGCTGACATCCATCACTGTGGATTACTGTAATGAAAACATATGGTAATGTAGGAATATTATAGTTAACCACAGTAATTTAGGCCAATATTAGTTATATATTTATTTGAGGTCAGGCACAAAGCTTATTTATGGTTTTATTCGACTTTAAAAAAAATATATTCACGGAGCTTTCACAAAAGGTCTAACGAAGAGAGCTTCAAAATGGTGACCAACGAATTTAAAATATGTGATTGATCATGACGTAAACAAGTTATTTACAATAGTGCACCCACGCAGTAGATAAATAGAATTTATTCAGTTCAATATTTCGAAACATGTTAAAATAATTATAAAATATTTTTTTATGTAATAAAAAAATTATAAGTATTTTCTATTTTACAAGTAAATATAATTAATGCCTGTATTAAAAAGTATTAATGTATGCACTATATTACACATTATCGTTAACCTTCCAAAACAAAGAATAAGTACTTTAAATTAAGTTTATAATAGTGTTTCGGATTGGGTAAAAGTAGATTATTAAAAGAAATGAAATAGTGTGAGAAAACTTAAGTTTATGTTATTTTTAATGCAAAATATAACATTTAATTAAAAAACTTAACAATTATAACTAAACAGTGATATTTTACAAGTAATGGTGACCAAAAACCTAAACATATGATTCTTGATTGAACTGTCATCCAGGTAAAAACCTATCATGAACAGACTCTACATAAACTGTATAAGCCTTGCAGATATTTGTTCTTTATACAATCTTTGCAAGACACTATTAAATAACAATTTTAAGTGATTGGTACCCAATCTAGCATAGCTCCTAGATATCTATAAAGGGTTTGTGTCAAAATAAAATTAAACAAACCGTAAAGCAGAATTTTACTCCCAACACATATATTTGTGGTTTAAAAATGAGATTGGAGGGGGGAGGGTAGAAAATTGAGATTAAAAAAAGAGTCTGACTTTTAGGTTCAGTCTGTGGTGTGATCCTGTATGGCTGTTCAGGAAGCAGTTTCCCACAAGTGATTTTCCATCCCTTTTCCTAGATGAATCCTAGTGAACTTTCTTCAAGTTACCAAACTCATTTCTTCCCTGTACTAAAAAGGTGGTAGCCTTTGTATTTGAAAATGTTAGCCATAATTGAACTAAAAAGCAAAAAATATGAAATGAATACTTAAGAAATATTCACGCTTCAAAATGTCCTGATGTTTTTAATTTCTTTTGTGAAGACGAAAAGTGTTATTAAGTAATTCACAGGTTATTTTTTAATAAGTTAGCTAGACTGTAAACATTATTAACCTATATATAATCTTCCAAAGATAACTTTAAAATATTTGTTATTTAATTAAATTTCAACTTTATATGAAAAAATAATAATTTAAATGTAGCAAGCTATCTTTTAGAATCTAGTACATTTAATAGCCAATTAATAATTAATTTTCCAACCACTGGAAGATGAAATGGGAATGAAGATCAGAGTAAACATAATCTTACCAGGCCGGTTTTGTTTCTTGCGATAGCTCTGGACAAAGCCAACCCTTGGACTGGAAGGTATGGAGATAGCACTAGGAGACTGACACTCTTGGGGGTTGAACTCTGGCAGAGACGAAAACTTCTTCTCAAAATTACTGTTTCTAGAACCCTAAAATTAAAAATTAGTGAAATAGTTTCCAATGCCACCAGGATTTGACGGCTTGACATTACTGGTATGAGTCTGCGAGCTTGGGTTTTTTTCATTCGTGTCGAACTCAAGTCGAGTATTTCTAAAAGCTTCCGAGTTCGAATATATTATTATTAGCACCGCATCTTACTACCCGTTCAGGTTATACGCATTTACACTAATGTTTAATGGTAGGGTGATTGTGAGATGAACTGAAGGACCTACAGTTTAACGTGGAATCCGAACCACGGTGGAGGCCTGGCATTCCCCACATTCACAATTAGAATATATTCATAATTTTAAAATGTTAAGAGTATAAATTTGTTTATTTTAAATGTAAATAGGTATCACATCTTTAAAATTCCATTTTTAAAACATATACTAAAACAGATGTTCTTAAAATATGAATTACACTCATTTTCATAAATAAAAATACTTTTAGGAAAGTAGTTAATAAACAGAAATATAGGTTTTTAAATTAGAAACAACACTTGAAAGAACTTTAAAAAAGAACACTAATGATGTGACTAAAATAATATTTCTAACAAATAAAACTAAATAGTAAATGCGTTTTTAATACAAATGTGGTAAGTTTGGTTAAATATGTATTGCAATAAATAAGATCACCATAGATTTTAGACAGGTTAACCAACATAATTCTATAACTAAATAGTAACTAAACTAGAGCTAGTTTAGTAGTAAACTTATTAATTAATACGAGATTTAAATATCTTAAGTTGAAAACATTAAATATAATAATATATTCTTGATATTACGTTTTTAACTTTACCTAATTATTATTTTAGAAAGGGACTAGGTAAAAATAGTAAAGAGAGTCATTCAATTATTTAGTAATCTACTTTTTATTTTCATTGCTTTGTCATGGCAATACAAATAAATTTCAATTTAGTATAATTCAAAACGGACGAAATATTGAATAAATTTACCGGTCTAAAGTGGTTTTAAAGCTCTATTACGTTATTAATGTGAGAATTGAAATACATTTTTTACAATTTGTTAAGTAACCGAATGATTTAAAAGTGGAAATGCCCATATTATCTAAATTAAATAGCTTATGCTTACTATTGTGTTTTAAAGTTGATTATTAAGTACATCAAGTGAAAGCTCGAAAATGATGAGCCTACAAAACTTTTGATCTCGATCTCAAGCTTAAATAATGAGCTTAGCTCGAAGCTCGAAATTTGAGTATTCGCAGAGCTCTAATTACTGGTCTTCTACTGACGTTGGCTGATATGTAACTGACTTCAGAGGTTGAGGCACCATACATGTGTGATTATGTTACCCCAATGAGCTGATGTGATGATAATAATGATTATTATGTGGTGCCAGTACAAGTACTAACCTAATTAACCAGATCATGGTGACCATAGTAACACTCCATTTAGGAGAAATACCTATGGTAACGCAGGACCCCTAGATTAGTAGAAAGAAACGACCACTAGACCAGGAGGCCGCTCATAGTGAAACATTGATTAGTCAAAATATGTAAAATATATGTGATTTCAAACTAAAAATGGCAAATAGGATGAATGGGAATTACTTTTTTTATTTCAGAATGGGAAATGAGTCAAAATATCAGGATTCAGGTAATTTAAAATTATGTTTTAGAATAATTTTAGATTAAAATATATTGATTTCTAAACTAATATGGTAAATATAAATGTTATAATATTATTAAACCCCGCTTCGGTGGCTACATGACTGGCCTAAGGCATCACGCTCGCAATAGACTAAGCTGTCAATGATGGGGCGATTGATAAATTCATGGATTAGTTAAAATAATCCTCCAGGGAAGTACAAAGTCCTTTTTTTTTTAATTCAAAGAGAAGCTGAATCAAATATCTGAATATTCTCAAAAACAAATTGAGCTTTGAATATATTTATTATTGTTTAACATTGCAAGAGCAAGGTGAATGCAGTTGGTATGATATACCTATGAAATATATGTAGAAAAACTATGGACTTTTGAAAGGGAATCCAATAGGTCAAAGAAAGTGAGGCTGGATTAAGTACAAAGTTTTTTTTTTAGTTATAGTTACAGTTTGCCTACCCAGTAAGGGAATGACATAGTTAGGTATGTATGTAATGTATGTTTAACATTGGGAATGTTTATTTAAATTTGAACACCAAACATAATTTCTAAATATTTAATTTTAAAAATGTTTGAAAAATATGTTTGTTGCTACAAGAACATGTTTTGTTAATTGTAATGTATTAGACGGTACAGATTTATAAAAAATGAATTTTTCAAATGTTTATTTGCAAAGTTTTTTAGTTATTGTAGCCCTTTAATCCTGATTAGCTATTAAAAAAGATGAAAGGTGCCTTAAAATTAGATTTAAAAAAGGAAGACGGAAAGATAAGGCCTGAACCAACATAATACTTTTGAATACTACTAAATCTAAGTTAAATTTAAGTGTGAATACTTGGATTTCGAGCTTCAAACAGAGCTTCAGTGATAGGGTGTTTGAACTCATGATCAAAAGATTTAGGGTTATTTTCATGAATGCTTTTTTTTAACTTTTCTTAGAAACATTAATATTAATCACAATTAATTTTTTGGTTACTATCAAAGTATATTTAAAATTTGATCTTATAATTTATTAATACTTAATTTTTCTTTTATTCAAAAATAAGCAATTCTAGATTACATAACTTTAAAAAAATATGTGAGTCTATTTCTTTAAAAATAATTATATATATAATTTTTTTATTTACATAATTAAGTTTTGAAATAATATATTTATTCAACCCAAGCTTGATTCGGTTCGATAGTCGAAAGCTTAATGAGACTCACACGAGATCGACTCTAATCAAAAAACTTTAACTCACAGACCCCACTTACAATATATTTAAAATATGGTATGAAGAGGTTATGAATTTTTTAATAGTAGCCTCTTATCACTTAGTGGTGATGGCTGGTGTTACATTTTGAAAGATGATAGTAATAATAATAATAATAATAATAATAATATATTATTATTATTATTTATTATTATCACTGCGTCTTACTACCCCTTCGGGTTATACGCTTAAATATTAAATGCGCTAATAGGTTAAGTATTGGGATGGTTGAATATAGAGGAAGTGAGCCCGCATTTGCGTGGAGGGAGAGCGAAAAACCATTTAGGAAAAGCCTCCTCCAGTTTACCTGAGAAAGATTCAAACCACGATCTCCCTGTCCTCAGCAGTCTAGACCAACATGAAATTAGTGCGTTAGCTAACTAGGCCATCGAGGCGAGTAATTTTGAAAGACTTTGTTTGAGAAGATAGAATTGGTTTGTCACTGATATACCTCTTTCCGCCCATAAAAATGCATATCTTACTTGTCCATGCCATCCTCAACATTTTTCTTGAAGAAACTCTTCTTAGTGGAAGGAGAGGATGGGAATTGTAGTTGATGGGGGTAACTGATGGTTCCTCATCGCTCAGAGTGTGCTCAACCTTTGTGCTGCCGTTATTGCCCGCCTGCGTCACCAGCACACTCTCTGACATTGTACTCACAATACATGTGGACACTGCTGAAACTGCCAACATCATATTATATTAGTCCCTTCATGGTAACTTAAAATGAAGTTATTAATTATAGAATGCATGTAGAGTGAATATGATATAAGTGGAAAACCATTTTGGAAAAAAAACCTCGATATGTCCGACCGAGATTCAAACCTCGACCTCCTTGTCATAGGCAGTCTTGTCTACTGCGGGAGTAGAGCATTAAACTGTGCGGCCATCAAAGCGGGTATGAGTGTTGTTACATGGGATCAAATTATCCCCTTGCCCAACTAAACAAATAAATATCCCCAGATGTTAGAGATGCTCTTTATGACTTTCATCTGCTTACAAGTATTACATACCCATAGATTGCCTCCTCTGCAGTGGTGCTTTACCTAGCTGGGCAGGAGTAGGAGCAAGCACAAAGGTGTTGCCATCTTCTCCGGCTTGCTCTACTGGCGGTTCGGTTACAGAGTAATTACTGTCCAGCCTCTGAGAAGCCTGGCTTTCCACACACTACGGCAAGAAATAGTAGTTAGTTTACTCCCTTTGTACCAATAAACTTTGAAAACAAACAATGCTAGTTAGTTCTCTCCATATTTAAAATGTGAAGGATTCCTTTTGACAATAATCCCTAAAGTTATACCAATTTTGTTTCTTATTTTATTGAAAGTTGAAGCTTGAAAAGTTTAAATTTCCTAAAAAGAAAAAAGAAAAGACTTCATAATGTGGGATTAAAATAAGAATAGGAATACATATTTTACCTGGATTGGTTGCACTTTCAATTAACATTTGTAAAAATTCTAAAGGCTAAAAGTTTAGAGGTGTCATTGTAAAAGTGTTGAATGCTGTGTTAACAAACCAGCTAGTTTTTTTTTTTTTTTTTTTTTTAGCAAAGCATAATAAATTGTTTGGGTTATTTACATGTGTACTAATTACACAATTAGCAATGAGGAAGGTTAAATTTAGAGAAAGTGTGTCCACACTTGCGTGGAAAACTCTTTAGGAAAAAAAACCTTCAGTACAATTGACCAGGTTCGAATCCCAATCTCATCATCAGAAATCTTGTCTGTTGTGGTAGTGATGCCTTGGATTGTGTGGCCACCGAAGCAGGTGACAGCTATTTAAATATAAGTGTTTACTCAGAGGAGTGGAGTTGTTGATGCTTGGGGTTGCACTTATTTTGAACTTTGAATCCCTTGTTAAACAGCTGTTTGTTAAGATAGCTTTCCATCCAAACCAAGATCTAAAGCTCAATTCTCTTGGTCATAAAATAATACAGTAGACCCCATAGCTTCTTTGGTGCTGGCTGACACTCACAGCTGACTTCTGACAGTCAAAATTTAGGTATTTACCTAAATTTTGACTGTAAAAAGTGACAGATGCTAAACACATGTTTTCATAGATCATCTGGTGTAGGATACATAATTTGGTTTGGAACTTTTTAAAGCTGTCAACTGTCAAACTTGACCTGCAGTCAGCACCAAAGAAGCCATGGGGCTACTGTACATACTTTAAAAGTGAACTAAAACTAAAAAATAAAGCAATTACCTGCTCTTGATATGGGGATGGCACTGACATTTGTATCACATCCTTCTCGTGTTCTGATGACCTAGCAGTCTCGTGTTTCTCGCGTCCATTTGGTCCAACTTCAGGTTTAATATGGTTTAAAACACCTTCAAATAAATTAGTTGGTTATGAGACAATTAATTTATTTCTTGGAATACTAATTTTTGACAAAGAAAATTAAAATTATCAATGCATCTCTACTATATTGCAAATTAGATACAAACATTCAATTCATTAAAGTTAAAGCACAGCTTTAATTATATTCGTGTAGTAAAAGGGAGAAAAAGGGGGCCTAATATCTAGCATATATAATTATTAGGCCTGTGTGGGAATGATAATTTGACTTTAGGAATTTTTTGGGCAAGAAATACCAAATTCCCAAGGAACGGGATGAAAAAATATTTTTAAATAATTTCCCAAGCAAGGTTTATATTTATTTTTCACATATTTACAGAACATAGTGATGTGTATTTTAATAACTACTTACACGATAAAACATCATGTTTTTAAACTTGAACTAATCTGAAAGAATAAAAGTGACCACAGTCTTGTCTCTACTACTCAAAATCATTACATGAAACATTTTATTAGGGTTTTATATAATTTTGAAAGTTAAAAAAGAATATGTTCCACTTCACAGTGGGGCTCTGGACCCTAACACATACTGTGCTAAAAAAAATATGCTTCAAATTTTAATTTCAAATTACAAATTGGATTTGATTATCAATCTGTAATAAATAAAATAATAGAATAGCAGGAAAATAATAGAGCACAAATAAAAGTTAAGACACTAACATATATTTGCACACATGTCAATATTTCGATGCTATATTATTATTACCACCGCGTCTTACTACCGTTCGGGTTATACGCACTTACGCTAATGTGTAATGGTAGAGTGATTGTGAGATGAAATGGAGGACGTGCAAGTTTAACATGAAATCCGAACCACAGTGGAGGCCTGGCATTCCCCACATTCACAATCTGTAATTAATACACATCTTGTAAGAGGTGAAGGAAGGGTTTGGTAATCAGATAAATCTGTGCTGGGACTAAGGATTGAACCTCGGACCCCAGCACAGAAGTCCAACCAACACCTTACCCCTAGACCGCCAGCTCACCTTCGATGCTATTATAGTGTGTGTAAATATAACGTTGGTGTTTTTACTTTTAGTTGTGCTATATTATTTTCCTGCTATTCTATCGTTTTATTTATTACAAACTGTTTTTGCTCAATGCACTTTATTTCATACATATGATTTGATTTTTAAGAAATAGACATTATTCATAATATTAAATAATTTTAATACTATTGATTATAATTATATTTTTTAGATATGATATGAAATGCTACAAACACCATAGTGGGTTTAACTTAAACATAAAAAAAATAATAAAACAAATTGTTGTAACAAAAAGTCACACTTTAGAAAAAAAAATATTCAAGAACCAAATGAAAACTAATCCTTTATAAATGGCGGTTTAGATATAAGTCTTTGAAAAGCGTTACTTTTCTAATAAAAGATAAAAGAGTTCACTAACTTTGTAGCCAAGTACCTGTGCAGTACTGGTTAGCCTGACTGGTTGGTAATGAAGAGGTTTGAGTGGTGCGCATTTCATGCTGAGCATCGCTTTGAGTGATGATGGAATCAACATGCTGGCCATTTTGGTTGGGACTTTCAGATTCACGATGTAGACCACTAAAACAATACAAAATATTAAATAAGCTAAAATTAATCAAACAAAATGAAGAATAAGAAAGTATTACTTTAAAAAAATTAACATGTAAAAAAAAATAGACAGGGTGAGGAAGGAGGATGTAAGGAAATAAATTGGGGTGGAAAAGCTGAATTAGAGAATGGACAAGAATAAAGTGAGATGGTTTGGACATGTCAAGAGGATGGAAGCTAAAAGACTATCAAAGGAAGCAATTTAAATGAGAATGATTGGAAATAAACCCAGGGAAAGGCCCAGACTGAGATGGTTGGAGTTGATTTAGAACAATTTAAGCAAAAGAAATTTGGACTGGAACAAAATGGTAGAAAAAGGTTAGTGGAGAGAGAAGAAGAGTTGAAGATCTATTCAAGCCTTGATCTGGGAAGGGTAATTAAGAGGGCGTGATGATGATGATGGTGATGTAAGAAAAATAAAAACTAGGTCCGGGATGATGCAGATCACCAAACCAATCAGCCGATTATATGGTACAATATGTGCCGATGATCAACAGTTATCTCTTTAATTTTCTTGAAAAGCAGCATTAGGAGAAAGGTCCGACACCTTAGCTCAGCCAGTAGCATATCTGCCTACTAAGCTAAGGGTTCTGGGTTCTATTATTGACATGGTGAAAAATTTATCATTGAAGAAATGTGGGTTTACCCTTCCATATTGATGAATTAGCAGCCGGGGACTTGATGTTGTACCTGTCCTAGCCTTAAGTTATATTATAAGGATCATGAAGCTATGACAAACCTAGACAGCCGGTAGTGGAAAATATATGGCTTGAATAAAAATCTGACCCAGCCCACAAACTGGAAACAGTAATGGATTGTAAATGGAGGAGAGAGAAAGTAGTGGTAAAAGAACAAGCAAGTGTGAAGAGATATTGCTAAAGGAGTGATTTCGAAGTCAACACAGTGTTAGCAACAGAACCTCTGAAAAAGAGAGGTGTGTAGTGTCAAATCTATATTATGAATACTAAAGTTATTGAAATGTATTCGCTTTAATCCGTGATTAAATTTAGTTATCAGTTAATCTTTATAAAATTACTTTCAAATCAATCTTATAGTCTATTACTAGTGTTTGAATTTTACTAGTAAATTGTTTAGAATGTAAATAAAGAAAGTACTCTTCATGGAACAAGATGAAAACCAATAAAAGGTTTTAAGCCTGAGTGACTTTCTGCTAGTTTTACATCAACATTTTGCATCAATTTAGATGAGGTACAGTAGCCCCATGGCTTCTTTAGTGCTGACTGACAGCTCACAGCTGACTTCTGACAGTCAACGTTTAGGTATATACCTAAATTTTGACTGTCAGAAGTGACAGCTGCTAAAGACATGTTTTTGCAGATCATATGGTTCGGCGTAGGGATACATAATTTGGTCTGGTAGCTTTTCAAAGCTGTCAGCTATCAGCTGTGAGCTGTCAGTCAGCAAAGAAGTCAGGGGGCTACTGTATATTGGGAAAACAAGGGAGACCAAAAGAAGATGAAGGGAGCAGATTACAACAAGTGTGTGAGAGGAGAATAATGGACGTAACTAAAGAAATAAGAAAGGTGGAAATAAAGGGCTGATACTTGTCTAACTTAAAACTTCCTACCCTCTTTCAATAGTTGTCACTAGTGATTGATCGCTCGTTAGCGAGTCATTAAAATTGAGCAAATCTTGAACGAGAGCTGTGAACCAAACAGTTTCGCGAGCGAGTCGTTCACACCGCCAATACACGCTACATCACACGTCTGATACATTGACAATAGGCCAACAGTTCTTACTACAAATTTCACATTTCTATTATAACTTGTACAAAATAAAAGGTGTGGATGTCAGTTGTACATTTAAATCAAGAACTTAGATCAATGAAATTAAATAGGCTTACTACCCTAAATATTACCACAAGGATGCATCAGGCACTATTCCCCTATTCCCCACCAATATTACTTTGTGTCCATGTGACACTTTACGGGAGACATCGTGCATTAGTTTGATGTTTCTTTACATCTCTTTTTTTCACTCACACACTATCATTATCTCTGCCTACTCGATAAAAATTTTCTTTCAGTGTTTGTTTTGATTTAGCTAGTCTTGGCTATCAACGCATCACTTCTGCACTATTTCCAACAACCCTTCTTCACTGAGCATAGAGAGTTGTCGTCATTCATGACTCTCTTTTCGCTCGTGTTCATTCGTTCTAGAAAGAGTTAGGAGTGTTTTTCATTCATGATTTTCTGTAGTTCTTTGTTTGTTACTTCGAAAAAAACAACTATTGATGTTTAATATCGTTACTAGATTGTAGCACCGCCTCCAGTATTAAACTAACTATTTTTCTTAACATCAATCAACATAATTCTGTAATTTAGACACTAAAGGGTATATAGTAAGCTTAATTATTATAAATAATAGGCTTAAAAGTAATAAAATTGAAGAATCAAACACAATAAGCTTCGGATAAATTACACATAAATTTTAATTCATTCATAAGTTGAAAGGGAAGGGACAGATTTTCACGTTCGGAACGGGAATTGTGAGAACTAGTTAGCACTCGCTCATCGAGTTAGGGAAAAGAAAGGGGTGAAGGGATTAAGAGCAAGCCAGCCATGTGGCGAATAGTATGACTCATATGAACGACTCTTTTGAATGAATGAGCTTATGTGAGCTAGCTCGCGTCAACGAGCTCGATTCAACCCATCATTAGTTGCCACAGCATATTTCAGGTTTTTAAGGGCTATTTTGATTATCTTGCAACTCACCTTCCTTGTGTAGTTTTAATTTTGTTCAAGATAATAGGCTTGCTTACAAAAGTTTAAATGAAATCTTCAAAGTCAATAAAAATGTAATTCACTTTATCACTGGCCAACCACCTTTTTTTAAATTCAAACCATGCATAGAATATCAGGTCAAATACATTAAGTTAATAATATATTTTGTTAATTAAATTAAATTGAATAAGCATAAATAAATAATAAGCATAAAAAAGAAACCTAGATAAGTTTATGGCATGGTCATTCTTGAACCCAGAACTAACATGATATAATATAAACCTTATAATTTTGGAGAAAGAGATAAACCCACTTTAATATAGAAATAGTTAGCTAATATTATATTTAATTAGCAGCAACAATTAGATAAAATTTTGGTGGAGAAAGGGGAACAAGGGAGATAGATTTTGTAGAGTTCTTGACTACAAATCCAAATATCTCAATATGTGAGCATATATTATTAATAAACCACAATAATGTTTAAACATTAAATGGGATAGTTCAGTGTTTATGTAAAGTGTATTCCCTCTTTTCTTTTTGTTTGATAAAGGCAACATTGCTGAAATAATAATCAATTTGGGTTCAAATGTGTGTGTGCGACTATTTATACCATAGAATACAGAAAAAAAGGAAGAAGGTGTTACCTTTGGGCATTGGATTCTCCCAACATGCCCATGCTTTGTTATCAGCATATAAACGAACATACCTTGGCCTTGAGTTGTTCTGTGTGTAGCTAAGAACTTGAGTAGTGATTACTGGCTGAGACGAACTGTAGGGCTTGCTGACTATCACTGTAGGAGGGTCGAGCGGTTTTGACTGAACCAGCTGAATAGGAGTGCCTTGGTGAACAGATATGTTGCGCCCATTCCCGTCTAAGTGGGAAAAAAATTAATAAAAACATTAAGTAACTATGATAATTGAATGAAGACTTATTTTTTGGTAATGAAAGTCAATTAGAAAAACACTGATCAAATGTTATAATTTATTAAAGGTGTGTGCAAAGCTTCAAAAACTTCAATTTGGCTTTAAGATTTGTCAACATTGATTTGAAAAAAAAATAAAAAATCTGCTTTGACAATTAATAATTTATGCCAATAAAAATATTAGCAGCTATATTCTTCATTTAACCTGAATTGTAGCAGTCTTGTCTTGACAGACTACACTATGTCAATGTTTTATAAGCTACACCATAGAGGAACAATACAAGGTAAGCTTACTACTATCAACCCGCCTCTGTGGCGTAGTTGGCTAACGCGCTTGTCGTGTTGAGCCCGACTGCTGAGGACGGGGAGATCGAGGTTCGAATCTCGGTCGGGTGAACTGGGGGTGGTTTTTCCGAATGGTTTTCCACTCTCCCTCCACGACAGATGCGGGTTCACTTCCTCTAATTCAACATTCCCAATTCCTAATCCATTAGCGTAATTAGTGCTTAAAGCGTATAACCCGAACGGGTAGTAAGACGCGGTGCTAAATATTATTATTATTATTATTATTATATTATCTTACTATCAGGATAAATGAAGGGTGCTACAAATTGATGTTAATTCACAAGCCAAAAATGTGTAGTAATTGAATTCTAAGTTGTAAGAGGGATGTAATTTATCAATTTAGGACTAAATCTGTTATAATTTTTTTCAATAAATCACTTGGCACATGCTTTTTATTGTGAAGTTATATGAATATGTACAATATTATATTTTTTCAACAATGAACAATTTTAAAGACAATGAAACATCTATTCAGCTTCAGGTAAAGTTAGGCTTAACTTTAAATTGGAAATTTGGACTATACAGACCCTTAACTCCTTTATTATTTGTTAATAATACCAATTTGGTTTGACAAAACCTTCATTGAACTTCAACAATTATATAGTATTTAATTATGCATTGAAAAGAGAATAGAAGGGCCTTTAAACAACAGACAACAAATGAATGGTCACCGTTTTGATACCAACCAACACAAACCTGACAAACCAGTAGCAGTTCATGCCCAAACACATAATTCAGATTTTGATTCATGTTATAGTACTAGAGTAATACGAGCCCTCCCCAATAGTTGCAATGCTTCCCAGCTTTGTAGGTAGGAACTTGTTCAAAAATATAAAACCTAAATTCAGGCACCCTCCTGATCTCAACCTTAGATAACCTCTCCTTTTCTTCCATTCAGGCCTACCTTCACCAGTCACTCATTTCTATATAAGCAATAATAATAAATAATCTAATAATTCAATATAATATAAATATTAAATATAACATTTTATATATCTACCCAAGAGTCAAACCACAAGTTTGAACAGACAACTGCAGAATCCAAACCAAATAAATCAAGAAACACAACAAAATAATCTAAGTAGCCATGATCTATCTACCTCTAGCCATGCTGCCATAGTCCAGTTGGTGTTTTACTCTCTTCTGCCCAAGAAGGGCCTGATGTACCCCGAAAATTACATAATTATGTGTTTTGTTGTGTTTTTATTTATAAACTTTGAGGTCTACAGTTTTCTGGTAAATGTGTAGGCCCTGCCATCCTTTTTTCAATGTTTAATCAACTGTATGATAATCTTAAGCATAGAGTCCACAATTTGTATTAGCTTTCAATAAATAATCGTGCAAATAATCAAATCATAGAAGTTAATTTCCCTTATCAATACTAGGTTTTACTGAATCAATAATGTTAGTAAAATTTTGTTAAATAGGATACTTTTTCAATGGAATACTGTTGAATAAAATCATTATGATTTGGGAATAAGTATAAACTCCAAATTTAAAAACATTATCTTTCATATATGAACAGACTAGAATATGAAAAGTGTGTGTACCTGTGATGGGAACTTGGAAGCTGGCTGGAGGAAGTACACATTTTGCAATCGGCCACCTTGCAATGGAACAAAGTATTGTACTGTTTCAGTCGTAGCCACTGCTTGACTCCTAGATGGCACGCCATCACGGTGCAACGCAGATGAATCAACCTCCACATTGATCCTACCTCCACCAGTTTTGAGCAACAGGTTTGTGAACAGCCCGATTCAGAGAGGCTGATGGTGGCAGCGCCTGAACTGGTAGGTGGCGTAGGACTCAAGAAAAGTGTGAGCGGTTGAGATTGCGCCTGGGACTGCACGTTCATTCCGGGCTGCTGTAGGATGAATGTGGCTCGTTTTGTTGTGGTGTTGGTACCTTGAGATAGTGATCTAGGAGTCATCATTGAATTGGCAGGTTTTAACCTATGACGGCCATTCTCTGGGTTCTCGTTAGGTGCTGAAGCAATAATGTTGACGACACTTGTGAATTGCTTCTCTTCTGAGGAAGGTTTTGTCATACTGATGGATGTTACAACACTTCCGCTCCATCCAGCAGCTGTACCAACTGTTCTTTCAGACTCTGACTTTATTTGCATAACTTTATGTTGCTGTTGATGCTCTGCTACAGTTTTAACAACTTTAGGGGAGACTGGCATGGTTTTGAATGCACCGCCCGTGGGTTGGAAGCCTGCTACTCCCATGGGATTAACTGGCGAGTGGTAGGGATATGACAAAACGCCCACCGAGTTTGTCTTTTCTCCAGGAACATGTTGAAACTTTGTGTCCACTTCTATTGTACTTGAAGGTAGCCTGGTGAGTAAAACATTACAAGTTTAAAGACATTTTGTAGTAAAAATATCAAATCTACAAACCTTAAAAAAAGTTCATTTGGAATGAGCACTATGAGAATCACAGTTTAATGTAATATTTTGTCATATAACGAGATGTACCGCATAAAACGAAAAGAGATTTCCATTAGATAGATAGTTTAATGTAATTGGGATAACCTAACCGCTTACTTTAGTAATGTCTAAGTAGCCATTGTTTAAAATACAACATACACAAACCTTTTTAAAACTAACTTTCACTTAACAGGTGAGACCTCCCTATGATTTGAAAACAAAATTAAAGTTTAAAGTTACGATATGGCTCCAACAATAATTGTAGGTTGGTGGCAGTAGTTCAAGATTGATGGACTTCTAGTAGGTGACAGTAGTTGTTTAAGATGAAAGGGCTGCTATTGATATGACTAATTATTCAAAGTTGTATTTTTATTAATGATACATTAAACAAAACGTTTACAAATGGTTTAATACAAAACGCTTATAACATTGTTTTAGGGGAAGTACGAGGGCTATTTGTATTCCAACCTTCGTTTAAATGTACCTTGCAATGAAAGCAGAGTAGAAAGCTTGTGCATGTGCAATTACATCATGTTATGTGTTGTCTAGCTCCATGCCATGCATTTGGCCATCTTTTGTTAGTTATAATTGTCTTATGAATGAGTAAACATGTGTGCTGCAATCAATGCTCCCACCAGCTGTGAAATTCGAGCTGTCATCCGTTTTCTTCACTCTGAGAGCAAAACTGATGCTGAAATTCATTGGAGAATGAGTATAGTTTACGGTTCAAACTTTAGGAGTGAAGGATGTGTCAGAGGCAGATGTGTAGAAAATTTAGAGATGGGCAAACCAGTATTCACAATGAAGGTGGTCAAGGTCGGCGATCATTGGTGACTGATGAACTTGTTCCCAAGTGTTGACCAAAATGTTCGTGAAAGACGTTGCTTCAAAATTTCAGAGATTTTGTGTGATTTTACCCACATTTCTCGAACAGTTCTGTATGAGATCATTACAGGTAGGCTAGGCTACCCCAGGTTTTGTCCAAGATGAGTTCCGCCTACCGATGTGAACAAAATGCAGAAAATGGGATCAACTTTGACATTCTCGCAGCGTTACGGCAAAGATTAGGATAAATTTCTTAACCATATCATTACGGATGATGAAACGTGGATTCAATTTGTGAATTTCTGAGGCAAAGAACAGTTAAAGTAGTGGATGCACACACATTCACCAAACAAACCCAAAAAGTTCAAACAAAAAGCTTATGGCAACCATTTTCTGGTGTAGTAAAGGAGTGCTTATTACTTCAGGAATCACAATAATGGAATAAAGGTACAGTGAAACAACAAGAAAATTGCACAGCGCAATTCTAACAAAAGGTGAGGTATGCTGACATCGGGCGTTGTGCTGAAAAGGTGACTGACAATTCGCTGCCCCCCACGGCTGCATGCACATAAGCAATGATGGAGCACTTTTGTTGGGAGGTGTTCAACCACCCTCCATATAGTCTGGACCTGGCACCAAGTGATTAGCATCTCTTCACCCACATGAAAAACTGGTTGAGACCACAGAGCTTCAATAACAATGAGTTGGTGGACGGCGTCCAATCATGGCTGAACTCCCAGGCAACAACCTTTTTTGATGCAGATATACAAAAGCTTGTACCCCGATACGATAAGTGTCTGGATTCAGGGGGTGATTATGTTGAGAAGTAACCTAGAACTGCAAGTATTTTTTGTATACGTTATATTAAAAAAAAATCCATTTCTTGATTTCTCAACAGCCTACCGGAGGTTGATATCCAAATAGCCTACGTATGCCTACATTTTGACAGCGAAAGTTATCCTTTAAATATTTTTTTGTGTGTTTTTTAGAGTTTTATCCAAAACATTACTACACTAGTATCACTAAGGTAAGTGTGCTAGCTATCTTTCTTAATTATAACGATAATATTTGTAATGCATTCTTTATTTAAACACTATTTTAATGACATTATTTTTATATGAAACTCTATTTAAAATGTATAATTTAACCTCACTGGTTAATTTGAATTTGATTTTAAAAATTGAATTATATAATAGTTTAAAATTTGATGTTTCTGTCGGTATGTAGTCCCTACAATGTCTACACCAGCATTAATTAGTGAATGTATATATTTCTATAGGGAAAACCTCTCTTCACTTTATAAGGTAATTCTTCCAGCATTAGCCAGGCAAATGTGCTGGTTATTCCTCCTACTTTTAACCATGATTAAGTCTACTCCTTTAATCCAAATAACATCATGCTTTACAGAAGCAGCTGACTGGATTCACACGTTTGCTGAAACACAAGCGCGGAACAGAAACTTCGTCAAATGACGAGCTCCAAGCCAATCACAAGATTTATGCCTCATCAGCACGAGTTTTTCTACTAAAGTTCAACTCATCTCTACTTCATCCGCTCTGCCTGAGATGTTCGACATGGGAGAACCAATCAAATCTCAAACTCAACCATCTCAAATCAGTGCACATGTGCAATTGACAATGCATGCACTGTACAGCCGGAAGTAAGCAGACAACTTTGTTGGCCAGTGTGAGGGGATTTTAAATAAAACATTAATATAAAGCATGTGTATTGATGTATTGGATTGTGCCATGACACAGCATTATAATTTAAAAACATCCATCGGGAGAATGTGCTGAAATATATATTTATACACTAGAAAAAAAGTTGAAAATCAGTTTTTTTAAGTTTGTGTTGCAATGCATCAAGGTGTTGACCTTCTGTGTATAAGTTGCTGTGACCCTCAATCAGATTCTGCTCTGTATTTTCAGCGAATATGTGAATCAAACTTTACCTTGCTTGACTGGGCTTGATAGGTTTTGGCCGACAAGTCACCTCCCCAGAACTGGTCTTGATGCCCGAAACTGGACTGAATCTTTGCTGAGGAAACGCTTTGTTCTCTATCAATGGCTCAACGTCACTTTGAGACTCCGAGTCTGAGTCAGTCACCTTTTCTTTACACTTGAGATCAATTTCTGCAGGTGGGTCTTCGCAAATTACCTGGAACAAAAAAAAAATTATATATATATATATACACTAACAGAAAAAATAATTGTAAGAACAAAACATCCAGCATTTATCTTAAATATTATTCACACTAAACATTCTGGTTTTCTCGAGACCTAAGATAAATTTATAATACTATAAATTTAACTTCCATCTTTGTAAATATTTATTGTAAGTAAGATCAAGTTTAACACTACAAATTATTTTAATTATATTAGGAGATATTATTAACATAATTTTAACAATATAAAGATATCACGAAATTAAAATGCTGTAATTGCCACTCAAAATATGACCAAGGAGAATGCAAAATAGTACACAATCTGAGCTTATTGTTTCAAAAACTAAGAGTGATTTGCAATCACCATCTGATCATCATCAGAAAACTCTTCTTCTGGAGCGCGTTCTCTTTGGTTTTCTTCCAAATCTGGAAGTATGTCAGTCTTTAGCGATATTCTCTCTGCATCCTGAAACACAAATCAACTACAGTTGAATGCGATAAAAATAGTATTTATAAACTCATTTGTTAGAAAAAAAATAGTTAAAGACTGAGTTTTATTTGGTCACATTCCAATCTCCTTTAAATTTTTCTTAACATTTAAAATTATTTTGCCATTGGGCCTCCTCATTGTTTAACATTATATGCTTAAAAACCGTTTACCCACTATTGGGGAATTTCAATAAAAATAATGTGTGTTCAAATGTAATGTTGCTGCCTGATGACAAAGATTTATAATATGGATGTACAAGGTCGACTTTTTCGAATTGAAGTGAATACATTAAATATTTTTGGAGATATATCAAAGCTATAAAGTTTTTGTAAATGTTTTATGCTTATTTATACAACTTTGTACACTAAAACATTTAAACATTGTTTTATTAAGTTTGTAATATCTCATTTTAAATTGATAGCCCCATTAATTATTACAAAAAGCAATTCTATTTATTCAGATGTTTTCACATGAATATAAATTTGTAATTTACTCTTCATTTTTTCATTAAAGGAAGCAAGCATATTTTGAATTTCCACGATTATTCATCTTTTAGTATGACAAACCTATATAAGAGCCATAAAGTTAAAACTTAGCTTTTTTTCATGAACTGAGAGTGAAAAATGGCTCATAATGACAATAAATGAACAAAAATTAGTATTGTAGCTGTCAATATTTTTAATGCAGAATTTTTTCTTAAAGCTTTGCTCAGCCTTTACTTATAGCCTTAAGCTATAACTACTGAAAATGATAAGATTATGCTATGATGCACCATTATAAAACAAAAATACCTAAAACTTAAATATAATAGTTTAAATAGAGACGTCCAATATTAAAAAAAAATTAAAACCTTTATTTTATTTACAGATCTGAAACTAGAAAACAATATAAGCATCAGAAAATGTTATTTCCTGTATTAAATTATTGAGCTGGACTCTGCTTAAATTTAGGTTTGATGATAATAAAAACAATAAATTTGAAGAATGTTAGCCTTAAACATAAATTAAGATTCAAAATTAGAAGAAAAAAGATATGTATGAAAACCATTATCTTAAAATATTGTTACTTCTTGAATCTCAAATATTTATATTACAAATCTATGCCAAACTAATAAGACAATATTACAAAATGAAAACTCCACCATACCTCCATGCTAGAGTGAACTGGCTCCAATTGAGCGAGATCCAACCCAGCAGCAGAAGAGCTTGGACTAGGAGGACAGTCTGCTGTGGACCCCAAAGAGATTCCTTCGGGGCCTTCATCCACTGAGCCCAGCTTCCCACGAGCTTCACCTTTAAATGAACTTGTGGAAGACTTTCGGCGATCCTTGCTGCACCATTTCCAGTGAGGATACTCTTTGAAGTGTGCCTCTTTGATCTGAAATAAATATTATACGGAAAATTAGATTAAGTGTTTGGTTATCCTGCATTAAATAAAGCAATGGAAGTATTAAACTGCTCAATGGTTGTTGTTGCACACAAAATAAAAGTAAATATTTCATTTTAAAAACATCATCAACTGTTTCCGCCTGTAGTGTCGGGTCAGTTTAGTAAAATACCTCCATCTTTATCTATTCTTCACCAACCTTCCTCATTTAAATACTTCCGTTCTTCTTACTTCACTTGCACATGTTCTGTTATCCTCTACTCCTATACTCCATTCACGTAGGAATTACTCTCTGAAAGGTCTTTTTTCCGACCAATATCCTACTATACAATAGATTATGTAGGGAAAAAGGCCTTTCAGAAGTCAATTCCTACCGTGAACAGACAATAGCTCTATGTACTCTATGTACCCCTACTCTTTCCCAGATGACTTCATTCCTAATCTTGTTTATACTCGTGACAGTTAACATTCTCCTCACAAACTTCATTTCCATGGCCTACACTTTGTTAGTCTCTTACAGTAAATATCCATGTTTCTGCTGCATATGTGACAATGGGTACAAAGTACGCCCTGTACAACACTCCAAGGGTGGCTGCCAAATCTCATAAATAAAATTCCCCAACAAACCCATATATAGATTTGACAACATGTTTATAATAAAACTAATCAAGTTGTCATAAATACCTATTTTTGAAATTCACGAAAAAATAAACAATTACTTTGATAAAAATGGTTTGGATAGGATGTAACCAAAATATTTATCTTCCCTAGAAAGCCAAATATACCATTTTACCCGATCAACAAAAATAATCCCTGACATTTTCCCGCCATGTAATATTTTTAGCTGTTTTAATTTTCCTGTTTTCCAGGTTTTCCATATTTTCCCTGACTGTCCCCACCCTGGTGATATTTACGTATAAAAATTTCATAAATCTATATAATTCATTGGGGTAGGCCCAAATTTATCTAGTATATTCCAATTTTCACAAAGGAAAAATTGCGCCAAAACAGCTGCACTAAATTAGACATTGAAAGGAGGATATAAGGGCAAGGCCTACACACTTACCAGAAAATTGTAGGCCTGAAAGTTCACAAGAAAACACATAATTGTGTAATTTTCATGGTACTATGACAACATGGTTATAGTTTATCAGGGTCACTTGGATTCTGTTGTTAATACTTGGAACCGCATATTACTACCCGTTTGGGTTATACACTTTTTGTTGTTAATTAGTTCTTGATTTAAAAAAAAAAAGTTTATACTTGGGTTCTGTAGATGATGTGTTTTCTTGCGTTTTAAATTGTGAACACTGAGGCCTACAGTTTTTCTGGTAGGGCCTAAGTGTGTAGACCTTGCCATTCTATCCTCCTCTCAATTTTTAATATAATATTCCAATTTTCAAACTTGTTCATCAAACTTTTAAATGCCACGATGCTTATTTAAAATAAATCCATAGACCACAATTCAATATTTACATAGGTCCATATTTAAACGAGGTGTTTTGTGATTTAATTCAATGATTTTTTGATGTCTGGTTGTCAGTAGAAGTTGGTTACTAAAGTTACTAAAACAAATTTAATATATTCATACATCAATTCATATTATATGCCAATGTTTCTTTTGCTAGGTATTAATCTATAACTATAAAATAACACAAATAATATAGTACAATGCTATCAATGTTGGCCACAAAGAAATATGTTTGAATTGTATCTACTGTTCTTCCAACTAAAATCAGGGTATAAATTGCATCAAAGCCTTAACTTTCACTTTCTAAACATTTTTCACATTTTAATTTAAATCGTAATCGTCCGCTAACCTCTTTTATTATCTATAGCTTGTCTCTTATTAAGAAACTGATAATAAAGTGTATCTAACCTCCAATGCAAGGGCATGATACTTCTGCTTCTCATCCTGTCCCAGAGCATACCACCATTCCCCAAGGATCTTAGACACAGTGCGATTATCATTGTTGGGGTGGCGCTGGTGAACTATCGTTCTGTGCCGTTTACTGAAGATCATGAAGGCATTCATCGGGCGACGAATGCGATCTCGTTCCTTTACCTGAAACAAAGATAATGTTCATGACACTAATACATAGTTTCCATGTGAGATAATACTTTAGTAGATAGCTTTGTTTTACATTAAGATAAATGTATTATACAGTTTTTTTAAATAAAATCATTTGTCACTTTGGAGTAACATAATTTAACATATGAAAGAAATTTACAGGAGAGATAGATAGAAACAAAAAAAATATACCTTTTCCAATTAAAAGAGAAACACAGTTTGCACTTTACACTGCTGCCTCTTAAATCCTTTATTGCCCGATTCTTTGGCCTAGGTTTTGTACCATCGAAAATCTTTAGGAGAATGTGAAATATGCAAAACAATAAAATAGAAAATTTGAGAGTTAAACATATTTTAAAAAATATAAGGTTAGAGATGTACTTTATTTAGTACTATGCCACAGTGATTACCTGGAGAGTGGACAGGAAACAAAGATAAACTGCAATGTACCTTGAGTGGGCTTTGAGGTTCCTTGCTACTCTGCAAAGCACTAAGAGACTGGGTCCTTCTCTTGCCAGCTGCTGCAACGGCTGCTTGTTGTTCCGCAGTATTACTCTCCGGCTCAAAAACATCGTCATCTTCATCTGCAATGGCATCCACTATATCCACATCCGTTGGTGGAAGTTCTTCAAGGTCATCGCTGGTGTGTGGCTCATCCGCATGTACAGGAGGAGCGGAGAGAGGAGGAGAGAGAGAAGGTGGAGGAGAGACAGATGTTGTCAGGAGAGGGACTAGTGAATCCCAGGGATAAATTGACACAGACTGGGAATTATTTAGAGCTAGAGAGGGAGAGAGAGAAAAAAATATATTATAAACCAGCCTCATATACTAAAAATAGATAATTGTGCTTTGTATTTGAATTATTTTAACAAACTTGAAAAGTTTCCTACAATTTTGCACACAGTTTTAGTAATAGTGGATAGGGGTTTGAGAAGTTTTGATAATATCTTCATCGATTTAAATTTTATAATATTTAATAACTCAAATACAACCAAACTAGGGAAAAATCAATAAGGTTTTAAGCCATCCAACAATGTGGATTAAAATATGTTAATATATTTTAATAACAATTCCTGTGAGGTAAAGTGAATGCTTTTTAACTATCATTAAATTGCCCATAGAGTAAGCCACACTTTTTTTTGCCAAAAGAGCCTTAGTAAAATCTTTGTAAAGCTTATGATTGTACCCTTGAATAATATGTAACAAATGTGTTAAGTTTGAGGACTTACATGTATTGAAATAGTTTATAATCAAGACAAGAGATGGCGCTCTTTACCGCATGATCATGTTGAGCTTAAAGGACTAGCATCCAAAACTAATCTAATGGTTTATTTTAAATGTGTAATTTTTTTTAGTATCTTAACTTTAGCAAATTTAACTATATTCGATCAATTATTTGAAATTTGCGAATAACATTTGCTTCCATTCAAGATTCAATTTGAACTCAAAAAACCTGTTTCACAGATGTCGACTGTGAAAAGAATGGAATAATATACAGCCTACTACTATACAATATAAATTAAAGTCATTGGAAAAAAAACACAATTTCGGGATCACAGCAACATTAGAAAAAATTAGGGTTCCATTTTTAACACTTGAATATAGGTGTAACTAATAAATGCATGATATTGGAAATGTCACAATTCTAAATAAAACAAGACATGAAAAATTGGTGTTATAGAACACTTACCAAGCATACCATCATTTTTCTCTTTGATGTCAGTTCTGTTTTGTGCGAGTGGCAGTACTGGAAGTAGCTGAGTTGGGTGGACGATTACTGGATGGAACACTGTTGAAGTAGTCGACTGTTGGGGCTCTTCTTGCTTACATTCCGCCATTATTGGCTGGATAGTTGTGACCCGACCTGTCTGCTGGAGCACTGATGATGATTTCTCAACCACTACTGACGGCCCTGACATAGGAATCTTGCCCCGTTTGGCTGTTAAAGGGGTTTCTCCTTCACTCTTGACCACAACAAACTTCTTCTCCTGCTGCTGCTGCTGCGGGACTATGCAGTAAACTGTCCCGCCTGTCGCTGTGGTTACGTTAGGGGAGCAATCCATAGGTTCATTCTTGGAGACTGACATGACTGTGAGGTTGGTGGGGTGGTGGGGTGGCTTCACGATTCTGACATGCTGTGTATTTTCTATCCTCCCATCTTCATGATGATGTAGCAGCTCCTGACCACCTGTCAATGCCTGTTGCAGTATGATGCTTTGTTGTTGACCTTGCAATCCAGTAGAGGTCACCACAGAGGGAAATGAGATGTGGTTTTGAATGGGCTGACTGGAGACTTCACTGTGGGGGGACATGGATGGGCTGTCAGTAGACCATACCAAGTGTTGTTGATGAGGTGGCTGGGATTGGGAAGCTAGGGTAATTGTCCTCAAAGGGTTGGGTGAGATTCGTATGACACTGGTTGCCATCCCAGAAGTGTGAGAATTTACGTAGATGTTGCCGCTACTGCTGTGATTACTGGTCGATGGATTTGGTGGAGAATTTTGGGGCATAGCTTGTCCAGGACGAAGCAGCTCTGGTCTATGAAACAAAATACAAAAATAGATTTGAGCCACATTACCATAATTTTCAGTTTTTATTCTTAGGATTATTAAAGTTTGTACACCATGATTTACTAGCCATTTAGGCTATCCACATCTAAAGAGATAGAAATAAGGAAGGCAAGATTTAGAAGAAATATATCTGAATTTGCATGAAGAGAGAGATAAGAGTGGAAAACCATTTAGGAAGAAACAACCTTAGTGCATCCAACCTGGATTCAAACCTCGATCTCCCCATCACCAGAAATTCTGTACTTTTCAAACATGACACCTTAGACCATACAACCACAACGCAGGTTTATAATTATTACAGATATTGTGAATTTTATAAACATAGCCATCAAGATAGTAATAAAACTTGTGGTGAAACCAAATCCAACATTATGGGATGTATTGTAAATTTAGAAGTTCATTATGATTGGATTTTGGGCTCAATTGTTGTTAGATAACATTTTTATTGTTATAATATTGATCCAAATTAAAGTGATATTCAAAAGCCTCCATTCCACTTATAGTTAAGGCAATTGGCCCTTTTCATTTGGCGTGGAAATGCAGAGCTGTGGGAGCAGATGGTTACCTTCAAGAATTTTTATTGTTTTGCAATTTTCTTTTCAGAAACGGTTTTTTGAAGAATAGAAGCAGGTTGATTAAGTTATACTTTTTATGTACACACTTCCTCTATAGAGTTTCCGTTCTTGTTGGCACGAAGGATGCTTAGGTTGGTTGTGAAGCCACGCCTTTCACCCTCCCGCCCACCATTCTACAAAATAGGTTTTAGACTTGCACTCGACATGGCCAAGGGCCTTAAGTAATAAAGTTGATTAAACATTTAAAAAAAGATAAAAGGACATATACTTCAGTTTATACAATTATCAGAAAACTGTAAGCCTCAAAGTTCACAATTAAAACACAACAAAACACCCTACAGTTTTCTGGTAAGTGTGTAGGCCTAGACCTTCTACCTTTTTTTTTTCTATCAATGTTTAATTTAAAATAACCGTTTGGTACCCTTTTTCCTCCATTTACATACCAATAAAATTAATTGTGACATTTCAATTCGTCCTGTTATTATATTAGTATAAAGTATAAGCCAATAAAAAGCAACATACTAGTTTTAACTTGTAAAAAGTATTTTAATATTGAATTCAAAGATGTTTTGACTTCCAGTCTTGAATACATTTTAGGAGAAAAAAGAGAAGTGCAAAGGAGTGATATACAGGACGCACGTACTAGGTCCCAATATTGCAGTATGCATCAGAAACCTGGGTGATGAAGGAAAAGGATAAGATCAAAGATGCAGGCATGCGAGATGAAATTTCTGAGGAGTAGGCTGGTTGTGACAAGGATGGACAAAGTGAGGAATGAAACAGTGAAGAAGGAACCCCTGCAGGATAGGATATAGAATGCGATATTGAGATGGTAAGAGGATGTAAGATGTGAAGAGGATGGAAGAGGGGAGGTTTACAAGTAGGATGCTCGAAATGGAGGTGGCGGCCAGGAATCCGAGAGGAAGACCCAGGGACAAGTGGATAAAGGTGGTGAGTGGATAGAAGTAAATGGAGAGGATTATGTTCAAAACAAGACCCTATCAGTAGCAGAAAACTGTGCATGATGATGATTATGATGATGATACAAGTTATTAGAAGGGTCAATATTGATTTCTATGTAATATATAATAAACCTAATAAAAATATCGGATAATCCTTTAGATAAATAATTCTATATGAGATAATGCCTACAATAACTGAAAAGATATGTTATGTGTAGTTTGCATTTATTATTGAAAAAAAACAAAAAAAAACTACACTGTCTGTAATGTCACACAGACTTAAGCCCCATCTACAGATTCCATGAACTTGCTCCATTATAGTCCTCAATCAATTTGTTAATGATCCTTAAAAATGGAAATTGTATCTACACGGTCTGTAGCCATAATCACGTGACCGTGCCAAACAATTAAAGCATTGGAAACAAAGTCCAATTAAACTCTTCGAAAGGATACTATCTAGAGCTATGTGCAAACAGACAATATTTCAGCTGAATAATTACTAACAAAAGTAAATACACAAAATATTTTGATAAAATATTAAGGGTAGGCTACATTTGAAAAGTAGGTTAAGTACAGTCACAAATAATATATTTAAAACACATGCTAGTTAGTTTAATTGCTTTGAAAATGCCATTGGTGCTTTAATTTCGATGCGCATACATGCTTACTTTCCTGTGATTGGTAGTCCTTAGCAGTCTGTACTGACTAGTCCTTTGAAGTTAAAAGTTAAGTCAATCTCTACAGAGTGATAAAGACCTAGAGAATTAAAGATAAGGAGTCTGTAGACAGTGCAATCTGTTAGTGTTGAGTCGTTCTCTTACGGATTACTATACACTATGTGGATACAGAGTCTGCAGATGGAGCTTAAATTATTAGTTTGAACAAAATTAAATTTCTATGATCAAGGTTAGTTGTGTGTTTACAATAGTGAGGCTGACCTGGAGAACACAGTAGTTAATTTTTATCCTTAATAAGGTGCACTGAAAGTTTCATACATTTTCTTAAAAAGTGCTTGTTTATCCTGTCTAGTATCTATATAATTTTTTTTTCTAAGCGTATGACATATTTGACTGGGGTATTATCTAGTTCGATCGCCTTGTATGTATACTTTTAGCCACTCTCTGGGAATAGAACATTGTCCAGGGTGTACCTTGGAGGTTGTCTACATGTTGTACCAGCAATGAGATGGCGTGATGATAATTATTATGAAGGTGGTAAGACAGTGGAAATCTTAAACTTAACTTAAGCATAACTAACAAGACCATTGTGACAATAGGGACAGTTGCCCTTTTGGGAAATATACCTATGGTACCAAAGAGAATCAAACCCAGGTCTCCTAAATCAGTAGCTAGGAGTGTTGACCACTATACTGAGAGGCCAGTCATCTATTAACTAGATGTATCTCATTAAAGATAAGCAAATTCACTATAAAACATAATAGTAATATTTATAAATATGGGTGGATGGGTTCATAGAATCTTCAAATCCCTGAAACCTTAGGGGTATTTCGAGGATTCAAATACATCTCCAATTCAATATTTTATTAAAATAATTCAATTATGAACCTAAAATTTTTTAGAGCTATTGTGATACTCCACAACATTAATTTATCATTTAATTTTAATTCAATCTGAAATTAATAAAAGAACAGTAACAGAAAATTAACCTCTTATGTTTATCATATTTTACAATATTTGAATTCAAATTCGAGATTTTAAGGCAAAATAAAAATTCAGATTCAATAAAAAGTATAGTTGATCCATATCTAAATATACCCTCACTAATTCTATCCATCTGTTGTAAAATGTCTGACCTAATGACATGTTGGTAAGAGGTGACCAAGAAAGGCGGTGGAACCGGGGACGACTGGGCCTTCCACTTGCTGTAACTGGGGAAACCAGAGTGCTGGACCGCAAGTTGTTTCCCGAGTGAGAAAGCTGCTGACCCTGTGACGCCGGGCTGCTGATGGGCATGAACACGTTCTGCCGCGCCCCGACCGTCACGGGCGACTGCAGGATGCACGGGGAGGAGGCCTGGCCAGTTGGTGAAGAGAAGGCTGGCGTGGCCGAGCGGGAGCTGCCTAGTGACACTGCTAACACACTTCAACACTGTATAATCTACAATAGACACAGGAATACAAGGCAAGTTTCCGCAGCTAAATCAACCACATGTTGGTATTGAGTGTTATCAACTCAGTATTTAGGATCAAGTTGAAGGATGAAAATAACTTTTGATTAGTGTTGTGTGTACAGTCCAATTTTCATAATGAAGGTCTTTAAAAAAATACAAATATATTTTATTCTGACCAACATTGATAGCCTAAATTTTGTTATTTTATGGGTATTGACAAGTGGCAGTTGTAGATCACATGATCTAACACATAAATTGATGAAAGTAGTAGGGGTGTGCGAAGCTTTGAAATTTCGGCTTGGCATTGAAACACACATCTGTTTCAACTTTGCTTCGAAACAAATTCTGTCTTCAAAGCTCCAACAATAAAACTATTGGCAGCTAAAATACTCCATTTATTTTCAAATAAAGCCATTCTGTGATGTTTTTTTTACATACAAATTAATTATTATTATTAGCACCGCGTCTTACTACCCGTTTGGGTTATACGCACTTACGCTAATGTGTAATGGTAGGGATATTGCGAGATTAAATGAAGGACCTACAGTTTAACGTGGAATCTGAACCACGGTGGAGGCCTGGCATTCCCCACATTCACAAGATGTCTTGTCAGAGGTGAAGGAAGGGTTTGGTAATCAGATAAATTTGTGCCGGGACCGAGGATTGAACCCTGGACCCCAGCACAGTACAATTTAATATTTTTATTAAAAAATTCTAAAGAAATTGAGTTTCATTTTGTATAAAACAACTTGATTTGTCAGATTAACACGAAATATTACAAACGATTGTGCAATAAGACCTTTTCTAAGTAATTTTAGTGCATAAAGTAATATAAATAGCCACAATATATTATTTTTTCAAGGATAAAACAACTAAAAGAAAATATTTGAACTTCGATTCGGTTTCAAGAATATTTCCTATATTCGATTTGAGTTTTCTTCGAATTAAATATGTGGACTTACCACACTCATAAAAAGTAGATATAGTCACTTTTCTAGATGTAAGATGACTTCCTATAAAAATTGGACTCTGTACACATATAGTTGTAGTGAATTTTTTTTATCATCGCATCTTACTATAAGAATTAATTAAATATGTGTTAATATATGACTAAATAGTACATTTTTATATAAATTCAACATATTGTAATAGTTAAAAATCCTTGTCTTATCTACTACTTATGTTTTTTTTACATTCATTACTGTTTCCAGCCTATGTTTTAGGTCAGTTTTTTTTTATAAAACCATATATTTTCCAATACTGGCTAGCTAGGTCTGTCGTAGATTCATATATCTTAAAATCTAACTTAAAACTAGGAAAGGCACAGCATCCAGTTCCTGGCTTTTAATTCATCACTGTGAAAGAGTAAACCTACATTTCACCAATTATACATTTTTCAGTCATTCTGGGAATCAAACTCGGGACCCTTAACTTAGTAGGAAGACATGCTACCGACTGAGCTTAGGTGTTGAATTTTACTATTTACATATTGTTATAAAATGTACATAAATAAAAGAAGGTTGGCCTACATAAAGAAATATTCCTCAAAAAGAGAAAAAGATTTTCCTTTAAAAGCTACTATATACATATTATATTAAATAAATGAGCATTTTTCATCAAACAAATATACAAAGACACAATGTGTTATAAACAGTTTAAATAAAGCCAATAATATAAAAGTCTAAATTTTACCAAATAACATTACGATTCTAAACTATTTATATGGCTAATAATTTTTTTATTTATCATTCACAACAAAACTGCACAATGATGTCAATATTTTCAGTATTTTGATCAAAATAGTTTCAAATCAGGAGACATTTCTTATTAATTCCGGCCAAACTTAACTTTTAACTGTGGTAAAATAAGGGAATTAAAGCCTTAGTTTTGGTAGTGATATGGTTGAAAACAATTGTAATAAAGAGTGATTCCAGGAGTGCCAAACAAGCTAAGCCATAAATATAAGTAATAATTAAACTGTGACAACTTTCCATTGACTTAGATTTCATGTAAAAACAAATAAATGTTATAGGGTTAAGTGTGTATTTATAATAATTATTACAGCTGTAACACCTTTATCAACATATTAACCTATATGCATAAATTCAAATACAGATAACAGCTAATTAAATGTAGTGCCAGCTTAGTTATAAAAGGTGCGACAGAAACAGTGACCCATTTTAAGCCATGCACCATTATCGATAACAGTGTCCTAGAGCACTAATGTTTGTTCCAATGGTCAATGCAGTTCAAAGCATTGCTGTCCGCCCATATAAAGTAACTTTGGAAATCAGCATGGTGCGCTGGTCAAATGAACATCGTGCATTTGCTAATGAAACCTTTATCAAGTGTGCTGAAAGTGATTTAATTACTCAGCGTGTGTTTCTGCAACACTTTAATATCTGCAGGAATGGACTTGGGCTAATGCGGAAGATGATCACGAGATGGGTCAAGGACATCAGAACAACAGCATCTGCATCAGCCAAGAAGCCACCTGGTATGTGACGCACAGTTCGCACCCCAAACAATAATGAAACAATAAGGGCTGCTTTAGAGCGAAGTCCAAGACACTCTGTTCATCGGCATTCGCAAGCCCTCAACATATTGGAGAGAAGTTTATGCCATATATTGCATCTGGATCTTTACGTTCTACACTTACAAGATGCAAGTGGTGCATAAATTATTTCCCAGAGATTTAGAGTCACGTCAAACTTTCAGTATGCAGATTCTCGAGATGATAAACACACAACCCAATTTTTTCAACAATTGATGATGACGAATGAGGCACACTTCCATTTGAGTGTCTATGTCAACAAACAAACTTCAGATACTGGGTACCTGCAAATCCTCATTACCTTACAAAAGACCACTTCATAGCCAAAATGTTATTGTGTGGTATGGAGTGTCATCTCTGGGTATTGTTGGTCCATATTTTTTTGAGAATGATGCCAGTGGGACTGTCACAGTCACATCAGAGCAATATGAAGCTATATTATGACAATTCGTAACAATGCAACTGCACCACAACAATATCAATATGGAGTCATGGTTTCAACAGGACAGCGCAACGCTCACACAGCAAGAACATCCATAAAGACTTTCCACACCACTTTGTTTCGCAGTTTGGTGATGCAAACTAGCCACCCCATTCGCCCGATTTATCCACTGTGGATATTTATGAAATCCAAAGTTTATGCAACAGGCCAGCAAACATTCAGGGATTTAAAAACAACATGCACACCAAAATTGAGGTCAATAATAAAAGAAACCCTGCCTAGGGTTATGGTGAATGTGCATGTTCCTGACTAAGATTGCATTGCCAACAATGGTGGTCATCTGAAGGAAATAATTTACAAAAAGTGATTTGTGTAAGGAATGGTGTCAAGTGTTCTTTGCAACAGTGTATAGTAATAACATGTAGTTATTATGTCTAATGCTGAAATATAATGTTTAAAATGGGTCACTGTTTCTGCCATACCCTGTACATGTATACTTTTTAATATCATATTTAATATTAAGGTTGTGGAGTGTGGTCAAATTTTCTAAGTGATTTGAATGCATAAAGTTACAAAGAATAAGAGAAATATAATATTTTGAATGCATAAAGTTTAAAAAAATAAGAGCAAGATAATATTTTTTAAAGCATAAGACAATCCACAAAAAATAATTTAAGTTGATTCGGTTTAGAGAATATTTTATTTGTATGATTTGAGTCTGCTTTAAATTGAAAATGTGGACCCCGCATGTTCCTATTATTAGATAGAAATTTTCCAATACATTTGAATGTATAGGTCTATTGAATGAGTTACAGCTAAATAATGGTTTTAAATCTTTAATGTTGAGCCACCAGGGAAACGATGCATGCCTACTTACCCAACATATTAGCTGCCTCAGTTTCCTCTTGATCAAAATGCCCTGCAATGCGTCGGTCCCCATAGTTGGGCGACGTTTCCGAGTCTCGAGAAGTATCTTCCCCCTCCATGTCTCGACCCAAACCTTTGCCCCTGAACATAACATAGCATAGGGTCAGCAGAACCAATCACTTGGATATGGATAGAGGGAAAAACCACAGTAAGCAAGAAAATGTTTGCTTTCATTATGGGCATTACTTGTCAACACATTTTGAATAAAATTATTAATGATTCTAAGTTGTGAAATCAAAGAAGTTGTGGTCATTCTCACCCAAAAAGAGTCAATTAACTTATTCTTCTTTGTAATAATATCATTTGGAACACTAAAATGTGAAGGATGTGTTCAATTATCACGTTTCAATAGTCACTTAAGAGTTCTATGTGCCTAAAGTAAATTACAATTATAACTACAATATTAACATTTTTTAGCGAAAAATAAAAGTTGCAAAATAAAATTACATGGTACTTCAGCATAGTAATATTATTAGAATCATGTTTCATAAAAGGGCATTTTAATTCAATTTACTTTATTAGAAAATAACATAGAATACTCTTTTATATGTACATTAGTAACCGTTGTTGGTTGTTTAAATGATAACGACTGTCATTTCCCAATTTATTAATCATTATTAATTGGGTATACTCTTGACCCTCGATGAACACAGCATTAAGTCTCGAATGGAACGCAGACAAAATTAATAAAATGTCACTGCCTGCAAAAGTTTAGTTATATAATCTTTGAAATAATATATTTGATAACTGTAATTAATGCTAAGAAAGGAATTAAAATGTTTAATTTGGGAGTAACAAAGGCACAAAATCAGATTGTAAAAATGAAATATATCAAATAAAATCATCAAACCAAAACAGCATTTAACCATAATTTTAAAAATAAAAATAAACTTATGAAGTAAAAAACAAGATTATATAAGCAAATGTTTAGCATCTTTATAATTACATCTAAAATTTAAACATGTAACAGAGAAAATAATTATTTATGTTTTTTTTGTAAACTAACCAATCAACAGAAAAATAAGCCATAACTGTACTTTTATGAACTGATAAAAAGTATCCAATTTCACAATTTTAATATATATAAGAGAGATAAATATTACCCCAAAAAAACACATTAATTACTAGAACTAAAATTCAAAATAACATAGATAAACACATAAAGAAACTACATTTCTACTGTTTCAAAGCGACAGTACACCACTAAACAACTAAAAAACTTGATGAACTCTGAAAACTAATTGACCAAATTTTACATAAAAAATAAACTGTATTAAAAAAATTATAAAGACAAAACTGGACTTAATAAAATTACAGACCTCCACCAAATATACTGGAGCTTGTAAAGTAAAAACTAGTATGTGAAAAAGAAATAACACCAATAATAAGAAATATAAAATTTGTGAGATTCTTTCATACGGAGTTATTTTTATTGTAATGAACTGCTCCAAAAAATATTTATTTGTTGTGTTTTTTTAACTTCCAAACTTTGCTAAATCCTGTAAACAAAATATATGCATGTATAAGAGTGAAAAAAAAGTGTAATGTGTAATTATTATTTTATATGAACACAAATATGATTCTATCACAGCCAATGCATTTAACACATAATAAGGATATTCATTACTACTAAAATAAAGTATATTATATTACAGCAAAATACAAGTTAACTTATTCATAACCATTAAATTATAGCTGTTTTTAGAACTTACTGAAGATTATTTATTTTGCCTTTTACATTTTTTTTTCTTCTTTTCATTACCAGCATTTACAGGGGTGTTTAAATGACTTATAGCCCCAATCATTGGTCAAATACAAATATCTCTCTTTAAAGGGTAATATATCATTGTTATCAGACTTAAGGTGGGGTTTGGGTGAGTGTGAGTTTAGTGCATTAATTTTGCATTTTTTATAGCACTAACATTTTTTGGCTAAAATAAATCAAATATTTATTCTATAGAAACATAGAGTTTAGTTTACTGCACATGCTAATCTCAAAAGTTCTTGAATATCTGTCATGAGCATAGCGGCATTTGGTGACAAACTTTTTAAATGGAGAGAAAAAGTTGTCATTAAATTCCAGAACACCTTTGACAGGTATTCAAGAACTGTTAAGATTAGCATGTGCAGAAAACAAAACTCTATGTTACTAAAGAATAAATATCTGATTTATTTTGGCCAAAAAATGTTATACTATAACAACTTCAAAAAGTACCATCCTAAACTCATGTTCACTAACACCCCACCTTAATATACAAATTTTGAAAAAAAATCAACCCTTGTATAAAAGCTATCAACCAACTACCCAAAATAAATGATAATTCAACTACAAGCCAAGTCGTTGATTACCTACTTGGAAAAATAGTATATCTTCTTTGTTATAATTTTTATTCCATTCCCCTTATTTGATATTAGCCTTAAACGTCTATGACACGTTTCAGTGTTATATAATATAGATATTACACCATCTTCAGGTCTTATTTATGATAAAGAGGATTTATTTTTTAAGATGGTGTAGCATCTATATTATATTATTATTATTATTATTATTATTATTATTAGCACCGCGTCTTACTACCCGTTCGGGTTGTACGCACTTACGCTAATGTGTAATGGTAGGGTAATTATGAGATGAAATGGAGGACCTACAGTTTAACGTGGGATCCGAACCACGGTGGAGGCCTGGCATTCCCCACATTCACAAGATATCTTGTCAGAGGTGAAGGAAGGGTTTGGTAATCAGATAAATTTGTGCCGGGACCGAGGATTGAACCCCGTACCCCCAGCACAGAAGTCCGACACCTTACACTTAGACCGCCAGGTCACCCACATCTATATTATATAATGTAGGCTAATAACAAAAAAAGAGAAAGAGATATAGAAATAATAACAAAGAAGATATAATATAATAATTTATTACTACTTACCAAATATATGAACATTATTTAAAAAAATACTTGAAGAAAGGCGAAAGGAAACAAATGTAATTTTATAGTGATATGTTTTTGGTGCTTAAGAGAGAATCGAGCTTAGGACTCTTTGGTTGGTCCGAAACCACTCTACCGACTGAGAGGATGTTGAATCTAAAACAGATAGTATTCTTAGTCACTGAAGGACCTATGACACACAAGTACCAATCTGTGCCTATAAGCGATATATGATTAGCAAATAATTTATATATATATATATATATATATATATATATAATTAGCAATTAATTATATATAAATATGTATTTATCGCAGAAAAAAAAATTGTGATAATTTACTAAATAACATTTTCTGAACATAGAATATATGATAGAGTTAACTGAGAAATGAGAGTAAAAGTTTTATTCAAACTAGGGCAGATAGGAATGGTCATATTATTTATTATTTTAGCAATCAGTAGAATGTAAGTTTATTTCTATAATTAATTTAATTAAAATAAAGTGACTGCTTCAATGGTATAGAACTGTTTGGTAAAATGGGGAGATGTGAAAATTGTAGCACATGTTGAAAAATCATAATCCTAATGTAAATGTTCCTGTTTAAGTGAAGAAAAAACACAACTTTATAAGGTAGTCGTCTTGAATTCATTGTACCCAAGCGTTTGACAAGAAAAACTTCCCTTACATAAATAATTATAATTACAAAGAATATAGCTTGGAATGCATGGAAAAAATTATATAGAAGAATAGAATAAAAGACAAAAAATGTCTTACTTAATTTACTAGGGAAAAAAATTATTTTAACAACCACATACATATACACAGCTTTTCATCTACATTGAGTGCAATATATATTAAAATAGTGATGTAGACTTTACTATATCAAGGTTACAGTGAGTCACACTATCATGTCAAGAATACTAGTATTTATTCAACATGTTTAACATATTCACATTTAGAATTTCTTCCACAATATCTAAGATAATTGATGGTTAGATGTTGACAGCTTTTAAGATGAGGGTGAAGGGAGCACAAGAAAAGGGGAATGTTTTTAAGTTTTTATGTAAAAACTTTTGTTTTTTGTCAAAAGAAATCAAATAATTATCCAGTAGAAACATAAAGAGTTTAATTTTCTTTCCTTGAATATCTGTCAATGGTGTCTTGGAATTTAAAGACAACTTTTTCTTGTTGTTTATCATCTAAGGCCACTAATCTCATGACATATTCAAGAACAAATGAGGACACAGTGTGCAGAAAATTAAATTAGGTCTCTACGGGAGCAATATTTTTAATATTTTGGCCAAAAATATAATTGATACCAAAACTGCAAAAAAAACTTACCTTTTCTCACATACCCTTCACTTCCATCTTAATTATGCGGTGTGCAATGTACATTAACCCATTTCTAATTTTAAAGTACAAAAGAAACCAATACAAGCACTCCACGGCTGTAATATTTTCAATGGCCGTGTTGTTATAAACACAATGTAATATTCTATTCTTCTTTATTATCTATCCAGCAAAAACTGACCTAGGGAAGTTGGCCGGGCCAGCACGGAGCGTGCTCCCCTTTAGACTGAGGTGGCGCGAGCAGTAACCCCGACGTTGCGACTCCTTTGTGCAGCCGTCTTTGGAACAGAGCCTGCGCCACTGCTTGCCATTAAATTTCTTTCGTATACCGCTGGGGGTAGACACTACATCACCCTTCTTATATTTATGTGGTGTGGCCGCTTGTGATCTGGTTACAAAACCAAGAGTCACAATCAAAAAAAAAAATTGCTAAAAAAGATTTTGTGAAGTGATGTTGAAAATATTTTGAAACAAAATATATTGAGTATTTATCTGTCAATTTCTGATTGATCTTATAAAATATTGTTATTTTGGTTGATAGTGAACATGTATTTGTCTACCAGAATATGCATTTTTAAAAGCACGAGTAAATCTCAAGAGAGATTGCTATTATAGCAGATGTATTGAAGGGACAGTCAATAATTTGTTTAAGGACGGATTTTTTCGTCGTTATCATGATTGTGTCTTTTTAATATGTCCTCAAAGGTAAGAAGGTTAAAGAGTAAAAGACAATTAAATTTGCCATATTTTGTCTAAAAGAGGGGTTGTTTTTAATAATATATAACAAATTTTAATATATATGGTTTAAAATAATAAATTATGTTTTAGCACAATATTTAAATGCGACTAACAATAAATGAACATATTGCACACAAGAGAATATATAATTTAAAGCCTAAAAATGATTGTTTGAAAATTCTTTAAATTGTACAAACTAAGTATGAAAATCAATTTTGTGACAATGGAGACGATACCCAAAATATTCTGTTTCAAGAAATTAAATTAAACCCCAAGTTTATGACTTTCACATTATGTTATAGATATAATTTTAAAAGCGCATGATTAGTAAATCTAAAAGTAAATTGATTTAAAGGGAAGCCATATATCCAAGCATTAGACGAGGGAGAGTTACATGCACAAGCAAATTGTTCCTACAGAAACTCCGAGCCCATTTTTCCTGACCAAAATAAGTAAATACAGTAGGCACATTAAAAAGATTTGCTCTTTTTGTGTCCCATGCACCTATTGATAGTATCTTGACATGCCTCGATTTGTTAATGTTATTTTCAGCATTTATTCTTCCAACCATTGTAAGAATCCACGTACACAGTAAAATAAATCCACTCACGAGGCAAGTTTTGACGGCAATTAAAATGATTAATCTGCACTTGTCTTTAAGCAATAATGAAAAATTTACTTTACTTTCTCTCAGTCAGTCAGTCAGTCCGTCAACCAGCCAGCGAGCCAGTATATTATATTATTTTGTTGACCTATTTTAAAACAACCTAGTTAAAAGGTTCTTTGAGAAACAGGAGAGAATGAACCAAAATCAATTAGTAAAGACTTACGAAGCTATTTAATTTACAAATATTCACTTTGCTTTAGTTCATGTGAACATGTGTGTTAAAACCATATGAACAAAATTATTTAAAATGTATTTTATTTAGAATAAATTAATACATTCATCACTAATTATTATCTGTAATAATACCAATTAAAAAATTTAATTCAGAAAGGGTTAGAATGCCACTATTTTTTACTACAAAATTACTTGTGTTGTACAGGTTTTCCAGAAGGAATTATCATATTTGCAAGCAAAAGATTAAATTACAAAGAAAGGAGATTTCATTTTCCAAAAAATTAACTTTCTCAAGTCATGTAATTGATGTAGAAAAACAAGTTTGTTTTGAGCTTGATGTGGAAATAACACAGTCATTAATGTTTCCTAAGGGGGTAAGGGGGCTATAAAAAAGACAGGTGTTTTTAATCAGCATGCTTATTTTTTTTAGTTATATTTTATATTCTATACAATGGCTTACAATTTATAGATTTCAGTTAAATTCTAAATTCACAAGTATTTTAGTATTTCTGTTAGCTTTTTTTTTTTTTTTTTTTGCAAAATGTTCCGTTTTAAGTGGTTTCTGCCAGTTTTTCAAGTGTGTGCCCACCCTGATGGATCACACTCCAAAATACTGATCTATCAAAAAAAAAAATACATCTTATAGATCAGAGATTTTAAAGCTTAACTAGAAGATATGTTGTAATTATTAGAGTCCTGTGTTGACATTAAACACTATTTTAATAAACTTACTTCAGATTTGTATTAAATAGCCCCTCCAAGTATCTAAATACAATCCAAAGTAATAGGTAGAAGAAGGACACGCAGAGGAATTGTTATTTGCATCTAAGAGCTATTAATAATTGTGTTAAAAAACTGAACCCCTGCATGAAATTGTCAAAAAACTAGACATGATTCACTTCGATGAGGACCAAAATATTACAGGATGTCTACTGAGCTTGAGAAACAAAAATTAGTGACTTTTGGGTGACCTTTTTTGACCAAAAAATTACTTCAGTAAATGGTTGAATATTATATAATGCATGTATAGGTATAATGCACTCACATACAACATTAAGCTTTTAACTAGATGGCAAACATTAACCTTGTCCTTGGTATCACGGTAAAACCAACACTCAGGCAACTTGCAGCTAGATCATGGCATCATGGGTGGCTCAACATTCAGCGTGTTTGTGTTATGATACACGGGAAATTCAAACAAACATATTTTTGTGGCTTTATGACCAAAATATTGAAAATTCATGACTTTGCATGGACTTTAGTGACCTTTTTTGAAATCAGTAACTTTTTCGTGACTTTCATGACCCAGTAAACACCCTGTATTAAGTCTCAGCTAGTGTGTTTTGTTGTTGACATAGATGTAGGGGTTCAAAAACCGACGTTTTTGTTCATTTTTTTTTAAGGCAATCACCAAGACATTTTTATAATATTTTTTTAATAACTGATCAAAGATTCAACGAATTGTTTTAGACAGTATAAATTATTTTTAATAAGTGAAAGCCAATTTCAAAGGCTGAATGATATCTTCATTCTCAAAGTGATTGTAGGTAATATTGATGTGATACTTTTTAAAAAAATTGAAAAATTTATTTTTGAAGTAGTGCCAGCCAGCTCTAGATTAAAATTTTAACAAACTTTAACAAACCATAGTGAATGTTTACGAGAATGCTGATTATTAGTTATTTTATGGCATTTGAAACGCCAATAAAAAGTTCATTGCCACACTTATACACCACCTAACCCTATCTTGAGCTAGTTCCATCTAGTACAACTAATTACACTCTATCTCTTTCAGGTATATTCTAATGTTATCTTCAGTTCCCATATGCGTCTAGCTATTACCATTGGGTTTACTAGTCAATACCTTGAACGAATTTCTAATTTCTTCCATTCGTGCTGGATGTCCTTCCCAAAGTAACCTGTGAGATTTGATTACCCTAACAATGTCTGGTGATGAGTACATACTTTGTAAGTCCATCATTATATAACCACCCCCACTCTACATTATCCTTTTTGGACTAAAGATTATCATGTTTCACAATCATAAAGGAAAACCGGTAAAACTATTATTTTATATATTCATAGTTTTACAATTATTTACAAGAGTTGAGATGTTGAGAGCTTACTGAGCAAGCAATAGCCTGCATTAACCGAATGTATTATTTTCCTATATTCCTTATATTCACTATAACCTTCAATTTCTAACTACGGTACCACAGCAAAGGAATTATTTTAAACACTTGTACTTCTCACCGTGTCTTACTACCCGTTCAGGTTATACGCTTAAGTACTATTTTTGCTAATGGGTTAAAAATTGGGAAGGTTGAATATAGAGTTTAAGTGAACCCGCATTTGTGTGAAGGGTGAATGAAACATTATTTAGGAAAAATCACCCCCAGTTCACCCAAGCGAGATTCGAACTTCAATCTCCCCATCCTTGGCAGTTTAGCTCAACCCGAAACCAGCACTTCAACCAACTACGCCATCGAGGCGGGTATTATTTTAAATAATTTAATAATCTTTCACGCCGTCTAATAAAATACCAATTTCAACCATCACATGAAAAAGAAACTTCAGAAAGTGTCTGAACCTTGGATTACAATGGATCGAAGAAATCTATCATTGTAATAGTTGACACTTGACATGGACTCTGGAACTCATGCCAAATGTATTGTTGCAAAGTTTGAGAGCTAGCAGAAAATAAATATTCTTTAGAATTTCTTTCAATCTTTCAGAAACTCAACTTTTCGTTCTTAAAAGATCATATCCAAATGCTCTTTGCTATCTTCCAAATATTGAATCAAGCTTAAAATTCAAATTATATAAGCAACGGAGCTCTTTCTGACACTTTATATTATTGTTATTGTATGGAAATAAAATGTAAGAAAAAACACAATAATAAGATATAAATTCTGTTTTGGTAGTCTACATCTGTGGTTATCGTCTCCTCACTAATGATATGTTCACTGATTATATAGGTAGATTTAGTAAGACACATCCTCTTTTACAACTTTAATATGTTGTTTAGTCTCAGGATGTACGAAATTAGGGGTGTGCAACACTTCTAAATATTGAAGGCAAGGTCAAAGGTCAACTCTACATCAATTTGACAACCTCACTGACTTTTGCTTCTTCGAAATATTTCAAAGGAAGAAGAAAACTTCAATATATTATGAATAGATTTGAATTATCTCATTAAATGCGACATATTTCCAATTATAACCCCATTTAGAGCAGTTTCTAAACAGTATTTTATCCCAACTAGTGGTTAAATAACATCTATAGCATAAGCATGGATAAATTTAGATACATCAACATAAAATAATATAGTGTGTTTTGTTCTATAGTCCTCTCTATTAATCTAGATGTTTTAGTAGATTATTTAAAAATTATATATTGTATTATGTGATGACAACAAATAGCTTAACTTCAACTTCAGCTTTGACTTTACTTCGCATGTTTCAATCTTCAATTTCCATTTCAAAAGTGACCTTGGAACACCTCTATAAAAAGCATACCAAGTATAAGCAAGGAATGCAATTTTCTTAAGTTATTTTTCCAAGCACCACATCTTATTACCTGTTCATGTTATACACCTACGTACTAATTACACTAATGGGTTAGGGATAAAGTAAGGTTTAATTTAGAGGAAATATACCTGCATTTGTGTGAAGGAGGAGTGGAAACCCATTTAGTAAAAACCAACCTCAGTGCACCCCACTGGGATCAAACCCTGATCTCCTTATCTTTGGTAGTCTAGCCCAACACGAGATTAGTGTGTTAGTTCACACAGCCACCAAAGTTGCTATTTTCCAGGTTAGTTGACTTTATGTTTTACTTATACTTAAGCCAATCATGACACTTATTTTAAATAGATGTATTTAATCTTCATTGGTCAGGAGACAATATAATTGTATATTTGATATGAATAATTTTAAAATATTAAAATATGTATTGAACTGGTTTGTTGTGAACTAGGTCATTCAATTTTAAGTCTAAATATATGATAGGTAATGTAAGACAACAGTTCAAAAAAATTTAAATAAAAGTCCTTATGATTTCTTAAATTGCATATTCAAACAAAAGTGACAAGTCATAAACAAAAGAAAGAACAAATTTTTAACAGAAGCAAGCACCACTTATCACTTACAGCAATGTTGGTCAAGGCAACCTATCTTAAAAAATATATCTTGGATGAAGATGGTTAAAAAGTATCTGCTAATATACACAGAGTGGTAATGTGTTTGCTTTTGCCAAATAGGTACAGTGAATTTTGGTAGTTGTCCTTAAATAAACCACATGTTATTCAAATGATCATAATGAACTTGGAGTTAAAGCTTAAATTAAAGGTGTTCATGTATATGTATAGGTTTTTAGTAGCTTTATATCTTAATATATTTTTTTAAATACCGAGTGAAAAGTGCACATCAATACCTTTCTTGAGCCACAAAAATTGGTAGCACAACTTCTTTCGGAGGAAAGTAAAGCCATCAGTTCCATGTTGATTGTGGCATTTAAAATAACCCTTGAAGGTTTGTGAAATATTATTATTATTAGACCGCGTCTTACTACCCGTTCGGGTTATACGCACTTACGCTAATGTGTAATGGTAGGGTGATTGTGAGATGAAATGAAGGACCTACAGTTTAACGTGGAATCCGAACCACGGTGGAGACCTGGCATTCCTCACATTCACAAATGTCTTGTCAGAGGTGAAGGAAGGGTTTGGTAATCAGATAAATCTTTCCGGGACCGAGGAATTTGTGAAATAACTTTCCCAGCAAAACTTAACAATATATGCACGATGCTTTTCGTTAAATATTCTGTAGACAAGTGTACAGAACATATTTTCGCTGGAGATAAAATATTGAAAGTTTAGATAGCTTTAAGCACACACACATAAATAATATTTTATAATTATATATAATAAGTTAACACTATTTTACTCACCATTCTTGGTATTTATTTAGTCTTTTCTTTTGTATGCCGAAACTTATTTTACATTGACATATTCCCTTTGTGGTAAATAAGAAGTATTTAATCTAACTGGCTTTAGATTTGGGTGAATGATTGTTGCAGTCATGTACTGTACAATTTGGCATGATAAAATGTATTTTTTGTTGGAATGCCTGGAATTAGTTGGCATGTGAATTGCTTGAAAAAAACTAAAAATAGGTGTAAACTCTGAGAGCAACCCAGGTACTAAGTGTAAAATTACTTATGTGCCCTGCCTTTTCCAAAGTTTGAAAGCCGGGCATATCCATACCTTCAGACATGAATATTAATCATTAAAAGGAGTAAAATAATGTACAAAGGAGTCATCATAAAGCGATAGGTTTAGAACATTTACAAACTAATAGTTCAGTGAACAGTAGACCTCACTCCCTGCATTAAAAAATGTTAGATACATCATGTTAAGAATGCCCAATTATGTCATGTTCTTATCATTCCTACAGTTTTAATGAGGGTATTCTGAAAACACAAGAAAAGGGCAATGTTTTGCGGTTTTTATTGCAAATCATTATTTGTCCAAATTAAATAAGTTATTTATCCATTGGAAATAAAGGTTTATTTGCTTCACATGGTGACCTCAACAGTTCTTGAATATCTGTCCAGGGTGTCCTGGAATTTAATGACAACTTTTTCTCCTCATTTGAAAAGTTTCTCATTTAATGCCGCTATGCTCATGAGATATTTTCAAGAACTGTTGAGGTCACCATGTGAAGAAAATTAAACTATGTTTCTACAGGAGCAATATTTTTTTTTATTTTGGAAAAAAAAAATGTTGCTATGAAAACTGCAAAAACACTGACCTTTTCTTGGGTCCCCAACACCCCACATTAAGGTTTCTATATTAATTTAAAGTTAAAATATCTACTATAATTTTTTCTTGCAATTGAAGTATATATTTTCTTGGTGATCAAATTAAACAGAAAACAACTTAATGCTATATCTATAGTACATTATATTCCTAGCAAATAATCATGGCTCACATGCTTTAAGATGTCAGTCTCACAATTTGTGTCTGAATTCTTTTTTAAATATTCAATCAAATGCTTAAAATTTTTAATTCAAATCCCTTGAGATGAGTTACTAAACAAAAAACCTTCCAAGCAGCTGCCATATCAAAACAGATTAAAAAATCAAAAACCAAGTACATAAATAATTTGAACTACGATAGGTTCAAGGAATATTTCTGCAAAATTTCGTTAAAATTGGTCCAAGCACTTTGCAGTTATTGAGGAACATATTTTTAGTGACCGCCATATTGAAAGGAATAATCATATCAAAAGACCATGTAAATATATTATTCAGCCTAGGTTCAAAGAATGCCCTTGCCAAATTTGGTTAAAATTGGTATATGCATTTGAAAGTTACTGTGCATCAAATATTCAGATGGCGGATAGACATACATACAAAATGCCAAATGGTCTAGTTAAATCAGAACCTCACTACAATGTCATTTTTAGCTCTCAATGATTATAAAATGAAATTTTTGTAGACATTAATAAATTTAAAATATAATAAATACATATTAATATGAATACATAAATTTCTACTTCCTCCCCATCTTCTCTCCTCCCCCCCGCTTTCTCCTGCATGACCTAGTCCTCTCCTATCTTCTCCACATTTCTCTGCACTGCAAATATACCACTAAAGAGTATGTAAAGTCCATCTACCATAGGAGTGGTGGTAACTGACAGCTAGCAGAAGATTTTTATTGCAAACATTGGTTTAGAATCACTAATGTTTACCTTGGAGATAAATATTATTTGCTGAATTAAACATTTAAAGGAGGATTAAAGGACAAGGCCTAAACACTTACCAGAAAACTGTATGCCTCAAAGTTTACAATTAAAAGAAAACAAAGGATAATTATGTAATTTAGAGGCACAATAATCCCCTTCTTCATGAGAAGATAATAAAATACAGAGTCTGTATTTCATTTAATGTAAATATGCCTTAAAAGAAAGACAAAATTAAAAACAAATTGTTTGTTGTGAAAGTTTTGACAACCAAATATGACAGCAGCTCAACATATGGTCTTGCGGCTCATTATGTTGGTGAATATATGAGAGTTGATCTGGTAAATTTTGCTGTCACCTTCACTCCTACCATATATGAAGAAATCTTATTTTCTAATGGTCAGTAATGAGTTTGTGAAAATGTGATTATTTTTAAGGCACAGAATGATATGAAGGAAACTTGTGTAGACATTTTAGCTTGATCTTTTTCTAATATGTTCTAATATGTACACAATATAAGATAACAAACTGTTCATCTAATGGACTGAAAACGTTCAGAAAAACACTTTTCCAAATAATTAAACAGTAATATAATGAATAAGGATTTGTTAGGCCCAAATGTGATACAAAATAGGCGTGATTTAATTTCATATTGATATACTAATTAATTAGCAACAAAATAACTACATACACACAAGACAGAAAAAAAAAATAAAACCAACTTAATAACCCACCACCAAAACTACCCTACGTTCCAAATCATTTGTACAAGAGTTTATATAACCATAGCAACTTAAATCCAAACAAATACTAATACACCAAAAGTATGCAAACTAATCAAATAATGGTGGGATGTCGTTAGGGTAGTTACTGTGAGCCCAGACTCAAAGGTAGTCACGTTTGTTAAAGGTGTTTCATGAGCGCATTGCTCGCTCAAAGATACAACCATCAATTTAAGAACGTGTTCAAGCCAAATTTTATAGCAAGCATTCATATACATTAAAGAAGGTTAATGTTAGTTATAGTTTTGTAAATAATAATATTAATAGAAATAATAATAATAATAATCCACCTTTGTTATTAGAAAGCCAAATTAAGTAATTGAATAATATAGATATCCAATCTATATTTTTCAACAATGAACTCATTAACAGGTCAAAATAACCTTCGCATCAGCCTTGCAATTGTAGGGCCTCAATTTGTATCTGTGAGCTTCACTCATTATGCATAGCTCTGGATATTTGGAGGAAGTTATAGGAAAGTTGGAGAGAAACCAGGGCTATGGAGTTTATACACCAAGCCTTAAACACCAACCCAGACTCCTCTCTACTTTTCTACTATCCAATACCAACTTCTTAAGAAATGGCTAATAATGTATTTAAATTAGTAATAACAAATTTACTGCAGCAAAATGTTCCAATACGCATTACATAATGGAAAGCTTCTTTTACATTGTGAGTTTATATCCAAATTACAAATATTGTTCCTAAATAGTAAAAAAAAAAAGTATAAAATATTGTTATAATATTATAACACTTTATTTTTAAGCCAGAGTCGATACATTTTTACTCACTCGAACTCCACCCAAAACTGCTTATTTGCCCACTGAACTGTGTTCTTCTTTTCATTATAATAGCCATATTGTGCTTTTTACCTTTTATATATTTCTATCCACCTTTACTGTACCTTCTTACAAATAACAGAATACTTCAAACATTGAAGAGGTTTTCCTTACAGAGATACAGCTGTGGATATTGTGATAATATGGCGTCGCAATTATAATCACATTACTAGATTAGTTATGACAAAATAATCATAATGTAAATGTAATCAACTAATCTACATACATACATCCATAACTTTATAGCCTATGGCTTGGGTCAGTTTTTTTTTATTTGAGCTATATATTTTCCACTGCAGGCTGGCTAGAGTCTAGTAGCTTCATATGCCTCATAATCTATCTTAAGACTAGGAAAGACACAACATCTAGTCCCCAGCCGTTAATTAATCAATGTGAAATTGTAAACCCATATTTTCATCAATGATAAATTTTCGGCCATGCCGGGAATCGAACCTGGGACCCTTAGCTCAATAGGTAGAAACACTATCAACTGAGCTAAGGTGTCGGACGAATCAACTAATCTATAAAATCAGTATTATGATTTGATTTTATTTGTCATACACATGAGGAACAAATAAGAAATAATATTGTTAATTGAACATAAAAATGTTGTAGTTTATTTTACTGAATATATTTATTCCACAACAATAGTGTAAACACACATATTTCGAGGCAGAATTAATATAATTTGTTTATGTGGTTTATTTATATTTTTATTATTTTTGAAATGCTTTTAAAACCATTAGAATTAGTTGTTTGTCAACTGTATCTACAGTTGCAACTGCAATTTGCGTCTATGTGTATCTGCCTCGCTAATATTAATGTGAATATCTGCATCTGCACAAAGATTTGCTTTTATATACCCAAGAGGGATGGCCACATTTCCAGTTTCAGTTTGAATATAAAAGGGGTGGAGCTTCATAAATTTGAGTTTAACCAGCACTCGACCACCCAAAAATAATGCACACCAGTTTTGTTAATAAAAGACAGTTAAAATACTCCAGTAAATTGGTGTTTCATTATGTCACAGTATTTTTATGATTTGTCATAATAAATTGACCAATAATAGGATTTTTATCAGAAGAAACTTTTATAAATTACAAATTTATTTTTTTGCAGTCAGCTTTTTTTTTAACATCGTGTCTTACTATCCTTTCGGGTTATACTCCTATGTACTAATTACACTAATGAGTTATGGATGAGGGAGGTTATATTCATAGGGAGGGCATTTGCATGGAAGGAGAGTGAAAAACCATTTTGGGGGGAACAAACCTCAGTGCACCCGACCGCGATTCGAACCTCGATCACCCTGTCATTGGCAGTCAACATTGATAATATTTTACTATTTTATTAAGTATTAATTTATAAGTATTCATAATATATAACAAAAGTGACAGCTGCAGATAACATGACTTGAAATATTAATATAAAGAGATTGTTATAGAAAATTTCTTGACTGTCAAAAAAATATCTTCCTATAGGAATCAGACTGTACAATTATCAGCATAGTTCCTGGGTTTAGCAGGTGACAGGCCAGAATAAAAGAGACAGTAGGTGTGCATTCACTCACCTTGGTGTGGCAGGCTGTGACCTAGGTGTGCAGCTACCTTGGTCCATCAAACTGGATGTGCTGCCACGACTTTGCATACTGCTGCGCTTACTGCTGCCTGACAGCTTACCACCATCTAGAAAAAATATGTATATATAGTTTTTCGAACAAAATGTTTATTTTTATAAAATGACATCCGGCATTAAAAAATGAGGTGTGAGTTTATCACGACAGATGTATTACAAACAAATTTAATAAGTTAATTTATTCACTTTATCGAAAAAGAAAGATATTTTGTTGGCGGAACTAGTTTCCTACATGTTATTTTATTTATTTATTTGAGGTGTATAATATGCACTTTCTGAACTGACTTATTAGGTTTATATCAGCACACAACTTATAACTAACTCAAATCTAAAACAGAGAGAGCATCCAGACTGCAGCCGTTAATTCATCACTATGAAAGGGTAAGCCAACATTTCACCAGAGATAAATATTTTTGCCGTGCCAGGAATCGAGCCCAAGACTCTTAGCTCAGAAGAAAGACAAACTACCGAGTGAACTAAGGTGTCCGAGAAGTTTTCTACTACTTTTACACTTAGGCACCCTTGACCCTGTGACCATTCACCATAGTTTACCATCCTTTTTTTTAGGCATTTATTTAACATTCAGCCTCTTTATCTGTGTTTTTAAATATGTGTGAATTGCGAACAGCACAAAGAGGCAGTAAGACATGCACTAAAGAAAGATGAAATGCATCCATAACCTAATTTATACACTATCAGTTAAAACCAAAGCCGAAATATTTGACTCTTTTACCAGGACACTTTCAATCAAAAGGATAGATTTATTATTTATCTTATGTTAAGTTCAAGAAAAGGCGCTGGCCTTAACTTCGCCAAAATTATAATTACTATATTATGTTAAAATATTTAAAATAAAATATATTATTTAAAATTTTCAAAAATACTATAGGCCTAAGTATACATCAAGAAAGTTATTTATTCAAAAGGAATAGTTCTGGGTCAACAATAAAACTTGTGCACTAATCACCAAAAATATTTTCACTTAAAAATAAAAGAGAGTATCGCTAGGAATTATATATGATTCTTAGCAATACTCTGTTTTCTTCTATCCTAAATCTATCTATTTGGTTGAAAGGGTTCTGGTAAAAGAGTCAAATATCGCTAAGAATTTTTTTTATATATATGATTCTTAGCGATACTCTGTTTTATTTCTAATTGAAAATATTCTTGGTGATTAGTGCACAAGTTTCATTGCTGACCCAGAACTATTCATTTTGAATAAATAACTTTCTTGATGTTTATTTAGGCCTATAGTATTTTTGAAAATTTTAAATAATACATTTTATTTTAAATATTTTAACATAATATAGTAATTATGACAATTACTCTAATGGGGTAAGGATAAGGAAGTAATTTAGAGGTAATTCACCTGCATTTATGTGGAAAGAGAGTGGAAAATCATTGAGGAAAAACCACCCTTAATAGACCTGGTTAGGATTCAAATCCTAATTTGCCCGCTAACAGCAGGCCACAGTCTAACTCGAGAGTGACGCCTTAAAACATTCAGTCAATGAAGCGGGTTATTCTGGATTTAGGTTAATTTAAAGTCATGAGCTGATGTAATAGTTTGGTCCAATAAATGTGAAGTACATTAAGTTAATCTGAATAAAAATAAATATTAAGTTTACATTTAATTATAGTAGTGACTAATATTTACTTAATTCTAGGATAAACACTAACTATATCCCAAACAATCGATTCATCAATTAGTGAGAGGGAACAAATCCATTTCACAATGTAGCTTTTGGTCTTCACTATGATTCAAAACTAAGAATCTTAAACTCATAAGAAGATGCACTATAAAATGAGCCAAGCTGGTGGCCAACTATAATGCAATAATAAATGTTGATTTAAAAAAAGTTTAAGAAATACCATCATTTTGTGACATTAATATATTAAAACCTAAGGCAAAGAATGAACAAAAATGTTAACTCTTACCTGCATCGGAAGTGAAAAGAATATCCTCTTTTCGAAGATCATCATCGCTCTCACCAAAATCCTCATATTGTCTGCGGCGTAGTTCATCAGTACTACCATTGGAGAGAGCTGTACTGGTTGAATGCAGACTAACAGGGGTCACCATGTTGTGCAGGGGTGATGTGGCTGCACTGCGGAAATTGTTGTTTATCAATTCTATCGATTGGAGTGTAGGGACAACATGGTGTACCTGCAAGGGCACAGGGTATGTCCCCGTTGTGTGAAGGACTGTTGACTGTCCATTTGAACTTGCATATCCTCGAGATATGCTAACATTATTTGGGACAGGGGCGTCATCTTCCAACCTCTCAAGTTCATCCCACCATGGAGGTAGAAGAAGACGCAAATCTGCCCGTTTTACATAATATTCTTTACTCGATTGACCTCCACCTAACAGCTTCACTACAAACTGAACAGGAGACGAGATTATTTTGCACACAATCCCTTCAAAAAAAACGCGATGACTGGCTGCAGAGTCCACAATCCGTACGCAAACTTCAGTACCAACTGTCACCTGCCCAATCGAAGGACTAGCATCACTAATCACGTTGCGCTTTCCAGAGCCTAATACATCCTTGAAGATAACTAATTCTTTCTCACAATTATCAAACTTGACCCACACTTCACTGGGGCCAACCGCACGATCGATGACCCCTGGAAGGTACACACTGTCTTGCTTGGCTAGCACCCTATGGTCCTGCCACTCACTGAGATCAATATCGGAGCTAGTCCCACTCCATGACACCGCACTATGTTTCCTGGGACCTCCTCCTGGAACCATTAGACTATTGTGACTGTCAGGGGAAGAATTGAGAATGAGTTACCACCACCATCTGATTGGAGAACACTCAAACTATCGGGGTATGAGTGAACGTTGCATTCGTCAATCACATTATCCACCACAGTGCCGACAGATAATGTTTGCCTATGCTGTGGGATGTGGTTGAATGTTTGTTGTATAATATGCACCTCAGGAACCTGCTTACTATTTGGACCAACATAAGAATAATCCACGGCTGTTGGTTGAGGAGGGAGCACAACAACACTCTGTGAAATGGGAGAGATTGAATTTGTATTTATTGCCACTGTATTTAAATTAGGATTGATGTTGGCATTTGAGTTTATGTTGGAGCTATTGTTAAGGTTGGAAATATTGTTTAGGTTGGGACTATTGTTTATGTTAGCATTATTATGGTGAATGAAGTTGTTACTCTCTGTAGATTTATTATCCTGCTCTTCGTGTTCTGTAGGTTCGTATTTACGTTTTTTCGGTAGTTTTCTTGCACTGACCAAAGAGGCAGAGTCCTTATTTTCAATAGCATTACTCCTCTGCTGCACACTAAAGTGATTGTTAATACTGGTAACTTCAGATCTGATGGCGGAGCTTTGTGAGACGATTTCAGGCCCAACTGAGGAATCTGGTTTCTCGAGTCTGGTGTGCATACCAGATTGAGTTACCAATGCATTAGTGGCAGGCGTAGTAGTATGAACCATACTACTTGAAATACTGATTAATGTACTATCGCTATGCAAAGTGTTCTGAAACAGAAAACATCTATTAGATTATAAACATACTTAAATATAAAACGATTAAGGGTTATAATATTTTTTATCGCCGCATCTTACTACCTTTTCAGGTTATACGCATATATACAGTAACCCCATGACTTATTTGATGCTGATTGACAGTTCACAGCTGACTTCTGACAGTCAAATGTAGGTATATACCTAAATTTCATTGTCAGAAGTGACAGCTGCTAAACACATGTTTTTGCAGATCATATGGGTCGGCGTATAGATACATAATTTGGTCTGGTAACTTTTCAAAGCCGTCAGCTGTCATTCAGCACCAAAGAAGCCATGGGGCTACTGTAATTATTTTAATAGGTTAGGGATGAGGAAGGAAACATTTTAGATATAATCTACCAGCATTTTTGTGGAGGGAGAGTAGGAAACCATTTTAGGAAAAAAACCTCTCAGTAGGCCCGACCAAGAATAAAACCAGTCTCTTCGCCATCAGCAGGGAAAGTCATGAGAGTGACATCTTAGACCATTTGATCACTGAAGCGGATGTAGGTGTTATAAAAAAATACATAGGCGCTTTCGAGGAATTAACTTGTGAGATTAAGTAAACAAAAATAGAAGTAGCAACCAACACTAAAGGATTTTTTAAGAGTAAATCATTGTTGGAAATAATATTTGAATGGGAAAACAAATTGATTCAATACGTTGTGAAATTAATACTAGCATGCACAGATGAGAATTCTACTGTTTGCCTACATAGTGAAGAGTAACATTTAATATTATCACTAACCAGTGACAGATCAATGGTTTGATTTATTTTGTATTTTTCTTGTAATAACTTCTACTAACCTATTATTCTCCAACTAGATATCTCTATCATCATAAAATGTGGGAAATAGTTAACGACATCTTGTTTTTATAGATTAATCCATTTTTTTTAGCAACATGTCTAACTATACATTTGGGTTTTGTACTAATTACGCCAATGTCTTAGGAATGAGTAAAGTTGAATTAGGAGGTTTTTTGTTTGACACTTGATCTCAGTCAGTAGTTTGTCTGGCTACTTAGATAAATGTCCCAGGTTTGATTCCTGACCTGGCCTAAAAATGTATTATTGGTAAAATGTGAGTTTCTCCTTTCACAGAGATGCATTAACAGCTGGGGGCTGGATGTTGTGTCTGTTCTAGATTTAAATTCGTTTATAAATCATGTGCTTATAAATAAGCAGTCAGTTCAGAAAGTGCACATTAAAAACTTCAAATAAATAAATGAAAAATATGAAAATAGAGGTAGTTTTCCCTGCATTTGCAAGGAGGGAGAGTGGAGAAACATTTAGACAAAACCATCCTTATTACATCCAACCAAGATTCAAACCCCGATCTACCAGTCATCAAAAGTCTAATCTATTGTGAGAGTGACAGACACCTCAGACCATGCAGACAACGAATTGGGTGTGTATTAATATTAATGTAATTATAAATTACTCCTCGACTCATATTCCTTTGCCCCTGTACCCACACTTCCCCACAGAACTTGCCTCCATTCTGCTTCTAGTGTTCTTTCATTGCACTTGCAGTGTTTTTGTTGAGAAAGCCCTGATTAACCGTAATAATGGCACCATAGCATAAGAGCAGTGATGCTGGTAGCGCTTCTAAGCCTAAGTGAAGTCATTTCCATTAGTGAGAAAGAGAAAATTGTAAGGTTTGGTACTGTTCACAGTTTCGTGTAGGTCTTGGAATGTATTACCTCTGGCAATGAGGGGGCAATACTGTACAACTTTAATTCTGAGAATAACTTTTACTATTGTGGCAAAGTCAAAAGTTTCTAGAATGGGTTGTACACAACAATCCCATTGATTTTTTTGCCTGATATCTACTTGTCTGTGACTTATTGTTCATTATTGGAAGAATTTCAAGTACACCCTTCCTCCTTCTTGACATAGCAATTGGAAGTCAAAAGATATGGCAACAGTTAAGAGAGAGAGAGAGTAAAGATAAAGCTTTCCTCCATAAGACCTGCAATTCCCTCAGAGCTTATATTCAGTGTAATGAGGTAGAGATGTGGTAACAGGAACTAAACCCATATTTTCATGAAGGGAGAGTGTAAAACCATTTAAGAAAAGGTACCTTCAGTACATCCAGCCAGGATTACGGGCCTGCCCATCACCAGCAAACTAAACCATAGGATTAAGACTTATTCCTTATGACCATTGTGTAGCTCATTTCAGTCAGCCTAATAATCTTTTGTTATTCGAGTGATTGTTAAAAAGTACTATTCCACTATTAGTGAACATTCAAACTTTTAGCTTTGAAACGTTGCAGAAGAAATTTTAAATTATTTTCAAGAAACTTATAAGAAAGATTTCTCACACATACATTCTATCTGTTTGTGCAAATTATAATCAAACAAAATGAGGATGTTACAGAGATAATAACCCCTGAACATAGCAGTGGTAAATCAACAACTCAATAATGTGTAGAGGTTCAAATATTTAGGAAGTTTAATTGTGACAGACATACAGTTTATATGTGAAATAAAGTCCAAAAAAAAATATATATAGCTGAGGCTGCTTTGAGGAAGAACAGGAGGCTACTAGCAAGAAAACTGGACCCGGAGATGAGGAAGAAACTGGTGCGAGTGTTACATAATATAGAGCATCATTTGTATTAAGATGACACGTGAACCCTGAGGAAAAGGGAGAAGAAATATTAGAGAAAGCTTTGAGGTATGTTTCTGGAGGAGAACAGAGAAGATAAAGTGGACAGATAAGGTGACTGACTAATGCAAGTTCTAAGAAGAGTAAATTAAGAGAGAACTAAAATGCAGATGATTCTACAAAGAAAGGCAAAGTGTATGGGTCATGTTATGAGAAGAAATGGCTTATTGAGTGATGTCATGAAAGGTAAGGTGGAAGGTGACCAGAAAGACCATAAATGCAATTTATTAACAAGCTTAAACAAGGAAAGAAGACGCAGTTTAAGGATGTAAAAAAGGAAGCCGCCAATAGGACATATAGTAGTAGGAGTCATTTTGGACAAGGCAACGGACCTGTCCAAAAAGAAAACATCTATTAATAACACTAGACATTGGGCCAAATGTAAAAACTTGGCTAAGCGGATGCTAAAGTAAGACTAGTGTAGGTTAGCTTGTGTCATCATAGGTTAAAAGGTGGATCAATTTTGTGCTCAGGACCACACTATCAGTTCACTAAAAGTTCACTAACGTTCTTGGCGTACCGCCCATAGTGTTTGAGAAATTTTCAACCTTCATTTACTTATTTTTAAGGTGAATTTTATTTAACATAAGAGAAATATCAAAGATTGGTGTCATCACATGGATTCAAGTCTAAGGACCAGTTTCACAGTCAGACTTAGCAAGGCTCAAGTGTGACCTTATACTAAATACAAGAAAACACCTTCCATAACTATAAGAGAATGGGCCAGTTTCGTTATTTTCTATGTAGATATCATCTTGTATAGTTAGTATAGCATTGCACTTTAGGTGTGCTAAGTCTGACTATGAAACTGCTCCTTAGTTTCACAAAGAAGAGATAAAGTCATAATCTGAAGCACACCTCGACAATATTAAGCAGACAAATGAGTCAGAAAGATAGTGAGGAAAAGAGATATAAACTTTAACTATTGCTTGTGAGGATGCATTACAATGTAAAATGCAAAACTAAATATATTTTTTAAATCAAATTGTTTTCATGAGACAAAAAGTTGAAGTGAGTTGATATAAATAATTTTAGAACCCTAACAATAGTTGTGTGTCAAAGTAAAATGGAGTATATGGTCAATAAATATTGTAATAGTAATAATTTAAATGCTGCCCCATTCGACAGTAGCAAATATTTCTAAAACCAAGTGTTGGATGACAAAGTATGTTCTTTAGATATTTTCCAGTTAATTATACACAAGAAAACATCTTACAGGTGAATTTCTAGACATTATATGGAGATATTTGAAAAACCGTTTGAAATAAGTACATAAACATTCTAGTTTGGGGGATAACCATTTTGGTGGCCACCATGGTCTCAAGGCGTCACTCTCATAATTTACTGGACTGCCAATAACAAGGAGATCAAGGTTCAAGGTGTATTTAGAATGGTTTTTCCTTATTGGTGTTTCTCTCCCTCTCCCCTCTCTACACCCTCTCTCTCTCTCTCTTCAGTGCTAAAGAAAAATCTTAAAAATGTAATATAGCCAGTGGTATAATATGAGTCCTACTTCAACCATGCATGCAAGACTGAATGGTAATTACATAGTGTTAACAATTATTATTATGAATGAGTTCCATTCACATAGGCATAAAACATTTAGGCCTACTTTATCTTAAGTTTACAGTTTGTGATAGTTTTATGTGTACACACATTATTAGATAAGAACTAGACACTGATACTGACAAGAGTAGAATGAATGGAATGAAATCAAAACTTAATATAAAATGCATTGTCTTTCAATATCGTGAGATAATATCTTATGGCTAGAATGCCCAATGACTTAACTAAAATATTTAGTCTTGATAACAAAAAGTGACTGTGTTAAATGTGACTATAACTGAAAATCTGGCCATTTTTTGCCAGAAGCATTGCACACTCAAATATAAGAGCATTCTATAAGCCCTAACAAAGTTTTTATTTATTTATATTATATTAAGTAGGTAAGATAAGACCAAAATAATTTGGAAAATAAAGTTTCAAAATGATTATTTTTTTTAGTGTTAATAAGTAGGCCTATGAAAAATTCAATGTTTTAAAAAAAATGAAAAATGTTTCAATTTACTCTTTCAACACTTTATCTCAGGCGATACTGTGCCTGCCTACTGAGCTAAGGTTCCCAAGGTTCAATTCCTGGCATGACTGAAAAATGTATCAATGGTGAAATGTGGGTTTCACCTTTCACAGTTATTACTTACGGCCAAAGGTTGGGTGTTAAGATATAAGTTTGGTTATAAACCATGTGCTGATATAATCAGTCAGTTCTGAAAATAACACATTTAATACCTACCTAAAAATGGTATAACTTACTTAATTATTAATTACTTATCAAATCAAAGTCACATGGTAGCCAAATATATAAGGTTTGACTGACTAGTTTAATAAATAATATAGGTAAAATAGTAAATAGACCGATTATTGTGACACATCTCATCCTAATCCGTGTTGTGCCGATTAACATCAGAAATTTGAAATATTAAAAAAATTGAGTTAATGGCATTATGTATGTGTTTGGACTAATACGATATGCCATTCCCAATACATCACACTTGTAGAGCCCCACCTACAAACTCTATATCCGTAGGTCCAAGATCCCTAGTCCATAAGGTTCCTCTCTTAATTCGGACCGCAACCTTACTGTAGGAACAGTCTGTGTCAAACTATTCTCTAATATTCACTCTCGACTCATAGTCTTACAGAACGGTCCGAGATCTCACTAATTTGGATTACAATTTTCAAATTCAGTCCACCATATCGGGTATGCAAATAAAATTATTCTGAAAAAAAATTATTTAAATTCATATAAAATAAATGTCAACAAAATAACATATTTTATACCCATTTAATCATCATGATGAACTCCAACCTAGGACTCCCAAAGAAGAGAATCATACAATCCCCTACATTCTCAATTCACTATTTGGCTCGACAACTTGGACATACACAGAAGGACTCATCTCCGCAAAGAGGACTAAATATCACTCTTCAATTTATATTGTGATTGTACTTAACCTACATATCAAGTATCGGTACATCCTAGGGAGTATATGTAGAAGGGGCTTAAGAATGACTGACATCAACATGGATATTAAGTGCAATTTTTCAGTTTAACTTTGTAATAATACAATGGTACTGTCTATGGATTAAATTAAATTTTAATAGCATAGAAATAACACAAACAATAAAATTAACTATTTAGGGATAAGAAAGAGGAAAAAACAAGTGGATTTTTAAAAATTATAAAAAGACGAGACTGCTTTAAAATATATCATTGACCAGAAAGTTTGGTATGGAAATGAATAATAAACTGATGAAATGTTACATTTGGAGCATTGTGATGTATGGAGTAGAAACTTGGACGCTCAAGAAGATGGAAAATAAATCCTTGTAGAGCTTTGAAATGTGGTAATAGTGAATACTTGAGAAGATATGGTGGTCAACAGGGTGACAAATGAAGATGTCCTAAGAAGAGTGGATGAGAAGAGAACCATTTTGAATATGATTCTTGAGTACAAAACAAATTGGAATGGGCACATCCTTAGGAGGAACTGTCTTCTGCAGGACATCATAAAAGGAGAGGTTTAGGGAAAGAGGAGCTTAAGGAGGAGGATTCAAATATTGGATGACTTGAAGGAAAGAAGAAAATTCTGGAAGCTGGAGGAAGAGGTAGAGGGCAGGAGTTATTGGTAGTCCAAGTTCAATGACAAAAGGAATTAACTTGTTGTAATACAGAACATTTATTAAATATCATTGATTAAAAAGTATTCAATCAAACCTTACCATAACTAATGTCTTGGTTTCTTGGCCAGTTTCCTGTTGAGTGCTGGTTGGTGTGGCTGAAGTACTCTGTGGAGAAGGGGATCTGTTCTCTTGTAGACGCTTACGCCCGCGGGCCTGCCTGGTGCTACGGTCACTACGTCTATGGTTGCGCATGTCGTCCCCACTGCGATAGTTCATCGCAACACTACCAGTGGAAGACCCACTTCATGTGGAACATTTTTACCTGCTATGTAAGTCCTGTGTAACATTATTGTTATATTTAAATTATATATTATTTAAAATGTTATAAGAATTTCTAATTTTAGGCCCTACTGGCTTCTGAGCCACTCTTGTAATTCTAATTCTCCATTAAATTAGCAACAAAATATAACTTTAAATATCTTAAAATGTAACATGGCAATGTTTTATTTAATAATTAAAAATTGTAGAGCAAGAATATGTTCAAGTAGACTATAAATAGAAGATTTAAAACATTTTGCTTCCTAAAAGTAATAGTGTGTACAGAGGAAGATATTTAAATCCGATTGAATAAGAGCAAAGGGGTATTTATATGCTTGAGGCCAATCTGGAAGTACAGAGAGTTGAGAATAAAGACAAAATTGGAGGTATTTTAGAGCAATTGGAAGTAGGTCCCTCTCCACACTATGCAAGACATGGAAAACCAATAAGATAGGTACCTGACTTATAGACAGCTGACGTTCATCAACAGATGCTTCAAGAACAAGTCAGGCATATGGTGGCAAAATGTACCTATTGTCAAATAAAGAGCAGTTGAACACAATCAACCAGGAGCCCATACAACTTGAGATAATAAGGGGCAAGTGGCGATGGCTTAATCACATTTTCTAAAGAAATCAGGATAACGTCTTAAGAGAAGCTCTGAACTGGGAACCACAAGGACGCCAACGTTGGGGTAGGTCAAGGGCCATCACTTGCCGAAGAACTGGTGATATAGAAGATTGAAAGCTCGAAAAGTCTTGGGACAGATTCAAAATTGTGGCAGAGAATGAAACTTAAATGGTGCATAGCTTTGTTCAAGCCCTTGACTTTACATAAGGAGTTGAAGGTATTTACATTACGGTACATTTAAAATTTCATAAACATTCCAAATTAAACATTATGGTCATGAGGCAGCTTTGATTTTACCTAAATGTATTATTATTATTAGCACCGCGTCTTACTACCCGTTCGGGTTATACGCACTTACGCTAATGTGTAATGGTAGGGTGATTGTGAGATGAAATGGAGGACCTACAGTTTAACGTGGAATCCGAACCACGGTGGCGGCCTGGCATTCCTCACATTCACAAGAACCTAAATGTAAATTTATTAGTGGTAACATATAAATATACAGCACTCCAGATCTTTCCTTTGTCTACTTAAGCGTATTTATTTATCTTGTGTTTGAAAAATATATATGAATACCTTTATCAAAATGTTCCTTAAAATTTATTATTTTCCAACTGCATCAAGAACCAACCTTGCATGAGAAATGGTTACCTACATTAGCTTGCTAGTATGATCTGCCATGCATGTAAAAGTCTTTTTCAGATTTTCAAAATATAAATTAGGCTACAGTTAGCAGGATTTTAACATAAAATGGTGAGGATTAAAGGAATATATGGAGTAAAGTATTAAATATCTTGATTTGAAACAACCATAGATAAGTCTTTATAACCTAAAAACATCCCTAAACAGAGACAACATCTAATAGTCATTTCAGAATTATACTTTTGTTAGATTGGTGTATGATGTAAAAATGTAACTATAACAAAAATTAGATTATGTGACTAATTTCACCCTGAATCAATCAAAACGCTTCATCTGCAGTGGTCTGTAGGTTCCTATGGGTTAGAATAATAATATGAAACCTTAAGCACTTAATTTAACGGTCATAGATAGCCAAGGTGGGAAAAAAGATACAGAGCAATTAATAAATATGAACAGGGTAAAGGACGGAAAAAAAATTGTGTTTAAAAGTAATAAGATACATAAGACTGGTGGCATCATACTACAACATATATTTAATAGATAAGACATTAAAGAGTTCAAGTAGGTCTTTTATAATGCCTCAAAAGTTGTATAATAGCTAAGTGTCTTAAAATTTTGAGACATCTGTATCATATTTAATACATACCGGTACTTAGAAAATCAGAAAAGATGCATTATGATAAAACCATTTTAATTATTAATGATAATTTTTAATTTAAATAATAGATATTAAAGGGGTTTTCAGGAGTACAACAAACATGCAGCTGAGCCACATTACCTCTTACACAATAAATTATAAACTAATTTAAATACAAGAAGACAAAGGAAGAATCATGTACCAAAGTTATTTTTTCATTATTATTTATCTGATAACACTTAAAACCAACAAGATATAACTGAAAAAGTTTCACATTAAGTAAATAAAAATTATTAGCAGCTTAGTTAAATGATTTATCAACAAGTCTATAAAATTAATTTTGCCTCTAAATCTGATCATTGGACAATTCCAATACTCAACAACACATTTAAGCTTTATTAATAACAAGAGAACTAAGCAAGTCTATAAAATATTTATTGATGCATTAAAATTTCCACTTTTTAGATATCAACATATAAATCGCCCTTACCAACTCATTTTTGCACACAGTGATTGTGTTACTACAAGTCTCATCTAAATAGGCCTATTTCCTCTGCTGTTGTCATAAAGATTAATATAAACATTTTTATCCACAAATGTCAATTACTTGAGAATCATATCACTACATTTTACATCACACAATAATAAGAAACATAGCATTTTGTTAGTAAAACTTCTGCTTAAAATACACTTATACATTAGCACTTACGCTAAAGTGCAACAAAAAATATTGACATCCATCACATAAACACCTACATCACCCATTCTCATCAACCTTACAGCAAGAATTACCCTAGCTCTAAAAACAATAATGAATGGATCTTATAAAGCTAGTTTCTCGTTGGCTAACAACAAGTCACATGACTAGGTTTTCCGAGATGAATGTTATGATTGGTTATTTTAGAAGAAACTATATTTTGAGGGGAGCAGAGCAGAAAAATTGGTAGTCTTTTATGTAGTATTATTTGATTACGAACGAAACTATGGCACATGGAAAGAAGGTCTTGTTTGATAACAAAACATTTTTAAACTTGATATTGTTTTTAATAAATATAAAACAGATTATAGAAAATCTTTTTGGAAAGGTTTCACGCAATAAAATATCCAATTAAAACAATATTACATCAAGCCCGAGAAAAGATAGATAACTATTAATTTTGTGAATAGGTACTTGAAATATTGTTTTAGCTTTTGAAATATTTTAATCAAATTATTAAAACAAATGATGAGTTGTTACTCAAATTTACATTTTGAAATTATTAATAAACTATAATCGATGGTTTATTTTAATTTAACTCGTTAATTATTAATTAAAATTACTCTTTAAAACACATATTATTATTATTATTTATTATTATTATTATTATTATTAAATTGATAAAGGGTCAACTACACAGGGCGAGATTACTAGCTACTCACCAGCTTGTAAACTCTTGCGTGAGTAAGCGTGTTCCAAAAAGCTCAGCGAGTGTCAATTACACTCATGACTCAGCTACCCATCTCGCCCACACGCCCAGTAGAGTTGTATCAATTAGAGTGGCAGGCTGCATTGTTTGATCATAAATATTATTTGTTTAATCGTAATGTCTACAATCAAGAGGAAGAGCAATAATATTTTCACCTTTTAAAAAATGTATGAACAATATCCCGGTGACCTGGCGGTCTAGAGGTAAGGTGTCGGACTTCTGTGTTGGGGATCCGGGATTCAATCCTCGGTACCAGCACAGATTTATCTGATTACCAAACCCTTCCTTCACCTCTGACAAGACGTGTATTCATCACAACTTGTGAATGTGTGGAATGCCAGGCCTCCACCGTTGTTCGGATCCCACGTTAAACTGTAGGTCCTCCATTTCATCTCACAATCACCCTACCATTACACATTAGCGTAAGTGCGTATAACCCGAACGGGTAGTAAGACGCGGGGATGATGATGATGATAATAATAATAATAATAATAATAATAATAATAATAACAATATCCTGTTCTTTGGAATATCAAACATTAAGACTATGTAAATGTTATTTTAAAATAATAGATGTTTAAAGGGATGTGGGAACATTTTCGTATTAAAAGGTCAACAACAATTCCCGCACGAACTACTTTTCTCGACATTTCAGCCACTACTAGCTTACCTTTGTTAAACACAGTTATTTTACTAGCCAAAGGGTAAAATATCAAGTGAGTAGCGAGTCAAGTAGCCCGGCCTTAAACGTTATTCGCTGGGGTAAAGTAAGTGGCGAGTTTATTAGCCAGTGTGATTAGATTATTCGAGTTTATTATCCGCAAGTAAATTCTCAAACGAGTAGCTAGTATCCTTCATCCTGAGTAATTGAGGCAAATGCGAATACCTATATCATATTATCTTTGTATTTATCTCTAGTTACGGTAAGTAACTTTTCACCAATTAAAATGTAATTATTTATAGCTCTGTCCAAACGCATATTTTACACGTCTTAGTATGTTTAAAATAATGATATAATTAGTGGTGGCCCATGAGGTTGAACCCTGGAGGTGCTGCTCAGTGGTAATAGAAGAAGGGGATAGGGGTGGCAGGAGATATATGAGAAAGCCAGTGGAGTATATAGTAATGTTATCTTCTTTAGAATTTTATAACTGAACATTTACTGAAACTTATTGATTTTTTGACTTATTAAAAAAATGGACATTTAACGCAATATAAAATGAGAATTAATATTTTCAAGAAAGTGATATTGCTTGAAATAAAACATCTCCTTTGGTTTGTTTATATTCTATATAGCTTAAAACACTACTTTAAAAAAAAGTGGACTATAGTAAGCCTAATGTAACGGAAATACATTAATGACCATATAATACAATTAGCTGTAAAAATAAACCAAATAATACTTTTTATTTATAAATTTAGAATATCATAAACGTATCAATATGTAGTAAATAAACACAGAATTATGCTAATTAAATAGGTAAAGCCAGTAATTCTTTTATTCAAATAGATATTAGAGAGTAAATTTAATGCAAATGATACGCATATGTTAATTTCAATGCAGAGGATCATAATATTTGGAAATATACGTCCACTTTTGAACGGGAAGCAACATGCAAGACTACAGAATTCGATTAAAACAAAAATATTAGTCATACAATTCAATTCAGAGTAAGAATAGTGAGAGTTTAGTGAGCTGACTATGAAACTGGCCTTTAGGCTATCAAGGGGGTCAGCAACGTTTGCAGCTCCAATTCTACGTTACCATTTGGGCATTTCCCCTTCTCCCCCTCTACTGTTATGCTTCTACACTTCACCGCTATACAACGAGTTCAGAGATAGTTGCAGTGCCTGACGCCTATCCCCTAGCCAGTAGCCTCATGGGTGTGTGTGGGGGGATTCCTTTAATACAGCACAATTACTGTCCGTAAAAATGATCAAATATGAAATATGTTGCAATTAATTAATTATTATAATCTTGGGTGACCTGGTGGTCTAGGGGTAAGGTGTCAGATTTCTATGCTGGCGGCCGGGGTTCGATCCTCGGTCCCGGCAAAGATTTATCTGATTTCCAAACCCTTCCTACACCTCTGACAAGACATCTTGTGAATGTGTGGAATGCCAGGTCGCCACCGTGGTTCGGATTCCACGTTAAACTGCAGGTCCTTCATTTCATCTCACAATCACCCTACCATTACACATTAGCGTAAGTGCGTATAACCCGAACGGGTAGTAAGACGTGGTGCTAATAATAATAATAATAATAATAATAATAATAATATTATAATCTTATGGCTTTACTGTACTAAATTAAAATTAAATTTATATAGAATTGTTGGGGCTGCTGCAGCTCTTATGGGCGAGCAGCCACTGAATGTATTGCAGAGCTGGAAAGAGGGCACTTTAAGAGGAAATACATACTTAAACGGGTTGAAAGGGTATCTAAAAACAATAATTGTGATATTTGTTGTTTGTTTTTTCCCGTTGACTTTTGGGAACAGTTGTACAGCTGTGAAATATACAACTTGGAGTAAGTCAGGAGTAGATGGAGCAAGCGGTTCTCTCTGAGGCAGTGCAAGCAGCTCTTAATTATATTTTTTAATATAATGAGGTGAGGTCGGTTTAGAAAATTCCTCCATCCTCCTCTAACCTTCCATCACTCCTCCTTTAATTGCTTCCATTTTTCTCCTCTCACTTGTGCACTATATGTTATCTGATATTATCATATCTTTCTTGACCTCCCTTATGGTATATTTCCTACATACGTCATTTCCAACATTTTCTTTGGCAACAACTCCTTATCCATCCACATTATATAACAATACAAATTTATTCTTGTTTTCTCTACTATATCATTTACTCCCTGTAACTCCATTCTTTTCCGGGTAGTTTCATTCCTAATCTTGTTTCACGTCGTGACAGTTAACACGCACCTCACAAACTTTGTTCCCTTGGCCTCCACTTTCCAAGTCACTCTTAAATGTCCATGTTTCTGTTACATATGTGATTATGAGTACAAAGTACAACATATACAGCAATTTTTTACACGTCAAGGAAACTTCTCTTCTCCAAAGCATGTATCTTAAACACATATAGAACAACGTTTCCTGCTGTCCGATTTTCATTAGATCTTCTCTACTACCACCTTTCACCTCAATCACGCTTCCAAGATATTTTACGTTCTGTATTTTGTATCTTAGCTCTACTCCATCCAACTTTAAAGCTTTATTATGCCTTATCCATTTCCTTGTCATTACTATCATTTCACACTTCGCCATGCTAGATTTCATTTCATACTATTCCACTTTCTCATTCCATTACTGTTGCTGTTCTTGTATATCATCTTCCTTTTCCCCTCATATCGTCAAGTCATGTGTGATGAGAAGGTTTTCTTCTCAGAGATGTTAGGTTTTACCCACTTGCCTAAGTAGTTAGACTTTTCTGTCATCTTGATTTTTTCATGTTCCACATCTAGCTCTCTGGGCACCGACTTGATGTTCGTTATGAATTCTGTTTTCTCAATTGAGATCTAAAGGCCCACCTTTGCTGCTCGTAGCTCTACAGTGTTTCTATTTTAATATCTATCTGTAAACAATCAATTCCCTCCCCCCTTCCTATGATAATTTTTTGTTAGAAAGTTGTCAGTCTTGATTTTGTTTACCACAGCGGCTATGCCATGGTTTATACATGCTTAACTATACCCAGTAAATTATATTATTTACTTTTAAATTTTGATACATCAAAATAATGGCTGAAGATTCTGGTAACGAAGATAGTTGGTTATATGGTGATTCTAATCCGGAAGCACAAGAAAACGAAATTACAGCTAAATCATTAAATACTGAAACAGCTGAAGATGGAGATCTCGTCAATGGAGATGTTCCAAATACTGAAGATACCCAAGACCAGGTATAGTGTGTTGTAAATCTTAAATTAATTTATGTACTCATTATAACTGTCTAATAAATATTCATACTATATAGAGACACTAAATTTTAATTATGATTGACCCCAGATAGATTCGCATAATTTATATAGGCTTAAAGATAGTTTGAATATTGATTTCATCTTAAAGGATCTGCTTAATTGCCATTTTCTTTACAATTCTTAATTCCTGTACTATTTTTAGTTTTTGATGTAGAAATTGTATATATGGTGCCTAAGCTAGTTAGAATGACTTTTACTTCTTGAGGAAGATGCTATAATAGCAGTTATGTATGTGTAATTATGTGTTAGTGATTCTACTTTTACTTGTGCTTACTATTTTCCTAATATTCTAGAATTTTATTTATTACAAAAATAAGTTTTTATTTGCTCAAAGTTTCTTCCTAGTATAAGGTAAATACACCATAAGTTGACACCTTAAGGATTGTTTTGGTCATTTGAGTCATAAAATAAAGAGTAAAATTAAGTAGGCCTATATCAATATTTATTTACGACAAATACATTTGTGAAACACTTTCATTTAATTTGACATAAATAATATTTAAAAAAATGCATGTGGTAATATTTTAACATATTTTGAATTGAGTAAAATTCACTGAATTCTCCTAATCTTGAAATCCTTATTCTGTATGTAATATCCTAAGGTGGACACTTATAAAGAGCACTGTAAAACACTTTTGTAAGCTATCCGGTACCTAGAAAATGTTTTATCCGTCAAAAGAAATAGGAAATTTCATCTCACCTTTTCTACAAAAAATAAAATAAAAAAATTTAGTTATCTTTTGTTCTCACTTCTGAAATGTCATCTTTTCTGGCCAAACAAATGTAAAGCCCACTTCTTTTCTTCGAATAAACTTTATTACAGGTTCATCAGAGTTCATAGATAAATAAAACCTATATAGAATTGTGTACTTTTTTACTAGCATAGGATACTAGAACCCATATTCCTGGTTTTATATTTTGATCAGAAACTAATGCTTTATAAGTTTCCTCTTGAATGTCTTTCAGCAAGTCACTCATACTGACATAACTGTCAACTTTGATCTAAAGCTCATCTGAATCACTTTCTTTAGTAAATCTATCCTTTAATTTCCTTGACTGTTGCTTATTTTAGTGATATCTTTAATTCTGTTTTATTTTTCCTTGTCTTTTCTCATTTTTCCTGGAATGATATTCTTTCCTCATTTTTGGAGTGACTACACTAGGTATTTTTTTCTTTAACCCTCTTATTAGAAGATGATGGAATATCATTTGGCCAGAATAAAGTTCTTTTAAAAGGTGATGGTACATCCATTGGGTTATTTACATTTACAGACACATTTTGCCTACTCTGACTATGCACGTTAGCTCTAAAAATTGAATAAGCCTTGTGATATTCTCTTTTAGCATTGTTATTATCTTGATTTACATCTCTGTCAACCATAGGAAATCTATTCATTTGCTGTTCAAAATGTCTAAATTGACTGTTTTACCACAGTTATTAAATCATATCATTATATAGTAACATTGTTTGAAATGTGTTGAAGCTAACTAATATCATGAAACACAAAAATATTCAACAAAGATGAAGACTTACCTTAAGCTAGCAGATTAAAGTCTTCTTCAAAGTATAAGGAATTTAATGACATCCTGAATATATGCAATACTTCAACAAAATATGATCACTATTTTGAATAATCAATAGCTTATAGTTGATAACTATGTTCATAAGGTAGAAAACATAACAAAATACACTTTCTAACTGTAGTATTTGGCTGAGAGTGAAATATCTCTCGGTTTAAAAGGTAATATTAAAATAATGTCAACATTTGGTACATTTACCTTAGTTATATTGTGGTTATGTCACATAGTATATTATCCCGGAGCCAGAAGCAATTTCAGCTCCAGAGCAACAAGAGGAAGATGCAGCTGTTGCTGCAGATGCAGATGAAGATGAGGATGATGAACAGTCAAGACTTCACATCGCAACTGGTCAGTCTGAAACAGGTGAACACAAACACCTATAACAAATTGAAACAAAATATGTTTATACAAAATTAAAATCAAATCAGATAACTTTATTCAGACACTTAATACCATAAATATCCTGTGACTTTTTTTTTTTTTTAGGGGAAGGAGTTAGCAAGCTATAAAAATTAATACACCTATTAATTCTGGTTTGATTCTCCTTTCTTGTTGCCTTAGATTCTACCTTCTCCCATCCTCCCTTGATCTCATGAGGCAGCTTGGTGCACAATGTTTCCAACTATGTGTTGCGTAATTGACCTTGAGACATTATTGTATATAAGGTTTGGGAGCCAGGGTTTTCCTTTGCTACAGACATACCATTGGTGTGACTAAGGGCGTAAAAGGGGATGGGGTTTTCCTATATATTTATTTAAACATTTATTGGTTAAGGTATAGCTAACATTTTCTAGCGGAACCCTCGTAGAAAAATTAGTTTTCTACACCCTTGGTAGTTAGCATATCTTAACAAAATACCAGATAACCTTTTTACTATTTATTTTGTAAATAACTCTGTTCAATAACATTTTAAGCAAACCCCTATGTGGCATGTTTGTCCCTCTTTCAATTATTAAATAGCTCTGGCATCCCACCCTGGAGTCATGAGGGTGGTACTTTCAACTTCATGGCCCTCAAGGAAAGATCTGCCAATGGGGCTCAGCTTGGCAAAGTCTATTTTCAGCCAAAAGTATCTTTGACATTAACCACACCAAGATTTTATATTTTCCATAAAATATTTCATATTAAAATAGAGAAGACTGTTTTGCAAATCTTATAAATTCTACCTTGTATTTGTTTTCTAGCTAATGAGAATGGTGACGAAGAAGATGAAGACAGTGATGATGACGATGATGATGTTTGTGTCATAATCAATGACATCAAGACTAGCCCAACCTACACTAGTCTTAACATCAAGCGCGGGGGTCTGCTCACAGCAGTTGGTGGTGCTGACAAACTGAAGGTAACTGAAAATACTCCTTTAGGGTTCAAGTGATATTGAATTCAGCTGTGTTTAACATTATACTGGATTCATTCCAGTCTTTATTATATTGTCATTTTTATTCAATTATTTAGAACATTTAATATATACCACTGTCTACCAAAATATTTTCTCAGGGTCTGAACGAATTTTATGTCTTTATTAGCATTTGCAAAAAGCTATTGGTCATAAAGACTGCCTAGCTAAACTGCAAATAATCTAATTATCTTCATCTCTTATTAAGCACAAACAATTGTATGAGATTAATATTGAGGTCTGCCACCTTAGCTAAGTTTTTAGTATGTCTGCCTACTGAGATAAGGGTCCCCAGTTTGATTCTCGGCATGGTCGAAAATTTATCATTGATGAAAATATGGGTTTACCCTTTTAAATTGATAAATTATTGAATGAGGACTGGATGTTGTGCCTCTCCTAATCTTAAGCTAGATTATAAGGCATATGAAGCTATGAGAGGCCTAACAAGCCGTTAATGGATAGTATATGGTTTGAATAAAAAACCTACCCAGGCCACAGATTGGCAACAGTAATGGATGTAAAGTAAAGATAGAGCATTCTGCTAACATGAGATTATTCTACAAGGTTTGTTTTATAACACATTTACACAGTGCCACAAATAATACCTAAAACATTAACTACTGAATGTGATCAATATAATATAAAGAAAAATGGCATTCACCAAGTAAAACTCTAAAAAGGTTAAAAGGAGAATTTTTTTTAAATGTTGTCTAGAAAAGTTTTGAAGCCACCCCTAAAACCTCTTAACATATAGATGGCTCCTTTCCTCATATTCTGAACGATGCATATTTATTTTTTGTTTTAGAATTATGTTGTTTATTGGTGGTTTGTACCAACATAACTATAGGACAAACTTAGCAGATCCCAACCCATTAGGTTACCACATCACGAATGAATGGTTCATTCTCTATTGAATATATTATATCGAGAGATCCTGATCTGTAGTAAATTAATTGATTCAATCTTATTTTTAGGCAAGACATCAGGTATTTATAATTGGGAATAAATTCTAGAAAGCTGAAAAATGCTTTATTGCTTTATTTAGGTAGTTTAATATTAGCATATTAATTTTCCTCCTGTATGCAAGGTTTGTGTTTGCCTCTGCATTGAAAAAAAACCCATCAACATTAGGTTCACTTTAATTATCTCCTTTTTCCTATGTTTAACAGTAAAAATAGTTATTACTAGTATTAAATATAGAATTATATTTTATATAAAAAGGACCCTGAACATATTTTTCATGCTGTAACAAATTACCCTGTGAGATTCGAATACTACATTACTTTTGGAAACTCTTGAAACCAACAATGGGTTTGTTAATATATTTGTTTTAACAATATAATCCTTACTGAGCACAGTTAGTCTACTAGATTAATTTTTCGTTTGACTAAGGCATGTGTCCAATATTACCCACAACAATGAAGCCGCTCTGCAAGAAAGATAATGCCGTGGGAGATGGATTCAGTTGGAAATTAGGCCTACTACGGTGAATTATTACTCACAATGGAATAATACTCAATGCAATTAGCTATACCTGAAAAAATATATAACTACACCTTTTCCTATAAGAGGTCAGATGTTTTACTAATATAAGATTTTTATGAAATTGCTTCATCGTTCATCTGACTGTAACTGATGAAGTAAATGCCGGCAAGCTTGAAGTAGTCTAGTGGTTTTGTGATTCTTAGAGAGTTTATTATTATTTTTATATGTGATAATTGGTTAAAAGTTATAAATAATATTTTATGGTTAACTGCATGGTAGAGATAATATAAGCTTTTTCGTACAAAAGTAGCTTGGAAAGCTTTGTGCAAGTTCGAAACAACCTCACCGTCAACTTTCGATGCGACTCAGTTTTGTTAAGAGGAAGGAATTTTGAAACCTCACAGCTGGTGAATGACACATCATTGTCCATGATCAGTTTTGTTGTTGTTTATCTTTTTTGATATCTTTTTTGTACTTCAAGTAAAGATTAATTTTAAACTACTGTGTTTAGTTCTTAAGATAGATTACCCATTTTGGAATTTACTAATCTAAATCAATATTTTTTATTTGTTAAATGCTATAATAGGATTGGATGAACTATTGTGGGAAGAAGACCCACAATTCTGTTGGTGTTTTTTTTTAAAGATTTCCTTAAAAGTGACTCTAATTAGCAATGTGTTTATAGTAATAAAATTTTAAAATAAATATCACTAAGGAAACTAAAGGCAGCAAGAAAGCAAATGATTCAAGAAAAATAGCCTGAAAGCTATTCTCAAGGTTTAAAAAACTATAAGTGAGTTAGTATTGTGCGAGCTACTGATATAAGCCAAGCTTTTGTTTTTTCATGGAATCATCATAATTTTTTCACTTAGTATGCTAATTAAACCCCTCTAAATAAAATGTTCAATGCATTTCCCATCTTACTAGAATAATTTCCCAATTTAGATACCTTTTTGTGCTCCAACGCTTGACCTATTATTAAAATGTTGGCTTTTAGTATAAAAAGTAAGTAAATAAAATATTTCTTTTTGGTTAAAATGTTAAAAAGAGAAGGTTAAAGGAGATATAATTTGTTTGCTGAACATTTAAAAAAAAGTATTTTTTTTAATATCGGTCTTTGGTGTTAAATAGCCATTATAATACCGGTTCAAGCATATATTTTACTAATGGACTTTATTTATAGAAATATATTTTCCAGACTGGTGGAGCTTTTTTTTTTTTTTTGTTAGTGGAATGTTATTATTGTTTATTCATATTTAAATAAACCAAAATGACCATAATTCATCTAAAGAGACAAGTATTTGATTCCAAAGAAATATTTTATTTCATGCATATATTATTAATTCAAAAATGTTCTTATGAACTTAACAATATGTTCAAGTTCATGTAAACACATCTCATGAAATTTCTATCACTCTGATAATATAGCTTATTAATTTAGTTGATATTTTTATTTATTTAACAACTCAAGAATTAACTGGGTGACCTGGCAGTCTATGGGTAAGGTGTCATACTTCTGTGCTGAGGGTCCGAAGTTCAATCCTCGGTCCTGGCACAGATGTATCTGATTATCAAACCCTTCCTTCGCCTCTAACAAGACGTGTATTAATCACAACTTGTGAATGTGTGGAATGCAAGGCCTCCTCCATGGTTCGAATTCCACGTTAAACTGTAGGTCCTTCATTTCATCTCACAATCACCCTGCCATTACACATTAGCATAAGTGCGTATAACCTGAACGGGTAGTAAGACGTGGTGCCAATAATAATAATAATAATAACAACAATAATAATAATTTAACAACAAAAAATCATAGCACTATGAAAAATCATGTGTTTTTTTTATAAGATTCATATTCAGGATTTGTGGGTGAAATAAGATTCGGATTGAAAGATAATTGGGATTCAACTCCTCACTAGATCTTATACAACTAAAATTAATGTTTCCTAAAAATACTTGTAACATTGAGGAGAATTGTTAATTCAAATTTCTGAAAATGGTGGATACATGAAGGTTGAATTTAATTTGTTTACAGCAACCTGGCAAGTTCTCCATTGAAGAGTTTGAAGCTGTGGGGACTATTAATGGGGTGGCAGCCCACGAGTACAATCTAGACAATCTCGAGGACAAGCCATGGAGGAAACCCGGGGCTGATATTACAGGTACCATGGAAACATTTCTTTTTCTTTTTGGAATATTCTTGACAAATTTGAACACTTATGGTACTAGGTCCTACTCTTTAGTTGTTGTGCTAAGTGTTGATTGTGCTTCATTTACTGATCAACCACCAATAAGACATTGGTTTGAATCCTGGTTGGATCATAATCTAGTACAAGACTTAACAAAGTTCCTATAAGATGAAACCCTGTGTGATAATGATGAATTTTCTTCAGAACCATTACATACATATGTCTAGTAGTGATGGTGTAACATGTGAACTATAGTACATTCACGACCTTAGTTTACTTGGATGACAGCTCAAAAAGTTACTAGAAACAATGGCTAATGTATCCCTACGCGAACAGCTGACATCGAATTTTAAAATATTTCTTCCAAGCCTCAAAATGTTATGGAATTTCTCATTTTTATGATATTTTACTGGAATGTTTTAGGTTGTACTGGAAATTCCTTTGCCCCCCCCCCCTTTTTTTTTTAAACAGGTCAGTAAATCGGGAGGAAACAGGAGTGTAACAGATCAGTGTCATGACATTAATGGTGTATTTACTTATGTCTCATTGCTATGGAGTTAAATCATAGTTTTAACTTCTATGCTAAGTTTTATTTTTGTGATTGAAGTATAATGCCCCCTGTTTTTGTATTTTTCTTATATCACTAAGAGGTAGGGAAGATTGGCCAAATAACCAATTGTCGAATTATATGGGTACTTGTAATTAACAAATAAAAGGTAATTAAAACATAATCAATATTAATGACTATTTGCAAGTTCTTTATTTATTTGGGGTATATAATGTGCACTTTCTAACCTGATTGATTATATCTGCACACAACTTATGAACAAACACAACATCCAGTCCCCGGCCGTTAATTCCCCACTGCGAAAGGGGAAACCCACATTTCACCAATGATTATTTGCAAGTGAGTTTATGTTATGTTTTAATTATTCGAATAACTTGTTGCATCATGGCATACATTATAAGGGTATGGAAAGGTGCAAGTATAAGAAAATATGTAATGATGTGTATTTTGCCATGATTTATACACTGGTGCTGGTGGAATTATAGAAAGTCCTTGAAATGTTCTGGAAAAAATTTCATGATTTTGTGAAGGAACTCGGCCCCATCTTCCTCTATTCTTCCACCATTCTTACTCCTTTATTCACTTCCATTCTTATCCTCTCATTTGCACACTTTCTGTTATCTGCTTCTCCCATCTTTGTCTTGGTCTCCCTTGCTGTCTTTTTTTCTACATACTTCATCTAAATCATTCTTTTTGATATTCTCTCCTTCTCCATTCTCATTACATGACCATACCATCTCAGTCTTGCTTCTTCTCCTATATCATGTACTCCCTTTCCTCTCACTCTTTCCCAGGTAACTTAATTCCTCCTCCTGTTTCTCCTTGCAAGAATAAACATGTTCCTCACAAACTTCATTCCCATGGCCTCCACTTTCCAAGTCTCTCTTACATGTCCATGTTTCTGCTGCATATGTGATTCTGGGTACACTTAAAGAGCACTTTTCTTTAACAGGTCTCTTACACACCTATAGAACAACTCCCCCTGCTGCCCTCCTATATGATCCTCTCTGCTCACACCCTCTCTACCTCCCAATTTTGTATCTTTCTCGGCTCTTCTCTATCAGACTTTATAGCCGTAATTACCATCACTTCACACTTCACCGTGCTAAATCTCACTCCACACATTTCTGTAGCTGTTCATCTCCCCCCCACAAACCATCAAGTCACCAGAAAATAAACAAACTTAAATGGGTGCCTTGTGAAAGGAATAAATGAGGTACTGTATGGAGGTATTGTGTGGTAAACATTGGTTATATGGTATTAATCACACATGTCTTCTTGTGCAGACTACTTCAACTATGGTTTTAATGAAGATACATGGCGGGCATATTGTGAACGCCAGAAGCGTGTGCGGGTCCATGAGTCTGGCGTGGGTCTTGCCCAGTTGGGCAACGCTGGAGGGGTAGGCAGGGGCGTGATTCCTGTTGCCATCACCAATGATAACTCCAAGTACTCAGGTTTCATGGGACCAAAAAAAGCAGGCCCACCTCCAGGCCGAAAGATGGCCGGAACTATAGACGTGATTGGTGTTGGTGGGCTACTTTCAAGGCGGAATAACGAAAAGGGAACCCCTCCCAAGGAGAATGTCATACAGGTAAATAAACCCATTTTCATGGTTTTTATATTATTTGTGCATTCAGTTGGGGAGAACAATATTTTAATAAAGTAGACTTATAGAAGGTTTGACCTCTCCAGCGTGTAAAACTTCTTTAGTCGTCCACTGGTGAAGTGCACTGCAGCATGTGTGACATCATCAGTAATTAATTTGTAATGTATATACAGGCTTGGACTATTGCACAACAGAAATTAAGCCACTATTAGGAAGGCTAGTAACTGATAAAGGTCACACTTTAGAGGTTAAATGTGAGTCATATTAATCTCAAAATCTGGTTTGTTATATTCATGAAATATTACATGATAAAGAGCTTCATTTTTCACTTTAACAGATTGTACTTTGTTTAAATGCAGGTGATGACTGCAGACCGTCGTGAGTACAGTCGCAAGCCTGGCTTCCCAGACATGTCTGTACCGCCTCCAGGACCATTTGAACTGCCACCACCTCCACACGTAGTGCTGCCACCTCCAGGTTTCCCACCTCCCACTGCTCACCTTGAACCCGGCTATGGTGTACCTGAGTTTTACCCCCCTGAGGCAGATCCATACTACCAAGCTTACGAACCAACACAGGACTCACAGTGGAATGATCCGGTGAGTTTCACACAACTTTTTATTTTACTAAGGACTTGGAGCCTAAGCTATTGTCAAGTTTTATGAGGCTTTGTGCTCCATACAATGATCAAACAATCACAGAGATGTTTTTGTTTGAATCCTGATGAGGTTAAAATTTGGTTTTAATGTATCAGACAAAATCATTCGGGATATTAATGATACGCTTACAATCCCAGAACTAATAACCAACCACGCATCTGTTAAGTGCCTTTAATAACAGCTTTTAAACTTGCTTCGGTGCCCACATGGTCTTAAGGCGTCACTCTTGTGTAAAACTATACTGCCAATGACAGGAAGATAGGAGTTTGAATCTCGGTTGTGTGTACTAAGGCTGATCTTTCCAATCTCCATGAAAATGTGGGTACACTTCCTCTAAATTCAACCTTCCTCATCCATAACTCACTAGCTTAATTAGTACATATACATATAACCTAACAGAGGGTGCTAAAAAAAAGAGGTTTTTAAAAGACTTACTAGAGCTTTATGACTCATGCTACATTTGATTCCACACATCTCTTCAAATTATTTTGTAATATAAGAGAAAATAATAAATGACACTTTATTTTAACAGAAAATACTGCTTTCAATTTTGAAAGATTTTAAAACAAAATCCAGATTGTTTCCTGTTCACACTTCAAATTAGGGGTGTGTGAAGCTTCAAAAAATTCTTAAGTATGACAAATTTTGAACTAAACCCATTGCATTTGAATCTGAAATTTACTTAAATTCTAAATTTCGAATCCACCACGAATCTCTATAATAATAAGACTTGAAAGCTTGAATCGAATCCGAATCTTGAACAAGATTCAAAACTTTGAAGGTTTACACAGGCTTAAAAATATTTATTATTTTATTTCATTTAATAATCTTATCATTATTGTATTTGACATGCATTTCAGATGTTCTATTAGCTGGCAAATAATCGGTAGGGGTTTTGGTAACAATAACAATTCTGATTTTCTCGATTATTTTCGTTAACGTGCAAAAAAATGTTGGTCCCTTAAAGTCCCTTTAAATTTTTTTTTTCTTTTAGTTCCTCTTTTTTTTCTTTTAGTTCCTTTTTTTTTTCTTTTAGTCCCTTTTTTAGTGAGGTTAAAGTGCTAAAACCCTGTATTACACTTATATTTTATATTCAAAGTCTAGTGATTATATTACACCTATATTTTGCATCAAATAAAAATGAACTGAAATTACCTCAAGAAATAAAATATTTTTTAATTGTTTGAGTTTTAGGACAAGTTTTCTTTATTTTTTTGGTGGAACTTGGAAAATTTCCGCAGCACTTTGAATTTCAAGATGCCTATAACATTAAACCTCTAACTCCCTTGATCACAAACATTGATTGGTACCAACTGAAGATGAATTTATTCCTCTTTTAAGTGTAGATTATAATAAAGAATGAAAGTTTTTTTTTTTTTTGCAGTGTGTTTAGTTAAACTTTTGAAGTGTTTCTTGAATATTGAAAATATTTTTTTTTAATATTCTAAAATTCACACACGCAGCCATTTCAGTTGTTTACTACATGAATCAGTATGTTCAATTCAAATTCCTGTTAATGTGTAGGCTAGCGGCAGACTTGAGAGATAGTCGAGCACATGTGCGAGGAACACGACATTCCTTAAATTATTTTTAAAAACTGTATGCAAATAGTGAGTACTTATAAACGAAAATTGCTGTTAATTTAGATAAAATCTTAGTTATTTTACTAAAAATAAAATCTACAAAAAATTGCTTATTTTATAATTTTATATAGATTACATGAAGAATTAAGTTATGAGTAAAATTTCAATCATCAAGGTTGTATTATTTTCAAGATCGGTTGTAGGCGTTTTCAAAATCAGGACCATATTTTTTTAATAATTTACATGGCAAGATTTAAATGGATTTATAAAATCAAAAGTTATCTTGTTGATTTGTAAAACAGAAAAACAAAAATTTTGTAACACTGGACTTCTCAAACTTATAAATGCACCTGCCGAATTAACTTAAACTTGTATTTTTCTATAACATTGTTCTTGTTCTTGAACGTTGGTTAACTCTTGTGTTTTGTTAATTTGTATTTTGTGTGTGAAACGTTAGTAAAACACCATGCAGGGGAAATCCAATGATATTAAAGAAAATGCATGTTTTCTTAACTACTCACTCAGGCTGTACACATAAAGTGTTTTTAATACAAAGGTAAAAAGAATATAACATTTATATGTTGCTAATAAGCTACAAATATTAGTGTTAAGAAAAAATAAATTTAATATTTAGTTTGACGTTAGATAAATATACTCAATGTCAACATAATATTTTTTACTCAAAATTAAATAGAAAAATACTTGATCTTTGATTTGGCTTCGAGAATATTTTCCATATTCGTCTCAACTTCGCTTTGAATCAAAAAAGTGGACTTCACACACCCCTGCTGCAAATTTATTACAATACTCAGCCATTTTGTTTGTTTTACAGACTTGGCAACCAACACCAATCTCAGCCGATGTAAAAGTGGTGGCAGGTGGCCCTGGGCCCCTGGTCACCCCTCTTCCACCCATTATTGCTCCTTCGCTTGACAACACCTCCAGTCATGACTCTCAGGTTGTCATTTATTTTAATTGGATTAGAATTTATGTTCCTTAAATATGTATATAAATATGATAAAACAAACATTCAAATATACCAGTGTTGATTCCATCAAAAGAAATATATAAAAACTGTGTAGAATGTAAATAATGTAAGAGAAAGGAAGGTAATTTAGAGAGATTGATTCATTAGGCTTTAATAGAAATGAGTAGGGTTATGAGAAGTTTACTTTTTTAATTCAAAGGAAATTCAAATAGCATAATATAAAATATTCACAAAGAGGAATTAATGTTTGAATATGTTAAAAAAACAAGAAGTTGATGGAGAATTTTATGTTTCATAACTATATAACTCTAAGAATAAATTTAATTTACAAAATGTAATATTGAAATCATTATTGAGGATTATTTTGTCCAAAGCAGATAAGTTAAGCTATTATCTACATCATGTAATTTAATTCCCTTAGATTTTTATTGCGTAAACAATAATTTGCAATGTACACATCATTACAAAATAACAAAAATTTAACATAGATATTTATTTTAACTTTGTTCCTATTTGCCTAAACTTTGTAATTATTAAATCTTATTTGGAAGAAAGTACAGGAAAGGTGGAGAGAAAACTACAAAAGGATCAAACACAATATGTCATTTACAATGAAATGAACACTAGTCACACTTTACATTGTTGCCATTGAACAAGGAGGTAATGACCAGATTAGACTCTGTACACGTAGATAAAAATCTGCATCACTTCACTCCCAAACACTTGAAGCTCCACTACTTCTAGTTTCTGTCCTCCAATTGTTATGCCTCTTCTCATTCTCGTTCCTTTCGTCAGACCCACTGTTCAGCTCTTCCCAATATGGATCTTCATGCCGTATTTCGCAATTTTTTAATTCGTCAAAGCCAGCTATCTTTGCACTCTATTCTCATCTTCTCCTCAAATCACAATATTGTCTGCAAACAACATTATCTTCATTTCTTTACCTCCATATATTTCCTTTACCCCCCTCAATGTTTTGTCCATGCTCATTATAAATGGTAGAGGTGACAGAACACTTCCCTGTCTTAACCTTGTTTCTATAAACCATCTTGTTTTCCTCACTTGTGTCTTTGTGTAACTGGTGCACTTTTCATACATGGCTTTCACCATTTCGATTAATGTTTTATCTATTTAATTTTTTACCATAACTTCCCATGCCTTACCTCAGGTTAAAATGTTATTTGCCTTTTCCAAATCTTTGAAAGTCACCATCATATATTTTCCATACATCCACTGTTTCTCCATTCTTTATCTTATTACAATGACGGGATCCAGTGTGGATCATCTAGTTCTGAAACCATAATGTTCCTCTTGCAGTTTTCTTTCTCCCTAATTTTTTCTCTATTTTTCTTTCTATTATTTCACTACTTGTGACATCATGGTTATTATACTATATTTTCCACACTCCTTTCTATTTCCTTGCTTAAAAATTGGGTATTCCAGTCCTGGGGAACATATTTCTATCATTCCATCTAAGCATCTTATCAGCCTGTACAATCACTGCAATCCCATTGTTCCTGCTGTCTTTATCATCTTCACTTCCACTTCATCACTCCCATGTTTTTTACCTGTTTTCATCTTTTTTAAAGGCAGTTTCTACCTCTTAACATTGTCATATCTCTTTCCCCTCCGCACTATGCTTCTTCCCTTGTATACTCTCCATTAGGCCATTTCTCACATTTAGCAGCTTATCTTAGTAATCTTTCCGCCATTCTTTATCTCTTCTGATAGGGCTAGTACCACTTCTCTTTCATCTTTTATCATTCTTATGCTCATTCTTTCTTTTACTTACTTAGATAAATCCATGTACTAATATCTTGCTGCCATGTGTTTTACTATTCATTGTAAAAACTATTTTGGGGTTGTCCCTTTTATTCATGATTGTCTCATTTCTGTGTTTTCTTTGATGTGAAAAGTATTGTACCTAATACATTTCTAGAGACAAAATTGTGTAACTATAATGTACTGAACAGTTTATTTATGTCCACCAGGGGCAACATGTACACAGATCAACAGATGGTAGCAGTATTGCTTGCACTAACTGATCCCCGTATGAATAAAATTGCCTATGTGGAATTATTATTATCATGTTCTCATTGTGTGAATGTTTCCAGGATGCATTCAGTTCTCGTGGGTCTGTGCGTGCACGCTCTGAGGAAGCAAGCATACACTCGAATGCTGTGGTAAAGGAAGAAGGAAAAGAAAAAGAAGGGAAAGATAGGAAAGAGAGAGGGGACAAATCGGAAAGACACAGGGAACGGTGAGTATACACATACACAGTAGAATAATTTTGAAGTGAAAGAAGAATTGATTGACTTAAGCTATCATGGATCCTCTGAGGGAACTGCAGGTCTGATGGAGAAAGGCTTTATCTTTGCTCTCTTTCAGTCATCTGTTATCAGATCTCCTAGCTTTCATTTATGTCGGATTGAATCTTGGGTGAGAAGGAGCTACTGTTAATCTTGATGAAACAGCGTTGCAAAATTATCTTATATTTAAGGGAAGATTTACCACATCTAAACAAGAGAATGACGACACTTTTCCCAAATAAAAACCATACAGTTACCTCAAGATGATATTCAGTATAGGATGCATAAGTAATGCAAATTAATTTGCACCCATTTACTTGGAAAGGAGATGGACATCACATTGGGAAAACTGCCATTTCTTTCATTTTATTCTCTTGTCTCTGAGATAACATACATGCTACACAGCTCATCCATACTAATTTTCTTATTTATTACTACTACTTATTGGTTTTTCACAGATCTCATCGCCACAAAGAACGTTCACGCAGCCGTAGTACAGAACGTCGCTCTCGTCGGCACAAAAGTCGTAGTCGTAGCCCTGGTCACCGCAGTCATAGAAAGAAGAAGTCTCGTCGCTCAGAAAGGGAAAAAAGCAAAGAAGAAAGCGAGTAAACAATCTCTTTGTTTAGCATTGAAAATATGTTTGGTTTGTTGCGATAAATATTTATATTTTGACAAGTTTCAGATTAGAGTTTTGTTTTTAAATAGGTAATAATTTCACACCCATTCACTCTGCTTGGATTTTATCTGGCAATAAACATGGTTTAAAAGATATGATTATGAAAAGGTTTTAATTTATAAAACTGATTTTATAAATAAAAAACACTGTAAAGCCAGCTTGATACTGGGCTACTAGTAAATAGTCATTTTATGGAAGTACCATAGCTATAGTAATCTTTGAGAACTTATATTGTGGTAACAGATTAAACCATCCTAAAAATATATTTACATAATAAGTTTGTGGCTTATGATTTTCCAACTCCTTCCTACAAATGCCAGTCATTAATACAGAATACAAATGAAATTAAATGGCTATCTGACAGCCTATGTGGAGAACATCTGTACAGTGATCTTTTTCAAACCAGTAAAAAATAGATAAAATCTTTTTGATTACTTGAAAGATGCTTTACCAGTTTTTCAAGAGGCCTTATAATTGCCTGTCATTTTAAATGTAAATTTACTATTCTTCTTGTATTATTATGTATACCTGTTTATCGAAAACCTCTTGATGCTTTTGAGGTAGGTTTTGTTTTATTTGGAAGAGAGTACAGGAAAGATGTATAGAAACATAATATGGTTTTTACAGTGAAAAGAAGAACACACACACACTTAGCGTACGTCCTTGATTCTAAGATGCACATTTTTTTACCCTTTGAACATCTTAAAAAACTGGTTCTATCTTTGATTCAATGGTGCCCTAGAATTGCAGTTATTTTTTGAAGATAAAGATGGCTCAGAAGAACCAGACAAATACTTATTCGGAAGGTAGTGAGAATAACAAAACTATAAGTCATTCACGAGCTAAGTTTACCTGGATGACAGCTCGAAATGTTACTAGAAGTAATCCCTAATATATCACTACGCCAACAGCTGACATCTATCACTTTGGATCACTGTAGTGAAAACAGATGGTAATATGTTAATGTGATAGTTAACCACAGTAATTTAGGACAATATTATTTATATATTTATTTGAGGTTGGACACACAGTTTATTTATAGTTTTATTCCCCTTAAAAGAATATTAACACCACTTTAACAAAAATTTCTAATGAATATAGCTTCAAAATGGTGGCTGACGAATCTAAACCATATGATTGAACATAACGGTAAACAAGTTTTTTACAATGATGCAGACACGCAGTTGATGAAAATATTTTATTCAGTTCAATATTTCAAAATACAATAAAATAATCATAAAATAATGTATTGTATATAAAAAAATTAAAAAATTTTCTCTTTTCCAAGTAAATATGTTGCCTGTAATAAAATATATTGATGTGTACACTATTTTACACAGAATCAGTAACGTTCCAAAACGAAAAATAAGTACTTTTAATTATGTTTAAAATATTCTTTAGAGTTGGATTAAAAGAAATTATTTAAAAAAATGAAATAGTATGAGAAAACTTAAGTTTACATTATTTTAAATGTTATATATCATAGGTAATTAAAGATCTTTACATTTATAACAAAACAGTGATCTTTAACAAGTGTTGGCAACCCAAAACCTAAACATATGATTTTCGAACTGTCATCCAGGTAAAAACCTACCGTGAATGGAATATACTGATAAAAAAGATGCTAATGTTGTTAGTAAATTGAATTCTATAATAAAAATATTTCTTGTCTCTCATTTTCTGCAGTAATATCCTTAAAAAATAATGTTTGTGTAAAAAAAACCTTTTTTAATATCACTTGCTTATTACCTGTTCAGGTTATACACCAAATAATTATCAAATTACACTTTGTGATAATAACTGAGTCAAATAGAAAAGCATGGATGACAGGTGATCTGTTTGAAAAATAGCTTTTAAAAATCGACAAACAGTTTGCCAAACAAAATCGGACAATCCCTTTATTCATTGACAATTTCACTGCTCAAACAGAGTTCCCTTTTGGCAAATGTAAAACTTATTTTTTTCCCCACCAAATATGACATCGGTTATTCAACCTATGGACCAAGTAATAATTTAGAACCTAAAACATTTCTACAGAGGATTGTTGGTTGAAAAAATTCTTTCTGAAGATTTGTCTTCTCAGAAAATTTCGCTTGACGTTCTTCAAACCTCAAAAATGTGGGATCAAGTGAAAGTTGAGACCATTAAGGTGCGGCAGAAGGGAGCGCGAGTAATTTTTCAGTTTTTATAGAATTACATATTTTTAACCAAAATAAATCAAATATTTCTCCAGTAGCAATGTAGAGTTTAGTTTTCTACACATGCTAATATCAACAAATCTTGAATATCTGTAAAGTGTGTCTTGGAATGTTGTCAAAACACTTTATCTTTATTTAAAATGTTTTGACAAAATTCCAGGACACCCTTGACAAATATTCAAGATCTGTTGATATTAGTGTGTGTAGAAAACTAAACTCTACATTGCTACTGGAGAAATATTTGATTTATTTTGGCCAACAAATTTATATTCTATAAAAACTGAAAAATACTTGCACTCCCTTCTACCGCACCTTAAGAACTCTTTTAAAAAAGTTGGCTTTATCAAGAAAGAAAATGATGGAGAAACTGTGACTGAAGCTGCGCCAGCTATTGACAACTTAAAGGAAGTTACTCCTGGTCCTACCATCTTCTATGTGGACTTCGTCAACGTGGGTGAAGATGTGGCAGTGTGTGTTGAAGTTACTGATGCGGACATCGTCGCCGAAGTTCTCAATAATAACATCCAGGCTGAGGATAGAGCATTTGGTGATGAAAAAAAACAATTCTTCAAGAGTTTAGGAAAGGCCTATCCCCGAGTGTCGCAGAAGCCATGGACTGTATCCAAGAACTTGGTCGGCTTTTTTTAAAGTCACAACAATGTAAGTGATTCAATTTTCCAGTCAAATCAATTCGAATCATACACTATGACTGAGAGACTTAAATCAGGAAAATGGATTAAAATCTCTGACTTTTTAAAGAAATTATGAACAGATTATGTTCAAATATGTTGAATAAAGTTTTTGATCTTGGTTTCAAACTTAATTGTGTTGCTTTTCAATTCCTTTTAAGAAACACATTTAATTTGAATTTTTTTTATAATTCGAACTTTTTCCTAGTCCCTTCAAGTTTGAACTATTCAGGTTCCACTGTATTATCAAACCTGGCAATCGATATAGTTAATCAATAGTGGCGGAGTTGTTAAAATTTAGAATAAAATAGGGAATAAATGCAAAATTAATCTATCATAATGAAACAGTCATTTCGATTTACAGTGATAGATTCCATCCTACAGATTTGAGTGGAAAAATATTTGCATGTTCGACTTTTTCGGAGAAATGCGACTTCTTTTTTTTCACTTATAGTAGCACTTGCTTTAGAGAAAACAAACTTCAATGGAAATGAAGTAACTGGTATATATAAGTTTTTTTTTTGTAATCTTTTCCAAAGGATGGTAGGCCTAAATAACTGTACATGTACCTTAGATGACAAAAAGCATAGGGGTTGTTAGATTTAGTGTTTTCGAGCGGAAGAACTTCTATGTTTTTTTCTTTTTGTCAATTATATGGTGACAACTGTGCTGGTTTTTCCCTCTATTAGACTTCTCTTGTCTTCCTTTATACAAGGACACTTCATGGAAAAACTAATTAGGTGAAGAATAGTTAATCATTAGAACTCAGAATACCATTACGTTACAAGCCCCTTTCTCCCTTCTCTCAACATTTAGTTCTGTTAATTAGGTGCCCAATCACAGTAGTAACACTATCGATTCGATGGCCATGTCATTAATACGGATGTGTTTTATTGTGAAGACTACAGACAGTTTCCCATATCTACTTCAGTCCCTTTGTGGGTTCTGATTCTTAGACCCTATCTTTATGATCTGGTTCAACACCACCTAAAAACTTACATCCTTCCTGGCAGACCTCAACAATTTTTCACCTTTAACATTTACCTAGAAAATATCCACATCCTACATTAATTCTCTGGATGTGGTAATTACACTCCATCAGGGACACTTAAAAAAAACTACACACCAAGTAAACCAACCAGCAACAATACCTTCACTATATCAATTACCACCCAATGAACACAAAGAGATCACTCCCACATACCCTAGCCATTAGAGTAAAATTAAAATTTATTTGACAACCATGTTCTTTATAATACATTCATAAACTGCTATGATGTCTACTCATGTATTACTAAGGTAAGTATGTTGGTTATTCTTCCTAATTTTAATAATATATTGCGATAAAAGAAGCTATACTCTACTCATACTCTCCTGGCCACACAAACTTAACTGGTTTTTGGCTTCTACGACATGCCTTCGTCACACACTTGTAACCTTTGCATCACACTTATGCTCCCATATTATGCAAGTCATATCTGATTTGGTCTCATCATCTTGAAACTGAGCTTGTTGTGCCTCAATGTTCAGTCGGCCCTTGTATCTTTCCTCCGTACTTGCACAAGCCTCTCCACCCACCCCCTCTACTTTCTGGACAGCTCCACAGTCCATGTTCTCCGAGCCGTCGTGACGAGTTCCCCACTACACAAGTGCCAATGAAAACTCCTCTTTCTATTGGCTTGCTTGGCGGCCATATCGCTCACGTTTTACTGCACCAATGAGAAGCTCCCTTTTCTCCTATTGGACAAGCCCAGGCAACAGTGTGGAGGGTATTTATAGCACGGTGGTTCCTCAGTCAGAGAGTGGCTACTCAAACTGGGTATGCCGTTTGAAAGAGCTAATAAATTATCGTGTTTTGTAAAGAGCAATTTTGTCTGAACTCCCTCTCCTTCCGCCGGCATCCTGTACCTCCCACTGCGACTCACGTTGCCGGGACTCTATCCTACCTCCCACCGCAACTCACGTTGCCGGAACAATCTCACCAATCTACTTCCTACCCTTACCCACACGGGTCGGAACACAACGTTGCCGTCGTCGTGACATCAACCAGTTACCCCTGAAGCCGCAGGAAGGGATAACATGCTGGCCTAGTAATCGCTCACCTGCTGGTTTCTCGCTCCATATATCCTTTAATCTAGACCCTTTTTGTCTTATTACATGTCCTGCCCACCTCAGTCATTGGGGCTGACTTTGACTATCTTAGTTTGTTTGGAAAGTTTAAATTTGATGGTGTTTATTATTTAAATAACTATCTACATTCTATTTTCTTACTTTGTGTGAAATGTCTCCATGGTTTTTTAATGTATCATGAATAAGTGTATGAGGAATGCTTATGACACAGTTGTTGTAAAAATGGACAATGTAAACGTGAGAATGCTGCTATATGCAGATGACGCCGTTTTAATGGCTGAGAATAAGTCACAGAATACATTAAATCATATGACTGACAACAGGCAGAATGGATCTTCGTATAAATGTCTCCAAGATTGTAGCTAGGGAGATTTGTGGGTTCAAACCCCCGCTTTCCCTCAAAAGTTGGCTTGTTTTTAATAATATGTATGGTTTAAACAATATCAAAATAAAGATATACAAGAAACATACACTTTTACAAATATTTTGTGATTCTGTACATTAACCAAACAAGCTGGGTATAGTAAGGCAATGTTGAAAAAAGAATAGGAAGGATTAATGAGTGTAGAAAGAGTAGGGAAAGGGATAAGTCATAAGATCTGAAATTAACAAAACCTTTCAACTTGAAACTATTTGAATAGAAACTCCAAATACACATGACAAATGAGTCTGCAAAGAAAGATGAATTTAAGAGAGTATTGTTTTTGTTATCAACCAGGGGAAACAGAGGTAAGTCAACACTACAATATTTTTCAGCAGAGTAATTCTTAACTTCAAAACGTTGGCATGTTACAACCATCTTTTACATTTCTTTCAAATATATATTATAAATGAACACATTATTTATGATGTCTTGATTATTTTTATTTATTTTTCCTCAGTAATTTGGAGAGAAAAAAAAAATCTTCAAATATACAAACTTATATGGGAAAAAAAAAGAGGTAAGTCACAATACAAACCTGAACTAAATGTGATATTGAGGGGTAAGTTCACTTTTTATTTTTTTTAATACATATTTTTTCAATAAATACTATGAAATTAAAACTGTACAAACAAAATATTTACCATAAACAAAGTAAAAATTAAACAGAAAATTTAAGTTACACTGAATGGAGAAATACATTCAATCATAATTTAAACCCTGATAAATTGAAGTAACTTCACTATTTCAACTGCATTAATCCATTCTAATTTAACATAACACAAGAAGTAATTTGAAACAAGTTTTGAGGAAACATAGTATTACCATAATCTAAGTAAAAATAAAACTGTTTTACTTTTAGTCACTTATAACAAAACTCTTATCAAATTACAGTTAAATCATGTTACAAAGAGAGATAAACTTAAGCCCATTTTTATTCAGTTAGGATACTAGGGTCCAGATAATTACAGTAGCCCCATGGCTTCTTTGGTGCTGACTGACAGCTCACATCCGACAGCTTTAAAAAGTTACCAGACCAAATTACGTGTCCTTACGCCGAACCAGATGATCTGCAAACATGTGTTTAGCAGCTGTCACTTTTGACAGTCAAAATTTAGGTATATACCTAAATGTTGACTGTCAGAAGTCAGCTGTGAGCTGTCAGTCAGCACCAAAGAAGCCATGGGGCTACTATATATTCTTAGACTAATGACAGTTAACTATTTCTTTGGAATGTCACTGAAATATTTCTGTGCCTCTTACATGCAATAAATTTTCAAATGCTGTACTACCGTACCAGACGAGAAGGGAAAGCACACTTTTTTCTGTACAGTGGCTCCAGAAAGTCACTCCAATCCCTTATAATGCTTTGGTCAACTTCTAAGACTAAAAATGTTTCCGGTTTAGAACGAGAACCTGCGATTACGTTGACACAGTCTGAAGGAAGCTCTGCAGGGCTATTATGACCATTCGACGCAAAGTTAGTTGATACCGCTAGTTAGCTTCACTTTCGAAGAAAAGATAGCGTCTGGGTTATTATGACCAGCACACTTTGTATCATCCGCTAGTTTTAGCTACGACTTTGCGTCTAGCGTTAACGCACAGAATAAAATAAGTTTGCCTCAACAGTTGGCAACACTTTTCCAAAGAATATTACCTTTTAAGAAGTTAGAGGCTATAAATTAGGTACATTTATTTCAAGAATGCTGGTGTTCATGACTGAACATTATTAATTTATTTTTATTTTCCCAAACAGCTGATCACAAGTCACATTATTTGCAAGAACGATTTAACCTAGCTTAATTTAATAAATCACTTGCATAATTTTGTTTGCTTACGATTTGAAATGAAAAAATACTAGGCCTACATTATTCAATACACATAACATATTGTAGTCAAAAAATCATATGAGCTATGCATTAAATTAGTAATGTCACACAGGGAAATGAATAAATTAGTATGAGAAGTTGGCTAATAAAGAAACAATGTTTTTGTAAGATTTATGCTTTACGACCCAATGCTTTATTCTTTATATATTAATGTTGATACTGGAACAAGTGTATTTTATTATATTAATTAAAAATAATTTCAACCGTTTATAATGTATACTTCTTATATTTAGGCCTATTTTAATTTAAAATAACTTTAATTTACAACTAAAAAATATATGCCTTATAAAACTTTGTTTCAAAAACAACATTTATTAAACAGTAGATTAATATTTTGTATTTTGGGTTTCATAGTAGGCCTATTTTAAAACCGTCCTCGATTTTGTCAAGCCAAAAATTGAACATTCAAAGATATAGGCCTACAGTAAGGTGTTTTAAATTTTATATTGTTTGATTGAGTTGAGGTTAGATAAAGAAAACTTCCTATCTATACGGTACTCCACCTGAACATTATATAGGCCAACTTAGTGCTACTTTTATTAATTTACAGTGTTGAAAAGGTTCTCACGTTTGAGATTGAATCAAATATGCTGTGTGAAGATCTTAGAAAATAAAACTAATTACTTAGAGTTGATGAAAGCGTTAAGATTTCCCGAAAATTGTGTTCACACTGAATATTTTCAATAACTTAATGTCAGTCGTCCTACTAAGTTAACAAATAAAGTAAATGAGAGGGTTGTTTGGATGGCTAAAATTAATAAAATGAATTATTGAGACTTTAGTTAAGTGATTAAGAATATAAGGATATTATATTTCTTTATAATGAGTTGTTTGCAATTTATTCACTTTATTATAACTAGGTTTAACTACTAATTATTGGTTTCAGATAACTTTAGTAAACCATTTATGATTAAAAAACCTAGGCCTAAACCAAACCGCATGCAAATATTAAGCTAGAGCCTATTTAGTTATTTCCAGTCTTGGCTGCAATAGTTCAGAGGTCTACAACTCACTTTAATGTGGATACTAACTACTACTGTATGTATGATTCAGTTTAAATATAATTATATCATTATAGTTTTGTTGAAGCATCTTAAACATATTAGTCCTACGTTTTATTATTTTTATCACCTGAATTATCAGTGTATGGTGAATAGTAATGCATTTTGATAGTGTGTTGTGTTTCAAATAAAATACATTCAGTGTATCCCAACTCTTGGCCTACATTATGATATAGGCCTATTTAAAGCTAGATTATGTGAAACACACACAAAAAGTTTTGAGGTAATTATATTGGGCTAATGAGGTGGCAAGTTTAAATAATGTAACACAAAACACGTAATAAATTACAAAAACTAGCAAACATAACCTCGTAACGCAAACCAAAGGACAAGTAAAATGACTGCGCAACTTTCGCAAAGTAGTCAGCCATAATAACTTTTGACGCGAAGTCTAGCGTCTCTCTGCTAACGGTCATAAATTCGTTTTGTGTCGTGGTCATAATAACACTGCTGCTCTTGATTTCATGTTGAGAAGAACCATAATTATCCTTATCACATTCAAGATTTTTTATAATGTCCACGTAAGGGAAAAGTCACATGAACTAATTCTAATCGTTAAGATGTATCCGTGTATGAAACTATGTTTAGTTTATTTTAACCCCCACATGAGTCACAAAAAATCTGCAAATATTTTAGACGGATAAAGTATGTATCTTATGTAGTGGTCAAGAAATGCCACCATCTCATTAGAGCCCTTATTGCCAACTGTTTCAGGGTATACATGGAAGGTAGCCTTATTATCTGAAAGTTTATGAATATTGAACAAATAAAATGATAGTTGTCTCTTGTAGTACACTATATTCGTAGCAATGTTTGGACAGGGAAGATTTTTCTGAAAATCTATTGCTATTGCTTCAAGTCTTGATATTTTTTTTTTTTTTTTACTTCTTTGTCGAGCTCTTCTTTTCCTCTCATAAAAAGTTAGTAGGGGTAGAACCAATTCCCTCATTTTCAATATTCTTTGATTGCATAGCACGATTATTACACAATTAAAAATAACACTAATAGAAAACACAATTGAATTAGCAATAAAACGTAATAGCTTAAGAAATGAGAATTCTCATAACACAACATGCGCCAAATAAAACCAAGGTAAAAATATTTCAAAATAACAGTTTGGACAACATTTGAAACCTAATTATACCATAACAAAGTTTCACTGTGAAATAGCCTCTCATTTTCCTTTCATAAGTTATTTTTGTAGTGCCTAGCAGAATAGAATTTTAACAGAAAGATAATACCTTCAAAGAACAAAGAGATGACAGCACTAACTCAATTTCAACTAAATATGGACTTATCACCGGTGATCTTCAAGTTTTATTTGTTTAATGTTTAGTGTAGATTAATGATGATAGTAGTTAGTATTCATTAACTTATCCTGAATGCTAATTTTTTATTGCTAAGCTATCAATATGAATTACAATAGCCAAATAAAACTATCTAGTCTACATTCGTTTTTTGAAGAAAAAATCGTTTTATCAAATGCAAACATGAACATATTTTATTGTGGCTACAATGGATAATTTCTATATTATTACTATCATTGTTTTTGATAGTTTATACCAAAAGGGACATCATTATAGAGATCATATGACTTAAATTATGAATATATGAAAATAGTTGTTAAGCTACTTTAAAAACCTTATAAAATTTTATTCCTATTTGAATCTGACAATACATATGGTTGTCAGAACAGCTAGGCATCTACTAGGGGTACAACTCCTGTTCCTATACCTTCCCTCCCCCTCCACCGCTCTTCAGTGCCATTGGCCAACATTTAAAAAATATTGTTTCTGTATATTATACATATAATACTCAGTCTTCAATATATTTGGTCAGATTGAAAAAAAAACAATTTTGTAAAGTGAATGGGGTACAATTTTTAACTATGTAGGCTCGGATGGTCTTACCTTTTTTACACATACTAATTTTTAAACCTACGGCTCTATTAGGTAGACAGTAAATAAACTTTAAATTACCAAGATCAGACATACCTTAACTTAAGAAGTCCTCGCTGCACATTTTCCTACTTTAAGTGAGAGAGCTCTATGTAAATTTCTAAATTATAGAACACTATATGGCGTTCTCAATATTTACATCTTTACACTATGTTATCATATAACAAAACACACCAAACATCTTCTAAAGGCGATTATTGCTTATGATGGTTTTTTTAGCCTGTGGCAGTGGGGCTGATCTCCATCCTAACCCCCTCCTTCTCCCCCACCCTGATACCAATTTACAGGTTTGGGAAGCCTTTACCAAGTATGTGTTTTATTTAAAACTTTGATAGGAGAGTATTTCTGGAGATCGTAACCAAATATTGTTGCGGCAGGCTCAAACGACTTTGTTGAACCCAGCTGATTTTGACGCCCCTGTAACTTTCGGCTAATGCTTGACCACAACACATCCTCAGAGCAAGGTTTTAATAAAGTCCCACGGGGGGCTTGTTAAATGGGGTAGAGGCACTGTCTGTAGGGGGCCGGATGCCTTTAGCTAAGACGCGAGCGTGCCTTTGCTTACTGACGAATGTGTAATAGACTAGAAAATATATTTTGTGCTTAAGGAATGCGGATGTTCTTCGACCAGAGATATCTTCAAAATAATCCTGCGAGTGTATGTGTCTAAAATATAATCCAGTGCCAATCTAAGGTGTCGGGAGATTATTTTTTATCACCATTCAATGAAAGTGATTGCAAACTAGGGTTCATTAACTCCCAGAGTGGTTAGAGGATTTTCAATCCGAGCACGCCCGATAATTGTTGCCAGAGTAAAGACATCTGCTTTGAAATTGTGTTATTTTATTTTATTTTATTATATCCTGTTCATGCATTAATTAGTCTGTATTGTATGTATATATTAAGAAGTAATTTAGCACAAATTAAATCAACTAACCATCCTCAGATAGTGCTAGAATATCTTAAGCTGCTAGATGTTTTTGTTTGTAGGGGCCTATAATGTAGTTACGCACAAAATTAAATAATGGTTTACTTTATCAACTGTAATACTTAACCATCCTTGAGGTTGATGTTAATGTACTTTCATCATGCTGATTCTCCAGAAACGATATAGCTAAGTAAACATGCTTCTATCCCTCCCCCTCCCCCTTATAGGTGCCTACACTAGATTTACTTAAAGGTCCCATGGAGAAGGATTAGTGTATTTTCCATTTAAATGAAAAGAGTAGCCGAGGTGCGCCCTAATCCATAACACTGGTACATAATTTTTAGGATAATAATTCGAGTCCCCTTTTTTCTTTCCCCACTTTCCTTAACGTCACGTCATTTGATTCCAGTATTGGCTGGGGAGTGGCGCTAGTAGCACTAGTAGTGAGGGTGATTGGAGAGAGGTATGTAAGGTCAAGATTTATTTACAGACAGCTTGGTTGAGACACTAAAGACAACAATAAGAGGATCATGTTTAAATAGATTTGAAGAAATAGAATATCAAGTTAAAGATAGGATGGAAGTGTCTCAGGATGTGGTTGAATAAATTTGGCCGTTACATTCTGACACCCACGAACCTTTGAGTTCCTCAAGGCCAGGTAGTTAGCGATATATAACCTCTAACATTGGTGACTCCTCTTTGAGTGCACAGGTGCAAGAGCACCACGTGTAATTTCACACAAAATAGTATTTAGTTTTATTTATTTAAATAATCACACTTCGTAAATAAACAATATATGTATTTATATTGAATTGTTTGTAAACGGCTATGCTCTTGCGTATAAAATTCTTTTTACTGTTCCATTTGTGAGCTTGACTACTAGAGCTGCTCTTCTGTTTCTTCAAAGTTGTAACTCGTAGGTGCATGTAACCTTCTGTGAATGTGCATTGAAAAAATGAGTGGCTGTGTACCTAGTTTTGAAGCATCCTTTTGACATGTGACGTCTGGTGCACAACACAATAACAAACGTAGATATTTGTTTTGGAATAATGAGTTTGTGGTAACTAAAGAATTGTTACCAACTTTTAATAATTTTTAAAGTGCAATTATTATTTATTCGTTAGTTCTCACAAAATTAATCAGTTGTAAATACTAGTTTATGCAAAGAGTTGTCTTTGATGTCATAATAAGTGTTTATGTATTATCTTTAAATCTGCTTGAATTCTGCACAAAAAGGTTTTAAAAAAAAGTTTGTGTAATCAAGAAGAAAAGTTAGAAACTAAAAAAAACTTGTTATTCTGACACAAAAAATGTTTATAGAAAAACTGTCAAAAACTAAAAATCGTGAATTTAGATAGGTAGGTAGATAATTCAAAACGTAGAAACTTACCCCCCAAAAAACATGATTCGCAATGCGGTTGTAATGTGAAAAATACATTGGTCTGCGCCCTTGTTTAAGATTTGGTGAGGACTTAGCTTATATTAATTTAGGTATGACTATTTAAATAGTTTAAGTGAGAGAACAAGAAGCATGAAACATTGTTGATACTAGTAAACATGAACAGTTATTTTGATTTGGCCTTGCATTTTCCCATTAATTTTGCATTTTCGTTATTTTAAGTCATTAATTATTGTATTTTAATTACAGAAACCTATATTTTAACATGTACTAACGTAAAATATTAGCCTAAGTAAAATTATATGAAGATTAAATAGGTAGGGCCTATATAAAAAGTATCTACACCATAGTTCAGAGTATTTGAATTTGTGCAACCCCTGTTTTTGGTCACAAGCTTGTAATCTTGATAATCCCCATCTAGGGGTTTGAAAATTTAAATTTGGTTCAATTGCATTAAAAATGTTTCCTTAAACCGAAGTTTAAATATTTAATTTTGTTATGGTCTTTGGATAAATAGAACTTTAGTTTATTTATTTTAACTAGCGCTTATAGTGGCTTTATCTATCAATGTTCAACTTAGCTATTTGAAAAATTTACCTTCATTACTTTAGTATACATGTAACGGAAATAACAATGTCTCTAGTGCTTATTTCCGTTATTTAGTGGACGTCAAAGATGGGTGAGTTGCTATTGCTATTATAAGGAAATAGAATTTCAATCCAATGTAATCTTATACGAATTGGATTATAGAGTGTATTTAAACCTTGTGTAAGTGAAATTATATAATTTGAACTTCAATTTAAAACAAATAGTTATATAGTAGGACTTAAAAATCTCCGAGTATATCTACCATTATTAACATGCCTTTTCTTATATCTTGAAATCTGCATACTTTCTTAAATCCCCTGTTCTCTCATATTTTACTGCTCTTATGAAAACATCACTGTCCGATTTTTTTTCTTTTCCACGTAATATCTTTATTGTTTCTCTACGCCTATTATAGTATTAGTGTTAATATCTCGTCAATTACCATCTTTCACTTTACTATTTAATACAAATTCACTAATCTTTGTGTTTCATATAAATTAATATCAAATTTTAATTGATTTTAAAGGCTGTAATAATAAACTATATATGTATATATATCTTCTAATTAATTTGTGATATATATTATATTTCCTATGGAATCTTGAAAATTTGGTTGGGAATGCATGGTCTACCTCAATTATATATAACTAGTGGTTTATTCGTTTTTAACAACTCTGTTTGTTCTCGTTTCTCCATAAACATCTTTGTGGCAGAAGAACCAATGACTCAATCCATCAACACCAAATATACAGGCATTATTGTTTTGAAATGATTTTGATTTAAAATAATTAAATATTGATTTGTTTCACACCACAACAGATTAATAAAAAAAAAACCTATTAAATTAAATCCATTTAATAATGCCTTTAAGTTTGTGTTGCAAAGCATTGGTCAGCAATCAATTTACAAGTAAATTCATTGAAATCTTCCTATGAACGTTTGAATTAATTTCTACACTGAAGTTGCCGTCAACCAGGTGTGCAGAATATGTTCAGAGATCCAATATTTCCCCTGAACATAACATTAAAAAAATTACCTGAAAACCATATCGCTCAAAATAAAACATTGAATTTTTTTATAGAGGCTGCAGCTAATAAAGAATACTACCTACTACATAATTTGGAAAATTCAAATTCAAACATATTTTTAATAATAGCTATTTTTATATACCTACCTTATAAAAAATTTAGTTTTCTCCTATTTTCCTTATGTGCATTACATATTGTTATTAATTGTTCATTGATACCAGTAGGCTTACCGGTACTAACATCTTGATAGTAAGAGGCAATGGAGTGTAATTCCAGGAGGCATTGGTTTAATTGTTGATTTTCATAGTCTTCGTTTTTTCGTAGGCTTGTCCACTCCTGCAAGTTCTATCACTATCAACCACACTAGGGGAAATACTATCGCTAGTTATGACTGAGTTTTTCCTGATAACACAATTTATGTTTTTCAAAACTTGCAATACTCTCTTGATCCTTACATATAGGTTTTTCATGGGATGTTTATTAGGTCTGTCAGCCATTCACAATACGCACAGTTGACATGATCAACATTTGTTTCACTAAACCATCTAATTTTTTATAAACATTTATCATTTGTAACCCTAGTAGGTCCACTAAAAACAACAATTCCATGGCTACACAATTATTACAATATGCATGTCACAAGTTGAAATAAACTGTGCGCACATCTTCGTGTAATTAGGCTGTGATATAACGGGTGACTAAATTCAAACTAAAATAAAACAACGCCTACTCTCCCCAACATTCTCGCCATAGCTACCAAACATCTGCGGTAGGGTAGGTGACTGATGACTCATCATTCAATCATGCCATTAGCCAGATTGAGTTATTAGATTTTTCCTTTGCCCCTTATCTCAACCTCTGACTTCATATCTAGAATCCTGACACATTATCTTAGCCCCTATATGCTGTAACTCTGTGCTTACACCAACACTGCCTCACTAAGGCACTTACTGGTAATTTTGGCCTTGAATGTTATTGGCCTTTGTTTCTCATACAAATGAAACTACCATATCAGAACCAGAATATACTAAAACGTCAACAAAATTGTTGGACTTTTCCTTGCCCCAAATTTCCCCAGGACTGCTTTAATTTCCCCCGAATCTCCTTCGAGCTTTCAAACATATTCTGCACCTCTGCTGTAAATCCAAAGCTTATTGAACTGATAGCTCACTTTTGTTTAACAAGGAGATTTACAACCTGTAAAGGCATATATGAAGATAGTGTTTCTTGCAATATTATTGTTTCTTGCAGGTATTTCCCGTGACCACTGGCACAAACGGCGTGCCACCGGTGGTAAAAGAAAGCCTCTTCGCAAGAAGAGGAAGTTTGAATTAGGTCGCCCAGCTGCCAACACCAAGGTACGTTAAAGATATAGGGTTTTACTTAAATTATTAGTTTTGTCTTTTAGAATTGAAATTTCATCCTAACCCTTTATTTTTCCACATAGTTAAAAAATATTTCTATATACTTATTTAAAAATTTGTGTGAATGCAATTAAAAAGAAAAGTGGAAACAAGCTATTATTGGTTCATCCTAATCTGAGACCGGAAGTAAACAAACATTCCATATCACTGCGAGGGACATACATGATTGGTGAAACACCAGTGCCATATTTTAAACAGGCTGGACCATGTATAGTCAGTATCATAGCAAAGTAGGTCACTACAATTTTTTTATTTTTTTTATTCTTGTCTTATATCTAACAAAATTCGGGCCAAACTCGGCAAACACCATAAATAGACGGGAAGCACTCAACACAACAATCGTCATCTGACGCTGCCGAGATGAACTGTCATCTTACTGTTGCTGACTTGACCTACATATAAGTCATTCACGAGCTAAGTTTACCTGGATGACAGCTCGAAATGTTAATAGAAGTAATCCCTAATATATCACTACGCCAACAGCTGGCATGTATCACTTTGGATCACTGTCATGAAAACAGATTGCAATATATTAATGTGATAGTTAACCACAGTAATTTAGGCCAATATTAATTATATGTTTATTTGAGGTCAGACACAAAGTTTATTTATTGTCTTATTCCACTTAAAAATATATTCACACCGCTTTCACAAAAACTTCTAACGAACATATCTTCAAAATGGCGGCTGACGAATTTAAACCATACGATTGAACATAACGGTAAACTAGTTTTATATTTTATTCAGTTAAATATTTCAAAATACGGTAAAAAATCATTTATTGTATGTAAAAAAAAGTCAACAATTTTCTCTTTTCCAAGTAAATACGATACCCGTATTAAAAGATATTGGTGTGTGCACTATATTACACAAAATCAGAAACTTTCCAAAACGAAAAATATGTACTTTTAATTATGTTTAACCCTTTAGCACTCAGCGTATTTTCACTAGACTAAGCCAAAACACTCAGGCAAATTTTCACATATTTATCTTTAAACATTTTAAATTTTCTCATAAAAAATGTTTTTAGTTTATATACATGAAAAAAATCACACTTATACTATACACATTGTAGATTTATAAAAAAAATATTACATAAATTATTAGGCTACAGTTATTTTGTAAAAAAAATTCAAAATTTGTAAAATCTTAAAAATTAAATTAATATTTCTAATTCAGAGCAAAAAATTAAGGTTTATTTCTTGTCTTCCTTATTTATCAGTCATCCTGCAAGAAAGATAATTTATTTCTGTAAAATTTGATACTAGTTTGGTGTTTGTAACTTATTCTGATTCTGAACTACATAACTTTTTGGAGGAGGAAGAGGTTGCTCAGGTGACAGAATCTACTACAATCTTCATCATCCATACCATTCTCATCACTGTCAGACATGTTATGAACAGCTGGATTCCTAAGATCTGGCACATTATTATCGTCACTAGTGATGTCGGAATCACTTTCATACACAAAGTCACTGTCATCAATAGTATCTAAAGAGTCTAAAATGTCCAAGTCATTTAGCCTAGAACTTGGACCGGCCATTGCCTAGCTAGAATATTTCAACTAAACAACACTTATAAATAATAAACTTTAAATAAAACAATAAATAATATATAAAAAGAAAAGAAGTTAGAAAAATAATAGAAGCAAATATATTTATATAAATAAGGAATAAGGAAAAAATCACGAACTATAAACATATTCACACCACGATGTAAACAATGAGCATAACATATGTCAACTGTTCAAAATAAATGTTTTTCTAAGACCAAATGGTGCTATATGTTGGAAAAAGTATGAACTAAACCTAAATATATAGAATCCGTGTGTAATGCCACCTAGTTGTTAAAAATAAACTTACACGGCCAGATTTAGCTGGAGCCGATATATCGGCCGCGCAAGTGTTTTAGCAGGACCATGGTGCGCCGAAAAATCGGCGCGCTGAGTTTTAAGGGTTAAAATGTTGTTTCGAGTTGGATAAAAAGAAATTATTTAATAAAATTAAATAGTATGAGAAAACTTAAGTTTAAGTTATTTTTAATGTAATATATAACAGGTCACTAAAGATTTTACATTTATAACAAAACTGTGATCTTTTACAAGTGTTGGCAACCCAAAACCTAAACATATGATTTTCGAACTGTCATCCAGGTAAAAACCTATTGCAACGGATAATATTTTCTTGTAAATCATGATTTGGCGAATGGATTCAGGTGAGTTGATCAGGGTGTCTACAGACAGGGAAAACCGGGAATAGTCAGGGAATTTTGCTAGGTCAGGGAAAACCGGGAAAAGTCAGGGAATTAACTTAAAATTACTGACAACTCAGTGAATTTATCGACTGCAATAGATACAAAATGCAAATGCTAAGAGATGGTGTTCTAACATTAGTTGTTTACTGTATTGGCGCAAATATTCCTACAAAGCTCTATTTTGTAGCAAGCCAATCTAGTGAGTCAGAAGAAAGAGTGAGTGTAACTAGCGGGTGCAGGCAGAACTGATGTGTGAGCGAAAGAGATGTAGGGATGGTTCTTGACCTTGATAATTTGATGACGTCACTCATACGAACATAGGAGAATCTAGAACTAGATATTCGAGTCTTTGTCTTACGCATGAGCAGTACTGGAATAACAACTCGTTTAATACATCTTACGCATGCGCAAGTATTGAAAAATACATTATATTAATTCCAATTTTAAAACTACTATTCCTGGATTTCCTAACAGATAACGATTATTTTAGTTCAAAAGAGGACGTAAAAACTTATACAATTTAATTTAATTTTTACTAGATTTTTGTTAAAATGTTAACGTGACTGAAAAAACAGTTTGCCGAAGTGATGTTCCATTTCCTTAATTTCTAATCGTAACAACAAAGTTTTTAAAAGTGATAATGAATGTTAGTTCATGCTGTGCTGCCTTTTCGCTCTTTCTTCCACGTGGTTTTAAACTGAGACATACAAATCAAACCCTTTGATTTAAAAGTTATACCTTTTTTCAGCTTCTAGGCGCGTGTGTGTACTGAAGACAATGTCGAAATATAAAAAAACACGTTTCAATGAATCATGGTTATTAGATTCGAAGTTTGAGTGGGTTAGGCCAGCAAAAGATAACTACTCTGCCATGTGTAATTTGTGTAATTCAAAGTTCACATTAAGCAACATGGGTAAACGTGCTCTGACAAGTCACGCTCTAGGCAAAAAACATCAAGCTGCTACATTGAATAAAACGCATAGTTATTCAATGACTGCTTTTTTAAAAGGAAGTTCTTCCAATTCCACCATTACAACTTCTGCCCAGTCAGTTGCTGTGAATGTCATCTCGCCATTACTATTACCACCACTATCTTCAGCGTCAACAAAAAATGAGGTAGGCCTATTAAGTTTTATTTATTTGTGTATTTTCTGCTGGTGGAGGACAAATTATGTTTTATGCAAGCTAAAGGGAAATTATAATTATTATTAATCTTAAATAAAATGTTGGGTATAGTAAATAGGTGGACTATTTGGATACAGCCATAGTTAAGTTATTTTCAATACACCAATTTACCCAGGCTTCTTCTACAACTACAATATTGTTACAATATTAGATTTAATAAATCGGCAGGTTAGTATATAATATTTTTTTTGCTTTATAGGGTGTGACTGAGATTGTGTCTACAGCTGTTGCTGTGAAGGAAACCGGAAGACTGAGAAACTTTCTTGTGAACGATGATGTGACAGAATCTGAAATTATTTGGTGCTTGAATTCTATAATGTCACATACTTCAATGCGGGCAGCTGAAAAAAGTGTTAATTTCTTTAAATTAATGTTTCCAGGCAGTACAATTGCAAACAAAATGCAATTAGGAAGGGCCAAAATTGGTTACACAATCTTGTATGTTTTGGCCCCATACTTTCATGAAGACCTTGTAAAGATGTGCTTAGAGTGTCCAGAAATAGTGATTGGATTTGACGAGTCTCTAAACAAGGTTGCCCAAAAGGGTCAAATGGACATTATGGTACGCTTTTGGAATTTAAAAACAAATGAAGTCTCAACACCTACTTCACATTTACCTTCCTCGGCCATGCGACAGCTGCTGACCTGTTAAAGGCTTTTTCAGATGCACTTCTAGAATTGAAAAATGTCAAGCTGTTACAGGTGTCAATGGATGGACCTAATGTCAATCAAAAGTTCATTCGAGAGCTAAAATCCATTACTGATCCAAATAGTCCTACAATGCTAGATATCGGAAGTTGTGGCCTCCATAGTCTCCATTGTGCTCTTAAAGCTGGCAATAAATTCAATCAATTGGGGGCTTGTTGAATTACTTCGGGCTCTGTATAATTTACTAAAAAATGTTCCTGCACGTAGAGCAGATTATGTACATTATAGTGGCAGTGAACTCAATCCTAAAAAGTTCTGTGCAGTTAGGTGGTTGCAAAATATAGAAGTTGCTGAGCGAGCGGAAACTATTCTCCCCAATGTAGTCACATATGTAAATGAATCCATTGCAGCAAAGAAAGCACCCAATTGTCGTAGCTTTCATATCTCAACTTCTGTGAAAGACAAGCTACTTGCACCTAAACTAGCTTTTTTTCAGTCCTTTGCAATCATGGTAGAACCATTCCTCATTCAATTTCAATCAGATGCTCCTCTTGCATCCTTCTTGTATGAGGCTTTAATTTCTCTTATGAAATCTCTAATGAAGAGATTTGTAAAAGTGATAAGCTGGATGCTGCTAGGTCATTGCTTGAGTTAGACATTTTCAACGAAAACAACCTTTTAAATGCAAAGTATGTGGATCTTGGATATGCAACCAGAGAGGCCATTAGAAAAACTAAAGGTGTATCAGAAAAGGAAATTCTGCTCTTTAGACAAGATTGTAAGACATGTATACAGAAGCTATGTGCAAAGCTTCTTGAGCGTTCCCCTCTTCAATACAAACTAACCAAAGCCATATCGTTCTTGGACCCTACAGTAGCTGTGCTCAAGTCGACACGTAGCGAGCGACTGAAGTCTACTTTGGAGATAGTGTTAGCAAATAATTGGATCACTGGCATTGCAGCTGACCTTGTGGATCGCCAGTTCAATAGTGTGTGTAGCCAACCAGATTTTTTGGAAAAAATAATGCTTTTTCAAAACAACATGATAGACTAGACACATTATGGATGAGTATTCTTCCAAGTAATGATGACAACCAGAAGTTGGTATCATTTCTCAGATTGATTCTCATTCTTTCTCATGGGAATGCCAGTTTGGAAAGAGGTTTTTCGATAAATCGAGAATGTATTGTGGAAAACCTAAATGAAGCTTCTCTCATTGCACAAAGGCAGATTTATGATTTAGTTAAAGCAATTGGTGGGTTAGAGAAGATAGACATTACCAAGTCTTTGATACATTTGTCCGCAATGCCTGTTCAAGATATAAGGATAGTTTAGAACAAAAAATGGACAAGCAGAATGGAGAGAAACAAGAGGGAGATAGGAAACGTGCAGCGAAATTGCAAAAAGAACTCAAAGCTAAAAAACAGAAAATCTTGTCAGAGGCACACAAACAAGCCGATATTTTACAAGAAGAGATAAATCTGAAGAAGATAGATGAAATTTCACAAATGTTAGTTTTTACAAATTAACTACTGTAAGTGCACACTTAATTAAAAATGATTTTATTTTTGGTGTTTTGTTAAACAATGGTGACAAAGTTCTAGCTAATGACTATCTGTTTTGTATTTGTTTGTTCTAATACAATATTTGCACAGCGTCACATAGTATATAATACATTTAAAACTGAAAAACTTATTAAATTGTTTATTGTGTTTATGCCTCATATTTTTTAAAGTTAACCTAGGCTGAATGTAGCCTATTTGATTAATGTAATAATCACCATTCATCGAGGTGAACGGGGGAAAGTTATTTTCACATTCTCTATTTGCCTGTTTTTATACAATATTTGCACTGTGTCACAAATATTATCTAAAACATTTAAAACTAAAAAACTTATTAAATGGTTATGTTTAAGCTTGGAATTTTTTAAAAGATAGGCATTTGTGATTGATATAATAAATGTAAAAATTGCCATTTATCTAGATGAAGTGGGGGAAAAGAAGTCAGGGAAATTTGGACAAAAATTTCTGGAAAACCTGGAAAAGTCAGGGAATTTTATAATAGAAGTTCTGTAGCCACCCTGGTTGATATTGTTACTTTGACTGTCATCCCCACTCCTATGATACTGTTTGTGACTTTAAGGATTCATTAATTAACAATAATTGCTTCATCAGTGTATGTATAATTATTGCTCAATCTTTTGCAATGGTTTAATACAATCAAGCACAATTGTTTGTTTTGATTGAAGCTTGGAGCCCGCCGTATCCATACAGTACGGACCAGGGGCGGTAATAAAAAATACAGGGCCCTTCGCCTAGACCAGGGAAACTTCTCATGGGGATCAGAAGGTTAGTTGCTAGCACTATTGGTATATATTGCTTCTAAACCCATTTTTTTTAAATTCGTGAATACTCTGACATCAAATTTTTCACCAAATAGATCAGACTGACAAGATAATGAATGCCTCTCACAAACTCTTTACGTTTATGTTAGGAAAAAACTGCATTCCTTGTGATACACTACATCTAAAATGGAAAGATTTATCTGGGAAGGTGTAGCTAAGATAGCCTATCCGTAAATAATGTTCATGTTTCGGGAAATGTGAGAATGTTCAGTTTATTTGCTCAAGTTTTTCAATATATATTAATACACTTTTATTTAGTTTCGTTTATTTAGTTTCGTGTTGTAAGGCTGGTTAGATCTATTGATGCATAGTCATTAAGATCCATAACCTGGGATTTATAATTGTTCGTATTGGAATATAAACACAATCCTGCCTTAGTTTAATGCACTTTGATAAATTCAGCTTTACCAATAAATTGTATTTTCTTTATATGAAAACGAATATCACATTACCACAGAAAAAAATGAGACTTTAAATTAGAGATTTAAAATTTTCACCCAAAAAAGTAGCTCTCCAATCTCAAATAAAAAATATCAAACTCGCACACCCTTAAACATTATTATTTGTACTACTGTTAAAATAAACCAATTATTGTTTGATTTGTTGACTACTTTAATTATGTACTTTATAGTGGTGTTGAATGGTAGCTATGATGATTTCTCTTGCTTACCAACTCTGATGGTAACTCATGCTGATAAAACCACAGCGCACTGAAGCTATCTCGAGTCTACACACTCCTTTTCAACAGTCTCATATAACTCTTAATTTTGTTAATTAAATTATTTTAGTAACACATCTTATGCGAGTTGCAGGAGGCAAAGCTGTTTCTATTATAAGCTGATATTGCAAATACATTTTAACTTTGGGTTTACTTGCCATACAAATACAAATTATTTTCATATAATCCTCTTTTTTTTCATTTTTTTTTCCATTCAAGTTTGTTGTTTTATGTTTTACCAATTATAGATTTGTAATTTGATTTTATCAATTAATTAAATATTTATTTTTAACACTGGCTTGTTCTGAGCATAACTTGCTTAGAGTTCTATCCACAGACACTATGTTTTGTGATATCAAAATAAGTCACTTGTGTAGTCAGGTTTTAACAGACAAGATTTACATTCATGATCGGCCACTCCGGAAGTACAATATGAAAGGTTCAGATCAGGGCTATGGTGTCTGAGTATGAAGCAATTTTGGGTGATTCTTGAGTTGGAGCCTGTTAAAAGTGCACTGACTTTGACTTACCCGTAAAAGTCTGCCAGTTCAACCAACTGACCAAATAATATCCTTAGGTTAGTTCAGTGCTATTATACAACTTGTTAATCATGAACTGTTTCCAGCCTGTGATCGGGTTGGTTTAGTAAAATGCCTCCATCTTCCTCTGTCCTTCCACCATTTTCCTCCTTTAATTTCCTTCATTATTCACCTTTCACTTGAACACTTTCGGTTATTGGCTCCTCCCACCTTTTTCTTAGTGTCCCTGCAATCTTTTCCCCACCCTCATTACACCCATACTTTTTCGGTCTGCTTCCTCTACTATCAGGTTTTTCTTAGAGACAGCTAACATTTACCGCACAGACTTAATTCTAATGGCCTCCACTTTCCTGGTCTCTCTTATATTCAATGTCCATGTTTCTGCTGCAAATGTGACATTAGGTACAAAATACAGCCTGTTCAACATCATACATTTACAACATTCACGGGCACTTATCTTATCCATAGCCGTCTACTATGCACCTATAGAACAACTAGAACAACACTACCTGTTGTACTTCCACCTTTCGGCTCTCGCTTCAGAGATATCTTACATTCTTTACTTTTCTCAGCTTCAGTCCATCCAACTTTATAGCTATTCTAGGCCTTATTCTCTTGTCGTTACCATCATTTCACACTTTGCCATACTAAATTTTATTCCACATTCTTTCACTTCCTCATTTCTTTCCTGTAATGATTCCTGTACTTCGTCTTCCTTCTCCTCCATACCTTTAAGTCATCAGCAAACATCAGCTTTCATTCTTTCATTCCCCAAGTTTTCCTGCCACTTTGTTAAAGACCATTTCCATTACAAATAGTAATGGTGAGAGGGCACTCCCCTGCTTTACTCATTTTTTTTTTTTTGTAACCACTCTGCACTTGCATGAGAGTCTCAAATCATTTGGGGAAAATAACAGAATTTGAACCCCAATAAAACGAAACTCTGCTATTTGCTCTGTATTCATTTGGTACTTAACCTTGTGTCCTCCATAACTATCAATTGAGTATGAGGCACTTTTCCATTTTGAATTAAAATTTGATTAAAGACCATTATTATTGTGCCATACAACACGGTTTTATTCAAAATGGATCCTGAATCATAAGATAAATGTTCTGCAGGTTAATTAATGTTATGTTCTATTATGGTGTTTACTTTGGTAGCTATGATGATTTACCTTGCTTACCAATTCTGAAGGTAATAATGCTGATAAAACCACAGCGCACTGAAGCTATCATGAGTACACTTTCCATTTCAACAATGTTTCATAAAACTCTTAATCCAGTATTTTGCTCATTTTAATATAACCTTATTTTTTATTATTATTTAAGTCCTTTACCTGCTGAAATTTCTATTCTCATTAAACTGAATTTTATTTTTAAACATCCATGGCAGTTTGTTATACCATTGATATTAAAATGGAATGTTTTGGAAAACCTAGGCACAACGCGCAAGAGCCGTATTATTGATGTTGTCTATAATGCATCAAATAATGAGTTGGTGCGTACCAAGACTCTTGTGAAGAATGCAATTGTGACAATTGATGCCACACCATTTAGGCAGTGGTATGAGAGCCACTACGCACTTCCACTTGGACGCAAAAAGGGAACAAAACTGGTGAGTGAAAACAATAACATCCCCCCCCCTTTTTTTTAAATAAAACTTTAATTCTTAGATTTTAATAATTTTTTAAATACCATTTTTTCGTGTTAGAACAAAAATTAGGTGTGTGCAAAGTTCAAAACTTTGAAGTTTTGAACTTCTGGTCAGAAAGAAATTCTGACCTGCACACAAAAATAGAAAAATATATCTGTATTAAATAAGCTATGTATTTATCAATTGTAGTTGAAATATGATTAACGTTTTGTCAATAAAATATTCTGTTAAATATATTTTTATTTTTTAAAGTATAGTATTAGTATGCAATTCATTTTTTTATTGCATGATTAAACCTTATATATACTATTGAAACTTTGATTCTTCTTGGAAATATTGCATATTATTTGATTCAGTTTTGTTTCCATTCAAAAATTTGAACTTAACACACCCCTAATATATATATTAATAGGGGTGTCCAAGTCTAAAGTTTTGATTGGATGCAAAACTGAATCAAATAATATGAAATATTCTCAAAGAAGAATCAATGTTTCAATAGTATTTTATTAAATTTAATCTTGAAATAAAAAAAATTAATTTCATACATAGGCTATATTATACTTAGAATGAATATATATATATGGGAAGATAAAAATAATCATTGAGATTGCATAAATGTGAAATAAATTCTAATTGTATAATTAACTGTTACATTTCAATGTGTTTATAAATTTGTGTGATTTAACTCTTAATAAAAGCAACTGTGTGTTCTCTGACTGGCCACAATGATGATAATTCTTTGCGAGGTTGGAAAATTGGTTGTGTTGTTCTGATGCAGCTTCTAACTTGTGAAATGCTTTTGTCATAGTTACTCTGAGTGACAGTCAGGAAACTAGAAATATAATAACAGTATTTGTTAGGGCTGTACAAAACCTCTAAGTGAAATTGACAGACAAAAAAAATCTTAAAAATTGGATCAGCCGGACTTAAAGTTTTCTTGATCCTCTGCTCCTCTTTGTGTTGCCATAGAATTTAAATAAATGCTGGATAGCGAATTTGTAATTGGAGGGGATGGGGAAGGTCTTTACTTTGTGGTCTATTTATTGAGCTCTTGGTGCAGACACCAAACTTAAATATTTAATACAATCTGCCATTCACATTATAAATATAAACAAATCTCAAGTAAAAAGTTAATCCACCAAAGAGATTTTTGTCCATCCACAGTTAAGTTGGCATCATGGAAGCCACCTTCTTATCCAGTCTAATAATATTATAATACATTCCGAACAGGTAGTAAGACGCGGTGCTAATAATAATAATAATTTAATACATTCTAAGGAAGATGTCTTGGGCCATTGAATAATTGAAGTGTTAAGTGTTTTAACTAGAGATGGGTCGAATCCACTTTTTCTCAAATCCAAATCTACATTTTATTTTCAAATATCAAATCCGAATCCTAGAAAATTGTTAGAAATTTTAATGATTTACAAATACACATTACACAATATAGTCCTAAACTGTAAATTATCTATTTCAATCATGCTTTCAATTTTAATCAACCCCAAACACCCCTCGTAAAATACTTGTTAGAATCCAGCCAAATTAAACAATCTAGACTCATATTATTGTTTAGAAATCAAATAAATCAAAATTTGAGTGTCTTTTACTTATTTTTAAAAGTGTTGATAGAATGAGTTAAGTTTCTAAAAAAAAGTGAAATAAACAAATTAGGCCTAGTTAGTTACCTTTTGATCAACTTTAATTGTCATTGAAGGATTATCATTTATTTTAATAAGAAAGTAAAAAACAAACCGATTAAAAAAACTAAAACATGCATTGGAAATAGTGAACTCAATAATGGCTAAGTATGTATTATTATTTTCTTTTATATCTATTATCTATCTTTGCGTAGAAAACAAGAAATATATTCGATTCTTGCGATGTATTGATTACTGAGAATACATTCTATTTAAAACACGAACATATTTTCGACTCTTGCAATGTGTTCATTCCCATTTTATTAGGCAGGACTATGTTTGAATATTTTTACAATTACTTCAATAATATATTTTTAAATAATAAACTCTTAGTTAATATTGATTCAAAAACAAATTATGAATTAACGAGTCTTTATTTGATTCTTAAAACTCGATAGCACTTACCAGGGTGTCTACCATCCGGGAAAATCAGGGAAAACTGGAATTAGCCGGGAATTTGAAGTGATTGGGAAAAAACGGGAATAAATCAGAAATTTGGTAAATCACAATAAAAATCCAGGAAAATGATATTTTACTCAAAATATGAAATACAATAATCATTAAATCAGTAAATAGTCATTTTTTTTGTTCATAGCTGTATAATATATTTTTAATTCCTAGTAAACTATTTTAATACAAATCTTAAAACTTATTATTATTCATAAAAAAGATTAATAGAAAAACGAGGGGAGGCGGGTTAGAAGGATGTGACATACTTTTTAGTCGGGAATTTTAGGAAATGATCAGGGAAAATGAGGTAAAGAGTCGGGAATTTCATTGGTCAAGTTGAGTAGACACCATGACTTACTAAGGGATCAGATTACCTGAATCGATTCTAAACAAACAATCGGTATACAATACATAGGCTGGTAGGCATAAATAAACAGTTTTATTGGTGTCTAACTGTTGACAGTATTTATTTTTCATGAAACCCAACAAAAAAGATTTAACTTAAGGATCATATGAAATAAATTGGGTAGGGGGGGGCTTTGCATTATTGTAGATAATTAAAATCAGGAGTAAATGTATACATCATGGCGGCTGATTTTGTATCAGGCATGTTAGATTTTCTACACCTAACAATTATGATTAAAAGAATATATTTTATTTTTGCTTATCTTTTGCCCGACAAAATAATGATTACAGATTAAGTTGTGCTTTTAAGTAGGGCACATTTTTGAACTCAACATAACTATGTTTTGTTTATGAGGGGAAAGATTCGACCATCAAATCCAGTACAACACTGAATCCTTGAATCTTTAATACATGTCTGGATTCAAAGATTCAAGTGGCCCATCTCTAGTCTTAAAGTTTATCTACTCTTCACTTCCTTCATTTGTATCATATATTCATAAGGCACAATGAATTTCTCAACAAAAACACTTTTCATTGTTAATTTGAACAGCAACGTATATACAGTACACCATTTAAACTAGAGATGGGCCACTCAATACTTCAAATCCACCCAATCCTGACAAGTATTCGAGATTCAAGGATTCAATGCTTTACTGGATTTGATGGTCGAATCTTTCACTTGATAAACAAAGCATAATAATATTATTTTGAATTTAAAAGTAACTTAGTTAGGCCTACTTGAAAAGCACAACTTAATCCCTAATATTAATTTTGTCGGACAAAAGAGATAAGCATGATTGAAATAATTATTTTAAAAAAAAGGTTAGGTGTGTAAATATCTAACATGCCTAATACCCTACCCTCCCACCTCTATGGGAAACTTGGACTAGCACATGCTGACTTCTAAAACTTTCACTTCACAAACATTCTTGTAAATTTTTAATGAAGACATTAAAACTCTTCAAAAACTGTTAATCAAAACTAGAATTACAAAAACTCAAAATAAATAAAACCATTTATGGCTTTTTTTTTAACAGAAATAAGAACACACTACACAATATGATACAAAGTCGACCACCATAACGTATATTGTGTTTACTCGCCAGAGTGATGATTCTATAAAGATACTGTTAATGCTCACTACCCAAATGGTTTTAATTATCTACGACTATGCAAAGAATTCCAATTTATTGCATACAATCCTTAAGTTATATATTTTGTTGGGTTTCATGATAAATAAATAATGTCAACAGACACCAATAAAATTGTTTATTTATGTCTACCAGCCTATGTATTATATATAGATTGTTTGTTTAAAATCGATTCAGGTAATCTGATCACTTAATAAGCGCTATCAAGTTCTAAGATTGAAATAATGACTTGCTAATTCATAATTTGTTTTTAAGTTTATTTTAACTAAGAGTTTATTAATAGCTATAAATCAAACAAGAAAAAACAATTAACAAATAATTGTCATTGAACTTTTAAAAAGAAAAGGAGGGAGGTTGCGGCCTATATTTTTATATTATATTTAATTTATTATTATGGTGAGAGCTTACTTTCTTACCATGATGGGCTCTATAAGCTACTTCACAATGAAAACAAAGGGGGTAGATTGCTACATTTCAGGGTAAAGAGAGTGTACATGTGTAGTAATATTGATGATATCTCAAAAAGTGACACCTGCAAGATTACATGATCTGACAAATGAATGCGTGAAATTGGATCTAGGAACCTTTATAGCGTTAAGAGAAAGCAAGACAATATTAAAATATACACTTTAAAATATTACAAAGTGGTTAAAGACAGGGGTAAGTCAGAAAATAATATACTATATCTTCACTTACACATTTGAACAAATGTTAAGAGGTTATCTAGGTGTTGAAAAATCAGTTTAGATATGGCGGTCTTAAAACGAAATTGTTCTACAGTGTTTCAACAAATAATACCTAAGACTTCAAATACTATGAAAATAACCTTTAAGAATGTATATGTTTAATATATTTTAAGATTGTTTTATGAAAATATGGGATCAATGTATTAAAAGGAAAATAAGCCATTCCATTCACACACAAAAAACTTAAAAAGGTTAAGTCAGGTTATATTTTAAATGTTGAATGTTAAACAAGAAAAGTTTGTAAAAAAAAGTTTTGTAGCCATCGTGTGTTATTGTATGTATATCAGTAGAAAACGAGAACTTGTGTTGACAGCCCGAGGGAGATTCAGACATTCTATCCAAGAAACGTTCTAAGAAGGTGGAGAAGAAATACAAGGCAAGACAAAGGCTAGCTAAGGTGGAGATGCTGTTAGAAGAACAGTTCCAGTCTTCCAGAGTTCTAGGTGAGACTTGCTTTCTCTGGTTGTTTATTAGCGACTATGTGTACTCTGGTAGCTATGATGATTTCCTTACCTACTCTGAAGGTGATGTTGACACGCCTTGAAACTGAAGCTATCACAAGTCTATATTTCAACAGTCACCAAAAACTCTTTGGTCAAATATTTTATCACTTAAAAAGAAGTTTATTTTTTACAAGACATAATCTGTCTAAAACTTTATACATTTTATTTTTTATATGGGCCCTTCATATTGATAAATTGTTTTTCAAATTAATCTTTTTTAGCACTGCATGCTTCTACCCATTTTGGCTGTACTCATATGTATTAATCACGCTGATGTGTTAAGGATGAGTAAGGTTGAATTACAAGCTGTCCAGCCACCTGGAAAACTGAATTTGTTTGGCCAGGGGAAAGTCGAGAGGATTTTTTTTTTATCAAATTTCTCTATTTTTGTTACATATGTGCTAAACAAAAGTATGCAACTTCTAGCTACAACTATTCAAATAACTTTTTATTCCAGTAAATTCTCATCACAAATTTCTTTAAACATCATTGTTCCTGTTGCTCTTAATATTTTCAAAATCGTGTGATTTTGGTGTTGCCTTTTCACCCTTGTACCGCGTGATTTTAGCCAAAGTTGAGTCATGTTAATGTGCGCGAGTGAGAATTTGATTACACTATATGAAGAAGAAACTAAAAAAATGTATTTCACTACCATTGTAGCATTTCAATATACTGCTATTGAAATCTAGATCACTTTATTTAATAGCCCATCACTTTAGACTAAAACAGGGTTCCTACGCTCTGGAAAGTCAGGGAAAGTCAGGGAAAAAAATAATAGTCAGGGAAAGTCAGGGAAGCTTTAAAAAGGTCAGGGAAATGACAATTCATGTCTTCATGTCACACTTAGAAAAAACAAAGAAAATATTTTTTCTATTTACTGCGTCATAAGCCACTGCCCCAATGAAGAAAGCTGAGGGGCACTTACCATGCTCAAACTTGCCCTAACACAAGTTTTGGTAGCATTTTATTTCAGAATGTGAACGCAGAGGTCTCCTAGCCTGCACATGACAATTCTTTTAACTTTAGTGATCACTTGTTTTTGTTCTTGTTCAAGGTTTGTCATCGTTATAGTTTGATACAGTGCACCAGGACTGATTAGACTACACCAGCAATGTCTAACAAAAAAACCGTTTTTAACCAGCTCTGGCTAAGCCCAGACCATTTTCCTGAATTCTCATACTGGATAAGTGGTGTTGAAAGTAATAAGCTGCAGGCATTTTGTAAAGTGTGCAAAAAAATTATAAACTTAAGTAATATGGGAAAGCAAGCATTAGCTTCCCATGCAAAAGGACCAACTCATATCAAAACTCTTGAAACTTTGACAAATCAACGCTCTCTGTTGACTTTTTTTTCAAAAAAGTCAAGTGATTCAGGTTCATCGAGCTCCCCAGTTTCAAGAGAATCTCTGGCACACAAAGACATTCTACCTAGTGATGATTCTGCTGGTTGCTCGAAGAGTTTTTCTGTTTCATCGAAAATCGTAACGTCGCAGAAGGAAGCTGTTGCTAAAAGTGAAATTAGTGTAGTGCCTCAAAGAAACCATAACACTTTTGTTATAAAAGATGATATAACTAAGGCGGAAGTCATTTGGGCTATGCAAGTTGTTGACAAAAAAATGTCTTTCAATTCGTGCAATAATTTAAGTACAATTTTTCAATTGATGTTTCCCGAGTGTTCCATTGCCAATGCCTTTACCCTTGGTGGAGACAAGGCTGCATACTTCATTGTGCATGGCTTGGCTCCATTCTTTCATAATAATTTACTGGACCGCCTAAAATCATGTAACAACTTTGTAATTTGTTTTGATGAGGCATTGAATAAAGTTATTCAAAGAGGACAGATGGACATTGTAATTAGATTCTGGGACAAGGAAAATCATAAAGTCATCAGTCGTTACTTAAACAGTGTGTTTTTCGATAGGAGCACTGCTGAAGAATTACTGAAGCATTTTCTGGATGGTATTTCTCCTCTTCCACTCTCTAAGTTGATACAAGTGTCAATGGTTGGCCCAAATGTCAATTTAAAGTTTATAACACTTCTTCAGGAACACCTCAAATCTGTAACAGACAATGAAGTATGTAGTTTGCTAAATCTGGGAACATGTGGGCTTCATGTTGTTCATGGTTCCTTGAGAACAGGAGTAGAGTCTGTTGATTGGGATATAAGTAGCTTATTATGTCACATGTACTACCTGTTCACTGACTCTCCAGCTCGTCGAGCATTGTTCACCCAGTTGACAGGGTGTACAACTTTTCCATTGAAGTTCTGTGGTGTGCATTGGTTAGAGAATGCGAAGTGCTTTCAAAGGGCATTACAAATTTGGGACCATGTTATTAAGTTTCTCAAAGAAGCAAAACTTCCTAAAACAAAACCTGTAGGACACTGAAAAGAGCAGCCTGTGATCCATTTCTAAAGTGTAAACTAGTGTTCTGCAAGACAATTGCAGATGAATGTCAGCCTTTCCTGCAACGGTTCCAGACATCAAAACCAATGACTCCAAATCTTTTTGAAGCTGTAGAGAAACTTCTAAGATACCTTATGAATCGTTGTGTGAAACCTGATCTTATGAAGTGCACGGGTCCAAAGTTACTGTCTATTGACACAAAAAAATCAGAAAATTTGATCCTTAGCAAAAATATTGATATAGGATTTGCAACAAAACGTTTGTTAGGAGAAACTGCGATCACAGTAACAGAAAGACAAAAATTAGAATTTATACATGAGTGCCGCAGTATGTTAACCACCATGATTGCAAAACTACAAGAAAAAAGTCCCTTAAAACAGAAAGCTGTGAGAGGTTTGTCTTCATTGGATCCTTGTGTTATTCAACATTCACCTCAACTGGCCCAGAAGAGATTTTCTTTTCTTTTGGAGGAACTCAACCATGCCAACATCATAAATGATGTTCTGGCTGAAAATGCCAAGAAAGAATACTTGCATTTTTGCAACCTCAAAAAATCTGAGCTTCAAGAAATATTTCGTCCTTGTGATCAGTTTAGTGATGAAGTAGGACTTGACACTATTTATGGTAGCTTTCTAATAGGAGAAGCAAACTACAAACATCTTTGGGAAGTAATAAAGATTTGCCTTGTCTTGTCGCATGGGAATGCAACTGTTGAAGGTGGTTTTTCAGTCAATAAATCTTTACTGGTTGAAAACATGCATGAAAAGACAGTCATTGCACAGCGTCACATTCATGATGAGATACAAGAAGCAGGAGGGATTAAAAATATACACATTAGCAAAAAGATGTTGGATTACGTGAGAGGTGCTCGGAAACGCTATCATGAATACTTAGAGATGAAGAAGCAAGAAAAAAGTGAAAAAGACAAGAAGAAGGCAGAAAAGAGGAAATTAGATATACAAGTTAAAGATTTAGAAGGAGAAAGAAAAAAATTAATGATGGCAACTGAAGAGAAACGAGAAGCAATAGACGTGTAGTTGCAAGAACTGAAGAAGAAGCAAGCTTCACTTTATTAAATATAACATAGTTTCTTATTGTATGACTATAGTGATAATTTTAATAAAAATAAAATTGACTTGAGACATGAATAATATGAAAGCAGACAGAGTTCCTGTTATAAGCTATTCAGTTCAGGAAATGTACAGTTTAGGTAAAATAAAACTGTAATGATACCAAACTCTTTAGTATGTTCTTAGTGGCCTGTTATTTAATACGTATTTCTGCACATGATACCAAAGGGAATCAAGTTTGTTACAAATTTTTGATAGGGATTATTTTTCCATCATTTTCCCTCAACTGATTGGCAAGATGTCTGCTTTCTTATTCTTCCATGAGAGGTGAGGCAAGGTCGGCTGTAAGGGGGGAGGAGGCCGAAATAAATTTATTTAAATTAATATTTTCACGTGTATAGTACCGTAAAGTTATAATGGAAATTTTATGAGAAATTGGTCAGGGAACTTGTGAAAATAGTCAGGGAAAAGTCAGGGAGAATATTTTTACAAATACTGTAGGAACCCTGTAAAATGCCTTAACCCCTTCATAGGACACAATTTCAGAATATCTTTGAATATCACTTCGAGTTGTGAACTCAATAAAATGTTGGTAGTATTGGTACGTAATATTTATATGGTGGCTAGAAAATTTGGAACTTGGCTCTGGAAAAGTCAGGGAATTATCGAATATAGTTTGACTGGATACTCTCATTTTGGAACTGTATTAGCATTTGAGTGTAGGGAGAGTGAAAAACCACACACTCTACATTTGACCAGGACTAGCAACCTGTCATCGGTAGTCTAGTCTATTGTGAAAGTGACACCTTAAACCAGGAGTCCTCAAACTCTAGCCCACAGGCTGATTGGGCCCCATTAGACTTTGAAACACAAGTAGAAGGCGCCTACACACCCGAAGAATATAAGTCTCATAAGTTTTCAATAAAAGCCAATTACAGTAATCAGGTCTCTCTTTGTCAACAAGAGTAGAATGCTTGTAAACTTTTTTCTTTGTGTAATATGTACCATGAGAGTGAAAATAAGTTTTTCTTGACAAGATTAATTTACAATATTAAACGACTGTGTGTTTCAGCCTGTATTTCCAGTCGGCCAGGACAATGTGGTCGTGCAGATGGCTACCTCTTGGAAGGAAAGGAACTTGAGTTCTATAACAGAAAGATTAAGGCGAAAAAAGGAAAATAGATTAAATCAATAATTGTAATAACGAAAAATGTAGGCTGGGACTAAGAAATAAATATAAGGACTTGTCTACAACAATAATCGTTTGGTTACTGCTTATTATGCTATTAGAGGAGGATAAAAGATCAAGGGTTTCCAATTCCGAAAGTTGACAAAACACAGGGGTTTGTGAAGCTTAGAAAACTTTTACTTCACTTCAGACAAAATTCTGCTTGACAAAACCTTTTCATCTGTAAGATTACTGCTTTATCGAGGTTCCATTGAGGCTACCTATATTTAAGGTTGAACCAATGTATTACGAAACACGATTACTAACATTACAGTTGGTTTAAAGGTTTTCTTAAAGTTGAAAAATTTACCTGTGATGGACTAACTTAGGGATTTGGTTCTCAACTTAGTGATAGTTTGGTGAATGCTATCAATGTAGTACAGTGATAGTTTGGTGAATGCTATCAATGTAGTACTGTAGCTTGTTGCAAATATAAGATTCCTTCAATTGATTCAACCTAATTACAGCTGGGTTAGGTACAGTGGCCCCATGGCTTCTTTGGTGCCGACTGACAGCTTGTAAAAGTTACCAGACCAAATTATGTATCTCTACGCTGAACCATATCTGCAGTAACATGTGTCTGCAGCTGTCACTTCTGTCATTATTTAGGTATATACAAGAAACATATATGATTGATTTATTGTTTACCTTGATATGTTGATGTTAGGCCAAGTATTGATTATTAATTTTTGCTACAATATTAGTTATTTTTTAAACTAGCATTTAATACCTTAATAATTTTTATTATCAATAAATTACTTTTAATATAATTTTTTTATTTTACAAGTATTTACTTGTTAATAGTATTATTAATAACCAGGGCCCGGAAGTTGATGCCCTTATAAATCCCAAAAATGCACTTAAAAATTGAGTATTAATGCACTCAAAAATAAGAAAATACCCTTAAAAACAAAAAAGATGCAATTAAAAACTAGATTTTTTATTCTAAAAATACTAAAAAAGGCTCTTAAAAATTAATAATATATTAAAAATCCATTTATTCTTCTCCGATTATGATAATGTGGGAATCCTGAAAAAGCAGAACTAATTTAATAAATATTGTATAACCAATCTGCCCAATAAAATAATAAAATAGGCAGAACATTTGTGTGCATGTGAGAATGATATAGAGATACAAGTACATCTTAGATTCACCTTATTCTGCATTGCAATGCACAACGAAGGTCATCTTCAGATTTTCAGGTGTGAATGATCGGCGATTATCGGCCAAGAGGTTTTTGTACCTGGAGAAGCTACGCTCTACATCCACGGATGTTATTGGAGCATACTTGAAGTATGGAATGTCACCCGGCAATATGTCGTCTTCTATGTCTTCTAAAGAGTCACTTTTACCGGTGATTATGTCAGCAATTTTACACACTGTTTTGAATCCCGAATTTTTTATCAACACATTCTGAAGTTTTGCAAACACTGCTTCTCCAATTTTGCCTGAAGCTCTTTTTAGGTTATCTTGTAGTGTTGTGATAAGAGCAGTAGCGTCAGACAATGGCATACCTTTCTTTTCTAAGTGTGTTATGGTTACGGTCAAAATACTGAAATTAGCCTTGATATACGCCAGGTTTCCCTCATTTTCGCGATCTGAGAGCATATCTTGTGCAATCTTGATAGATAACAGCCTCTTCACTGTCAAATCTGTTCACAGCTGTTTTTAAAACACGAATATGGTCACAATAATAGAAACACGCATGAAGCCATGTGCACCATCGTGTAATTATTGGCTGAGGTGGTAAGGGTACATCAGGTGCCACCGTCTTGAAATCAAGTACTCTAGATGGTGCTTTCAAGAATACTTATTTAACATTTGACACTAGTTGGTCAACATTTCCAAAGTTCTTTCTCACCTCTTCAGCAACTCGATGAACTGCATGAGTGACACATGTTACGTGAATCATTTTAGAATATAATGCTTTAATTACAGTTGCTGCTTTGCCCATATATGGCGCAGCATCACTTACAAAAAGATCATCATCATCATCATGCTTAATACCGTCAGGCCAAAGGAGAAACATGGATTTATCAAACAACTTGCTGATTGTGGAGTGGTTGGCTTTATCCAAGATTTCTGTATTCAAGAGAAATGTTTGACCAACAGTATTCATTTCAAGAGTTCCAATAACTATGTTACCTACATACCGACCTTCTACATCTATTGTCTCATCAATTGATACCCAGATTATTTTCCCGCACACACTGCTTCGTATTTTATCTAGAGTTTTCTCATAGCACAAGCTCACGTAACTTTTACACAGAGTAGATTCATCTGGTATAGAATTATTCGTGTGTCTTTCTAAAAACTCACGAAATTTAGGATGATTTACTTTTCTGAGTGGAATATTAGCTGACAACAATACTTCGCACAACTCTGGATTAAAAGAAGATGATTTGGTTTTAGAGGTTGAAGCACTTTGGAACAGCAATCTTTGAGTTAATTTTTTTGTTGCTGTCCGTTCTAAAGCACTCATGTGTTTCTCGCGACCGATATGCTGAGTAACAGAAAACCTTTTTTCTGATGAAACTGTCGACTCGCACAATTTACAAAATAATACTCTCCCATCTGTGGAAAAAACACTTTCATCAAACTCATTAACTAACTGTCGTAAATGGGAAGATTGAGATGGTTTAATTTTCGGCATCCTGCTCACTTGGAAATACAAAAATATATGAAAGTACAACAGGCTTAACATGAAACTCTTGGGGGTTGCGCAGTGGCCAAAAAAAAATGTACACATGCGCGGACCAGTTCAAGGACAAGTGAACATTGTCACTCCTAGGGGAGTATCCCTCTCCCCCCCCCCTGCATGTGCGGCCTAGTTCCATGTTAAAACTGACCAGTAGTAGGTCAACTAGCTTGAGAGATACAATTTAAACTTACATTAATCTACTCAACTAACAGCCACATTCTAAACAATTGTGACTGTACCACTGAGGTAGACAAAGCTTTTCATTCCTTAAATTCCAAGCCAGCAAGTTGTCCAGCACTGGGTTTTCCATTGAAACAAACAAGATAAAAATCTAAAAATATATATATACTTTTCCTTCTTAATGTCTTTCGTATTTAGTACTGCTCTGTCAGAAGCATTAGGCTACACTCATTGTTTCATGTCCAGCCGTACTAATAATTACAAGAGAAAATTAATGCTTTAAGTAAATTCAAATAATGGATTTATGAATATGTGCATTACCCTTTGTGAGCTACTATTTTTATGTGATGATTCTAAAAATTATATAAAATGCACGATAAGAGTAAAAACAGTAAAAAAATGCCATAAAATGTAAAATAAAAACTAAAAATGCAAAAATATACACAATAAAAGTAATGTTTTCGATATCAGAGTGTCATAACATGTGTTTATATACAAGTTAGCATTGCGATTGACTTCAGAGAAAAAAGATGCAAGGTCATCAACTTCCGGGCCCTGTTAATAACATTATAGTCGGTGGTCTTGAGGTAAGGTGTCAGACCTCTGTGCTGGAGGTTCGGGATTCAATCCTCGGTTCCGGCACAGATGTATCTGATTGCCAAACTTTCACTTCTGACAAGATGTGTATCATTCACAACTTGAGAATGTGTGGAATGCCAGGCCTCCACCGTTGTTTGGGTCCCACGTTACACTGTAGGTCCTCCATTGCATCTCACAATCACACATTTTATCTAGCCATTGGCCACCTCATTTTTGAATCACATTACCATAAGTGTGTATAACCTGAACAGTAGTAAGACGCGGTGCTGATAATATTATAAATGGGAAAAATCTGAATCTGTAGTATTACACAGAAAAAAATCCCGCCATAAACCTTTTTAACACTATTACAACAAATAAGTCATTTTCATTTTGACCTGGCTTGTACCTTTTTTAAGATTTTTCCAACAGGGTCGCAAGAACTTCTACATCATCAAATTCGTCGTGGCCCTCTTAATCTTCAGCCAGGTTATTGATAGGTGTGTGGGTCTCACTTTATATCTTGCTTATGCTCGCCTTTACAATCTGTTATATTGTTTTAATATGTAAGCCTATTTGTGCTGACTAAATAATGTAACAAACAAAAATCAATATCCTTGAAAATATGTTAAGGCCTATAAAATAAATGACCATGAAGAATCAAATGCTATCCTAATTAACAAAAATCTATTTTAGATTCACTAATCTTAAACAGCTTTAACAAAGTCTAATAAAACTACAACAACTTATTACTTGAAGAAGTATTAACCTGGTAATTATTTATGGCCATATGTACAGAATTTTTTTTTTCCCCACCATTCAAAAGTTTTATTCTATGAAATGTTACACACCAAAATTCTATTTTTAACTATTTTTATTCAAGAGCTATGAGGGTAAGAAACTTAAATTTTTACGTTTTCCAAATCTAGTTTTCGGCCATACTTTTTGAAAATTAAAATTTAGTATCTTTAATACTATACCTATTTGATAAAGCTGGGATTTACCATAGGCATAAGCACACTATATAAATGTACTTAAGGTTCACTTAAAATCAACACAATTCAACAATTGTTTATTAATAATAATTCATCTATAAATATTAGTATTAATGTGATTTATAGATGTGTATACTTAAGGTTAAAAAATATTCGGATTTAAATATGCAAAGTTTTACTGAATAACTTGATTTACGTATGACATAAAAATATGCACTGAATTTCCAATTTGGCTCACGGGATCAAAGCTTAGTTGACAAGAACTGGTGATAGCCCACCTCCACAGCAGTTACTCCAGCTGTATTATCACAGAAACACAAAGTCTGCAGTCCTTGCGAGATTTCTGTTTGAATGATCATTCACAAGTTGTCTCATAAAATAGTTACTCATATTTTTGTGATATTGATATTTATACCATTGCCAGGGTTATTTCATTATTGAAACATGTTGTAGTAATTTTTAGATTTGTGTTTTAATTGTGATCTCTGTGAACTGTAAAGAAACTATATATAGATGTATATTTATTAAAATAATTATATATATATGTATAATTATTAAAATAATTATATATATATGTATAATTATTAAAATAATTATATATATGTATAATTATTAAAATAATTATATATGTATAATTATTAAAATAATGAAACCGAGAATGAGCATAATGTATTATATAGGCTTTATGTTTATTTTATATGTTAGGTGTTTCCAGAATCAGTAACACAATATACATTCTAGTAAACAATAAATGGCTGTAAGCGATCGCCCAAGGTCTCGGCACATTGCATATTAAGAATGATGAGATAAATGCTTAACATTTAAAAACACTTTTTACAGTGATTGTTTAAAGAATATTTTTCATGAAAAAAATAGCAATTTAGGCAGTTTATAGTGTTTAAATTTCTTAGCTATTTGAACTAGTTTAGTTATTATTAATGCAGAAAAAGGAATTTTATATAGCTTAAATTGGCAAAACTTATTACTCTGAATACATTAATATGCATATGGAAAAAATAATTTCACGCTCTTCAATTTAGTGAAAACTGCAAATATTATCTTCAATTAAATTATCTATGTTTTTATATGTATTTATGATATTTATTAGAAGTAGAATATTTATACTGTCAGTCAAACTTAGATCTTTATCATATGGGATTACCTGCATGATAAATTTTATTGATTAATTACAATTTTATAACATTACAGTAGCAAACCCAAGAAGTCGAGTGGTTACAATAGAATTGATTATATTATTCAAATATTTGATAATTTTATGAATATGGCAAGTTTCCACAGTTAAATAGAATTAATTGAATTCTTAGACATAAACAACATCCAGAAGAAGGCAGAGAATTGATCAAATAATAAATATTATGCTCCTACCAGAAATCGAACCCGAAACCCTTTGCACTGCAGACCATCCCGCTAGCAACTGAACTAACGTGTTGGCCTATGGTTCTACGATTATATCACATTTATAGCCTGTCTTTTCTTAACATTCTCTCACACAGCTGTCAAACTTAATTGAGTAGCCTCTTGAGAATATGCTTGATAAGAAAGATTTTTTTATTGTCTTAAAAATTGTGTGAATGCTACTATCAATGTTTAAGCTGGCAATTTTTCCAGCATTTTATATGGCTTAAATTTTGCAAACTATCTTTAAATATTTAGAATTTCTCTGTTAATCCCACTTAGAAGGGTAATCAGTTCAAGTTAAAAGTTGTAGTTCCTATAGTAGTAGTCTATGATCTGTCAATTAGTGAGATATCCTGTTGGGCACCTAAACAATATAGGAAGGTATAGTGTTCGTTATTTATGTATTTTGAACTAATTTAGAGAATTGATAAAACTAAAAAAAAGGAAAAATAAACTACTAAGAATACATTTGATGAAGAAAGCCCACCTAGGGAAAGAGGAAAGATGTGGGAAGAATCCAATGCACAAAGGTGACATCTTCCTTTCTTCTGTCTTTTATAGTAGAAGTAGTCCACACACATTTTAAACACAAATTTAATAATATTTCGGCATTGTTGCCTTTATCAAACACAAAGAAGAAGAGAGTACAAATAACACAATGGATTACTCCATTTTGAATTTTGAATTAAACTGTTAGAAAACAAATTGATATAGAAATAAACTATCTTCTGTTGAGGCCTGGTGGTAATCTTGATTTGGTGATCCATTGGTGGGCCAGTTCCCACTGTCTAAGTTGAGAACTGTTGCACTGTTTGGGAAATGCTCTTAATATTTTGGTGGTGTAGCAGGTTTGAAAGTCCTTGTTGTGGATACTAGCATGGCCTCACTACAGGTTCTCTCAGACAGCGAATGAACAATCATCGCTTTGACACAAACCACAAAGATCCGGACAAGCCTGTACCCATCCATGCTAGTACCCACAACCAGGACTTTCAAACCTGCTACAACAAAAAAATATTAAGAGCATTTCCCAAACAGTGCAACAGTTCTCAACTTAGACAGTGGGAACTGGCCCACCAATGGATCACCAAATCAATATTACCACCAGGCCTCAACAGAAGATAGTTTATTTCTATATTATTATTTTCCAAATTTAACATTATTATTATTATTTTCTCTTATCTATTATTATCATCATCATCAGTTTTCTATAAATATTAACCACAACCAAGGAATTTATCTCTACTCCCAAAAACAGTTGGCACAATTTGTTTCTAACAGTTTAATTCAAAATGGAGTAATCCATTGTTTGTGTTATTTGTACTCTCTTCTTCTTTGTGTTTGATAAAGGCAACAATGCCGAAATATTATATTTGTGTTTAAAATGTGTGTGTGACTACTTCTACTATAGAAGACAGAAGAAAGGAAGATGTCACCTTTGTGCATTAGATTCTTCCCACATCTTTCCTATTTCCCTAGGTGGGCTTTCTTCATCAAATTTATTCTTAGTAGTTTATTTTTCCTTTTTCTTTAGTTTTATCAATTTCCTTTATTATAAAATTATCTAGCCATTGGGCCACCTCATTTTTTAATCGAACTAACTTAGAGAGTAATTTTAGGCCCAAGTATGGTATTATAGTGGCAATTGATGTTTGCATTTGCAAGTGTGTGAGCACTTTGAATTTACTTCAAATGAAAAACTGCCATTTACTATTGTAACAGGGTGACCTGGTGTCTAGGGTAAGGTGTCAGACTTCTATGCTGGCGGCCGGGGTTCGATCCTCGTCCTGGCACAGATTTATCTGATTTCCAAACCCTTCCTACACCTCTGACAAGACATCTGGTGAATGTGTGGAATGCCAGGTCGCCACCGTGGTTCGGATTCCATGTTAAACTGTAGGTCCTTCATTTCATCTCACAATCACCCTACCATTACACATTAGCGTAAGTGCGTATAACCCGAACGGGTAGTAAGACGCGGTTCTAATAATAATAATAATACTATTGTAACAGTCTTTCTACCAATCTTTTTATTATTTTTTTGGTAAATAATGTAATTAAATAATGATTTCATTAACAAAGAAATGTCTTTTATTACATATGACTCATAAAAAATATCAGTGTGTGTGTGAGAGAGAGAGAACGATTTTATTTGAATTAATATAATCTAAATAACTGAAGCATTTCTATTCAAATAAGATGTAACTTATAAACTTAAATATAATCACTATCTTGGTTTTTGACACTTTGAATTATTTAGTGATTAGGTTTTGAGGTTTGAGTTATTCTAGGGTGCAAGGAGAAGGAAACAAATTTTTATAGTAAATGCACCCTATTTACGTGGAGAGTGTATTGGAAAACTATAGAAAGAAAACATGTGGAAAGCTACCAAAAATATGTAAAAATTATATATATTTTTATTTGCCTAGGTAAATTATTAATAAACCCACTTTTTTTTTTGTAAACTCGAGTTTATTGCTGCAAGTATCTAGTAATTTTTTGAATGCATATTTTTGCCCTGATTCACCAACCGATTCAAGTCCTTATCGAAGTTTAGCTTTATATTCTCACTTTGAAATAATTATATTATTATATGTCACATGACTTGCACAAATGACCAACGTAATCATCAGCCTTATCTATATTGAAAAATCATTATTTGCCTGTTTTTTATTAGAATAAATATACATTTTGAAATGATAATTTAGGCCCTAATATTTTTTCTATTACAGAGAAGACACGTGTGATACAGAGTACATGTCCGGTGTGGTAGAGCTCCCTCCTTACTCAAATGATAACGTTATTAGACATAAGTATTCTGATGTTGAATGTATAAAAAATACCAATTCAGAATTCCAAAGCTCTGAAGAAGAAGATGATAGTTGTGAGATTAATTCAATAGAAAATGAAGAATTTTGAGTTGTATAGGAAAGTGACAATGACATACCTAGATTATTAATAAGAACGATACCTCCGTCAAAAATAAGATAACAGTAAACATGGATAGATATTTAATATTTTCTTAAGCAAATGCAAATAATCCCACAATTTGTACCATGGGTAGGTACCAACTGGGAAAAAAATAAGTCCGCGAAGGTCTACCCTCCGCCTCCCCCAATTTAAAAATTCTACACTGTAACTAATACCAGGTTATGTGATGGCGCTTTTGGACTGAGTATATTGTCACACATTTTTATTTTTGTTCATTTTGTTCAGAGTTGCTTGGTGATGCTTATTGGTCTTTCTGCTCCTTTGACTTTGCTGGGATTTTTATATGTTCATCAGTTTGGAAGGGAATGGTGGAGAATATGTTATTTTCGAACATGTTGGATTTAAGGTAGGATATTTGTGTGTAGGTTTGTTTGGTTCCATGTTGAGCGCCTTGGGAACTTCCCCCAAGGCCCTGCCATGGCCCTCTTTTTTACCCGTAGGTACTGGCGAGGAGTTAGTTCCAGTGTAGTTTAATTTAAGTGGTAATACTTTTAGGTATAAACGTGATTCTTAGATTACCTTCAGGTGTTTTAGTTCTTACAGGTAGATCGAACCCGTATCTTCCCGTAGCTGCGTCCATTTCAGGGTCTGGGTGTAATAATTGTTCGTTGTATTTGAACGAACATTCGAATTTAATTCTGTATGAGAATTTCATATTTCCGTCTTCGCTTTTGATTTTTGGCGAAGTCAGGTATATTGCCGGTCTGTTGACGTAGTTTCTGATGGCGAATCTTTTGACCGTGTTGAATATTCTGGCGGCGATAGGCCATTGATTAGGGTTGTTTATGTTTCCATCTATTTCAGGTATCATCATCCACATATTGTCTATATAAATATTTTGATAGTATTTACTGTTTTCTAGAGCTTGTGTCTCTACATTGGACGTTTTGGTGTGTCCTGTGGCGATTTCTTTCATATTGATAGTTGTCTGTTGTGTCTGATTGTTGTAGTAGGTTTTGTGTGTCTCTTTTCCACGACCATATTAGTTCGGTTTCTTTGAAGTCTACTTCGATCGCTTTTCTTGTAGCTGTTACTACCATGAGGTTTTGCGACGTCTCGAAGTCGTATGTAGTGTAAGATGTACTTCCTTGTGTTAGAAGTTTTTTTCTGAGTGTAGCTCGATTGTTGATTTTGAATTTGAAATCGTATAGGTTTAGTCCTATGGTTAGGTCGTTTAATGTTCTGAACGTGTTTACCGATCTGTCGTAAGCGTCGTCTTTTCATCCGTTAGTATAGAAATGCATGGTCGTGTAAGGTAAGATGATAGGATTTTGATTGTCGGTTAATTCTAGGTTATACCACCTACATTGAATTACTTTACCGGCCACATATCCTAGTGAGATAGGTATTTCTATGCTGTCTTTGGTAGGGTATACGTTTTCTCTGTATTAGTCTTGGATTCCTGTCTGTTGTGTCTGTCCGAAGCCTATTGCGTTTTGTCCTGCATCCGTCTTAATTTTTTTGTCTTTGGTTGTAAGTGGACTACGTTCTCCATAGTACTCTTTTAGTCTTTCGTATGTGTTATTCTTGTAAGTCAGTCTGTCTTTGTTAGTGGTGTTTTTTTTATGATGTTTGCGATGTTAAGTGAGATGTCATGATAAATGCCATTTTTGGTGGAAATATTTTTTGGTCCTTTTATGAATTGTTTCATGCTAGTATTGTAATGTTCGATGATTTGTACGAAAGTATGTCTCAGTATTCTTTGTTGTTCCATCGGTGCGATTTCGCAGTTGTCGCACCAGGTAGTCAAAGGTGAGTTAGTCGCTAGGTAAATCGGTATACGTTTAATGTCCTCTGTCGGAGTGTTTTATGTCGGTCGGTATGGTTGCTCCCTCCAACAGTAGTTTCCACGTCCCGTCGGAAGTATTGTCAATGAGTGTTTTTTTGAATAAGGCACATGTCGCGCTCGGTAACTGGTCGTAGTGAAACACGGTTCGATCTCTTTCTCTGCTTATTAATGTCGGTTCTAAGTCTTAGGCTGGTATTACACTATCACATTTTTCTTTGATCAAAGAAATGTATGTAATATATTTCTTTGATCAAATATATGATAAAAGATTTAAAGCCGTCTTTGATCAAAGATGTGTTATTACACATCACATTTCTTTCACAGTCGCTACAATATATGTTATAAAAAAATAGACTCCAATGGTTTAATTCTAGCTACTGTGAGTGATATTGTGTTAATCTCATTGTTGCTTAGAACGAAAAGAAAACCTGTTAAACGATTGTGGATTGGGTTGGGAGACGAAATTCAAGAGGGATTAACATTTGCCTGCTAAAGGAACTTTAAACTGAAGATTCGGAATCTAATCAAAAATATTTACGTATGGATTGTGAAACTTTTAAATATTTGGTATCAAAAGTCACTCCATTAATTAAAAGAGAAAATATACACCTAAGAAATGCTAAGACTGCTTCACACATGCAGGATAATCTTTCAGTCGCCATTTTCTTTGATCAAACCTTGGAGCATGTTCTATAACGAAAATATATGATCAAAGATCTTTGAGGAGTCGTCAAAGTTACATCACATTTTCTTTGATCAAAGAAATTTGACAGAAATGTGATAGTGTAATACCAGCCTTATGTCGACAGTCGGATTTGCCCGTGTTGGTATTCCCTTGTATGACAAACCTGTTGATTTTTTGAAAAATCTTGCTTTGTATCAATATGAAATAACTGTAAAATTCTACAGGATTAATGTCATTTAGGGAAAGCCAATTTTCGAGCCACGTGATGTTGTATCGGTTATGTTCTGGTTCTAATTGTTTACCATGATGTCGAAGTAGTGTAGTTTTTTGAGTATACCTTTTCTAGTCGTGTTTTGAAGTTTTAGCACCATTTGAAGATAAATTTTGAATTGTGATCCTGACTGTTTTAGTATCTGTAATAGTATGGGTTGGGGTACCTCTTGGATGAATTGTTCTTATGTTTTAACACTCTTGTTTATTACTAGTTCTTTAAGTAGTCGATCATATTTGATCTAGTCTGAACTGTCATAAATTATGTTCCTGATATTTCTTTTTTTTCTTCAAAAGTAGTTTTTACACGTCTCAGTTGCGTCTATTTCGTCCGTGTCAAATGATTTTATGAGATTATTGTATACCTTTATAAATTTAAGAATGATCCCTCCAGCTTGTAGGAAAGTGGAGAGACCTTTACGCAAGAGATAGAGAATGAACCGGGTAATGTGCCTGATTCATTGCATAGTGAGATGTGATGCGATTCGATTGATAACGCGGTGGTTGTTTATGCTGTTAATTTAAAGACGTCGTGGAAGTGGCCTCCGTGGTCAAATAGTATGAATTGTGGGAACTTGTTCTTGGGCGTTGCGTGGATTTTTTTTTTTCGGATGTCGTCATAGGTAAGGCTTCGTCCTCGGACGACGAAGATGAAGAGGACATTGCATGTGTCCTCTTCGTAATTGTGTGTTGGGGGTTGTTGACCGAGTTGACTAATGTCGATATTTCGTGCGTCCACGGTAACGGGTCTGTTGTCGGTTTGATCAAGTGTTGAATTTCGATCTGTCGTCCGAGGACTACCTGTTTTACTAGTTGAAGGGAGGGAGTGTCGTATATCCGTGTTTCTGTCTTGTTGTTCTCCATTTGAACGTAAGTTGTTGTCGGTTTGTACGGGTCTAGTGATGTCAAGAATTTGTCTAGTATTTTCTCGCGATGGTTCCTATTCGAAACGTTTGTCAAGTGTAAGTATACTGTCGTGTGGTCCAGTTTGCTTTTTAATAGTTGTAAGTGGCTTGTCGTCGTGTTTAGTGGTTCCAAAGGGTTCAGTGGCTGATGATTGATCTCCGACCATTGTGTTAGATTGTCCGTCTCTATGTTTGGTGTAAAGTTTTGGTTTTTTAGCTCTAGTTTTACTACATAACGCCTCGGTGGGACTTGAAACACGTTCCCCTTTGTTGATTGCACATTTACCCATTCTTCCCGGTTTGATGCTTGGTTCAACCAAGTCCACGCGAGGCTCATGATTAATATTTATATAGAACGGTAAACAATCGTTAATTGTCGTCTCTTTCTGTGGTGTATCTGGTTTAGGTGTGTATTTGGATACCTGGATAGGAATGTCTGTTAAATAATCTAAGTACTCTTTCTCATTAATGTCAAATATAGATATTGGTTGACTTACCGAAGTTGTATCAGTAAGGTCGATTATTTGGATAGGTGGTGAAGAAAATAACTCAACTTGAGCGTTCTAGCTAAACACTTGTTCGGTGTCTGATGGCACAATGAATAATGGCGTCTGTGAATATGGGTTTCTAACTCGAAGTGACCGGGAATTGTACGGGAAGTGGGATTAGATATCAAACCACTTCCCTGAAGTTGATATGATAAACGAGGTTCGTTAGTTTCATTTGTACCAAGTTTTTTTATATTGCAATCGTTTGTTTTTTGCTTGCAGATTGTTCCACCAAGATTTTAGTTTATTCAGTTTTGATAGGCCCACAAATGATATGTCTACATTGGTGGGGCCTACTTCACGGTAACACCCCCCCCCCCCCCCCCCACACACACACACTTTGAAAAAAATTATATTTTTATGGTTTCCGATCGTTTGTTTCCGGATTATACCACAAAATATCTCTTTTGTTCCGCATTTGTTCTTGCAGAATGGGACATGAACTTGTGACACTTGGCTTACTCGTGAGGGGCCAACTTTATGGTAGCCCCTCCACTTTGAAAAATGCATGTATTTACTATTGCATTCGCTTGTTTCGGATTATCCAACAAAAACTTCGTTTGTTCCGTTTTGATAATCTCACAAATGATATGTTTATGTTGGTAGTGCCAACTTTACAATATCTTCCTCTCACTTTTGAGAATTGAAATTTTTATGGTTGCAATCATTTGTTTTGGACTGTTAAAAAAAAGTTTTGATACAACCCCAAAATTAACTATACTTTAACATTTGAAATCCATGAATTCACTCTTCTCCCCTTTTAAAAACCATTTTTTTTATTATTACAATACTGTTTCCTTCGTTAGTTCCGGCTTGTTCCACAAAAAAAAAGTTTTTCGTTTTGATACGCTAACAAAAGGTATGTTTACCTTGGATTTCCTTGAAGCTGCCTCACCATCTTTTCCCCCTAAAACATTTAAAAAATAAATTTTATGTTTGCAATAATCGGTTCTTTGTTTGTTCCGGATTTTTGCGGAAAAATAGTTTGATATGTCTTTTATACCCGCATAAATTGTATGTTTACATTGCACGTCCATGAAGTTGACCCCTTTCACCCATATTTTTATGATTGCAATAATTTGTTCTTCGTTTGTTCCGTAAGGTTCCTAAAAGAAACTCGCATTTCGTTTTGGCAGGACAACACAAGATTTATTTACACTAGGAGAGTGGATTGACACCTTTATGGCAACCATATTCAACCAATGTCACTAGTGATGATGACCTTTTGTGTGTGTGACCTATATAGTCACACAGGGTGTAAAGTAAAGAATGTTCCACCTTCTGTGTCAAAGTATGAAAATATTGTCTTTGATTCCCTCACTACGCACAAAAAAGCAATAAAACGGCGGAGCAAGTCAGAAATACAAAAACTTGGTCTACAACTTACTACGGTAGTAAGATGCGGTGCTAATAATAACAGCTAAACTCTTGCATTCTGGCAAATATAATATTGATTTACAAAAAATTTCTTTAAAAAAAATTCCCATCCCATCGTTTAATTTCGGCGTCTAGTCAGGTATGTAGATTTTACAAACATGACAAACAAATAGGATACATAGTTTTCAACATTATTTCATTATTCCTACAATTATTTGATGTAAAACAATAGGTTTGAGTATTTATCCAATATAAAATATCGATCATTTAAAAATATACTAATTTAACATAAGTACCTCGATCTTATTCAAACCAGAATGGGCTACCATGAAGTTGGCCCCTCTTCCCACAATGTAAACATACTATTTGTGGGTTTTTCAAAACAGAACAAACAAAAATTTGTGTCTAACAATCCGGAACAAACGATTGCAATCAAAACACCATGAAGTTTTTTAAAATGTGTGGGGAGGGAGGGGGAGATGTTTCCATGAAGTTGGCCTCTCATGAGTAGTAAAGAAAGTATCAAATTCACGTCCTATTTGTGCAAGAACAAATACACAACAAACAAAACTTTTTGCGGAACAATTCGGAACAAACTATCGCAACAATGAAAATGTCAATTTTACAAAGTGGGGGGGGGGGGGGTGTTCTATCGTAATGTTTCCCCTTAATATAATAAGCATGTCATTTTTGGGTTTATCAAAGCAGAACAAACGAAAATCTTCGCGGAACAATCCAGAACAAATATTGTAATCATAAAAACTTGATCTTATCATAATGATAGACCAACTACGGACGTAAATTACGGATATCCAGCCAGAAATGTAATCGAAGAGAACTCTACTGAATTTATTGCCCTTTTTGCAAGCTAATCAACACTTCCAGTCCTTGCTACTCTGGTGCTTCATCACTGACCAGCCAATGAAATTATCAAACCTTAAGTTCAAACAGTTTACCCACGGAGTATCAGCTTTCCTCTGTGCCGACACAAGGCTGCTTGACGTACACTAATGCCCTTAATCAACATTGGAGAAAGACTCTAGTATTTTTTATTACACTTCACAGATTTTGTTGGAATACTATAAAAATCCTAAAACTCGAGGTTTAGACCTTAAGGGCATCACAATCCAATCTTGGGGTTAAGATATAGTTTATAGTCTTGATACACAGACTTAAATTTTTTATTTTCCAAGGATTACACGCTTTCACACCGAACTAATATTCACAAAAGGACATTGATAATGTCTATATAAAATTGTTAGATTTTGGTTATGAGAATAACCATTTAGTTGTTGGTATAGTTTTTAAGTTTAATTAAAATTAATTATTAAAAGCAAGAGAACGTTCAAAGTGGCCTTATGTGCTGAAAACAAATATGGCCACTGAATAGAAGCTACGCTGCCAATTGGTGACGTAGAGGACCTTGTTGCCGGTTGGATGGAGAATAGTATTGATACTAGTGTTAACAAAATTAAACTTTATTCTTTTTCACAAAAATGTATGTTTTTCCCTCTTTACTATCACAAACTATTTATTTATGTTAAAGATATGTGAGGCCAGTTATAAAAATATTATAACTATATAATACCATTGAATGTAAAATTTCACACTTTATTAAACCTGTAATTGCCACAGGAGTTAAAATAAAATCTGGAATGAATTTACTAAACTCTTTTTTTCTTAAATTTGATTATGGAAAATAAAATTATACTATAATCCTTAGGAAAGTATTGTTAAAAGTGATTGATAATATTTTTAGTGATAGTAATTATTTCCAAATATGTTTACCAAAGTTACTTTCAGACAATGTTGGCATTACTCATAGCTTCTGCTAGCCGTCATATAAAACCAAAGAAGCATTGGGCGTACTGTAGATTTGGGAACAACATAATTGCTGTCAATTACACTATTAAGGTAGATCATACAAAGTTTAGCATTTCGTAAGAGCTTGGAATGTTCAACTTTCCAGCCCTGTGTAATGAGTTGCTTTCTGATAAAAGGATTTGCTAGTATGCTTTTTCAATTTGTTGATTGTCTAAGCTAGCAACAAAGACCTTTGTTAATTGTATTGGTTGAGACACTGGAACTCTTGTGTGGTATGCTACTTAAACAAAGCAAGTTAGCTTATTAAAATAATGATAAAAACAGTTATTTAAAGTTAATGATAGCACTTAAAAACACACACAAAATAAAACAGTTACATATATTCACAATATCAACTATTTAACTGTTTAAATGTGAATTATTGTCAATTTCATTGATTTTAATTTGAATCAACAAAGTAAGATAAAATTACCTTGTTTTCTTAATAACAGATCTTTCTACCTGTATCATGTCCTACTCATAATAAGATAGTTTTTTTTGTGTAATTTTTTAATATGGCTTATTAATTTTCTTTGTGAATAGTAAGCCTACACCATAAAAGTAAATAGTTGTAAAATATATTGTTGTATTTTTAAAAAAGATTATTTATTTGGCCTAAATAGATAGTTTCAAATGTAGATACATTTTAGAAGCTGCAATGTTTCTCTTTCTAGCACAACCACTTTTCTTAGGAAATTTGCCCTTTTTTTTTATCCAAGCAAAACTTATTTTAATGAAATCCAACCATTAAACTAACCACAAATCATGGTATTTTTGTTTGTTGATTTCAGTACAAATATTTAAAACTAGAGTGAAATTGTTATATACACACCTAACCTCAACCATACTTTCTCTAATTAGATAGCCTCTACTTGTGTGATATAATAGAAAAAATATACTATTCTTACAGTTCCATTGAAAACCAGTTTAATATCTATTTATTAATCAGTATTTAAATTGGTTTGAGGCTAAATATGAAAATGTTTGGAAGTAAAAGTACAGGAGCCTTTGTCGGGAAACACTGCGTTTGAAAATATAGTAGAGCTCATATTTATTCACGTTTAGTCAACTTGTTTATTCTCTTTTGTGTGAATTAATATACCAAAATTATCTACTACTTGATGTATTTTAAAAAGTTGTATTATCAAAATGAGTTATTTGCTGTGCCTTGGTTGTTTAATATTGGACCAAACCAATTAAAATATGAGGTGTGCGAAACTTAAACATTGCTTTGACTTTAAGTAAATTAGGAATCCTCACCAATAATTGGAAATTACCGTTAATAAGCTATGTACATTAAAAAAAACAATATTATTTGGACAAAATCTGGAGCAATTGGAATACTAGCTGTGAAAACATCTTGAGCCATCAAAATAAAATTACAGATCGCAAACAATTTCCAAGTAATTTTAATACATGACGTACAGGATGTTTCAGTGGTAGGTCTCATTTTTTAATCAATCTCTCATCTTGAGGCCCTGCCTACCCTCTCTGGAGGTGTGTTGAGCTTTCAGCTCTCAAAATATATGGTGTTGCTAACGTTATACAAACTGGTGGATTCCAGCCATCAGGTTGGCAGAATAACTGGTTTGTTTAAACAATTGGGAGGATGGCTGACCAATAATCAGCCGAGGCCACAAGCAAACTTTTCCTAGAACTGATAGAGATAAGAAGTGTGGTGCAGGACTGTAAAGTGTGTAGGCGACCAAGTTGGATTAAACGTGGTGAGATAAAACGTCAAGATACAAACATACGAGCAGAAAAATTAGGCTATCCATCCTAGCCAGCTAGACGCTTCTGTCTGGGGGTTCAAATCCCTGCTGCGGGTATTTTGGGGAGATCTTATTGAATCGTTTCCTTCTACTCTCCCACACAAATGTGAGTACATTTCCTTCATTAATTCTGCCTGTTTAGGTATGAACTATTGACGCCAGTGGGTTAGGGATAGATACGTTTCAATTTAGAGGAAGTGTACCCGCATTCGCGTGGAGAGAGTGGGAAAATATTTAGGAAATATCCGATCATGATCAAACCACAATCTCCCAGTCAACGGCAAACTAGTCTATTCAGAGAGTGACGCCTTAGACCATGTGGTCGCCAAAGTGGAATATTACCACGCCAGTGGATTAGGGATAGATATGTTTAAATTTAGAGGAAGTGTACCCACATTCGCGTGGAGAGAGTGGGAAAATATTTAGGAAATATTTACCCGATCATGATAGAGCCACAATCTCCCAGTCAACGGTAAACTAGTCTATTGAGAGAGTGACACCTTAGACCATGTGGCCAGTAAAGTTGGACGTTACCAATCCTAATGTATAAAAATAAACGATTAAAATAACATGACTTACCAAATCTTTAAAAATTATGTAAGCTAGAGAGGTGAAAGGGAGCTTACACAAGGGGAGGTAGGGAAGATCTAAAATCATGTAAAGATGTCTTTCGAAATTTAAGGATGTCCACTTTCAATAAAAACTATGGGCCATAGATACAAACAAGGCCTAGCGGCAGGGCCATGTTACTGAGCACAGTAGAAATGAACTCTTGGTCATTGCTTTATAAATCACCTTTTTAAAAAAGTCTTGAACTATTTTTTTCAAATAAATATCTGGGGAGGGTAGTGATAAATAATACTGCATACTTATTCTCAGAGAAATTATCTAAGGTAAAATTACAGATGACTCATTTTTGAAGATTTTGTCACTAACTATAATAAATAACCTATACAAGAGAGTATGTAGCCTACGATTTTGTCGTACCATTTATTTGAGTTTATTAGTAAGCAGGTAAAATAAAAAATTTAATATGCTAAATTTGGCCACTGTGCTTTGATTAATTTTTAAACTTTAAATGCTAAACAGGCAATAAAAATTTTAAAAAGCAGTTTCATTTCAAAGACTAGAACAATTTTGACTATAGATATATCTTATTTTCATTACTGATATCACCGCCTCATACTACCTGTTCATGTCATACGCATATATGATAATCTAATTGGGTAGTAATAAGGAAGGAAGCATTTGAGAAGTTATCTACCAGCATTTTTATGTAAGGAGATGGGGAAACAATTTAGGAAAAACTACCCTCAATAGACCCGACCAGGATTTGAACCCCTAGCACTCCGCTATCAGCAGGCCAATTTAACACTGGAGTGACGCCTTTGACCACTCGGCCACTCAATTGGGTATCTGTTATTTAATACAGTGTTTACAGTTTTCAAACATCTATAGGATTTACACAATTTTCCATAATTAAATATTTTTGAGAATAATTTTTCATCCTATTGGTAGATTTTAATTTGAGTAATATCTCCATGGTGTCAGCCTGCAAGCAGGCTATACCAATCGAGAGGCTGCAGTATGTTGGCGACGATAGTGCCAACATTTTCAGGTTGAGGGTGTCATATGGTCAGCACAACGAACCCTCCAGCCTTCTATCTCAGTCGTCTAGACTGAAGCGCTACTTATTCATTCAAGTAACTCCTAATTTGTCCTCACGAGGTTGATTTTGGTTCCGTTTCAGACCCACTGCTTTGCAGACAGAATTGGAAGCACTCGAGATCGAACCCGGGACTTCGGGACATGAAGTCAGTAAATCTGACCACTATACCACAGAGGCTGTTGAGTATCAACTACTTACTTACTTACTTTGTGATATTGGGAACACAAAAGTTCATTAACTTTAATGGTTTTAAATATATTTTACTTATCATGTTGTAGTCAAGAATGCTAAAGAGCTATGACTGAGCAATGATTGCGTAAATAAATAAGCTCTAGTAAACTTGCTAGTTCGATTTCCTGTAAGGTTGAAATTACTTAGTACTAGCATGATACGAACTCTGCCAAGGCACAAGAGATTTTGAATATACTACAAGTGCGTTACAGAGTGTTAGTAACATTTACTTTCAACTAAGAGCTTTTTTTAGAAAAAGTACTTGAAACATCAGAATAATCGCTACAATGTTATATAGAAATATTTATTTGTATCTTAATTTTGATAATATTTCTACAGTAAATAAAATAGTATCACTACTCATCTGTTGTACTAAAATTAGTAAATACAGATAGCCTAAAAGCCAGTAATATGATACCATTAAACAAAACTTGCCCTTTATGACAAGCAGTTAAATAATCAATTATATCTTTGAGTTTCTTTGTGCGTCCTTTCTTCCATCGACCCACAAGGATATAAAATAATATTGTGTAAATACTTTTCCATTTCAGAATTTATACAATCCATTGGATCTTGTTCGAAAGCAAAATTTTCACATTTTATTAATTATATAAAAATAATCATCGTGCGTACTTATTGTTCGGGATTCGATACATTTCTTCTGAAAATAGCACACAAACTGCAAGAATGCAATAGATTCAAATTAAAAGTAATTTCATTTAACAAGCTAATAAAATAAAATTAACATATTGACACTTAGAGTACCAAAAACTTCGTTCATTAATTTTTTGAAAAATAACTTATTCCAAAGTCAGATCCTAGATCGTAAAATAAATATAGTAGATAAAAACATACTGAGAACGTCTATAAATTACATTTAGACCAAATTTTATTTAAAATAACTATGTTTGATATGAGCAGGAATGTTTATTTTTATTTATTATAATAGTGGATTAAAAATTCAATGTACAGTAGTTTTCATATACTCTGAATATTAACACTTATTATTACGTATAGTGCTCAAGAATGAGAAAACCCAAGAAAGAATGTAGGATAGGAGTGAAGAATTTTACATGTTTTACTGCCTCAGTTAAATAAGGGCTAATGTCATAAAACTTTGTGTATGGAGAAGCATGTGGCTTTTTCTTGAAAATAATGTATCACTAGAGTAATAATCTCATTGAAGTAAGTAGGGACCAACTATATTTATTCACACAGAAGTTAAGACTTTGTGAGTATTTTAGTTACTTATTATATTAAGATGTTTATATTTAATTACGCAAATTTTCATAATTGGACATTGGCCCTTCTTATCCCAATGCATATGGTATTAAATGTTTCTTTGACTCAAGAAGGTCACCGAGATTAGCTCCACTGCCGCCTGAATTCTGATACAGCAGGTTAGCCAACGCTTGCAAAACGATACTAGCTTGTAAATGGGCAATGATCATACTAACGACACTTATTATCAACCAAGGTAACTATTTGTAGAAGGAAAAGTTGTATTTAAAACTATGTATTCTTACTAAAGTGTCGACTTGCGAGTCGTTAGAGCTCAATATCGTCGTGATTATTGAAGCTAACCCAAATTTAAAAATATGTTTAAAAAGAGAATGAAATTATTCATTAAATAATATGTTATAAACAAATACTCTAGCTTAATTGTACAAAGAAAATAAATAAATCTATTAATAATTTTTGTTTTCCCATTTAAAATGCATTGAAACTGAAACATTTTAACGAAAATATTTCAATAAATATTCTTAGCATGGTTTGAAAATTCCATAAGAATTATAAAAGATGCCCAGATATGTTACTAAAAAAAAAACAATGTTGGATTATTGGATATTTTTTTTAAACATTTTTTTATTTATAACCGCGCATTTATGGGTAGGCTCAGCCTTAACTAAATAGTAAGTGGTTGAAAGTGGGAGAATGATTCATCACATCAAGTTTGAATGTGCCCGCCCCTGTCTTCGAGGCATATTTGCACACATTTCATAATGTTTTCTGAGACATCAACATGCTTGCATCACTTGTTTTTTCAGTCATAACATTTTCTCAGAGGTCCTGCCTGAATGGTTTGTGAGCCGTTTTTGTATATTCTCCTAAAATGTCCCCACATAAGTAATCAGCCGACGTCTGTGCCACAGATTTTTGGGGATGGACTCATTGGAGGTGTAATTTTGTTTGTCGTTCTTTTCTGTAACGATGATTTATCAAATAAAATAGATAGCTTTGTAAAAACAGTCACACTATTTTTTATATATATATTTAATAATAATTGTTATTGTATAGAAAGTCTTAATGTGCCTGATACCCTACTTCCCCCTCAATGCAACAGAGTTCCTACGGTCTGGAAAGTCAGGGGAAAAAATAATAGTCAGGGAAGCTTTAAAACGGTCAGGGAAATGACAATTTATGCCACACTTAGAAAAAAACAAAAATATTTTTCATATTTACTGTGTCATAAGCCACTTCCCCCCAATAAAAAATTCTGAAGGGCACTTACCATGCTCAAACTTGCTGTAACACAAGTCTTGGTAGTATTTTATTTCAGAAGCTGAAAGCAGAAATCTCCTGGCCTGCACATGACAATTCTTTTAACTTTAGTGATCCATTGTTTTAGTTCTTGTTCAAGGTTTGGCATCGTTATCGTTGGATACAGTGAATTAGGACTGACTCGGCTACACCAGCAATGTCTAACAACAACAAAAACTGTTTTTAACAAGCCCAGAGCATTTTCCTGAATTCTCATACTGGATCAGTGGCATTGAAAGTAATAAGTTGCAGGTATTTTGTAAATTGCGCAAAAAAATTATAAACCTAAGTAATATGGGAAAGCAAACATTAGCTTCCCATGCAAAAGGACCAACTCATATCAAAACTCTTGAAACTTTGACAAATCAACGCTCTCTGTTGACTTTTTTCTCAAAAAAGTCAAGTGATTCAGGTTCATCGAGCTCCCCTGTTTCAACAGAATCTCTGGCATACATAGACATTCTACCTAGTGGTGATTCGGCTGGTTACTCAGAGTTTTTCTGTTTCATCGGGAATCGTAAAGCCGCCGAAGGAAGCTGTTGCTAAAAGTGAAATTGGTGTAGTGCCTTGAAGAAACCATAACACTTTTGTTATAAAAGATGATATAACTAAGGCAGAAGTAATTTGGGCTATGCAAGTTGTTTACAAAAAATTGTCTTTCAATTTGTGCAATAATTTAAGTACAATTTTTCAGTTGATGTTTCCCGAGTGTTTCATAGCCAATGCCTTTACCCTTGGTGGAGACAAGGCTGCATACTTCATTGTGCATGGCTTGGCTCCATTATTTCATAACAATTTACTGTACCGCCTAAAATCATGTAACAACTTCGTAATTTGTTTTGATGAATCGTTGAATAAAGTTATTCAAAGAGGACAAATGGACATTGTAATAAGATTCTGGGACAAGGAAAATCATAACGTCATCAGTCGTTACTTAAACCGTGTGTTTTTCAATAGGAGCACCGCTGAAGAATTACTGAAGCATTTTCTGGATAGTATTTATCCTCTTCCACTCTAAGTTGATACAAGTGTCAATGGATGGCCCAAATGTCAATTTAAAGTTTATAACACTTCTTCATGAACACATCAAATCTGTCACAGACAATGAAGTATGTAGTTTGCTAAATCTGGGAACATGTGGGCTTCATGTTGTTCCTGGTTCCTTGAGAACAGGAGTGGAGTCTGTTGATTGGGATATAAGTAGCTTATTGTGTCACATGTACTACCTGTTCACTGACTCTCCAGCTCGTCGAGCATTGTTTACCCAGTTGACATGATGTGCATCTTTTCCATTGAAGTTCTGTGGTACGCAGTGGTTAGAGAATGCATCATGCTTTCAAAAGGCTCTACAAATTTGGGACCATGTTGTTAAGTTTCTCAAAGAAGCAAAACTTCCTAAAACAAAATCTGTAGACACACTGAAAAGAGCAGCCTGTGATCCATTACTAAAGTGTAAACTAGCTTTCTGCAAGACAATTGCAGATGAATGTCAGCCTTTCTTGCAACGGTTCCAGACATCAAAACCAATGACTCCATATCTTTTTGAAGTTGTAGAGAAACTTCTAAGATACCTTATGAATCGTTGTGTGAAACCTGATTTGATGAAGTGCACAGGTCCAAAGTTACTGTCTATTGACACCAAAAAAATCAGAAAATTTGATCGTTAGAAAAAATATTGATATAGGATTTGCAACAAAACGTTTGTTAAGAGTAACTGCAATCACAGTAACAGAAAAACAAAAACTAGAATTTGTACACGAGTGCCGCAGTATGTTAACCACCATGATTGCAAAACTACAAGAAAAAAGTCCCTTAAAACAGAAAGCTGTGAGAGGTTTGTCTTCATTGGATCCTTGTGTTATTCAACATTCACCTCAACTGGACCAGAGATTTTCTTTTCTTTTGGAGGAACTCAACTATGCCAACATCATAAATGATGTTTTGGCTGAAAATGCCAAGAAAGAATACTTGCATTTTTGCAACCTCAAAAAATCTCAGCTTCAAGAAATATTTCGTTCTTGTGATCAGTTTAGTGATGAAGTAGGACTTGACACTATTTATGGTAGCTTTCTAATAGGAGCTGCAAACTACAAACATCTTTGGGAAGTAATAAAGATTTGGCTTCTCTTGTCACATGGGAATGCAACTGTTGAAGGTGGTTTTTCAGTCAATAAATCAGTACTGGTTGAAAATATGCATGAAAAAATAGTCACTGCACAGCATCACATTCATGATGAGAGACAAGAAGCAGGAGGGATTAAAAACATACACATTAGCAAAAAGATGATTGATTTCGTGAGAGCTGCTCGGAAACGCTATCATGAATATTTGGAGATGAAGCAGGAAAGTGAAGAAGGCAGAAAAGAGGAAATTAGATATACAGGTTAAAGATTTAGAAGGAAAAAGAAAAAAATTAATGATGGCAACTGAAGAGAAACGAGAAGCAATAGAAGTGGAGTTGCAAGAACTGAAGAAGAAACACGCTTCACTTTATTAAATATAGCATAGCATCTTATTGTATGTCTTTTGATAATTTTAATAAAAAGAAAATTGACTCGAGACATGAATAATATGAAAGCAGACACAGTTACTCCTGTTGTAAGCTATTCAGTTCAGTTTAGGTAAAATAAGACTAATTATACCAAACTTTTTAGTATGGTCTTAGTGGCCTGTTATTTAGTATGTATTTCTGCACATGATACCAAAGTGAATCAAGTTTGTTACAACTTTTTGATAGGGTTAGACATATTTAATTATTTTTCCATCATTTTCCCTGAACTGATTTGCAAGACGTCTGCTTTCTTATTCTTCCATGAGAGGTGAGGCAAGGTCGGCTGTAGGAAAGTAGGAGGCCGAAATAAATGTATTTAAATTAATATTTTCACATGTATAGTATCGTAAAGTTTTAGTAAAAATTTTATGAGAAATTGGTCATGGAACTTGGGAAAATAGTCAGGGAAAAGTCAGGGAGAATTTTTTTACAAATACTGTAGGAATCCTGTGCAAAACTTGGACCTGACTATTTCAACCAACATTTGGTCGCTTGGAACTTTAATTCACAATCTTATAGATATTTACTAAACACGCTAGAGGTTTTCAAAACTGAAAATTAACAAAAAAAAATCTATATAAACTCAAAATTAATACAGTTAATTGCAGATTTTATAAAGGAAAGAACACATTTCACACGTTACAAAAATATAAAGTCCGCCATAACTGATCCTACACATGTTCACGATAAATTAGTAATGAAGTGTTTTGGCAACGATATATGGGACTATGCTCGAAATCTATAACCTTTTTACTCTATTTTTATTAAACTTGTCTTATTCAAAGAGCTAAATAAAACATTAAAAATTGAAAGTGACAAAGAATATAATTACAAGAGAGCGGCCATCTTAATTTGATCGAAATAGTGTATCTCTCGATATAACACATTGTGATATATCTATATATTACAGAAAATTGCAATCCTAGTCTACATATTTATATATTGATTTTTTGTTAAAAATAGATTCATGTATTCTAACAGGCTCACTTAACTTTTACTTTAAAAAAAAGTGTGTCAAAGTATTGACCTCTTGTTATTGTTGTAATGTCAGGTCCTATTGTATTTGAGACCATTTATTTTTCATTCAGAACACCTCAAAATGTTAGGTTCATATTATATTCGGGGCAACAAGGTATATTTACAATTTGCCAGCATTTAAGTGAAACGGCAATTAAACTAATAAAGAGATATAATCGATTATTACCTATTCTGAATGTTGCTGTTTTGTTTAGTTGCCAGTGTTATTGAGAGCTAATAATCAAAGTACCGAGAATCGTAATGTTAAGATCAATTCTTTCTATACTAGTAAAAATCAAGGAATCAAGTTTGACAACCCTAAAATAAACACAATATAATATTTTTTCAAGCATAAAACAAGATACAAAATATTTAGCTTCGAGAATATTTCATATATTGATTATGTTTAATTCGAGTTGGTTCGAAATGAAAAAGTGGACTTAAGCCACCCCTATTATAATATAATTTTCCAACACTTCCTTATGAGATCAATATTAATATACAAATGGTTTGAAAATGTATGTTTAAACTCTAAAATTATTCAAATCTTAAAACATTTATAGGAAATACATCTAGACATTGGAAAAATTGTGCCAGCAATTATTTTAATACCCTATATAAAACTAATGTTTTTAAATACAATAACTGTAGTAGCAAGTAAAATTTATCTGCTATCCAATTTGATAAAATAAATGTAATATTTTAATGCTGGCAATCAAGGTTATAACAATTGGTTAAATACTACCAAATTAGACATAGTAAAAAAACTGCTTTCTTGTGTTGTCAATTTTAGTGTTTAATAAATGACACAATTTTTAAAATATTTTACAGCTTTTAAATGTGGTTTCATTGACGACCTGGGCTTTCAAGTAGCGGGAAACGTAAAAATGTCCATAGTTTACGTTATACTTTTAAACAAATCTTAATAGAGCCTGGAGTTGAGTGGATCAACCATCTTGCCTGCCATAAGAGAGACCTTGGTTTCAGCATCCACCACAAAGTACAGGAAAGGATGAGTGGCGATAAAGCGCTCTGTTATTGTTCGTGCTGCCATTGTCCCTGTTGGTAGAAAAGTTTTAAAAAAATAAGGCCAAATAGCTAAAATGACATTTTAAAACATGTAGACTTAAGGGAATAACAGTTATTTTTAATCTATGGCTGGGGCAAATAGGTATAAAATTTTCATTGCATTTCAATACATCAAAAGGAATTTACTGACTGATTACCTAATAATTTATTAATTTTTTCCATTTGGGATCTTTTAAACTGTAACATAAATATTTTGTTATATTTGGAGGAAAAGTGGTCAAAAGAAAATTGGTAAAGAATGAGAACAGTTAGGTACAGGTAAAAGGAGCCGATAACATCAAGGGCAAACACTGGAAAAGGACATTGTATTCCTCTTATAGGAAGTTGTGTTATGCGTTTAAAACTTCCTCCTGATGAGTTAACTATAGACTGAAACTTAGTCAGTGCATCAATGTAAAGTGTAAACTGTTCGTATTTTCATTGTAAAAGCAATATTATTTTTGTTCCTCCATATGATTCAATCAACCTATACACTACTTCTTCAAACTATAACAAAATGTATAAAAGTGAAAAGAGATTTTCCTTAAACAAATTTTTCCTATTTTATTCAATAACTTATACCAACATTAATATTTAAGTATTGTTTATTGTCTGAGCACTCCAAACTTAGTAAGTTACGTTCCACCGATTGTGTTTTGTTTTCATAGACAACTTGTTTAGAATAAACTTTGTATTAAGGGAAAATATATACTTAAACTTATATATTTTTACTATTTCAATTATTTGTTAGCTGGCCTGGCGGTCTAGGGGTAAGGTGTCGGACTTCTATGCTGGGGTCTGGGTTTCAATCCTCAGTCCCGGCACATATTTATCTGATTACCAAACCCTTCCTTCACCTTGACAAGACATCTTGTGAATGTGGGGAATGCCAGGCTTCCACCGTTGTTCAGATTCCACGTTAAACTGCAGGTCCTCCATTTTATCTCACAATCACCCTACCATTACACATTAGTGTAAGTGTGTATAACCCGAACGGGTAGTAAGACGCAGTGCTAAGAATAATTATTATTTGTTGGTTTCTTGGGCCCTCCACCCCCATCGACTGCCAAGTCATGTCACAGTGCTCAGGAGTTTGATCAAGGCACTAAATGATGTGCTACATGTCAAGACAGCGGAACTTTTCTTTGTCATTCTGCTTCCTGGAACCTTGACATGAAGCGAACCTTCAGAAGTAATTTAGACTCGGATCATTTGATGACTTTACTTTGTACTGACGATCTCTTCCTACAGCCAATCAATCAGGGAAGTTAGGTATGAGATTATGCTTGGACTTAGTTACCTCCGAATTCTATTGTTTTTAAAATGGTAAATAGTTTATGCATATCAATTTCACTGTTTTATAGTAGAAAATAGAAAACAAAACTACAATGTGACGCTTGATTCGATAAGTGTTTTTTTTCTTGCGTTGTTTCCCCCTCTCAATGCAAATATAGGTGTACTTCCTCAAAATTCAATCTTGCTCATTCCTAACACATTAGGGTAGTTAGAGCATGCATGTATTACCGAAACAGGATTGTGTATCCAGTATTTTGGGAATCTAAAGGATAGAAGCCCCTCGGACACCAAATTAAGGGGATTTATTCTGAAGCAATTTTTATGATTTAACGTAGGCTTTACTTAAGTGGGAAAAAAATTAATCAAGCACAATGTTTGTTAATATAGCCATACTAACTCATCTTTCCCCCTTGTTTTACAAATTTTTGTAAAACTGCAAATTAAATACGATTTTACTAGCTACTTTTCTAGACATACCAAAGATGAAGCTATAATAATTATAAAAGGTATGTTAGCATTCATTCTCACGCCCTAAGACCCATTATAGATGAGTCAGAGGCTGAACATTTTATAAGGTATGTGTCATGCTCAAGGAAACAGGAAGCACGCTCTTTGCCTTCTTTAATTTGACTGCATTACACTCAGTCCAAACATTAAAATCGACTTTATCAGTTAAATGAATGACATTACAATCTGGGTGTTCTTCAGGAATGAAAATAAATGTAAAAGTTATCTAAGTTTTTGTTAAATTAAGTTTAAACATTAAAGGAACTACATGATTGTTAGCAAGATCAAACAATTCAACTGGGTTATCTGTGATGAAAAGAGTTAAAATACCAGTTGGGTGTAATGAAACTGGATTTTTACAAAATGGTTTCCCACTCTTACCTAAATGCAAAAATGGATACATTTCTTTAAAATTATATCTTCCTCATCCCTAATAATATTTGCATAATTAATGAATGTGTAATTAAAATGGGTGTCAAGCGACAGTAAAAAGGAAATAAATGAGTAATTTAAACATATACATCTTATGATTAATTTTTTTTTTACTAGATAACTTGGATATAATGCAATAAGCAAAATAGGGATAGTGTTCGTTAACGCAAACCTGAGACCAGTACTTATATTATTATTATTATTAGACCGCGTCTTACTACCCGTTTCGGGTTATACGCACTTACGCTAATGTGTAATGGTAGGGTGATTGTGAGATGAAATGAAGGACCTACAGTTTAACGTGGAATCCGAACCACGGTGGCGACCTGGCATTCCACACATTCACAAGATGTCTTGTCAGAGGTGTAGGAAGGGTTTGGAAATCAGATAAATCTGTGCCGGGACCGAGAATCGAACCCCGGCCGCCAGCATAGAAGTCTGACACCGTACCCCTAGACCACCAGGTCACCCACTGAGACCAGTACTACGCGATTTTTAAAGCGGCCCACTTTGATTCTCTGTATCTAATATGTTGCTATATCACCAATGCTACCGCATATATCACGTGCAGGATTGTTGGTTTTTGTGATCCCCCATGCTAGTACCTTGTTTCTCCACCACTAGTAATAAAATTTTTTCTTTCTTTTTGGTTTTGATGTATGGTGCTCATATTTTGATTTGATTTTTTTCTTACATGTCTCGTCAGCCTTGCAATTTTCTTTTTTGTATTGTACGTTTGGTTTTCCCATTTATGGAACAAAACATTTGAGATAGGGTTAAACGGTAAGGCCTACACACCAGGAAACTTTAGGCCTCAAAGTTGACACTTAAAACCACAACAAAATACATAATTATGAAATAGTGATGTTGCACTCCATTCAATATTTCTTATAAAGTGAAATATAACTTGTCAGTTGGGATGGTAACAATTGATTCAGGGTATAACCTGAACAGGTAGTAAGATTACTTTAAATGCATTATTCTTTCCAGGCTGTGGCTTGGGTCGCTTTTTTTTAAAATTCAAGCCATATAGTTTTCCGCTACCATCTTGCTAGGCCTGTCGTAACTTCATATGCCTTCTAATCTAACTTAAGACTAGGACAGGCACAACATCCATTTCCCAGGTGTGCTTTATCATTGTAAAAGGGTAGACTCACTTTTCACCAATGATTAATTTTCTGGCCATGCTGGGAATCAAACCCGGGACCCTTAGCTCAGTAGGCAGACATGCTACTAACTGAGCTAAGGTGTCAGAATGGACAGGTAGTAAGATGCTGTGCTAAAATAAATTGATTCAATTTAAAAATCATAATTATTACCATGTCCTTTCTCATTATCTAATTTATATCATACAATTTTTTTAAAGTAAAATAACTACAGTGTTCTGAATTATCCAAATTTAGATTAACCCAACAATTGAATTTACAACAATACTCTCACACCCAAGTAACTACATTTCCTGTAAGCCCCAAGTGTCTCTTTACTAATATATAAATAGGAAGTAAATATTTGGTTTTCTTAGCCAAGTGTAATCTGGACATATATTTGAGCTCTTGGCCTATGTCTTTACATCGTAATCACTCTAACAGCTAAGCTAATCAGATTCTTACCAAAGCCCAGCCTAAATAATTATATAATGGAAATGTGAATCAACTTTTTCATCTCATATTGAAAATTTGGAGGTTTAATCTGGCAAAATAAATACCAGCGCTGTGAAATTGGTACGCCAAGCCTCAGAGACTGATACCTTTAATTTTCTACTGTAAATTCCGACTCATCATAAGTGGCTGATGTATACGGTGGTGTGGGAAACACAATTGCCTGTGAAAACCAGCATAAAGCTATATATATTGATGTTGGTATAATCAACAGACTTGGGTGAAAGTGGCATTAAACTTAATTGGTATATTCTTGCTAGGTAAAATATAGTACATTTTCTTTGAAACCACCTTCTATCGTGTCTCCTTGAATTAATGTAATTTGTGGATAGTCTTTAGTTGACAGTGATGACATGTAGCACAAAAATAGTTGAAACGTGAAAAAAATATGTTTAAAGTGTCTTAAGAAAAGACGATGGAAATATATTTAGTAAAAGGCTGCAAGGAAATGAGACCAAGAAAGATGGGAGGAACTGATAACAATGTGTGCAATTAAGAGGTTAAGGAAGGATATAAGCATTTTACTAAACAGATCTGGTCACAGGCTGGGAACATGATGCATATTAATTGGGTCAAATGTTTAATATACATCAGCCTTTCATTTGTTAAACTTGTTTGTTACATGATCAACTTTTAATCTTAGTTTGCATATTATTTATTACCAAAAAGAAGTTATGGGAAATATATCGGCAGATTTTTTTGTAGCTATGTATGCTACACACATTGGTCCCTTTATTACATTTAAAGGAAGAAAATAGAGCCATCATTACAAATTGAAATTGTAAATTTCGATCATGTTTCAAGTTTCACAAATTTGTATGAATTGTATTATATTTGGAAGAAGGCACAATATAGGTGGCTAGAAATATATAAAAGGAACTAACACAATATGGTTTTTATGATAAAAAGACGAACACAGCTTACACTTTACATTGCTGTCTTTTGAAAAAAATTGATTGTTACCACCCAATCCCTGAGCTAGGGTTCATTCAATTGGGGGAAGGACAAACACAGGAAATTGAGATTAATGTGACTATATAATATATCTCGTTAAGAAAAACCTCTTTTCACTTTATAGGTGTATTGTATAAATAAAATATTGATTTAACTGTTAACAATGAAAATAACACAGTTCACACTTTACATTGTTATATACTAATTAATCACCAACACTCATATAAGTCTTCTGTAAAGAAATATTGCTTAATATTATTGCTTGGTTATCAGATCATATTTTGATCTTGCAACCGATACTACTGATACATACGTGTCTGAATGTCCAGTATTTTGACATAGTTTCTAATGACAACTGTGACGGCTTGCTCGATGTTGCGCACATAAAGATCTGGATCCAGAGACATTCCAGAAAGATTAGCTCTGCGAGGATCAAACACATCCCAGATTCCCATCTAAAATGAATGATTAATACTTGAGTTAATCAATTTAAACAAAGTAGTTTTTTTTTAACTCAGGTTTATAGCAGGTTAGTAGGGAGCGCATAAGCACATTGTATCAATATAAATGTTCATGTATTTGTTGATTAAATTAATATTGTAACTATAGTTGGGTCGAACCCACTATTTTACAATCAACTTATCTGAATCTCCAAATTACTCCAAATCTGAATCGTGGAAAAATGTATGAACATAAATGTAATAGTATAATAGAAAATACTAATAGTACACTACTTTATGAAATGTGATTTAAATGCCTGTTTTAATTGGGATTTATATGCTACAGTAATATTGGGCTTTTCATCCATTTAACATGAATAAAACATTTTTGTATAAACACCAAGGTGAGTAGTTAACTACATTATTAAATTCAAAGAAAAAACAAAAATCCCAAGAATTAATTCATTTGATTCTTGTTTATTGCCTTGAGAATGCTTTTCCAACAATGATTATCCATCCTTGCTTCAGAAATAAACTGGTGTGATTTTTAGAATGAGCTATATCTTAATTCTGTTTGACACATGAGGTCGGGTGTGGATTCTATGCAGTCTTTTCACACATTACCCCCCCCCCCCCCCCCTTTAAATTATGGATATTCATTGTTTAAATATCATACATCCGCCAATGCCATGTATTAACTTTTAAATAATGAAAATCAAAAGTCATTATTTTCAAAGCATAATGTTGAAAAAAATAGTCATTAACTACCAAGCTATCTATGATTGGCACATGATCATAATTTGGGGGAAAATTATATATTACTGTAGTTAAGGTGTATTGCCTTATGAAGAATCCTTGAAGTGAACATGGCAGCCTTCCAATGCCAAATGGTTCCTCACTCATGCATTATATAATCGAAAACCAAAATAGGCCTTAGGGCAATATGTTTAATTCTAGGACCATCAAATCTAATTAATGATTCCAACCATTTCTACCTGTTGTAAGGTAGGTGTAAGAATGACAAATCCTTCCACCATAAAGCTGGGTATGATAGCACTGACACGAGTTGGCCTCAGCATCATGAACACTTCCCTCAGAGAAACTGAGGTCATGTCGTAAATCAGCTGTCGCAACCCTCGTCTTTCCAGAGGGAGTAATAACAGCAACTTATGATGATTGTCCTTGAATAAATATTTTAAAAATACATTTTAATATCAGATATTAAGTTTAGGTATAAACATAAAGTTACAATTATTATAAGAGTTATTTAACTTGATAATGGCACAAAGACATTACCCACATACCAAAAATCCATGCATAACTACAATAATTTAAATAGATAATAAAATTACAAACCTATAATTACATTATTTTTTGGCACAACCTAGAAACAAACCAGTTTCTGACTCCTTTGAGATGAGCATTTTATTATTCAGAATATATTTTCTTTAAATTAAGAATATATTTTCATTTAGCTTAAGGGTGCCCTTTACACCTCAAATGTCCAATCCCAGTTTGAAATTACTTCTTGTTGCTGATGTAGGGGGTTATCTATGCCAAAGTCTCTATTATACAGATCTCTATACTGTTAGACAACAATGGGAATTGGTATTATTTAAAAAATAATGCCCACTCTAGGCTACCACCAAACAAGAGATAAATGTTTCTTGAGGTGAGTTGAGTTGATCAATAGAAATTTCTGCAAAAATTTGCATAGACAGGAGTGTTAAGTGTTTACATCCGCGGATGAAAAAAAAATTGATAAAACATAAATACATGTATCAACCTGCCACAAATTTAGCCATGGGTATTTGCTGTACACCAGTTTTAGTAAGTAATATTTAAATGAATGCCAGTCTATTTGAGGAGGGTGACCTGGTGGTCTAGGGGTAAGGTGTCAGACTTCTGTGCTGGCGGCCGGGGTTCGATCCTCGGTCCCGGCAAAGATTTATCTGATTACCAAACCCTTCCTTCACCTCTGACAAGACTTCTTGTGAATGTGAGGAATGCCAGGCCTCCACCGTGGTTCGGATTCCACGTTAAACTGTAGGTCCTTCATTTCATCTCACTATCACCATACCATTACACATTAGCGTAAGTGCGTATAACCCGAACGGGTAGTAAGACGCGGTGCTAATAATAATAATAATAATAATAATATTTGAGGAGCATCATGTTCTCTAAAATACTCTCTAACAAGTGCCGTATTTGGCCTGTCACACATACGCATTGCCAAGGAACAAAGCGTGACGCTCAAGTTTATCATCTGCTTCATTGTGGGGGTATAGATTTAGCGGTTACTTTCTATGTTCTTATGCGGAAACATGTCTCTGGTGAATAAAAATGTTATTGTTTGAAAATAGTGAAGTATTATACCACACTTGACTGAAGAATCACTTACATTAAAAGATATAGAATTCAGTTTTACAAGTAATACTGTATAAATACGAATAAAAACTTTAATATATTTAAATATGTAGTTATCATCCATGTTGTTTACAGTTTGACAGGACTAAGATTATATTTAATGTTGGCTATTAGCTTGTATATTGGTTTCAAAAGCCAAATTATATTGAAAGTTCGATAAATTTAATGAATAAAGTATCTTAAAACTTGATCACATTTGTTTGAATGCCAAAATTAGTGTAGCTGTTCTACATTCAAACAATATTTAAGCTATAGGCTTGTAGGATGTAACGGTATCTACTAAAGCCTGATTTCAGTAATAATCCCAATTTGTAAGGCTTTACTTCTTACCAGAATACTATCATAATATTAGTATTTTCGTAGAATAATTAACCATTTAGAATGGAAGTAGAAATACCCTTCTGGAAGGTCTTTTATCCTACCTATACTAATATAGGCTGTGCGCACCAGTATGGGAGGTGCGACTCGTTCTTGAGGGGAAAATCCAAGCGGCATCATGCTTACCGCGATCAAATACTCGAAAATCTTAAAACAAAACTCACTGTTTCTAGTAAAATACTTGGAGAATCACAGTAGTTCTTTTCCTTCTTCAGAATTTGTTATTAATAACTTAAAATATATGAGGATAGTATTAAAAATTCCCATATTCCAATTAGTTTGATTTGAAAAAGTTGTTTTCTAACGATAGAACTATAATGAGGTTTTACTGAAGACATATTTTCACTCTGTGTATAAGTTTTTTCCTAATTGAGGTGGATGGGTAGGATAAGTGTACGAAATGATCTTCATGAACTGAATTTAATTTTTTATAAGACCCTTTCCTCTAACACCAATACTTTTCACCGTTTGATGTGTTTACTTACAAGCTCTTCACGCACACCAGATTTTCGATAAACTGAAGATTGTGAGAAAGACCGGTCCGTAATTTTGTTCGGTCATTGATTGATGAGTGTGCTTGAAGGGACATTATAATAGTGCTTTCATGTTGAAAGTAATAATTAGAGTTGGTGTGTCTAGTATAACCTACTACAGCCCTTTAAAGAATGGACCAGCGGTAAAGGGAAAAGCATTAATAGAAAGTAATTATGTAACAAGGGTAGAGGAAATAACACGAGCTTCGGAAAATATTATTAAAATTTTCGTAATAAGGCAGACATATGTAAGCCTACTCAAATATGAAGTTGTATTACATGTAAGTAATAAGCATATAAAATACCATCGCAGTTTTTGAAAACTAATGGATAGTGCTACAAAAGATTATAAGTGGTTTTATAAAGCCAATAGCTTATATTGTGTCAAAATAAGGTATAAATAGAATTTAAACATTATTATCTAAGTATTACTAAATAACTTTTCAAACGTTCTAATATTAACGCATGTCCATCATATAATCTGGCTTAAAATATGAGTGAAGAATGACCCTGGGTACGGGACAATTCTTGGATAGCTCAGTGGGTAGAGGATTGGTGTACTAAACCAAAGGTCCCGAGTTCGATTCCCGTGCCCAGGTGTCATTTTTCAATTTTCTGAATATGTTCTAAGATTAACTTAATATCATACATTTAATCATTTATTTATGACACGATACAATATATTATTTTCACTGATCATTGAGGGTGTTTTACCCTAATTCAACGTGGACTTCAATAATTAAACTCGTTTTGTTTGCAAAGAAATTCTCAACATACAATTCCTAGGCTGACAACTCACCCTAGATTAATATATGCCATTTCGGGAATCAAACCCGGGACCCTTAACACTTAAGGTAGACGTATTAATGACCAGGCTGAATTATTGTCGGACAAAGTGGACAACAATGATAAATTTAGGATTTACCTATTCACTCATTTATAAGAACGGTAATGTATATTATAAATAGCGTGCACAACCAAAAGTGATTTAAAGTATTTAACATAATAATTATTGTAAAGTTAGTAATAGTAGATCAGAAAAAATAAATTTAGGAACAGAAGGAAGGACCAGTCTTTCTAATAATCATCAGTTCATCGAATACCTGCCGTGTGAGAAGAGATCGTAATGAACACACCAAACTATGAAAAGTATTGCTGTTAAAAGAATGAGTATTATAGCACATTAAAATTCAGTTCATGATGATCTTTTCATACACTTATACTAACCATCTATATCAACTAGGAAAAAACTTTTACGCAGAGTGAAAATATATCTTCAGTAAAAATATAATTATAATTCTTTCATTAAAAAACAATTTTTTTTAAAGCAAACCAATATGAATATGAGAATTTTAATAATATCTTCGTGTGTTTTAAAGGTTTTATAACGAATTCTAAAAAAAAAAAAAAAACTACTGTGGTTGTCCAAATAGTTTACGAGAGACGGCGATTTATGTTTTATGATTTTCAAGTATTTGATCCCGGTAAATATGATGCCTGTTGGATCTAAAAATGTGGCTGTCCGGCGCGCTCATGTTATGAATTCAAATATCGTCTGTACTTTGCTCGGAGCCTATAGGGTAGGATTCTGGTACGAGATAAAACCTTATAAACGAGTTTCCTTCAAATAGCATCGTATATATTAGCTTACATCAACTTATTTAAAGAAAAAATCACCAGCTTAGAACTTTGTTAGACTCTTCAAAGCTTTTACTAACACATTTATTTCATATAACTAATCACACCTTGATGTATCTCATGTATTCATTCAAATTAATGAACAATGTCAAAATTCCACTTTGCCATGTATGGGTTTAGGAGAGAAAGAGATAACCGAAAGTTTCTTTCTCTCCTACACAACAGTACGCAGACGACAGCTTGAAAATTTCAGCCACACCCCACTGATGTCCAACCAGTTATATTATAGAGATCAATGTGCATAATGCATTGCTTCTGTCCACAGAAGAGCTTTAATCTATGTATCTGTTTTTCATGTTAGAATAGTAATGTATTTTCATACCTCTATTGTGATGTAGGCCTACCTATCTCTATGTATAGCGTGCTTCTTTTGTTTAGCTTTCATTAGCTCAGTCAGTCCCAAAATGGCCGTCTTGGCGTTTCATAACACAGCGTTACTAAACTGACAACATAACTTTATTACTACTTTGCCATTTTAAACTAGATATTGTTTTCATAACAAAGGTTATGGGCCCAGGCAACGCATTACAGTGCGCGAGTGAGATGGTGAAGTGAAATAAAGAGAAATAAAATTGCGTTGTCTACTTGTGAAGCAGAGTACATGGCCATGTCCTTCACGGTTCAGGAATCATTGTGGCTGCGAACTTTAATTTCTGAAATAGATCCTGAAAGAACCGTAAATCCTACTGATGTATTTTGTGACAACAGAGGAGCCATACATTTGGCAAAAAACTCTGTTACTAATCAGAGGTCAAAACATATTGACATTAAATACCATTTTTTAAGAGAGCATGTAAACTCAGGAGTAATTAATATCAAATATGTTCCTACTGAAAACATGTTAGCAGATGTCTTAACAAAACCTCTCTCTAAGGTTAAACATGAAAGCTGTGTAAAAGAGCTAGGAATAGTTAATTGATTTTTTTTTTGCATATCAATCATAAGATAATGAACATTATTGTGTTTGTTGATTGCTAGAGGTATTCAATTATGGGCTGGTGTTAGAATAGTAATGTATTTTCATACCTCTATTGTGATGTAGGCCTACCTATCTCTATGTATAGCGTGCTTCTTTTGTTTAGCTGTTCATTAGCTCAGTCAGTCCCAAAATGGCCGTCTTGGCGTTTCATAACACAGCGTTACTAAACTGACAACATAACTTTATTACTACTTTGCCATTTTAAACTAGATATTGTTTTCATAACATTTCACACATCACAATGACATATTTTCGTTGGTTTGGCGGCAAATCTGACGAGTTTTATTTTTTGTTTATTGGCAATCTAGAAACTTTCTGGTACTAAACAAGCTACAACACTTATATGACCGTTGGCAACACTAAAATTTACTACTCGTATGGTCATAGCCTTAGGTTCTTGGCTGGCTTTATATTTATGCATAGTGAATTTTGCAAAACGTATAAAGTGTATTAATATTGTATGCATTATGCATGGGGGTTCAGTATATAAAGCCCTTGAACGTTACATTAACAGCCAATGAGAATGCGAGAGCAGGCTTTGGCCAAGTAAACGCCAATATACACAGAAAACGGAAAATATATTTTGTTCGTGTTTGGAATGCCTTGTGGTAGCCATGCTTGTTTGTTATTAACAACTTTTGTTTTGCTTTAGCAATCGCCATTTTTTATAAATGGCCTGTTGTTTAGACATTCACAGTTCAATTTTTATAATAAGAGCCTTATTTAATAGCTAAAAAAGGTAATAGATAGACTTTCACGCAATAGCAATGGAACCGGAGGGTATTGCACCTCATCTGAAATAAATTTTGCCTTTTTAAATTCATTTCACTTCCCTCTGATATTTCTTAGTAATATACTGTAAAATAAACTCCAAATAGTTTTTAGAGTCATATAAAAGTTAAAACAAAATCAATGCGAGGACCACTAAATAGCTTTTGGGAATCCAAATATTTTTTTAAAATGTATTGACTAGGAACAGTTTAAATGTCTTTTAGAGGAGTATGAATTACAAAATGGTTCCACACGAGGACTACTCTAAATAGCGTCAAGGTATTTTCAATGTCCAGCAATATTTTTTGAAAATTAACCACCCTTCTATCCACCGCTTTCAAATTTTATCTGCATCTGTTACTTTTGATAAATGTTATAAAATAATATAATAACATATTATTATTGTTGACCGGAAAAAATATGTACCTAATCTCTAAAGACTGAAAATAAAATGCAACAAGCTTACCTTTCTTAATGCCACTATGTTGTAGCTTATAACCCATAAGATGGGCCATAGAGTAGTTGAGAAAGGCATGACTATTACTTTCAGGGTAAACTAAAATGAACTGTCACTAAAACCAATGTCTGTGTATAATTTAAAAAGGTCCACAAAAAACAATTAAAACCAAACTCTCATACAAGTCTCAATAAAGGCCTTTAATTTATTTGAAAGCTCGTTTATTGTATTAATAAGGCCCGGCCTATATTAGTGCATAATGCATAGCTAATAGTAAATAGTTCATAGAAAACCGTTCACAATTCATGAGCAATATAAAACGGTTTACTTAAATCAATGGTCGTTTAGTAATATAAAATGGCATGGCCTCTTTGCACTAAGGTTCATAAAAATACTTCTTTCAAGGGTACACTCAAAAACAACGTTGATTAAACTTTATTTTGAAAATTTTAGTTACAATTTAGGTGGTGTCTTTTTCATTAAAAATTAAATTTGATTTTTGTAAAGCTATGATTTCATGCATAATATATTATGGTAGACCAACTTCTCATTGAAAGAATAGAAAGTGTAATATTTCCCCTTTCTTTTTTCAATAATTACTATTATGCAATCGGAGTCATTGACGCTAAAACAGAGAGATATTTTAAAATCGTAAACAAGTATGGCTTCCACAGGGAATTTCACATATGAACAGAATCTGATTTCCAGAATAGAAGCTGATAACGTTTCCCGCCCCATGTAATTATCTTTATATATTTAACCTGGCCCGCTAAAGGTGGATTTACTTATTGTGGTAGCACGCCCACGATAGTCTGATACTTCCAGTGACGCTCGGACGTCAACAACGTCATTCACTAGGGCGCTACAGAAAACCCGGGGGCGCGATGAATTGTCTGTGACCTACGTGAGAACATGATCTGTGAGCTGTTGTTTAGGCAAGTGAAACTAGTTTTCGTGTCGGCTGTTAAGCGGGTTGGTTTCTTCAGTGTGTGTTGGACTTGAACGCTTGTGCTGAGAAGACCCTCTTTCTCTGTTGGGAGGATTTGATGCTAAAATTTAGTAGCAGAGGGTTTTTGACTCTGCGTCTAGGAGTCTGGATTTTTTTCCCGACTGTGGACTTGGATTTTGGTTTCTGGTTGAGTTATGCCAACTACAGACCGCATCCGTGGTACTTCTTTAGTGGTTGCCTAGCCATGATTGACGATCTGAGGCACTCACGAGTGAAGTTTTTCTGAGTCGCATACCAGCTTGGATACCCCTGAGGTTCCGCTTGTAACATATGGTCGCGTGTGTCACCAGAGTCACCGAGACCTATAAGTGATGCACTAGTTTTTTGTTCCAAAATTAACTTCACGGATGCTGGCATATTAATATTGACGTTAGGTGGAACTATCCGAGGATGTGACCACTAGTGACTGTCGTTGAACCCGTGCGACTCCTGATTTGTCTTTGGTATAACTTAACCTGTATTTGTATCTTGTTGGTTAGTTATTAGGATTGGAATATTATTATTATTATTATTATATTTCTTAAAGATGATGGGTTATAGAGTGATTTGAATTAGCAATTATTATCTTAGGCCTTCAGGCCAATTGAAATCTCCTTCAATCAAAATATGGTCTCTTAACATTTAATAATTGTTTAATCGGAAGTTTTTTGGTTAAGTTTTAAGTTTAAGTGAAAGCTCAATGAACTTTGCCGATAGTTGGCCCATTAGACTCGGATACCTGATCAATAATCATACCGTTTTGAACTTGTTTAGAACTACTTTCGTGTGTAATAAAATTTTAGTTTCCCTTGATTAATTTTGAATTTCACCATAATGACCTAAGGATTAGAGCCTCCTACATTATTAAACAATATAGTCACAAAGATGGGTACTCAATAATGAATGTGAGAGTAATGGACCAAAGGAATAACCTTATAGTACAATATAGTTATTCTGATTTTTTTTCACTCCTAACTTGAATGAGTCATTTTCATTTTTGGGAATTATTACAGTAACATTGTGGGGAAATTTTCATGGTTTGGATAAGCTTTAGTCTACATTGTTTAGTAGCAGGTTTTTGCCAATTCGATCATGGTAAATATATGAAGACCTATGGGTTTAATATTTATGGGGGGTTTAAGTAAATGACTGAAGTGGATCCCTGTACAAACGGTCAATTATCTGTCTGGGTTTGCCTTACTAGGGTGAATGTTGATATTCAAATTTACATCTTGCGAATGAATGAATTCCTCGTTATAGTTCATGTTAACTAACGCATACGAGGTGGTGTCCAGCCATAAAAACTCTCCTGGGTCGACCTTGAATTTAGTGTGACCATTGCCAAAAGCTCCGTGAGCCCTCCCTTCTCCATTGCTGCAACATGGGATTGTCATAATCTGTTGTACACACTGGCGTTTAATTGGCTAATAAAGTGTTTCCTTACTTTCTCTCTTTGGCTGATTAGGAATGTGTTTAGATTTATTGTGCGTTATGTGCTATTCTTAATGTGAAGCATTGTTAAAAACTAAGTTTAATCATATTCACAACTACTTTTGTTTTCATAGGATTCCTTTTTCAATCAAAATTTATCAAAGATGAATAGATTTTTAATTTCCTTGTTTAACTAAAAAAGTTGAATGAATAAATAAATAGCAAAAGTGAATATTTCATCACGCGGACTTCATTGTGTCTTCTAAAATGCACAATTCTATGGTTTCTAGAATTAATAACAGAGTTTATGTTAAAAAAAACTATATTTTATCAATTATTATCTTTGCATAGTTCAAGATTGTATATGCGAGTAGTTTATGAATATCAAAAATAATTAAAATTATTACATGATAATTTTGTTTTTTTGCTTATGCACTCTTTTATAAACTGTTAGGAATAAGAATAGCCTTTAAATCAAAGGAAATTGACTGTAAAGAAAAATGTACAATATATATGAATGATTGTAGAAAAATAGCTGCATAAACCAATAAAATTGGGTATACTGAAAAATACGGATTCTTTTAAAGGGTTACGTTGTTTAGTCAAGAAAACGATATTAATATCAAGGTGAGTGCGTATATTCAAGAATAGAATTAGTTTTTTTTTGTGGAGGGGTTAATAAATAAAAACATAGATAAAAATAACTCACTTCAAGGGGAAACTCCAAGGCTAATGCGTGCAGTCTGGGGATGAAGGCGAAAGGAAATGTGGATGTATATGTCATGACAGGCACTTTCTCTTCTGACACCCCATCCACGAGAAATGGGAAGCGAGGCAGCTCAGTGTAAAGCTCATTGCTTCGAGCCACAACACTGTCGAACATTCCATTCTCTAGCTGTAGGCTCACGTCGGGGTAAAAAGCAGCTTGATTTCCTGTCAGTGACCGCATACATTAAGTACAACAAAGAGTGCCTGTGTGAAACCAAGATTATCCTACATAGAGATTTCGGATTTACCAATGCTCAGGAGAAAGTACAGAATAATATTTGGGGGAATAGAAGAGATGTGGGAAATATTATGGGATCAGTGATGGAAATTATTTATTTTCTTAATTATTTAGCATTTTTCTTTTATGTAATCATGATTCAGCGTGTAAAGATTTTTTTAAATGCTATATTAAATGGACCTAGGAATAGTATTAGTGTTTCATTTGAATATCACACTCAACATACAATATGTTACAGAAAAATAACTAAACGTCCTCTCTCTTAACCCTGTAAAGTAGCAAGTTTAACTTGCTTTGTTTGCAACTTATAAGATAGGGTTAAAAAAAATAGGGTTAAAATGTAATCAGTCAAGATAAATAATTATAAGCTGCACCATAGTGGAATCAGAAAGGTAAGCTTATTACCGTTCAGCGTAAACGAGATGTTCAAATTTCAATAGGTATCATAAAGATTATTTCTTAAATAAACTTTCCTGATAATGAAATATCAAGGTTATTTTTTCTAAGAACGTTTCATCTGGGATTGAATTTAGAACATTTGTGGACGAATTAATAGCAAACTATTTCATTAATAGCGTCAAAAGTTTGACTTTTCAAAACTTCACCTTAGTTTTGTTACAATCATTATACTGTAGTATTTTTCCTGCCAACTTTAGTGTAATTTATTTTGGCTACTCATATATGGTGAATACAAGAACAGTTCATTATTTTCCCAAAATTAACTAGAGAGTCAAATTCTTCTTTTTTAGTTCTAATAGAAATATTTAAGCTATATGTCTCTATTTAAATAATAAAATAGTATTTAATTTATAAAACTAGCATCGAAACACTTACCTCTAAAAGACCGCCTCTTCCGATTCGTGGTACGATCAATCACCTCTTTAGATTTTTTGCTAATATCTGCACTGATAGTATTTGTGTTTTCTTCCTCATTTCCCATTTGAGTAGTTGGTTCACTGCTGTTGCCGTTTTCAAATACACTAAACAATGTATTATATAACAACCCTGTTTCATTATCGGGACTTAGTGATGTGTTTTCTAAAATTGTTTCTTTATCATTCGTTGTTAAAGATTGTCCAGTAGGCAAAGTTGACGGTATATTGGTCACTACATTATAAATTTCATTTTGTGTAGTGGTCTCATCTTGAAGTGTCACAATTTGTGTCGGATTAATAGGACTGACACTGGCTTTCAAACTGCTAGAGCTTTCTGTTGTTGACGAAGGAAATGAAACAAGAGGAGCGGAGGTGACTTTGTTGGTATTTGTTTCAGATGGAGGTGAGCTAACATCACTTATGGATTGTGATATCTCTTCCATCTTATCGGTAAGAGATGAGTCACTTTGTGTGGATAGGTCCAGACTAGGTGGATTTGTGAACGTAGGAACATCAATAATATTATATTGTTCTAAAGTTACCGAGTTAATTGTTGACTCCTGAGGAGAAAGCGTAATTTCGAAGTTTATCATATTAAGTTCGTTAGATGGCGTGGTAATTAAATCATATTCAACTGGTAACGTTGATAAAACAGATGTAGTCATTTCAGTTAACAACTCTGTGATAGGAATAATTTTATCGGGGATTTCATTATCCTCTTGTGAATGTTCCGGCTCGGTCGTTAGCTCTTGTATTTCTACAATTTCTGGTAATTTTGTTTGTTCAGTTGTTGGGAGATTATCCTTCATTGTTATAGTATTTAGTATGGTAGTTATAACGCGTGGTTCACTTGTCTTTTCTGACACACTATCTTGTGTTGTGGACTCCTCAGTAAGTGATACCAAAGTATATTTTTCAGTCATAAGTTGAGTCATTGTAGTTTCGAGTTCTCTGTCCATTACAAGTTCATTCATTGTTGTTGACGAGGCTACATAGGTAGTTGTCAGACTGCTTTGGTGTTCGGGTGTTTTAGTTGTATCTTGCTCTAAAATAGTTGTCGACGGTATAACTGTTGTGTATAAATTTGATTCTATCTTTGTTGTTCGGATATCATTACCTTGTTCAATAACTGTCATAGACGTTTGAGGCTCCTCTGTCGTTTCCGGTATTAAGGAAGAGAAAGCTTCCGCTGTAGTTTCATTTTTAGTTTCAATGATCATAGTTGTTTTATCCTCTTCACCAACTGTATTGAAGAAATCAGTTGTATTCTCTCCTATAAAAGTTTCTGTAACCGTTGTAAAATCTGTAGTTTTAGTTTCTTCATAGGTTTCAGTAGTTGACAATAATGAATCTGTAGTTTTAGTTTCTTCATAGGTTTCAGTAGTTGACAATAATGAATCTGTAGTTTTAGTTTCTTCATAGGTTTCAGTAGTTGACAATAATGAATCTGTAGTTTGAGTTTCATTCATTATATCTGTAATTTCTGATTCTTTTACTTGTGAAGTAGTTTGTGACTCAGTCTGGTTCGTTACTATTTCGGGAGAGATTGTTGAAGGCGTTTCAACTAGTGTTTGTTGCCCAACGTCATATCCGTAGAACCTCAAAACTTGCTTGTATTCGGGAAGCAAAGATGTTTGGTTCTTGTTGAGTGTCAAACCACTTAGATACCCATCATGAGTGAAGTATGTCTGAAATACAAATAATAGTAATCCTTCAAGTAATTAATCAATTCTTGCGATGATTCCTAAAGTACCTATAACATTTAAAACTAGAATATTCCTATATTGACCTCATATAAATAATATTAAATGTTTATGAATACCCCAACTGCTATAAAATGTTATTTCCCACATATTTATTGGCGCTGTGACATTTTGAATATTATTCTTAATTATTTAGTAAAGTAAACAATTAAATAGTATCAGTGGCCTAGATAGAATTGCATTATAAGATTTAAACTTTTTTACTTCATTTTCTTTTGTTAGGTACTGTAAATTATTGCAATGAGAAAGCTGAAACATTTATTTCTTTCCCTGTACTGTTTTAAATGTAGATAGGCCTACTTAAACTATAAACTAAGTAAAATAAAAATTACATTTGAACGATTGAGATAAATTTAGCTTTGTGACAGTTGAAAATGATTTGAAGCAGTTAAGTAGTGTTTCACTTCAAAAATATAAACATGAAACGGTTTTTAGTATTTAACTGTTCGATATGGCCAAAGCTACCACCAATGAGCAGCTGGTATGGTTAATAAGAGGTGTTTGTTACTTACTCGCAGTTGACGATGCAGATCTCTAAACCCAATTCTTGTTACGTGTCTGTCCCAGGGCAAACGAAGAGAATTGTGTATTTGACGGGCAGACTCACCCCTAGCTCCCTCGTAAAGCGCGACTAGTACAGAGGCAACGCCATACGGTGAAAACGCAAAGTTACTGCGGGAGTAAGAGTAATCCTGAAAGGAAATTCACACAATTATAATATTAGCACCGCGTCTTACTACCCGTTCGGGTTATATGCTCACACAATTAAATTATGAATATGTCAAGGGGTAATGTTCCAATACCTATTAACTTAAAACGTAATCCATTAAAAGATCATCACACAGGAAGTACTTAATGACTTCTTTGTATTTACAAATATTAAGAATTACTTACAATCAATGTAAATGCAGCTAGAAGTTTTTGACATCCATATTAATTACCCGTTTTGAGCCAACAGTTGCACACGGCCTATTTCCCACTAGAGTAAACTTTCATTTGGCTGTGTAAAACTTCCTCCCACTGCAATAAAACACCATTGTGACTTTATACGTTTAGTAATGCTTCTACTCAAGAATTGCAGAAATATTAAAGTAAAGCCAAAATTAATATTGTTGGTCAATCACAAGGCTTTAATTTGAATACGTGTGTTTATGGGTGACTTATTTAGGTGCCACCTTCTTTCTCCGAGAAATTTTAATTTCAAGTTCTTCATCGAAATTTATTAACACTAATATTGAACTTGTTTATAAATGTACTTCATTTGATCGGAGCAGTCGGGAAGGATAAATTTTTTTAGAGATAATTTGTAACGTTAAATATTTTTAGTACCATCTACCAGCTTATAGAATTACTGTCCCCATTAAAAGATATGTTAATCAACACTCTATCTATTTTCACAACCAAGGGAGGGTAGAATTATTATTGCAGGTCACAAAAAATATGTACTGTAACTGTAAGATTTGATTGCCCTGTCTATCTGGGAAAGACTGGCTGTAAAAAGACTTACCCAATCCACAGGGCTAAACTAGTTTTTTTAAAAGAGAAAGTGGGGCCTTGTCCCAATTTTTTTAAACGCTTAAATCGTGCCCAATTGGTGCCTTATTGGTGTTATTAATTATTTTTTTATGGCCGTGGGGCTAGCAAGCAAGCCCTAAGCTCGAGGCAAAAGGAACACTAGTTTGGTAGAAGTTAAACAGTTTGGAGGTGACTTATTCAGTAATCACTACGATTCATCTTTTGGCAGTCAACAGGTACGGAGGTGTGTTGAACAATCCGACTCACGTTAATCAGGATGGATATGTGACAAGTGCATCAATTTGGTTTTTAGCATAAACGATGTAAAGGAAATAGTTAATGTTAATAATTATGTTAGTCACAATTACAGTACGTAACTCAAAAAATCCCTGAACGACTGCCGGAGCCCGTTACAAGATTATGCTAGGTCAAAATGTTGATACCAAATACACATAGGCGAGTGTCGATGAAATCATTAAAATAGTAGTTTTGAAAAAATATTGTAGCTCTAATACACGTATATAATATTATCTGAAAAAGCTAATTCACAAATTTAAATTAGGAGGGAGTGTAATTTACTGTAAGATACTTATGTAAAATGTAGTTTGTTGCATTGGTTTAAATGTAAGTTAACAATAGTTATAATAGCCACATACCTGTAGAACAGCCACTCCCAAATCATTAGTAACGTCCACCATGGCGTCCATAGGCCTCTTATAAAGGAAGGGACCCCATCTGGGACCCTGATGCGCATGTGCAAAGCACACACACAGCACCACCCCAGTTACTGTGTGCAGGGAATAAATAAGATAAATATTTTAAATCAACATATTATTTCTCTGAGATTGTTGTGTAAACAAGCTCACGGAAAACATAATTTTATTATTTTCATAACGCCATTAGCCCATTTAATCTGCCGGTTAAGGGGGCCGCTTCGGTTAGCGAGAAACTGCCACGCAGATGTTTGGCTTTAACACAATATTTAATGATATGATGCGTTATTTTAAAATATATTTACATGAAAATAAAGTCGAAAGATTCATAAAAGGTTATTTTTCCTTAACAACTCTAAATTTTTTAGTTTTATTGATAGAAAAAAAAAGTCTGAAAATGTGGCATTAGTTCATTTTCAATGGCTTTTTTTTTTGTAGCATTAGCCACAAGCTACCCGCAACCAAACAAAAACAACCGACTTACCAATTATACCGACACCATCAGCGGCCGGCCCGGCTACACGACTACACGGCCCATCGGAACACTAACACCCGATCAAGACGACTACACGGCCCATCGGAACATTCACAACCGAACAAGACGACTAATCCCGGAATACTGAGAGCCGAGCCGATTCCAACGCTCAGAAACGACTTCTCCGAACCAAAGGTCTTCGGTTAGAAAGAAGAAACACTTCACCAGTGCCCAAGTCTGCCGTCTAGACGCTCGTAGAACATTCCACGCCTCATTATATTCTTTGGTTTTCCGCCCCTTGTCTTCCCTTCGTTCCGTGTGCTGTTAACTGTGCTTTCTGTATAAAAGAGTGATCGTGTGGGTTTATTTCAAATATTAACGAACTTTAACCAAATGAAATATGATTTCGTTTTCAATAATAGCTCTTTCGCACTTGTAATTATTTCTAATATTGATGGGCTTAAACTTTGAACTTTGACCGTAGTGTTTATGTCGAGTATAAAGTTTAGGAGTTGGACAAAAGTAGAACATCTAGTGATGTAGATATTTTTTGAGTACTATATGTTTTCTCTGAGTATAAAGGACTTAAGCTTTACTCTCTTACTGGGAAGCATTTGTCTAGAAATATTTTTTATATTACTCCATGTTAGATGTTAGGTTTGTCTTTTGCTTATTGAATTATAATGTCATTAGATTCCGTCTATGGAATTGTTCTGTTCATATTTAACTTTAAATGCTCTCTCATGAACTTAGAGTACTAGGCGCCATCAGCGCATGTAAGAGGTTAGTGATAGCCGCCATAACGACTAAGTGATGGGTGGATATTTGTTAAGTGTTGGCGAGCTAATATGGGTTTATCTAACTAACGTCAACATAAGTTTTCTATAATTTTGGGATTTTGTATATTTTCCCCGTTTGTGGGACGAAGAGAGGAAAGATGACTGGCAGGAAATAACTTTAAATATTGTTATGTGGAACATTGACATTTATGCTGAGGTTATATTGAGGAGTTATTCATTGTTATTTTGGCCTAACCAAGTTTGTTATTAGCGAGGCTAATCGCTAATAAGTCCTGCGCCCTCCTTATGAGGCCATGACGCTAGATTGTATATATTGTATACTCTATCTTTTCTTGAGTTTGTTGATCTCAATAAATTGTTGTCCATATCTTTTTGAATCTTAATAAACATCTCTTGACTATAATGTTTGTACTTACCTTTTTATACGTTCATCCTTAAGTAGGATACTGCTAGCTAAAATATGTTGTCTAATAATCAAACTAGAGGTGTAGTTACGATCTTGGTTGATGGCATATATTATTGGGGGTGACCGTGGGGACGAGTCCCGCAATAGTTCTTATTGCGTGTGCTGGGTATCAGTTAGGTTTTGCCCAGTTTTTCTTTGCTCTTTTTACTCACCCAGCACACTCTAACTATTTTGGTAACTTATATTTATTATTGTTATGTTGGTTTTTTTTGTATTGGAACACGCCTAGTTAGGCGTAACGGTTCATTTTGTTAGCATATTTACGAAGTTATGAAACAAGACTTGATGACGAAATGTACTAGATTAAGCCTTCCTCTAACAAAAACAGTACATTTTTTATAGGCTCACAACAGTAAATTTTAAGATGTTTGAGAACTAGCCGGGAGCTTTTCTCTCTATTTCGAGATAATAAGTTTGATAGTTTTCTTTCCTTTCTTTCATATTTACGTGACAAAGGGGATTGAAGATAGTATAAGCGTGACAAAATAGAGAAGTAGTTCCAGAAAACGACACAGACCAGTGTATTTTAAATCGTGTCCCTCGAAAGTGATTTATACGTTCTCGCTGACCGAGGCGGCCGCTGGCCAAAGTAGGTAATTTCTTAAACTGGTGGCGAGCTTTTGAGAACCGGACAAATTTGTTTTGGTGCTCAGCAGATTAGTCAGAGAGTGCAATGCTTTACAGTGTAATCAACCAATTGATAAAATAGTTGATATTTGATTTGTGGTATTATACGTGCACTTTCTGAACGTAATGATTATATAAGCACACGACCTATTAACTAGTTCTCTAAAACAGACACAAAACCCAGCAAGGCCGTTAATTCACCCTGTTAAATGGAAACCCCATCCAACTGAGTTAAGGTGGAGTGCTAGTGAACGTGAGTTTAGGGCAGTATTTTTGCAGTTTTTTATAGCACAAACATTTTTTGCCCAAAATAAATCAAATATTTCCTCTATAGAATTATAGAGTTTAGTTTACTCCACATGCTAATCTCAACAGTTGTTGAATATATCTGTCATGAGCATGGCGGCACTTGGTGACAAACTTTTCTCTTTATTTAAAAAGTTTGTCACCAAATGCTGCCATGCTCATGACAGATATTCAACAAATGTTGAGATTAGCATGTGCAGAAAACTAAACTCTATAATTCTATAGAGGAAATATTTGATTTATTTTGGGCAAAAAATGTTTGTGCTATAAAAACTGCCAAATTAATGCACTAAACTCGCGCTCACTAGCACTCCACCTTAAGGCATAATAGATTGTTTTTCATTGGCCAATGCACACGATCATTATCTTCTCATTCTTAAACCAACAATCCGAAGGTTGGTTTGATGTGATTTATATTCATGCAGAGCTGGGCATGACCCCTTCGGATGATTAGTGCTGCCTGCACCATCTGGTAGAAATCTCATATACTAGGGAATTCCAGAAAGTTTAGTGGTTCCCCATTGTCTTCCCCACTGAATTTCTATGAGCGAGCATGAAAGGACTCATCAATGTTGCTAGGGAGAGTATTTTCACATGCATTCCGGGGTGTTTTTACATGCACAATTGGGGTTTCCTTTGGATAAACTTAATGAAATTGGTCACAATTATATCATTTGTTCGGTACAGTCTTGTTCTTTATTTAGGCCTACAAGTGTTCAGAAGTTTCACGGCTTCTATTATTTTGTACTTAAATTAAATTTAGCCTATGAAAAGAGTCGGGTAGTAAATCAATTTCAATTTAAATATTTTATCATGTGCGTAACATTTTCAGCGTTAAGCTACGGATTAATATGCGTACACTGCTTTTGTTTTTGTAAAAGTGACAAACAATTTTTTTTTTTTTTAAGTACAAATTTAAGTCGAGCCGTGGTGGCAGAGCAGGGTAAGGGAAAGCTTTCTTTCCTTGAGAAATAATTTGTGTCCCCCTCCTTTCGATTGGAATTATCTTGCCCCTTTCTAGATTTATTTCACTCCCCTTTGATATTATCGAGTATTAAGCTAAAAATGGTAGTGTGTCAAACAATAAAAAGCTTCTAGAAGCATCCAGTTTTTAAAAAAATGTCAGAGAAGACCATTATAATTGTAAGGATATTCCAATTTCAAAAAAATTCTGGAGGAAAACCACTCCAAAAAGCTTAAAAAGAAGTAGAATTAAAAAGAAAATCATATGAGGGCCACCCCAAATATCTTCTAGGAGATTCCTATTTTCAAACATTCACCTAGAGTCCTCAAGTCCCACGCCTCTCTTTAGTTTTAGGGTCAAAGCTCCTCAAAACCCCTTTTTATTTGCTAAACTAATTTACCTCCCGTAGACAAATTACAGTCAGGTTTCGCCGCCAATTAAGTCGTGTAGAACAAAGTGAGAGGTACCCATTCTCTGCCCCTGATACCGGGCATGGTTTGAGCACCTGGTGGGCCTGGTTTGAGCCCACGGACATCGGGTCGTGAGGCGAACACTTTACAGCTACAGTAGCCCTATGACTTCTTTGGTGCTTACAGAGAGATATGAAAAGTTACCAGACCAACATATGTATCCCTACGCCGAACCATATGAGCTGCAAAAACATGTGTTTAGAAGCTGTCTCTTTTGACAGTCAAAATTTAGGTTCATACAACAAATATATATGAAAGTTTTATTTATTTATTGTTGACCTTGATATGTTGATGTTAGATCTGGTATTTATTATTTTTTTCTAAAATAAGTGTTTTTTACATTTTAATAATAATTATTTTTAATATTTTTACATTATAAATTAAAAATAGATATGTTAGATATTATCATTATAAATTATAAATGTAAAAATCTAATGTCATAAACACTATTTAAACCTTTTTATAACATATAAATAAATTAAGTGTTATGAACTGGATTGTACCTTTTAAGGTGAGGCAGATGGGAGCGCAAGTAATTTTACAGTTTTTATAGAATATAAATGTTTTGACCAAACTAAATAAAGATTTCTTCAGTAGCAACGTGGAGTTTAGTTTTCAGCACGTGGTGAGAAAAAGTTTTGACAACATTGATATATATATATATATTTTTCAACTAAATTAAATATAGTAAATCAAGTGCGGCAATGAGCTTTTAAGCTTCTAATGCCACGGAGTAAGTAAATAACCAAACCAGAGTCTTTATTACTTAGCGCTTTAATGCTCTGAGTTATCAATTAATCTTACCATACTTAAGGTAGTTATTCACTAATGGCTTAAGGCAGAATCTATGATGAATGATCGAATCGCCATCGCTGACTAGGACCGATTTTATAAATCTTTTATAAAAGATTTGTGAAATATATTTTATAAAAGATCCTAGATGGATCGTCAAAGATAAATTACATTTCTTTTTTCAAATAAATGCAACAGTGTAATACCTCCCTATAAATATAAGTCAAGAATGATCCTGAGACTCGCTTCGGTGGCCGTATGGTCTAAAGCGTCACTCTCGCAATAGACCAGACTGCCGATTACGGGGAGATTGGGGTTCAATCCCAGTTGGGCGTACTGATGAGGGTTTTTTCTTACTGGTTTTCCACCCTCCTTCCTCACAAATGCGGGTGCAGTTCCTCTAAATTCGACCTTCCTAATCCCCAGCACATTATCGTAGCTAGTACATAGGCGTATAAGCCTAGGGGGCAGAAAGACGCTGTGCTCAAAAGAAAGAACAAACCCTGAGTACAGGTCAATCCATAAATATTTCATTGGTGCGCAAAAGTCGGGGCAGTATGATTTACCCTTACCTTAAGAACCAATGGCACTGTCATCCAAACGCGATGAACAGGGAATTTGGGGGTGGTTTTAAGGCAGTAGGGAATTTGACACATGCCTCCCCCAAGAAATCAAATTATTTTAGTAACAGTCTTAAACTCATGATGTACAACTATAATATATTATAGAGCAACAAAGAACAGTTGAATTCACAATAAACATTTTACAACCAGACTTGAAACTATATGTCAAAAAAAGGAAAAAAAATTATGCACATCAAATAAAAGAGCCCCTATAACTTATAAGTGGAAAAAAATGAAGAAATAAAAGCTCCTACACATTATTATGCTATCAACCTCCCACTCCTAACCTACAACTTACCTCCCCCCCCCTAATACCCTATCACCCCCCACACACATACACACACCAAATTAAATTTATAGGTGCAATTCTGTTAGAAAAAAAAATCAAATACAATTTATATACATTCAAAGTTAGGATTATGTGTTTCATACCAGGCATCCATTACCTCTCCATTCGGTGGCAGCAATGTAAAGTGTAAACTATATTCTTCTTTTTTATTGTAAAAGCCATTTTGTGGTTGTACCCTTTTGTATATTTTCTATACCCTCTTTCCTGTACCTTCTTCTAAATAAATATTACATAGGTTTGGTAAAAATCCGTTGAAATGGTCAAATTGATCATTTCCAACTATTTGGCTTATCTCACATTATTTATTGTACATCACAATTTAATGTATTTTCTAGCGTGAAACACCTGGCTGAAATATGTCCATTTTACATTGTATAATTCAATTTACTTTACATCCATTACTGTTTCCAGCCTATGATCTGGGTCAGGTTTTTTTATTCAATTCATATATATATATATATATATATTTTTTTTTTTGCAGAGTTCAATAAGCTATTTTTTGGGGGTGAAACTTAATAAATCACACATCTGTAGTATCTCCGCACTACTAGTAAAGGTATTATAACAGTTTTTTTATCACTTCTTACTAGCCATTTTGGTTGTCCGCATTTATTACAAGAATGAGATAAAGATGAAAAAGGTGGAATTTAGAGTAAACTTACCCACATTTGCATGAGGATAAATTGAGAAATCATTTGGGAAAAAACATCCTAATCCTATCCAAGATTCGATCCGGGACCTTTCTATCACAAACAAACCAGACAAGAGGAGGTTTTATGTTAAGTTGCGTGCCCACCGATGTGGGTTCTCAGAGGTTTTATAAAAGCTATTCTCAAAGGAAAGACAATCTCCATCGTCCATTTTCCTTTTTAAACAACAACAAATGGTATATATTTCAACTAGAAGCGTTTAACTTACAGGCTATTAACGGCTTAGTCTATGCCGATAGGAATAAGGGGGCGTTATTAAAGAAGTGCACCTACATTGAGTTGGAGGAAACAACAATGAGAATAACCCACTTCAGTGTTCGAATTGTCTAAGATGTATTTCCCGTAATAAACTGGGCTTCCGATGATGGGAGATATCGGGGCTCGAATCCCGATCGGGTGTAGGATACTGATGATGTTTTTTACTACATGGTTTCCCACTCTACTTACACTCGAATGCGGGTTCGCTGAAATCTATCTGGGACCCGGTTGTAAGTATGGCCGTGCCTTAATATATTAAAAAATTGTGTATACACATGTATCCCAAACGGGTGACAAAAAAAAAACCACAATGTAAACAACATGTAGAAATTCACCATTCAGTGCACTCGCCTGGGGTTCGAATCCCAAATTCTTCAACAACGGTGATCAAGGGAAATCCTAAACCAACGTCCTTTACTACTTGGACATTGTTGCGAGTGAAAAAAACACTTCCTTTGACTCGGAATTCACCGTGAAATGAAAAGTACTAACAATAGTAAGAGAAGTATCTGACAGTGACAAAATTTGGTAAAATTACTTTTAAATATTCATACGTCAAGTTTCGTGATATTCGGTGATCACCTTTGATGTAGAGCATAAATAGGTATCTATAAAATATAACTCTAATGTAATAAAACGGTATTAATAACAAATACAAAAACATTTGCTAGTATTTTCTAAATATTGTTGTTTCGACTGCGTTCTCTGGCCTGGGATGTGAATCTCTTTCCTAGAAACGGTACTTACTTGCACTAGCCACCATGGTCTCAACTGGTCAGTCCTGCCACTCTACACAAACACATACACGCACGCGCAATGACCGGTGACTGACTAGTTAGCTGCCGTGATAGGATCATCTTACAAGGTGAGGTCGCTCTCACGGTACTCTTTAGTTCCCACGCCACCCGCCGCACCGTGAAGGACGCGGGGCGTCTACCCCAATATTCTTACTCACAGCTAGATCCATTAACTTTTAGTTTCATTTTACTAATTACATTTCAGTGCTATTTATAGCTAATTAAAGTCCTTACAAACAAACAAACTGCCCACCCCACGGAAGGGTACGTCTTAAAGAATTATTATTATTATTATTATTATTATTATTATTATTATTATTATTATATTATTATTATTAGCACCGCGTCTTACTACCCGTTCGGGTTATACGCACTTACGCTAATGTGTAATGGTAGGGTGATTGTGAGATGAAATGAAGGACCTACAGTTTAACGTGGAATCCGAACCACGGTGGAGGCCTGGCATTTCCCCACATTCACAAGATGTCTTGTCAGAGGTGAAGAAAGGGTTTGTAAATCAGATAAATCTGTGCCGGGACCGAGGATTGAACCCCGGCAGCCAGCACAGAAGTCTGACACCTTACCCCTAGACCAACAGGTCACCCTGTCTTAAAGAAAATTCTCTGTCGAATTTTGGTACGAACCCGTGTCTACTAAGTCAGTTTTCACTATGCAACAATATTAGTCAGTCTCCGTTAAACGGGACATACCTAAAAGATAATCTAAACACTACACTTGGGAGAATCCCTCCCTGATGTTTACCAAATAAAGGACCCAATTATCTGGTATCTTCCACAATATTAACTATCGTTTAAATTTATAATGAAACTAAAGTGGTAAGACGTAATAAAACGGAAAGAAAGGCCTAAAAGAGTCAAAGACATCACATAATTGTTGGCAAATTTATTCTATTCAATATTTTTTTTAAAAGCCTTCGACGTTAATTACTGATGTTATTTTATAACATGACAAACAAATATCAACTATTCTAAAATTACCTCACGAAGCTTTAGATAACTATGGCAGAGCCCAGGTTGAAAAACTCTGCATTAGGTAAAAAAAAAAGTCTTAATCGCACACACACTTATTAGAAAAAAATGTTCAACGACGCTGTTTATTTAATTGTTGTCTCACGAGAGTTGGTATTCTTGTAGTTTGCTTTTCGTATTTAATTCCAAAATAATTTCATTATAAATTCTTAATCACGATTCAAACCCTGATCTCTGGAGAGTCAGGTCAGAACTTTCTTCGGATTATTCCTTTTAACTTTGCCATGACATGAAGTATTATTATTCCAATTATCAGTTAATTGATGTTCTTCTTCTTAACTATCTGTATATGCACCCAAAACACATTCCGTGTCATTAACCCCGGAGAGTGTGCTTTCAATGATCTCTAAATTAGTAACTAGCTCCACATGACAACTCCACCAACTCGAACAAAAATATCTCAAAGAATGTTGAAACAAAACGCCTCAACGCTATAGGCCATAATTTACCTTCGTCAACTTTGACAAGACCAATAATACAGTCTGGTTTTCATAGGAAGAGTGTTTTCTAGCAGGTATGAAAGCTAATAAGTCATTTTTACGTATTAATACGTCAAGTCATTTGATATGCAGCTGTCACATGAAATAAAGTTTTAATTATGATAATACTAAACTTATAAAATAGTAAGATAGTACCAATGGTGACCGTAATAAAATATGTAGTTCCTAAAAAAAATCACTTTCGCCGCTTTCTGACTATAGTTTGAAGCATTTTAGAAGCAGAAAAAACAAGTTGCTCCGCCGAAGGCAAACTGGCGCTTCCTGAATGCCGATACCAAATTGACCCCGCAAGTAAACGAGCATACATTTTACTCTAAATGAGTCGGGTTGTCCGTTATGAGTTGTGTCAAGATACCGACGAAACGTCAGAACAGGCCGCACACGCATGTGATGAAGTAAATTGTAGAGATTTTTGTCGAACTTTTCCTTTAAGACCGAAAATGTCGGTGCGTGGATTAAAATGTCAAGAATATCTAATACGGTTTGCATTTGAAAGAGACGTTGAGGTTCGAGTCCCAACCGGATGTACTGAGGGTGGGTTTTCCTAAATGTTTTCCCCACACTACCTTCACGAAAATGTTACTTTCTTCTATTCTTATAAAATTAGTATAATTAATATATTTGCGTATATTCCGGATGAGTGGTGAGACGCGGTGAAAAAATATCACAGCTTTGCCAAAGTCACGGCCATATCCATACATTTATTTAGGGAAGGGGATGAATCAGGCCCGTATCCAGAATTTTCTTTCGAGATGGGCTCATTCGTCTAATATTGTCCGATGACGACGGTCATCTCAAGACTAAACAGCGGGGTTAGGGGGGGGGGGGAGCGGACTAATCTGATCCGCAAGGATAAAAAAACATAATACAAATTTCGTACAAAATTATGTTGAAGCAGACCCATTCACTAGTAAATAATATACTTTTTATGACTTTTAATAGAAAATATATAACTAATTTTACATACATTTTTATAAAAACTAATACATTTTCTATTTAAAATCATAAAAGTGTATTAATTATTAGGTAATATATATTACGAAATTTGACATATTTTTATCTCCGTGTGTGGAGGAATATTATTATTCACGATGTTTAGTCTGGTCCTGTCCTGTTAAGAAAGTAAAAATAAAGTCAATTACGACTGTATTTTTAAATAGGAATTTTTTATTATTATTATCTTGTTATAATAATGTTTATTAAGATTTCGGGGGACTTGCACCTCACAAGCCCCGAACGATGAATTTCACGTAAGTCTGAACTACAAGTAGTAGTAGTAGTAGTAATAGTAGTAGTAGTAGTAGTAGTAGTAGTAGTAGTAGTAGTTAGTAGTAGTAGTAGTACGCGAACTATTTAACTAAATAAATGAAATGCTCATTTCAGTGAACTAAATTATTTTAAACTGTTCAGAATAATAAATTGTACTGCCCATCTCTAAACAAAAAGAAAGAATAAAAAATACAGTTTATTTAGGGATGGGGAAAACTGCTCCTTTAATGGAGAAGGAGCAATCTGCTACTGCTCCACCACGGGACATGTTCCTTTTTGTCACAGTTCCTATACACAAAACTACTCCCAGCCTAATAATTTTTTAAGCATCGCGTCTACTGCCTGTTCGGTTTATAGGCATATACACTAATCAAGATAATGTGTTAGAGATGGGGATGGTTGATTTTAGAGGAAGTGCACCCACATATGTGTGAAATTAGAGTGAAAAACATTTACGAAAAATCACCCCCATTGCAATCAACCGGGATCGAACCCCAATCTCCCTGTCATCGGCGGTCCAGTCTATTACAAGAGTAATGCCAGATACTAGGGTCTGCAACCTTTTTGACATCGCGGGCCATGTGTTTAAAAAAATTGTTGGGCTAATATGAAAAAACAAACAAAAAAGTTCAACTTTATATTGTTCATGTAGCAATTAGTTATTCTATTTATTGAACAATTGTTTTCTAAATATTTTGTGGGCCAGATAAAACCAGTCGGTGAGCCGTAGATTGCTGAACCTTTGCCTTGAATCATTTGATCACCAAGTTGTCCCCTTCAATGTTCATCAACGTAACAATTTGTTGTGAGAATACATTACATACTGTGCTTTTATTGTGGGAATAGTGTTTTGTACTACGAGAGCTTTCCTCTTCAAAACTCATTTGTGACTCCTCAAACCAACTCTAGATTAGGCCTACAATAGATAACTAAGGTTGCACCGGACCTGATCTCAACGCTGTGACAAGAACACAAAGTAACCATAGAAAAGACAGTAACCACTTCCTTTCCACTATACAACTGCTCCCAAATATCTCCGGATCATAAGGAACAAGTTTGCTCCGGACCTGTTACAGCGCAGCCTGTGACAGAGACGAGGAGCAACGTTCCTCTGGACCTCTTCCAGCTTTGCCTGTGACAGAAAGTAGCGAGATTAGGAGCAATGCCAAACGTTAAAGAACCAACTATAATTATTAACTCGTCAACATTAAAATTTCGAGTTAAAAGAGCTTATGTTATAACAATTATTAATAAATAATATATTATTACAGCAAAAATAATTATGTTAAATAATTCTAAATCTAAGTTTATTCATCCCCTATAGTTTCCAGAATAAATGAAAATGGTTTCGTTTGTTCCTAGATTAATACATGCGGCTGTGCAAAAATGCTAATTTTGATGAATCTGCCAACATCACCCTGAGGGAAAATAAAAATTCTTTAATTTCACTTACTTCTATGATGATTTCTCCCGTAAAGTTAACTAAACATAATTCAAGAATAATTATTTATCTTTGTTCAAAAACGATCAAACCAAATGCTTAGAATAAGCATTAATTGACCAAATGGAAACTGAAAATGGCGGAAAATGCGAAGCGCGTTCCTTTGAGTGAGGAAGAGCGGTTATATCTCTTGGAGCAAATAAAGAAGTATCCGATTGTACAGAATAAAAAAACGGATGTCGGAACTATTGCAGCCAAAAAGAGAGCTTGGGAGGAAATTATGAGAATTTTCAACGCAAACGGTAATTTCCTAAATGTAAGTGATTAGATCACTATGCAATTTTATAAGCCTTTGTCTTAGATATTTACGATTAAAATGATGTGTGTACATGTATTACTAACACCGGTGCTTATTGTAAGATCTGGATACTACTTTTACTTTTTCTAGCACCACGTCTTGCTACCTGTTCAGGTTATACACATTTATGTATTTCTATTAATTACGCTTATGAGCTTGGAATTAGGAAGGTTGAATTTAGAGGAAGCGAACCCGCATTTGTTCTGAGGGGGAGTAGGAAACCATTTAGGAATAACCACCCCCAGTCAACGACCGCGATTCAAATCCAGATTTCCTTTTCATTGGCAGTCTAGTCCTTCTAAAGTGATACCTTAGACAATGTGCCTACTAAAGTGTACAGTGACTATACTCCTATGATCCAAAATTTGCATATTATGCTAAAAGTGATGTCCAGGGGCTCTGGTATGAACTTAGTAACATAATACATTAATTATTGTACTTATAAAAACAGTCCAATTGATCCTTGGGGTCAAGGTATAGAGCTTTAGAATCTAAATTTTAGATTATGACTATCCCCTTCCTTTTCCTCTTTTCTCATTCTCCCCCTCTCCTCGCACAAACCTACCTATCCACACACACACACATATGCGTTGTTTTTTTTTGTTCGGATCTCAGTGGGCTTGAAATTAATGTTTATGTGGGGAGATTGATTATGAATATATAATTGGGGACCTACCTACTGATATCTTCACTAATCTATTAAGTGCCTGTGTTTTGTTTGGTACATAATCTTAGGAACCAAAGAACTCTTGTTTCCTCCGGATCTTAATAGGCCCTACAGTTAATTTCAGACCAGATGTAGGTCCTACTATCATTTGGGACTAAGTAAATGGAAACCCTGATAAAAAAAATAGCTACTTAGGTTGAAAAGTAAGCTTAGCCTACCTTCATTGATCCAAGAACTGCATGTTGTATGTTTTTCTATGTGGCCTTGCATAACTAAGGCAATAATTATTTCACACAGCATGTTCTAACCTCCAATACAATATATTTAAACTTAGTATGATTCTGGTAAGGACTTTAGAAAATATTGGGATAGTATGCTTTGTGTACATATCAGAAATTATATGTTTTCTTTGTTAAATATCAACAACAAAAATGATTAATTATTAATAACATATCAAGAGAATTGACATGGCATGGTCAATAGTTATTCCTTTGCAATCTAGCTATTTTTGTTATGAAAAAATTATAAATATGGTCATTGTAAGCGGTTTATGATAGGCCCCTATTTTAAAAAAAAACAATGTAGTTAGAGATTCAATAAAGGTGACCAATATCCTGTTTCTTAAGTGAGCTTTTTTTTGGTCATATTAGCAACAAATAGGCCTAAGTATTGGTTTATCTACCTATAATTTGATTCACCATATTAATTTGTTTCTAAAATTAATAATAAAATATTTCTATTTTGGTTAGAAAAAATAAAAAATAGTAATAATAAAAGAATTGTCAATTATACACTGTAACAAGGCACCATGAAGATGTTGCAATGTTGGTTTTCTTCCTTCTTTTAATCTAAGTACAGCGTAAGGTTGCATAGACATCCTTAGAGACAATTTGGATTGCTTTACACTTCTCCATATCCTTGCCAATGCAGTTGATAAAAGTACATGGCAAGGCATTAACTCATGAGTATTGAATTCAGATACAGTTCAAGGATAGCATGAAAGTTAATATGTTTATTTATACATAAGTATAGTAAATGTAACTAAATGGATAGCCTGGACAGGTGGCAAGACGAGCCTTTAGGCTAGTTATATTTGTACACCTCACCTTAATACCTGTTTGGGCTGTTTGCATATTTACACAAATGAGATGAGGAGGGTTAAATTTAGAGGCAATATACTAACATTTATGTGGAGGGAGAATGAGAAACCCTTCAAGGAAAACTATCCTCTGTACACACAACTCACATCTTAGCCCCAATTTCCCCATCACAGCCATTCTAGCCTAATACAAGAGTAACATATTAGCAGAAGTAAGCGAGTTAATTTATGGTATGGTACCTGCTTCGGGATTGAATGGCAAATACATCACTCTCGCAATAGACTGCCAATGATGGGACTGATCAGGGTTTGAATCCCTGGTGAGTTTACTGAAAGAGTGTTTTCCTTAATGATTTTCCACTCTCCACATATTATTCGATTTATTTACTTGAGGTATTAATGTGGACTTTCTTAACTGATTGATTATATCAGAATATGAGAATTTCTATGAACAAGAGTGAAAGGGCCTGCCAATTCTGCTGAGAAAGGTATTTTCACATACTTTCCAGGGTTCTTTTACAGGCCACAATTGACAAGGTACCAACAGCTTTACTTCCCCTCTGAAGAAAGTCATGTTACGGATTTTATTGCTCAAGAAAAATCCATCGACTTCGGCTGTGTTTGAACACATGAACATTGGATCCTGAGGCAAGCACTTTACCTCAAAACCACCAAGTTCGACCTCTCCGCACAACGAATGTGCTTACACTTTCTATAAATTCAACTTTCCTAATCCATAACACAGCGTAGTTATAGACATATATATATATATAATTCTCATATACCTTGGTAGGTATGCAAGGAAAGACACGCAAACACACAAGTCTCTCCAATAATTATTATTCATCTAGTGTGATGGGAGTGTTTTAATGTCATTTTGTGAACATTTTCAGCGCTCTATTGTACAGCTGCGAAAGTATTGGGAAAACGCAAAGGCAAGGAGAAAGAAGGGATTAGGTGGACAAACAAGAGAATTGTTGGGGACTAGAAGTGGGCCTTACAACCCTCTTCAGTCCGCAGATCCCAAGGTTGAGATGGTAGCTCCCGATCTTAACTACCATGTTGGTTATCAGTGGGATGGAGATCCGGTGGTAATGGAGGAGGCTGCCGTCAAGGGTAAAATCTCCATTTCAGAGCCGGATGGCTCAACTTTCACTGGCACTAGCAGATTGGAATATATTAACACCGCAGGTAATTTTAATATAAAATATTTGGCTACATTTTTTATCCGGCCTAGAGACAAAGGCAGAGAAACACAGACAGAAAGAGTGAGATTAATAATTATACATGCATACACAAGTATAGTGAAATAGATTTTTATACATAATAAGATTTTTACAAAATGTTGATTATATTATATTTTATGTAGGTAACCGATTATCAAGGTAACATTAGATTGATTATTTAATTAAGGAAAGTATTGCAAATAATTAAATAGATATTTACTCAACTAAATCAGCCTGTGTAGTATTAATGTAAGAAATTAATAAAACATCCACACTTCTCACTATCTTTGCATTGCTATTTTTTTATAGGTGTCCTTATCACAGAGGAAACTCCTGTAGTGTTAGGTGAGTACATTTATGACAATTTGCAAGTATTTATTTAAAAATGTAAATGTGCATTATTAATAAGCAGCTAAACATTTAATATACCAGATTGGTCTACGTTAGAAAAGGCCTGTTTTGCAGTTTTTATATAAAAACTTTTTTGGTTAAAGTAAGTCAACTATTTATTCAATAGAAATATAGTTTAATTTTCTAAACATGGTTAACCTTAACAGTTGTTGAATATATCTCAAACCCGCTCTGGTGACCATGAGTTCTAACATACTACTCTTGTGTGGACTAGACTGCCGAAGACAAGGATATCGGGGTTCGATCCTGGTCGGGCGCACTGAGGGTGGTTTTTTCTAAATGGTTTTCTACTCTTCTTCCACACAAATGTGGGTGCTCCTCCTCTCATTTAAACTTTACTAATACCTAAGCCATTTGCGTAATTAGTACATAGCTGTACAACCCGAACGGGTGGTAAGACACGATGCTAAAAAAAATCTCAAAGGTGTTCTTAAATTTAATGACAACTTTTTCTCTTCATTTAAAAAGTTTCTCAACAAATTCCGCTATGCTCATGGCAGATATTCAACAACTGGTGATATCACCATGTGAAGCAAATTAAATTATATATTTCTACTAAATAAATTATTTTATATATTTTGGCCAAAAAAGGTTTTGCCATATTAACTGCAAAAACACATCCGCTACAATCCTCCCTTAAATTTGCCTGGTGGATTTCTTTTATACTTGAGTGGTTTTGAAGATAATGTGTAATGATGACATCCTAGTCATTATAATTTTATCTTTGTGTTCATGGCAACTTATTTTATAGAAATTCCAACTTCGAGCAGTGCCAGTCTGCCTCTGTCGGCCACCACACCCTTGTCTCACATCTCAGGCAATTATCCCTGCAACATCAAATCACCCTCAACCCCCGCACCCCTGTCACAACCATCCCTCTCCCCCCCACCAACATCACCCTCCTTCCCACCACCACTACCACCACCATCACTGTCTCCCCCACCAACATTTTCTTCATCCCCACTTTCACCCCGACAGACACCACATGACACCCAGACAGGGGTTTTGCCAAGGACTGTTTGTGCACATGAGGCAAGGGAGAGAATGTGGTTCCAAGAAGAAAAAGAGCTACATCATGAGCGGTTGGCAGAGGTCAAATTGAACCGGAAGGAAGCCGAGAAGCGCCAACAGCGTAGCGATGAGCTGCACCGTCTGGAGATGGAGCGATTGCATATCAAGGTAGAGTTTGAGACTCGGCAGATGGAAGCTGAGGCTCGACACCAGAATGACATGCATCGTGAAGTCCTCCAGGCAGCAAAGCAAAAGTACGAGCAGGAGAGCCGCCATAGGGAAGAGATACATAATGCGCAGCTCAGAAAACTTCTGGAGCCTTCAGTACATAGGTGATAAAGACAGCAGCCTCTATATTTTTCCCATCATAATTTTCTTCTTGGCCTTCACGTTTTTTCAATTATATCCCATGATTGCATTTTTATTTTCTAAAATACTTATTTTGCTCCAATAGGTATAACATTGCTCTCCTCACTCACTATTTTCCTACCATTTTTACTTTTTCTGAGGTCCCTTCAAGGGCTTTTTGGAATTAGACATTTAACCTTAAAATTAAGGGTAGTTTACTAAAAGGCAAAAAGAGAAAAAAATTGATTTTCTCAAAATTTGCTTTAATAATTTTGATTAAATGTTGTATCTAGACACTGGTTATCATTATAAACAAGATGGCAATTCTCAGTTTCTTATCAAAATGAATTTGAGGGTACTTTAAAAGGGAAAGGGTGACCTGGTGGTCTAGGGGTACGGTGTCAGACTTTTATGCTGGCGGCCGGGTTCGATCCTCGGTCCGGCACAGATTTATCTGATTTCCAAACCTTCCTACACCTCTGACAAGACATCTTGTGAATGTGTGGAATGCCAGGTCGCCACCGTGGTTCGGATTCCACGTTAAACTGTAGGTCCTTCATTTCATCTCACAATCACCCTACCATTACACATTAGCGTAAGTGCGTATAACCCGAACGTTAGTAAGACGCGGTGCTAATAATAATAATAATAATAATAATAATAATAATAATAATAAAAGGGGAAAATTTTCCAATTTTCGTCATTTCTCCATAACTATTTGAGATACAAAATAACTTATCATTGTAAATTGTAGTATATACTATTAAAGATAAAATCTTTTATTTGAAATATATTTTTATAGAACCATTAATATATACTTCTTAATTCAGGTCTTTGAAATGAATTTGATTCTTATGCTCTTTGGTGGACAAAGATGTTTATATTTTTTCAATTTTATGTAACAGTTTTCTTAGGTCATAATGCCATTGAGTAAATAAGTAACAGTGTATATTATTTCATTTGTGTTCTTTGGTGAAATGTTTCTACAACAATGTATAGACCTATTATTTCGTTTCACAAATCTAAAAGAGTTTTTTATCAATGTCTATTTTAAGATAAAAGCAAGGGAAAGTCTGGTGGTGCACCTTACCATTTTGAAATATCATTGTTAATGGTCATCCATTATTTAAAACAATTCTTATTCCTGCTTTAACAACTCAATATTTTTTATTTTGACCTTGGATTACGGTGATTTACTTGATTTGAATTTAGCATACGATGAAAATGATGTTAGAGTCCTTGGAGCTAGATAGGGAAATGGTTATAATATACCATTGTCCTAATTGTTTTTGATGGGGCTTGCCTGTTCTGTGCCCTATCATTCTTAACCCTTTTGAGTGCCAACGTCGCTCAGAGCAATGCACAAAATATCTGCTAAAATTGCCAGTGTTGCTCACAGCGATCCCATGTTTTTGAGCTCTTAGTTCAGTATTAAGTCAACAGATAGGGTACATTTTATTTCCACTACTTTCTCATATGTGCAATCTACTTTTATTTGTTTTTGAGAGTTTTGATATACTGAACATGAAAATTATTTTCTAACTTTATGAGTTTTATCTATGGCTTTGTTAGTAAACATGGCTACTAAGAGGAAAGCTGTGATTCAAAACACAAAAATACTCGCAATATTTATTCATAGCTCAAGTGAGAGTGATCAATTTCCTAGTGATTCTGAAAGATATAATTCTGAATTTGTAAATAATGAAATTAAACAGGAATTATATTTTAGTGAAAGTGAAATACGGAACAAGTAGGAGTGCCAGCTGTCATTGATAACGCGGCTGTGAATACGAGTGATTCCTAAAGGGAAGAAATGCATCTTGAAGATCAAGATAATCCATCCCAACCTCTTCATATTTAGGCAAAAGTACCAGTTTTGAAGTCCCCTCCCCCTTCCCTTCTGATTCTAAGCCAATTATTTATTTTAGACTTTATTTTACTATAACCCTGCTAAAGTTGATGGTCACTGAAACAGCTGCTATGCATAACCCAATTTGATTGTAAAATCTAAAGTGAGTTTTTTTGTAAATTTTGTTATTTCTCAGTTTTTTTTATGTTCATTTCAGTGAGTTATTCTATTTTAAGCTATTTAAATTTTCAATATTTAAAAATTAATGTTAACTATAATGTTTTTTTATAATAAAGGAATTGATTATAACTAAGAAGAGGAAAAATAAACTACTAAGAATAAGAATAAATTTGATAAGAAAGCCACTAGGGAAAGAGGAAGATGTGGGAAGAATCCATGCACAAAGGTGACATCATTTCCTTCTCGTCTTATAGTAGAAGTAGTACACACACATTTAAACACAATATAATAATATTTCGGCATGTCACTTTGTGCATTGGATTTCCACATCTTTCCTTTTCCTAGTGGGCTTTCTTCATCAAATTATTTTTTCTTAGTAGTCATTTTCCTCTTTCTTAGTTTTATCAATTTCTTTATTATAAAATTATCTAGCATTGGCCACCTCATTTGAATCATGTTAACTTAATGGTATTTTTTAAATATTTTGGCTAGTGATTTTTTATGTATTAGAAATTATACGTATATGTATAATTATATCATCGATTGGCGAACATATAATCTAGTTTATGTAAAAATTTGACTATAAGAAGTTCAATGATTAATAAGTTATTAAAATTTAAACAAAATTCTGTATTTTTCAGCAAAATAGCTTGGCACTTTTAGCACATTTTTTTGTAATTTTTCTTGGCATTGAAAGGGTGGAACTTGTGATGTGAGAGTTAATGACCTCAGTGCGACATGTTTTCAACATCTGGGACACAATAGGTATGGCAACAGATATTCCAATGCTATTGTGTACTAGAAACTGGTGGCAGCTGAGAAACTCTTTGAGTTTGTCTTTGACATTTTCTGCAGCGACAAACTCTTTGCACGGTGTGATAGTGAAAGCCGCCTCATTAGGAGACTTAGTTTCACAGGAGAACTGTCTGGAGGACATTTTGAAGCATACCTGATTGATGGCGAGGTACATGACGTGAATCAGTGTCTAACACGGTCCATCCCCCAAGCCGACTCATCCTCCACACTTCCCCTCAGACACAACCCTCTTATGTCCCCAAGAAAAGGGCTTCTGGCAAACATCATGCCAGGCTGACTGATGCTACAAGAAGAAAATAACTGACAGGAAGCATATAAGAAATATGTGAAAAGTAATCTCAACTACAAAGAGATATAAAAAAGTTAATTCAAATAATTTATTCCAAAAATATATGCAAAAGTATTCCTGCTACAAAGAGGTTTGCAAAAAATAACCCGCAAGTGAATCGGGACGCAGTTCACAGGTCATGCAGTTCGTAGTCAGATGTCCTTCTCAGCACTGAAGACTATGAATGTTAACCTCCACCCTACATTCCTGTTTGCATGTAAGGCACTTGGCTTGCTGGAAGACGACAAGCACTGGGATACCACTTTACAGGAATCAGCTCTGTCTGATTCTCCCTTCAAGCTGAGGGTGCTCTTCACAGTGATGTTGGTGTTTTGTCAACTGTCCGATCCTCTTTGAGTCTTCGGGAAAAATACAAAGACTGCCTCTAAGAAGCGAGAGGGAGTTGCAGGTCAGTGCACAGCAGCTGATGGAGGAGGTATACATCAGGTGCCTAGTGCTGCTGGAGGAAGCAGTGTTGTCCCTGGGAAATCAGGGCTTGCTGCAGTATGATGATCTGCCTCAAACAACATGGTTTGTAAGAATCTTGAGGAAAAGGGACGATCTGAGAGACACCAGCTGCGACATCACCTTGACTGAGATGTTGATTAATAACTAGGGTTCTCTGACTAGTCCGCTGTCTATCTGCAGCTCCTTGGCAGCATTTAGTTAGGAAGCGGGAAGAGATTTTTCTTGGATAATCCATTTGGTACAGGGAAGACCTTTCTTTTCATTCTGATCTTGGTGAAGGTGAGGAGTGATCGCAATATTGCCTTGGCTGTAGCATCCTCTGGCATCGCTGCTACGTTTTTGGAGGGAGGCAAGACAACTCCTGCTGCCTTGAAGCTTCCTCTCAACCTCATTCACATGGAAACCCCCCTGTGCAATATCTCTAAAAGAGCACCATGGGTCTAGTTTTGTGAGACCAGGACACAATGGCGCAAAAGGAGGTTTTTGAGGCCCTCATATGACCCTGAAGGACATCAAGGGCAATGACGATGTGATGTGGGGGAGAGTCACCTTGCTGTTGGCTGGAGACATCCGGAAGACCCGGCCAAGAGGAACCAGAACTGACGAGTTGAAGGCATGAGTTAAGCCATCTTATTTTGGAACAGGGAGATCATGCAGGTCCACTTGAAAGGCGATATCACCTATGCAAAATTCACTGATCTCAAAATAGGCAATGGTGATTTTACAGAGTGATAGGGGCAAATCACCATCCCCTGTAGGCCCGGGCTTTGTGGTCTCAACTGTGGCTAACCTGACATCCAAGATCTACCTTGACATTGCAAATATCATAAAGTCTCTAGACAGGCTGTGTGAGTGAGCCATCCTTACCTCCAAAGATAGACAAGGCTCTGCTAAAATTGTTTGAAGGAACAGAGATGTATACTTCTATTGACTTAGTGGTTCACATGGATGACACAGTCCACTACCCTGAGAAGTTCCTCAACACATTGAACCCACCTGGTGTCTCAGCCCACAGGCTTCTCCTCAAAGGGGAAGCTCCAGTGATGATGCAAAACCTGAACTCACCCAAACTTTGCATTGTTACCAGACTGCGAGTAAAAGCCCTCCATAAGAATATAATTGAATTGACTATGTTCAATGGCTGTGCTTAGGATGAATCTATTTTCATACTGCGCATCCCAACCATTCCATCTGACAAGGCATGTATTAACCACAACTTGTGAATGTGGGGAATGCCAGGCCTCCACCGTGGTTCGGATTCCACGTTAAACTGTAGGTACTCCAGTTCATCTCACAATCACCCTACTATTACACATTAGCGTAAGTGCGTATAACCCGAACGGGTAGTAAGACGTGCTGCTAATAATAATAATGATATAATTATATAATAATATAATTAATTTAATAAAAATTATTAATATAATTATTTTTAAATATAATTATTATTATTATTATTATTATTATTATATTATTTGCAGTTTTCCCTGAAAGTGTGCTTTGTAATGACCATTAATAATTTTCAGGACTGGTCATTGTAGGTGGCCGGGATTGGTTTGGGGGAGGAGGACTTATTCTCTCACGAACCATTTTACGTCATCAGATTCAGAGCTAGCACAGTCAGCAGCTTGGTTATTCAAGCACTCGAGGGGAGAGCCACTAATTTGTGGTCTATAAGGAGGTTCACAAATAATTAAGAGTGTGTGATTACAAGTATCTTTCCCTTTCCACATACCTATCGTTAGCTAATTTTTCCACTTCACATATTTAGAATACACTAATGATACATTAACAAATACAAGAATACAAAACAAAAACCACATAAAGGTGAAATTCATTTTCGTAACACACCGACTTTCATGAAAGTGTTCAAGCTACTGGATTTTACTATCACTATTTAGATTGAGCCAAACACTGCTGTTCTAGAACTCACCCAAACGAAGCCAAGTACTACAGCTAGTGTAATATTAACTGTTTAAGGGAAACTTCTTTTCATTTTTTTGAGGTACAGTTTGTTACATATGTTAATCATTCCTTTTATATGTCCTAAATTAATTATTGCCTGATAGCTTGGAAATGTATAGTAAGACAGTGTAGAAACACTGTACAGTAATGTAAAGTGATAGTGAAGGAAGCCAACCTGAAAAGATAGTTAGGTTATGCCTAGATGGAAACAAACATACTTCTCTCTTCATTTCTTTTTTAACTTTTCACACTCCCACAGCTACACATCGTTTTAATTTTCGAATATAATCCTTTTTCATATATAGATACACATATAAAACACAAAGATAGGTACAATAGGAACTACATGTTTGAAACCTTGTATCTTTATTTGAAAATCATATGGTCTGATTGTTGTGACTGAACTCGACTCTACTCTTATGTAGTTTCACTTTATAACAACTACTCCATGGTTAATGTTTATGACCATCTTTGCTCATGTCAATACTACTTATAGTGTAGTAGTAAAATGATTGTTAAAGGATATTGGGTACATAAGACACTTTATTTTAGTTTTGATTAAGTAAATGAATGATCTCTCTTAAAATAACATTCAAACATATCAACTCATAATGTATTAACTGTCCACAATCCCCCTAAAACATTATTTTGGAAAAATTCCTTCATGCTATCATGCATGTCATGCTGGTGATCAATTTAATGTTCATGTAACTTACATAACAATTCTTATCAAAACAGACGGTTTGAAAACAAATTGTTCACTAAAATGAAACTCAAGCATTTAGTAATAGATTTCAAAAATGAAGAACTGAAAACCAAAATTGGAAACCAGGGGTTTGAAAGCAATAATCATTTTAAGTACCTGGGAAGTCTGACAAAGAATACCTACTGCACAAAGGAAATTAGGCCAAGGATCGCCATGTTCAAGTAAGCTTTCAACAAGAAGAGATTACTACTGACCAACAAGTTGAGTTTGGAACTTGGGAAGAAACTGATGAAATGCAACATATGGAGTGTCGCGCTGTATAATGCAGAAACTTGGACTCTTTGTAAGATGGGAAAGAAATACTTGGAGAGCTTTGAAATTTGGTGCTGGAGAAGACATGAGAAGATCAGGTGGACAAACAGGGTGACAATTGAAGACGTAAGAAGAGTGGGTGGCAAGAGAACCATTCTATATGTGATTCTTCGGTACAAAGCAAACTGGATTCGTCATAGAAGACATAGTTGAGGGAAAGAGGAGCTTAGATAGAAAGAGTATTCAAATATTGGTTGTCTTGAAAGAACTGTTGTAAGATAGAACATATAATCATGATAATGATAATAGGCTATAATTACTTATATTTTGCTGGAGTTACGAAATAAAGTGTAGAAAGAGGCTACAACGTTTTATTGTCTTTGAAACTCATGCAACGTAACTACACCCAATAAGTTGTATGCACACCAAATCTTCAAACAAATTAAGTATGTAGTAAATAGTTGTATTTATGTTGCTCGCAATGAGTTTTGTTGATAGGAACACATACCCTTCACGGAATGCTAAGTTCTCCCTTGGAAAACTCTGAGTTAAGTGAATGTTAGGGTAAATGCATCGTGCTGACTCACATATAAAAAAAAACAAGGAGAATTGTTGCCTCAATGTTAATAAGATGTCAAGCTGATTGCGATTTCTGCATTAATCACTTGTGTAAACTCCTTTTAACTCTCCTTTTTATTTAGATTTATTTAATTGTTTAATTCCCTGAACTTCCTTCTGTGGCTTCATTGGTAAGTTCAGTTTGAAGTTTACTTGATGTTATTATTCATGGGTTAATGTAAGTTGACACACATTAAACAAACCATATATATACTTGTTCATAATATTTATTTTAATGTAGATATTTGAAATAGTTTAACAACTCTGAAAACTGACTCGTGCTAAACTTAATAACACCACATTGTGAATTAGGCCACAACTGTCTAAAGCTCAATTGTGAATAACTGAATGTCAGTGGATGGTTAATCCGAACTGAACTGACTGGACTACAAAAGTCAACTGGCTTAACAGGGTCGAACTCACGTCCCGCCCGCGTGGAAGGTAGAGGAAAGCACTGACTGACCTGCCCTCTACCGTTACACACCGCCGGTGACAGAGTGTGACGTCACACTCTACACTTGAAACAGAATTATATAATCTTCACAGAAAAACCTTTCCTTTATCTTCTACTTTCCGACTCTGACTCCTTCAGAAATGGCTAAAGTATATTTATTAGTAATAACAAATTTACTCCAGTAAAATGCTCTAATACATTTGACTTCTTGGGAAACTTCTTCTTTAACCTATATTGTTATAATACTTTAAGTTTTTATTTTGAGGTTGGAGTCAGTACATGTTTTCCGACTCCACCCAAAATTACTTCCTACCCCAACTTCACAGCCCTAAATAAATATTATTCCTACTGCTCTTTCTTATAGTTACAAACTGATCGAAGATGAGGGCATAGAATCTTCAATTCTTTAAGGATAACTTAGATTCAAGAATTTGAAAAATATATGAATACATTTTTTTATTTTAGTTTGTTTTTAGGGCTATTATGATGCTAATTAGTGATGTAGCGAAAATATTAATAGGATGTAACAACCAGAAAGGTACAGTAACCTCTTACACTAATTATCTTTAATTGGCTTCAGAATCGACCACTCATCAAAACTAGTGAGTAGTAAATACCCAAGCAAACTGACACAAACTTAAATTGATCACATTTAAGTTCAAAAAAATTGTATAAAATAACTATTATAATGATCTTACTGTACACCAGATATATCTGTGAGGATTTTTTAGTGTCAAGACATTAAATCTAATTCACAAATGCCTCATTTTTAAACAATATCTAAAAAAAATTCTAAGTACTACAAAATGTAATAATCAAACTAATGGTAATTTAATTGATAACTTGACCAATCATGTAAACATTTTTTATGACAATTTTATATACATTAATTTATATGGATGGCTAAGCAATTCACCCCACTAAAATATTTTGTATGTATAAAATAGATGCACTGCTCTTTGGATGAACTAAGTTCTGGCAAATTTTAATAAAATCCAAGATAAAAGAAATTAAATCAATAAAAAATACCCTAATAATGATAAGATCAATTCATTAAGCTAATAAATTAATTGAAAGGTTAGAAGAAAGTTATGCACATAATTGTAGTAAATTATTTACATAAGCAATGGATAAAACCCAAGCAATAAGTCATTTTATAGTTATTTTTTATACATTTTGATACATTTGTGTTAAATAGGTATTTTTAGCACACGGTTGTCAGAATAAAAAGAAAATGAACTTTACATACTCTTTCAGGGGCAGAATTAGGATTTTGTGTGTGGGGGGAGGGAGCGGGGGTACTCTCACTGGACCAGGCCAGGAGGTTCCCCCCTCAGGAAATCTGAAAGTAAAACTTTCAAAATTTAAGTTTAATTAGTAAATTTGAGAAAAATGCATTCAAGTTCTCCGTTTATTAAGTTTTTTTTTGTTATTAATTTTTGTAATTTAAATTTTATTAATAATGTAAATCAATTATTGACAGTGAATCGCACATGAAGCAGCTGGTTAGTGAGATATTACATGAAAGTAAAACTAGTTTTGACAATAACATAGATTTAATTGGTTTAATTTCATAACTATTATTGTTAATACTCTTTGCTTGTATGATAGGAAAATATACATTCCTGGTGAGACACTGCAATTATGTTAGTAAGTGTTATGTTGAGAAGTAGATTTGTAAATCAATATTATATTTAGCAGAAAGCAATGCAAGTGAATTGTTTAAGACTTTTTATAGCATAGATATGTTCTAGTTTCCATTTGTAAAGTTTGTATTTGGTTATGTCATATGCATTCATTAAGAGCTTTTGTTCATATTTTTAAGTCTTTTTTTGTAAATGTGAAGTAATATTTTGATTAGTTTTTGGTAATTTTAATGTTATTTTTGATCATTTTTGTCATCAATGTTTGGGCCCTACTTGTTACTTAATTTGTTAAAGAACCTTCTAAATTACTCAAAAAAAGTTTTATTATGGTAAAATTGGTTTTTTTTTAAAAATTTTATTATGCAAAATGCTACCTTGAAGTTGGTTCAAAAGCCAAAATGATACCCTCTAGTATCTCTTCGATAGACACCAAAGTAATTTCTTAGGACTAAAGTATTCAAATTAAATTAATTTGTGATGTATCTCATGGGTCAAAACAATTTAAGAAATGATGAAATGAAAATGTACTAATCCTACATCCTTTCCATGTTCCAAAGAGGTGATGGTGATGATAAATATGAGAGTGTAAAACCAGTGGAAACTCTTAAACCTAACTTAAGCCTAACTAACCAAACCTGGGTGACCGTTGGGAGATTTCCTCTTTCATTAAAATTACCTATGGGACCAGCCGAGAATCAACCTCAGGACACCTTTGTTCGTAGTCAAGTGCAATGACCTTGGGGTTAGTTATATATGCGATTTGATTCCTCTCATTCAATGTGTAGAAGTAATATCTGGCTAACAGGATATAGCTTTAGATTTATTAAACTGAGTTATATACAAACCAAATCCATAAAGACCATCTCAGCATCATTATTTGATTTTAGAATTCAATAAAAAGAAATTAATCTTAAAAAATATCTTGTGTATAAATCCTATTCTAAAAAATAATCATGTTACTAAAACTGTTTTACCAGAATTGACTAAAGCTTGAAATATCATTAATGATTATTAGTGGATATAATACATGGAGATGAAATAAATCTCCTTTTAATATTCATCTCTACTAAATATGGAATTTAAAATAATCCCAAAAGTAATATGCATTGTTCCTCCAAGTAGCCTGCTAAATAATCCAAACCTTTTCAAATGAGCTTAAATGATAGGCCTACAGTATTTTGCTCAACAATAATCTCAGCTTCGTTTCATTATTAGTAATAGTACTATATTATTTTAATTATGTGTTGTATCTTTTCTTATATCAATGTAATTTATTTATTTTGTATATATATTGTTAAGTTATCCATTCATTATCATAATTCTTTAGTCATTAATTGTATATATTCTTTACTATTACCACAAAGATTATATTATGTGTTACATTTTGATACGAATAAATAAGTATGACTATTGCAATTCTCTTCCATCTCCATATTTATTATATTGTAGTGTATTTTATTGTAATATTCTAAAGTGTGTCTTTGACTGCTGGGCCAATGCTGATCATTTAGTTTATTCAACTTTAAAGTGTGAAATAATGATAATGACAAGGAAGAGGGTAAGGCCTAATAAAGCTAAATTGTTGGATGAAGTATATAGCTGATAAAAGTACAGAACATAAAATATCTTGGAAGTGTGTTTGAAGAGAAAGGTATAAGTAGGGAAAATTTAATGAGAAGAGGACAGCAAGGATAGTTATTTTATAGGTCCATAAGAGCCCTATTGAAAAGAGAAGTGCCCTTGAAGTGTAAGGCAGTGTTGTACAGGGTATACTTTGTACCCATTGTCATGCATTCAGCAGAAACATGGACATTAAATGCAAGAAAAACAAGGAAAGTAGAGGCCATTGGAATGAAGTTTGTAAGGCATGAGTTAGCTGTCACAGGGAAAGACAAGTTAAGGAATGAAGTTATATGGGAAAGAGTAGGAATACATGCGAGAGTAGAGGAAGCAAGACTGAAATGGTATGGACATGTAATCAGATTGGAAAAAATAGAGGATGCCCAATAGAATTATAGAGATGAAGCATGTAGGAAAAATACCGCAAGAGAGACCAATACATTAAAGGATAAGTTAACAAAACGTGTGAAAGTGAGAGAAGGAGAAGAATGAAATAAATTAAAGAAGGAATAGTGGTGGAAAAGTAGAGGAAGATTGAGGCATTTTACTAAAGTAACCCGCTCACAGGTTGGAAACAGTTGATGATTAACTTAAATATTACAAAGATAATACTAAAAAAAACTTCATGTGGGCTATTTTTATTTTGTTAAGTATAGTAGGGGCTACTTATGCAAGTTTAAATAAAAATTAGGGTTAATTTAGATATAATTCTCTCCATCATTGGTCCTACCCCATTTTAAAGATAGTTTCGGTCAAATTGCCTCCCCTTTTCTCGTAGTTAAAATTGTGACAATTTTATTTTGAAGTTTTAGAGTATAGTGAAAAGAACAGGAGAGAAATAAGTGGGCGAGGAAGGCAAGCAGAGGCATTTTTCAAAGTGTGAGAAGCCTGACAAGTGCAAGGGAGTGATCTACAATACCCATTACCTATCAATATTGACACACACTCACACTGCAAAAACGTGGATAATGAAGGAAAAAGCAGAACACAGGCGAGTAAAATGAGATTTCTGAGAAGCAGGATCGGCGTGACAAAATTTGACAGGATGAGAACTTAGAGAATAAGAGGCATAGTAAAGGAAGAGCCAGAACAGGATAAAGAAGGTATGGCCATGTGAGAACAAATGAGAGGGAAAGATGCCCAGGAGGATGTAGGATATGGAGGTGGGGGTAGAAGGCTGATAGGAAGACCAAGGGACAGCTGGTTAGAGGAAAGAGGAGGAGACTGGGCCAAGGTTACAGACAAATAATATAAACAGTCTTTCAACCTCATGGGGGATGTGTTCCAAATAGATCCAGTCACTGGTTGGAAGCTGTTCATGATGATGATGTTAATAATTTTGATTTTTAAATATGTGCACAGAATATGGCAAATATATTAATTTTAGAATTTAAAAAAAATGTGTTCATTAAATTTATTGGAATTCCCGGTTTTGTTTTTCTTCAATCTTTCCCAGTTTTAGCTTCCCTTGAATCTTACTCAATTTTCACTTTCCTTAATTCTTTCCCAGTTTTAACTTCCCTTGAATCTTCCCCAATTTTAACTTTCCTTGAATCTTCCCCAGTTTTAGCTTGCCTTGAATCCTTCCTCAGCTTTAGCTTTCTTTAAATCTTTCCCAGTTTTGGCGTTCCTTGAATCTTCTCAAGTTTTAACTTTAACTTGGTACTGAGACCTTTCAAGGCAGAAACTACCTAACCACCAGTTATGAATTGTCTTTAAATTTGAAGGTAATTTCAAAGTTATTTGCAAGCAAACCTCATTCTTAAATAACCTGTACTACATTTATTCAATCTAAAAAGCTTGACAAATGCTTTATCACTAATGGCAAATGCATTATCCCTATCGTTAAAGATTCGAAATTGCCTATCCTATTTAATTCAAGTTTACGTTCTTCTAATTCTTGGATTGCAAGCAATTGTAATACACGCACCATCTTTATTCGCCAATACTGCTAAGCCCTTTGAAATATATTTTTCGAGGATTATCTATAGAAATCAGTTCGAATTGTTTGTATCGCGAATGATCTCAAATTATTCAGGAATACCAAATGTGAAACTCGAAAAGAAAAAGACCTCGAGATGTTCAAAAACACACTCGGGAATACGGGTCTAGCTCCTTGTTGACGATCAACACTCATCTTTATCTTCTATAATTTTGACTCATTATTGTAAGACAAACTAGGTTCTAAGAGTGAAAGTCTTGTTATTGGTTCATAGCCAAGGAACACTTCCACTGGCGCCTTTCCCGTAGGTGCATGTGGTGTATTTCGATAGGCAAGGACAGACCTATCTTATGTTGTATACTCCTTTAGTGAAACATGCTGTGGTCCTACATCTGGTATCTTCTTTGGGGAACCTTGGGCTATAAAACACGTCCGAATCTTTTCAATAATTTTTGTGGATGTAGTAAACTTATACCCATTTATTGTAGGTGTCAAGTATAATCATATAGTTATGTTTGCCTTTGTCAACAAGCTCTGAATATAGTCGTTCCCACTTCCTGTTAGGCCAACACCAATGATGTAAAGGGACCTTTACCAGACCTTGTGTCGTTTACATTTGTATATAATATGGATGTTCTATGTCAGAGTCCAGTCTGGGCCACCGCACATAGTTGCGAGAAAGAGCATTCATTCGACATATACTAGGATGTTTTTAGTGCAAAATATCTAAGATTCCTTCCTGGAATATTTTAGGAATAACTATTCTACTATCCCAAATAGATAGTTCCTTTCTGCGACAAAGTAGGCCATTAATCTTACTTCTTCCACCTTTCTTGGCCATCCGTTCAAAGTAAAATCCAAAAAAGCCTTCAGAGTTTTGGCTTTTCTTGTTTCTATCAATTTCTTTGTAACCCCCCCTTCATATGATTCGATAGGTTCAAATTACAATAAATAAAAGGTAGGTAAGTTACAAGAGAGTTTATTTTATTCTACAAACAACTAGCAGACATACAAGAGCGAGGCACTCTAGGAAAGTCGAGTGACTGGCCGATAAGGGCCGAAGTAAACAATAAATAAAGGGGCAAGACCCCAAGTCGTTAAGAGAAAACAGAATGATTAATACTAACGTAGTCATAATTAAATTGACCCTCGCAGAAGGCGACTAACCTAGCAGGAAAGTTAAATACAAGTAATATGTATAGGTCTACACGACCTGGCGATGCCGACACTATATTGACATAAGTATGAAGTTTTATAATAGACTGCCATTGTAAGGCGCGACAGAGAAAATGATTTACCTAAACCTAACCTGTTACAATAGATCCCAATCAAATTAGTTCAATCTAATTATTATTATTGTAATGACCAACGTGCTGGGTGCACGGGCTCGCGCCCCCCGAGTTGAGTAACAATTTAAAAAGAATCACAATCGTAACAAATCTTTAACTTTTAGCAAGCAGAACAACTATTTTAAAATAAGTTACACGTTAAACAGAAATAATTAGCGCCCCAAGGTGGCGACATGCTAAAGTTCCATTAGCGCCCCAAGATGGCGCCATGCTAAAGTTCCAACCCGTCCGTGAGGCGGACACAACGTTAAGTACAAAGAAAAAAGCTAGCGCATAAACCATAATGGCTGACAGGCAAATCCTGCAGTCTCAGAGAAATATAGCTATTAGTAATCATGATTTATATTTAAAGTTGAAACTTAAATTTTGAACAATTTAACCCAAACATAATTTAGAAAACGTCGAACAACGACCTACGTCTAAATCTAAGACAAGTGTCTCACCTAATCGAGTGCAGAGAAATGAGTGACATCACTACACAGTCCAGCCGTTATATACTGTACAAAGTCAATCACGTGTTCACAAACGGCGGGAATCACACTGGGACGAAGGGAGAGGGGTGTACGTTGCTTCGACAGAATTCTCGATTATTCTCGTGATAATTTCAAATCACGCGCCGGTGGATGAGTCTTGTTTCACTCGAACACAACCGTCGGCGCATACGGGTTAGCGCATCTTGATGTTCAATTGTCCGAGTCTTGCTCTAATCGGGCCTCGAGCCACGGGCGGTCAGTAAGCCGCGTGATGTTGAGTGGAGTTGAGTGCGCGTGTTTCATGAAGTCGAGATCCAGCCCAGTCAAAGGGGACCAGATCAGGTGAGCCAGATCGTCCATGTTTGCATTATGTCTGTGACAACGTCACATCTTTGGCTGTGATAGGTAAATCCATAAAGGGGAATAAATATTTTTTTCCCACTCTTTATCTCTCTCTCGCCAAGAAAATACGGGTACACCTACTAAAAATATAGCCTTCCTACTCTATAAAACAATTTGCGTAATTAGTACATAAACGTATAACCCAAACGGGTAGTAAGATGTGGTGTTGAAAAAAAAAAATATTTTGCTTCCAGACACTTTAGTAAAGTTTATTAGAGATAGATCTCAAAAACATTCATTTAAATAATAATGAAAATAAACAACTAGGTGTCAAGTATTTTATTTCTATTACTACGTATATAACTTTTCTTTCGCTCTTCATATTACTGATTTGATTGTATTTTTTCATTTTACCGTTGTCGACAAAATGACTGGGGAATACAAGTTATTTCTATATCAGCCAAATAGACACATACCATTTCTGATAGTTTCAATGAGCTCTAGCTTCTGAAGGGGCATGAAGACATTAGTTGCACAGTTGGTCAAAACGTGACGTTTAATCTTGTCGTCTGCTAGGGACATACGTAACAAGTCCTGGCTTTGATCTCGTTGATCGTGAGGTACCATCGTGTTACTTAAAGAGTTATGGCTTAGAAATGACTAAGAATATATATTCTTCATAAAGCCATAGGTGTTGCACATAATATGCATGATATTTAAACATTTTAGTAAGACCCTTATCACACTCTGATATACCTATTGCGTTAAATTACTATAAAATAGTAAAGGGCATCCAAATGCCTCATCGACTTAAATAGTAAAGTTTTTCTTTCTTTCTTTCTCAATCATTGTATGTAAACAATAGCTTAAGTACATAAATGTCTATCTATTACATATATATATATATCAATGGATAGTTCTATGTGACATTATTACAATAAGTAAATACTTTAAAACATTTAGTAAAAACTGTTGGTAGAACTGTTCAATATAAAATATAATGTCTAATGATTAAAAACTATACATATAAATTTTAAGTATAATAGCTCATTAATTGTTATGTTACGACATAGGATAAGTAGGATAGCTTTTATCATATATAAACTTAAATTTTCAATTAATCCTAAATATTCACAAAGAATTCCTTTGGTCACGCATTCATTACTTAAGCAGTATCGAGGTAAGAATGTAAACAGTTAAAATTTATAATTAGCTTAAAAATTAATTGTGGTTTTCTTATAGGACTAATAGCTACGTTGTAATCATCGTTGTGTCTATATAATACTTATTTTAAAACTATATTTCTATATCAATTAAACATAAGCTACAATAGGGAAATATTTAACTATAGTTCATATCAAAATTCCCGATCTTAAATTAAATAACTAAGTACTTTAACCCTAATGAATAGTAACGTTAATGATAATTATTATAAAGAATTTGTATTATTAATGATTAATAGTTGACAAATAAAAATATTTGTATACAAAATTAATAATTTAAGAGCTTTGAATTATGTACATGTTTTCCTTTGAATCTGTGGGTGGTGTTATTGAGCATGCCAAATAAGGATATGACTTAAAACTGTTAAACTTTATTTTGATGTTGATTAAACTGACATAATTTAAACTCTTTCTATTTAACTGTATTGAAATAAGGTATGTTTTGTATCTATGTTTAGATATACTTTTTAGATCAAAGGTATAATTTTATGTATTTAAGCTAGAATAAGTTTATAAATAAATTAAAGAATTTTTCACATTCACCATCCTACACTTGTAGGCTCTAGTAGTGTTGCATTCATATTCCAAGATTATTTAGGACTAATTATATTTATATCAAAAATTTCTATTTTTCTGGAAAATGAATTTTATAATGGAAAACTACCTCTGTGCATTAAAAGTTTTCCCACTGTATTTAATATGTTTAAAGGGGATTTTTTTACCCACTCATTAAAAATCTCTCTGCCTTAATATAATCAATATGATACATTGCCTTCCTTATTAATTACAACAATAAAATTATTAATAAAACATATAATTTGTAGTTGAGAATCACAAGTTATGGTATAACTACCATTATTTAATTTTTTGGCTGAAGGAGTTTGATTCAGGAAGTCTATCACTCTTAGAGCATGACATTACATTAATTGCGCTCTAGTTGTGTCTACAAAAATTCCACAGCTAGGATGCCAGAACCTCAACCACATTATTTTGAGTCAACCTAAATTCACTTGTTTTGTGACCAGGTCACTGTCACTATAAATACAAGGCATTCACGAGCTAAGTTTACCTGGATGACAGCTAGAAATGTTACTAGAAGTAATCCCTAATATATCACTACGCCAACAGCTGACATCTATCACTTTGGATAACTGTAATGAAAACAGATGGTAATGTATTAATGTGATAGTTGACCACAATAATTTAGGCCAATATTATTTATATATTTATTTGAGGTCGGACACAAAGTTTATTTATAGTTGTATTCCCCTTAAAAAAAATATTAACACCACTTTCACAAAAACTTCTAAAGAACATAAGCTTCAAAATGGTGACGGACGAATCTAAACCATATGATTGAACATAACGGTAAACAAGTTTTTTTACAATGATGCAGACACACAGTTGATGAAAATATTTTGTTCAGTTCAATATTTCAAAATACGATAAAATAATCATAAAATAATTTATTGTATGTAAAAACATGACAATTTTCTCTTTTCCAAGTAAATACGATGCCTGTAATAAAAGATATTGATGTGGACACTATATTACACAAAATCAGTAACGTTCCAAAACGAAAAATAAGTACTTTTAATTATGTTTAAAATATTGTTTTGAGTTGAATAAAAAGAAATTATTTAAAAAAATGAAATAGTATGAGAAAACTTAAGTTTACGTTATTTAAAATGTAATATATAACAGGTAATTAAAGATCTTTACATTTATAACAAAACTGTGATCTTTTACAAGTGTTGGCAACCCAAAACTTAAACATATGATTTTTGAACTGTCATCTAGGTAAAAACCTATCGTGAATGGAATATAGGTAACTCAGTAGGCCTATAACTACTTAAATACAATAAGGCTCTGTGTACTGCCATCCTAGTTATAGTGACCAGGTCATAGGCAATAAATGGATGTTTATACGTAGGACCTATCATCAATTAGTGATCCTCAGTGGGGTTTGTTTGGGGTATACTTTATCTAGAGAAGATGTTTAGACATAGTTTGAGGGTAGTCATTATTTTCTTGAGTGAGTCTTCTTAATTACATTTTTTTCAATTAAAATTCTTTGTCTTAATATTAACTAGATAGTATGTTATTTTAACTAACATTTATATTTTCATCACACAACTTATATTATTTAATGTAGGAACCCAACCTCATAGACATAACATATTCTAAAAGTACTTCTGGTTAATAGGTCTTGTAGAGCATACATTTTGATGAGTAGGTGGATTCTCGGGTTATTAAATAAGTTATGGGCTACCAGTATATAAATGAATTAGCTCTGGACCTAGACATTTTATTACATTAGGTCCTAACCATAGTTATTATATACATATTCTATTCTCCACATGAAGGCCCTTATCTATAGCTAGAAAAATTATTATTAGCTATATCTACTCTCATGTAGCCATGTAGCTATATGTCAGGCCATGCTATATGCACAGCTTTTCTTCATGGAATATCAGGAATAAGGTTTTTATTTTCAAGGATTACACCCCATTTTTTGCCTGCAAGAAAATGATAATCCTCATTTTACAAAAGAATGTGTTAGAGATTTCTGGTAGCGTACCTCTTGAACAATCAGTGTTTTTTTTAGTCAGTCAAGACCTAGAGGATAGCTAATATTAATGAATAGGCCCCTACTCTATTTTTTATGACTTGATATATGAATTTCATAGAAGTTTAAATTAGTGGATACTTTCCATATAAATCTATGAGGGCTACAAGTGTTTGCCCTTAACATTTTGTATAGTTATGGTTCTTACCCACACTAATTAAACCTAACCTTTCATGCATTAATAAATTAAAATTTCAAATAATACTGATCAATTAAACAATTTAATTTTAACATGAAATGATCACATCATATACCGCAGAGGATCATGAGTCATCACAAAAGATAGTAAATATTTACATTTCTAGGTTTCTCTTGTGATTTTAGTGAGTTTTGTGTTAGTTGTAAAATTATTTATATTAATCAAACTTTATAAAACCTTATATTATTTGATTTGCAGTCTTAGGAACTATATATAATAATAATATAAATATATAATCACCCAGCCTAAATTGAGAGGCCCGCTTGTTTAATATTGTTGTGCTCTGGATTGTGAATGACAAAACAAATATTACAAGGTGTTGTGATTAGCTTGTAAACAAATATAACCTATGTGCTGACAACATAAACAGTGTGTCAGCATTCCTTACGGTAAACAAGGCCAGAAGTCAAGTTAAATACAGTAGTATTACTGGGCTGTCTAATCACGACTGAGTCTAGGGGGTCCCTCTGCCCGTTTTTGGGGCTACACAGGTTAGGATGCCAGCACATCAATAGCTGTATTGGAGGGTTACCGTTCGAGGCCAGGGTATTAGGGTTCATCAACTGTGTAATAAGCTCACCTAAAGGACAGTCAGGCCATTGGTTATTCCTTGCAAAACTTTGTTCTGCCACACGTTTCCAAATAGTCTTTTAAATTATTTTCTCTATTTTAATATTCCACATCATCACATTTGTAATAGACAGTAGTACACATGAAAACCACAAAAACCCAAGCCTTACGTCAATTACGAACCCACACAATCATATAGCCACTTACCTCCTCCTATCCTCGTTCACTACACATCCTGACAATCTGAAAGGAGCGGGGATGACTAATATAAAATATTGTAACAAAACAAAGAAAATCCTTTTATATTAATGTGTTATAAGCGTCTATTCCCCAAAAGGGTTTATATTTTCTTAAAGGGCCTTCCTGTGAAAATCAGACCATACATACTTCATGAACACACATTTATCTGAATAAATATATTGTTGGTCTTGTTGGCAGCAATGAGTAATACACCAAAAGAAAAGTTTTCAAAAGAAGATTTAAAGCAGCGACTTACACCAATACAATATCATGTGACTCAAGAGAAGGGAACTGAGAGGTAGGTAACTTATCAGCTCTTATTGCTATGTCTATTGCCCAAACATTATCTAAGAATTATATTGTGTTAAAATTTCAACTTTACTGTCTTGTTTTGTACCTACAGTTCTCTAGAAGTCTATTTAACCTTATTTCTGCATTTCAATCTGTTTCATAATATTCAATTCAGGGTCAAGAATGTTTACCCATTCTTTTTTTAAAAGTAAGTTAAAACAAATTCTCTTTCACTAAACATGCTATACCGTAATTAATAAAGTATTATACTAAGAATATTTCATTCATAAATTAGAGAATATTTGCTCAACTCGCTTATTTCACAGAGTATCGTGAGATAAAAAAGTCTACAGCAACCACACATTGAACATCTTGCTTTTTTCCGTAGCAAACCCAAATCTTACAATTGAGATATTATTTCTTTATTCCATTTTCTCAACTCAGATTTTAGATCTTTTAATAAATTAACACTAGACAAACTTTCACTCATAACTTTATTTAACCTTCCTACATAAATTCATTTAGTAACTATGCAACCAAAATGTACTGAAACAATAGCTACAGAATTGCCAACTTAAAAAACCCTTATACACTAAAACATTTCGCTTTAATTGTGTAATGATTAGATAAAAATAATCTTTTATGTGTTAATAATAATAATAATTATAATCGAAAAAGAAATTAACGAAACCTTCCAAGTCTATCAGCATCAGCATTTGGAGGGAATAACACATTAAGAGAATTTAGCACAGTGTCCAACTACCTATTCAAGTTATATGCCTATGTACTAATCATCTTAATGGGTTAGGAATTAAGAAGGCTTAATTTTGAGGAAGTGCACCCATATTTGCATGGAGAATGGACAAACACCCCCAGTGCACCCGACCAGGGTCAAACCCTGATCTCCCCATCTTAGGTAATCTAGTTCAACACAAGATTAGCGCGTTAGACCACGAGGTCACCAAAGCGGGTTAGAGAATCCACACAAAGTTGTCATGTGTGTTTCTTTCGGCAAGAAATTAGTAGTAACCAAGAAACCATGACTCTGAGAGTAATTTGATAAAAATAATCTTTTAAATGTTATAACTAAAAAAATCAACCAAGCTTTAGGTGGGAGGGGGAAAAAGCCAATGTTTTTGCAGTTTTTATAACAAATTTTTTTTGGGCAAAATGAATAAATATTGTTCTAGTACAAACATAGAATTTAATTTTTTTCACGTGGTGACCTCAACATTTCTTGAATGTATCTCAAGGGTGTCCTGGAATTTAATGACAACCATTTTCTCTTCATATAAAGTTTCTCATCTAATGCTGCTATGCTCATGAGAGATAGTAAATAACAGTTGATATCAACATGTGAAAAAAAAAATTAAACTCTATGTGTCTACTGAATCACTATTATATTTATTTTAACAAAAAAAAAAAGTTTTGCCACAAAAACTGCAAAACTACTGGCCTTTTCTCGTGTCTCCTTACTTCCCACCTTAACCTAACCTTCCAAGTCTATTAAAAACTGCATTACATTAAACATTTGGATGGATTGATACATTTAGAAACTTGTTATTTCCATTACAAAACTGTGTATATTCTAATTAGACATTTTAATTAATTAAAATTTTAACTAACTAATCGTGGGTGACCTGGTGGTCTAGGGGTAAGGCGTCAGACTTCTGTGCTGGCGGCCGGGGTTCATTCTTCGGTCCCGGCACAGATTTATCTGATTTCCAAACCCTTCCTACACCTCTGACAAGACATCTTGTGAATGTGTGCAATGCCAGGCCGCCACCGTGGTTCGGATTCCACGTTAAACTGTAGGTCCTTCATTTCATCTCACAATCACCCTACCATTACACATTAGCGTAAGTGCGTATAACCCGAACGGGTAGTAAGACGCGGTGTTAATAATAATAATAACTAACTAATCAAAATAGAGTAATGGCCGACTTTTTTTTTAAACATTTAATAATAACACTGCAAGGTTTTTTTTTGTAAAAAATATAGTTTCTCAAAAGAAATCATTGAAATATCCAGTTTTACATGAATAAAGATTAGGCTGAATATTTATAAATTAATAGAAGTATGTTTTGTTACGTATGTAAAATTATCAAGATTGGTCAGCAAGTTTTAAAATTTATAAACATGTATATAATTATAATTTATTATTTATAAGATAAAGAACACGAAGGTCTGGTGACTTCTAGCTGGTAGAGTAGCAAGAATGTACCCTATTGAAACGTTAACAAATGTCTTTTTTCAGAGCATTCACTGGTAAATTCAATAAAACGTCTGATGCGGGTACATACGTGTGTTTGGTGTGTCGTGACCCACTCTTTTCTTCAGAAACCAAGTATGACTCTGGGTGTGGATGGCCAGCTTTCAATGATGTCTTGGAACAGGGGAAGGTGAAGCTTACCAAAGACACTTCAAATGGTGAGTTGAGTGAAGGATCATCAGAAAATTAGCGGGTGCTTATATTTTTCACCATTACTAACTCTAGCAAACTGTCTGCCTCTTTGTTTCTTGAGGTATTTAAAAAAATACTCTGATGAACATGAATAGTGTACTTCAGTAGCATGGAATATATTTAATGAATTGTGACTGCTGGTAATTCGAACTTACTACAGAATGTCAAAACAGTGGACTAACTGTAAAGATAATCATAGCTTTAATATCATTACTGGGAAGTCTTTATTTTATTAACATTATACAGGGGCTAGCTAATATATGCCAGGCTAGATAGTTTTTTTTAGTCCCGCATCTTACCATTGTTTGGGTGGACGCCTATGTACTAATTACTCTAATGTGTTAGAGATGAGGAAGGTTTGAATTTAGATTAAGTGTACCCATATTTGCATGAATGAAGAAAGTAAAACTATTTAGGAAACACCACCATCAATACACCCGGTCAGGATTCGAACCTCAATCTTTCCATCATCAGCAGTCTAGTCTTTTGCGGTAGTGACATCTTAGACCATGCGGGCGCCAAAGCGAGTGGCTAGATAGTTAACTACGATCTGGGATGACCATTTTACATAGATTATAATTTAGATATTCTGCTTAAACACTCGTGTTATTACTGCAACCCTAATGACCTCGTGTGGATGATCCTATACAACCTAATTATAATATTACTGTATTTTCTTTAGGCTGCATCTTTTAAAGGATTTTATGAGTTATAAGGCTTTCACTTAAATCTGTTAGGGAAGAGTGTAGATTTACACACACATAAGGAAAAACTTGTTTACAATATTTTGAACTTATTTGGTTCAACAAAATATTTCTCTTGTTCTAATAATTTCAATAACTACCTGTGGACTTAAAAAATTTCCCACATCAGTGGTCACATGGTCTAAGGCGTCTATTTTGTAATAGACTGATTTGTTGATGATGAAGATATTGAGGTTTGAATCCTGGTTGGTTGTACAAAGAATTTTTTTTCCCTAAATGTTTTCTTACTCTCCCTTTAGACCAATGTGCCTACATTTCTTATAAATACTACCGTTTTCATAACTACCCCATAAATGTAAATATGTGGTATCCTGAACGAGCATTAAAGCATGATGCACAGTAAAAAAAGTAATATTGACAAAACATATTTGTCATTTATTACATTTTGAACTGTCATAAAAAACCAAAGCTAGGTTGAACCAAATATACCTTGACTTGAGTAGCATTTTCCTGCCACGATTATTTTTAAATAGTTTCACGTTACACTATTTTAAAGCCCATAACTCCATTTCATCGAGAAATTAAGTATGTATCACTATCTTTCTTTATCATCGAGTAAGCTACATAATACACTTTTCTTGGATCTAGTGATGAATCATTCATTTAATTACACCTTCTAACATGCTATCTATTTTATTTAACATGTATTTTTTGACATTTTCTTTTTTGTTTTGTGTTTGTTTGTGCTAATTTAGTAATTTGTAAAAATAAGGCTTCTTTCACACGGACGGGTGTGAGCTGACTGCTGGCTGTCTGTACCACTAGCAAGATATGTGTAGGGTATTGGTCTTATTTTAATCTTTCACATAAGCATACATGAAACTGAAGCTCAACACTGAAATGGCTCTTTTTCAAGTTTCACGAGATGGAGGAAAACCTGTCAGTCTTCCATGCAAACCAATTTATTGAAGGAATTATACTACAACCAGCATCGTTATAGGCCCTATATAAGCTGTATATTTTATATCAATCAAACAAATAATATTGTAGGTTGGTTGGAAATTTACTGCATCTTCTCGTGTTTGTATTACTCTTCCGAACAAACAGTTAAAAACATTATAAATCTCATCAAAAGATAATAATGGATAGAAATAGTTAAGAAAAAGTATCACATCGTCATTTAGTGTAAAGCAATACCACGATAGCCTCTTCTAGGCTCAAATAATGTAGAATACTGACAAGCTGCTGTGTTTTCTTACAATCTCAAGTGAGCTGCATTGCGACTCAAGGCTTCACCTGTTATGAACTGGCTCGGTCACTCACGTCTGAAAGAGGCCTTAATCTATTGTAAGTTGTAGCTATAATTATTTACTATCTCCCTCTTCTCCCAACATTGAGTGCATGTTTGTGTAAAGTGTATATGTCATTGTGTTAATTGTTGCTTTACTGTAGTTAATTTAAACTGCTGTTTAGGTTTGTGATTTAATAATACTCATGTTTTGGTGGCTTTAACACTTTTATTAATCAAACATATCAAACATATACTGCTTTGAATAATCCTGTCATTGCCTCAGCCACTTCTTTCAATCATTGTAAACCTTTTAAAATTATATAGATGCATCCTTTTGAATAAGTCAAGTTTCAATCTTTATTATTCAAATATTACATTTCATAAATTTCAGTTATTATTTCTCAATAGTGTTTAACTTTATTTTTAAAATTGTAGATATTTTATAACCCCCTCTTGCACCTTTATACCTGCATTGTTGCTGTTTTGAATTTGCTTATTGATTTATTATATTCACAGGATTATTAAAGTGGTCCAGAGAACAAATAAATGTTGAAATAGTGGAAATTTGAATATATTTTTTTAAAGGATCTCAATGTTGTACTATATTGCTACCCAGCTTATTTTGGTTCAAAATACTTTTGAATATCACATAAGTTTATTTGTTTGATGTTTTTTAATATATACTTTCCATATCCATTAAGGGTTGGCTTTTAAAAGTAATTTTGGAACAAAACAAATCAGTTACCTGTTCATGTGAATGATTAACTACCGTGAGGTCTGACCAAACCAAGTGACTTTGAAAAAACAAAATTGTTTTATATGGTGTAGAGTTAGTGAATAAGTTTTATAAAATATTTGGAACCGGAAACAATATCAAATAGATTCCAAGCATAGTTAAATGACAACTCGCATGGTCGAAAATCCGACTATCTGGTTTGGTTAGTAGGCTCTTAAAGTAAAAATCCAAAGTTTTATATAGATAGTTTTCTATATAAATAGATATTAAGTTCAACTTTAATACAAGTATCTAGTTACAGTTTAAAATTTGATTTTACTATTTTTAATGGTTTTTGGATCAAACTTCATACACATATACAAAACTTTTCTTTATAATGTTTGGGCCCTTATGTTTGACATTTGTAATGATGGTTCAGTTGTTTATGCTTTATTCATAATATTTATTTTATTTGTGTATTTGTAAAAAAATAGTTCAGTAAATAATGCAAGCAAAAGAAAAGAGGAACACAGTTCACACCTTACATTCTGCCGCTGAATAGAGAGATATTCTCAAGTAGTAGTTTTGGGAACAAAATATTTCTTGTTATCTTTATGTCAATTATTGTAATTTTATTTATGTTTGTGTGTTGTCAAGATTGACAACCAAAACTAAGCTAAGGAAAGTGATATTGGGTGCACTTTCTAATCATTTATTTGACAAGAGCACTAATTTTAGCTTAATAATCTCAACACCAAATGTTGAGGCATTTATATAGGACACAGTGGATAGAAATTCCCCCTGAAGAGGTAGCACAGCAACCTTCCTATTTGTAACTATAGGGCATTCAGATATTACTTGAAGGAGGCAAAGAATCTCCACACAGCGGGACTATACGATGTCCAAACTCGGCCATTTACAATGGCACAGTATGTCAATTTCATAAGAAATGTTTGTCTTTACAAAGCTTATGTAGGACAACCACAATATTCCTGTAAAAATAATGCCAAGTGTAAACTTTAAAAAAAAAACACATTTGTGAAAAACAATAGTTGTCCCATAAATTTGATCTAAATCTAGTGTTGACAATAGGATATTTTTTAATGTTTAAAAATGTGAAACTAATAACACAGACAAAAAAACAGCCAATAACTTATGCAACATAATTTTTCACTACCTATCACCAAAGTCCATGATAGTATATTTTTTTAAAGAAATCAATAGCTCAAGTTTAGATGTATTTCTGAGCATTTTTACTTGGAAACAAAAATCGAGAAATGGACAAATTTTGTTATAAAAAACTTTAAGGAAAAAGTTTAAGAATTTTGAAATAAAAACTTTGTTCATCTTATTGAAGTATTCTTGTAATTCCATTTTTAAAATACTTTTGGATCATCTATTAGATGACCGGGGCCCGGATTTTGATGACTTAAAAAATAACCTGTAATATGACCTCAAAATTTTTAAAAATCACTTCATATTTTCAAAAACTAACCTAAAAATATGAACAAAAAGTCATAATAAATACACACGACTAAATCAAATACAAACTTTACAAAATTAGAAAATAAATATTCAATGAAAAGCCTTTCACAACTAAACTCTTGTTTCTGCTAAATATAATATTGATTCACAAATATCTGCTTCAGAAGTAAGCATAGAAGTTACAAAGTTCATCAACCAACAACTGTGTATTGAAAAAAGGCGTGCATCTATAAAATATTGATAATAACATAATTAATCAACATAAATGCCTAAAAATGACTCAAAACTTCTAAAATTACTTATAAATAGGGCTAATAGAACAAAAACCAGTAAAATATGACCTAAAATTCAAAAATGACAAAAAAATTATCAAAAAATGACCTACAAAATATACATTACTACAATAGGGGGATCATGAACAGAGTTTATGTACTTATGAACATTGTCTGTGATATACCATTAAATAGATGACATGTATTCAAAATTTGGGCCCTACTGATGACATATCAGATTTGGATACATTTATCTAAGAAGAAACCAGAAACAAATGCATAATACCCAGAGATACACAAATCCTAATTTTTATCACCATAACTTGGCATATTGTAGACTCTTGTTTTTTTTGCCGACGATGCTTTGGTGTGTGTGTTGTTGTATGTAAGGAGGTGGTTGGGTCTAACTCCTCTTAATCTGTTCTTCCCGCCTTCCTATCCCCCCCCCCTCCATACAAACGGCTACAGTTGGAGCCAACCTTCTGTTGTTGGTGGCTAACCCAGGAATGGTGCGGACGGAGGTGACCTGCTCGAACTGTGGTGCTCATCTGGGTCATGTGTTTGGGGATGGGCCTCGTCCCACTGGCAAGAGGTTCTGTATTAACAGTGCCTCGATTGATTTCATCCCTGCATCAAGTTCGTGAGGCAGTGCGGTGGGTACATGCACAAGAGAGATTCGCTACAACGTGGTAAAAGAAAATAGTTTTATTTAATCAAGTCATTTATAATTAATTCTTCTTATTAGAGATTTTAGGACATAATTCCCCAAATAGAAGTGTGTTAAGATGTTAAAACATATTTACTGTTTAATTGAGGATATAAATTTGGGATTAAATTTGTATAGTAGAGTATTCTGTTGCATCTAAAAAAATATTTTCACATTATTCAGGATAGTAACAGTTTAGTTTCAGATAAGAGAGTGCAAGTAGCTTTCATTCTTTGCTTGAAAAATATTTGTGATAACCTCTAAACTATTTTTTTTAATGATAAAAATAGCCAACTAATTTTGTATCTGTTTACATGAGCAATTATTGTGTCGGGAAATGTATAACAATTATTTATATTTTCTTATATAAAGTATTTGTCCTGTGTTTATTAACCCATACTACAATGATGTTGAAATTAAGATAGTTTACAGCTATCTAGGCCACTGCAAAGTATACACCAGACCCACAGCCTCCAGGTTAAAATAGCTGCACTGATTGGAAGAGCATGAGTTCTTCAACATGGGGATCAGCGTATAACCCGAACGGGTAGTAAACCGCGCTGCTAAATAATAATAAATAATAATATAATAATAATACTATGGGGATCGCTACAGGCAGTCCCAAGTGCGACATCGATATCAAAAATCTATTTTTAAAAACAGTCCACTTTAAAGATGGTTTTATCAGAGACCAGACAAAAATTGCCTTCTAGTGTCAATAAACTGGCTTTCACAAAGCTAGGTTCAGGTAGCAGCCCCACCCCCTTACCATAAACTAACCCATCAAATGAGCTTACTCAAATTGCAAATAACAAAGAAAACTTAGAATAAAATTACTTTTTTTTGTTTAAGCGAATGTATGTGAATTGTTTAGTTGTAAACAAGCTTCAAATATCGTTGACTAGCTTGTCTGAAAATAAGACGTGTTCATTGAAAAGAGGTAAGGACGTGAGTTTAGTGTGTGTGTGTGTGGGTAAGGGTAGGGGAAGGGGAAGTGTATGTCTGGTAACTGAAATATTGTGTTCGGACCACCACCCCTTTACAACGAACAATTAGAACGTGAGTTGTTTCACTTCAAGGTGCTTCTATGACTAAGAACTCCAACTAGCATTCCCCAGTGCCCAAGGACTCAACCTTGCTCAAGGATCACAGCAAAACCCTTTGAAGGCCGAGTGTCTGTTCTACAGTATACCTTGTCTGTGACCTAGGTCTACCTTAAAAATGTTAGAATTCCATTATTCTAAATCTAAAAAAGATACTTTATTAGCCTAGAGTCGAATATCTAAAAAGATAGTCTAGAGTCGAATATTCCTAGGCTTATATTGAATTGAATACACTTTTTTTTACAGTCTACAATGTGATAACACTTTACTATTTTATTAGTGTTATTTTTTAAACATTATTATTTATCAAAAGTGACGGCTACAATTCACATTAGCTGATGCATAAGTACATGAAAGTAGATTTAGTAACTTTACTAGGTTCTTATGAAAATCAAATTACCAATTGATTTTTGACAATAAATTAACTATGAATGTTATTTTCAATACACAAATTTTCATTCAAGAAGTTTTAAAATGTAATATGTATCCTTAACTAGTTTGTTTTTATGAGATTATAGCAGAACTAATCATTTATTTAAATCCACAATGTTATGTTATACGAGCTTGAAATTATCAAGGTTGAAACTTTTAATAACACATAATTAAAATACACAACTAAAGATTAAAGGAATGGTTTGTATCTTTAGGAATGATCAACATGGAAATGGTTCATTAATGTAACTGGAAGTGTTTACATCAGAAGCTATAACTTAAGTTTCTTACAAAATGACACTCTGACAACTAGAAAAAGCTACTAGTTCTATTTTACCATTGGCTTACATCAAGTCATATGATCTACATTTGTCACTTTTGACACATATTATCATTGCATATAAAATAACACAATAAAACAATATAGTAAAATAATTGTTATCAATGTTGACCTCAAAAAATATATTTGGATTTTCTAAAAAGTGCTCCAAATGTCCATTTGTAAAAAAAAAAAATCAAGGCTTGTGGACTGCATTGTTTTTGCCATACAATAAGAAGAGCTTTTTATAAAATATATTTTATAGGTATTGATAATATCTATCAAAAGTGACAGCTGCAGCTTACATGACTTGAAATATGAGTGTTTGAAAGTAGATCTAGTAACTATTTGAGCTGTCACATAAGGCCCTTTTAATGAAAAGTGGAATGTAGCTTTGAACTTGGTACAAGAAATACTGAATAAAAATTCCCCCTTTATTTTCGTAATTTGAGTGTTTTATTGTCTTCGAAATAGATTTAAATACTCTAATTCCAACCATGAGATTTTAACTTATCTCATACTTATAAGTGAATAAAACTTTACAAATTATTGCAATAAATAACACACAGGAAGTATTTTATACAAATGGTAAATTTAGTTTCTTTATAAACTATATATTTTCTACTTAACTTAATAATACAAGTTTCTACATAAATTTAAAAGTTTTATCAAAGGGATCTGTTTTCTTTACTGATATGACATTTTGCTTTCTTTCTTTCTTTACTGCCACGATTTGTAATACTAAATATAATACACATGTTTTAATAGCTCCAATAAATAATAAATCGGCAGATAATTTTTAGTCTAGTAATCTGAGCACTTGTACTATAAATATAAACCTCATTCAAAGACTGTTGATAATGTGATGTGAAAGAATACCAAAGTATGAATACCACTAACTAAAAACAAAAACTATTTTATCTTAAGAAAGTTATACATTTTATACATTATAAAAAAAAATCTGTACCTAATTTATGCCTTAATATATGTGGGGAACATTTACTGCCTTGTTGTTTGATTCTAATTCCCCTTTTAATAATTATATATTATGTTTACTATTATGTGTCTGGGCACATACAGCTAGGTGAAGGCATCTTTGTGATGAGAATGTTTTATTCATTTATTTGTATTTATAACCATAAATAAAACTCAGGACTAAAACATATTTCACTGTGTATATGTATATTTAACTTATAAATTAATAATATATATTTTATCAATAGTAATACTAACTATATTAGTTTGTTAAGCCTCTTTATGTTTACTGGATTGTGATAGGTATTTTTTAAATATTTTGGGAATTTTAAAACAAACTGGATGTACCCTTTTTTTGATTATTGCATTTACTGTTCTTGGCGGTAATTCATAAGGGGCGTCACACAAAGAAGTTTGAGCGTAATGTTTTCTCTTGGTACAATTAACATCTAGATTATTAATTTTGAGCTCAAAGGGGTAGGGATGAAAAGGGTAGTTTTAGAGTCGAGAGACTAAAATCACGGGTAAACCTCACATGATAAATTACACTTGGAAAATCACCTCTAGTACACCTGACTAGGATTTGAACCTCATACCTTTCTGTCACTTGTATTTAAATCTGTTGTGAACCTAATTCCTTAAACTGGATTACCCCAAGCATGTGTGAGCCTAGTGTTACATATGTTTGCATAGATGTAGAACTCATTCACAAGGCAACCTATCTACATAAGAATCTGGCTTGACGAGCTGGACTCGGTCATATTTTACCACATACGTTCTACCACCAGCACAAGCGGACTCCCAACTTTGCTTAAACATTTCAATATCTACAATGAGTTTGTTGAACAAGTTGCAGCCACGATGATCATTTTAAGCCGGGTCCAGTCTAGTACAGAACATGTTTGCGATCATTCTCAACGGACGTGTTCGTTATTGCTGTGGCCGGACTGTCTAAACTTTGATAAAACATGTTTGCAAATAAGTTAGCAGTGTGTTCTCATAGTTGGTAGCCTAATGATTTTTTTCCCCCCATTTATCTCAGTTGTGTTTCAAAAGTAGCAATGGCTGCATATATATTTATACATACTACCTAAGCAGAAAAAGGCTGTAACCCCACCATTGTTGGATAGCAAGATTATACCAAAGTAAAGATGTGTACAGGGGTTAAACTTATTGCCACATTTGCAATTCTAGTAATTCCCTGAAATGTGTAAAAAACTTACAAGGATGCTTTAATCTTATCTGATATATGAACCACGCCTTTTATCTTCAATCTGCTAAAATAAAGGAGAGAATTATTTTTCATCACACACACACACACACACGTTGACCAAAAGATATATGCACTTAAAAAAAACTAAATACCTGTGTGAGGTGGCTGCTGTCCCACCAATGACTGGATGCTTGAGGAAAAGTTTGTCGAGATGTCCAAACTTTTTCTGGCTCGACATCCATTGATGTGAAGGGTAAACACACACAACTAGAAGATCCGCGCCGAACAGAACAATGAAAAAAAATTGTTACAGATAATTGATCGGAAAACCGTCCACACTATCTGCAAACAGTGTTCTGTTCTTTCTGCTCTAATCTTGACCCAGCTTTAGACAAATGTAGAGTTTTCATAAAAAAAAAAGAAGGTAAAATATGGTTTAATAAATAGTTGTTCCATAGAAACAGATTCACACATTTAAATTTACTTAACTTTATCAGATATGTTAATCCTGACAAATACCAAAACCTACTTAAAAATATCTTATCTCGAAAACATAGGTCTGGTCTGGTCTGTGCATATCAAAACAAGATACTTTGATGCAGAATGCTTTAACATCTGAAGCAATGGGAAGTACTCCTCTAAAAACTTTGTCAAAAACTCGGGGCTCATTAATGGCTTGGATATGGAAGCCGACATAGTTCAACTGTCAGACAAAATTACACTGTCCACAATGTGGATAAAAGAGTGGTTCATAACCCCCCTATCCCTTTCCACTCACACACAAGCCAATAGCGAGCTGATCTCCACAGACGGTCCTGGTGAGCCCAGCCGGACCACCCACATACAAGGTTGGATAATTGGAAACCGAACCAGACATGCATGTGGATGGGCCACTTAATATACCTTCACTAGAGGATATTAATTCTATATATTGAAGAAGCTATACAAATGATATAAACGAGCATATCTGCAAACACTGCATCATTTCACAATGCTAAAGAAACACATTCTTCCAAACCTGAAAAACAAAATATTCCAAATAATTTTGAATTATATAATGTGCTTTATAACTTAAATGGTAATTAAATCAAGATATTCTTTCAATTTAACAAATATATAAACACTTATGTACTAAAACTAATGTAATAGCACAATGATGTGTATAATCCGACTGGGTAGTGATGTAAGATGTGGCTAAAAAAATCACAATAATCACTAAAATTACAATCAACTACTAACCCATAACTTGTTTAAATTTTTTTTTATATTAATAAATACACATTCTAATAAAAATATATTTAAAAAAAGTTGTCTACCAATTTTTAATATAAAAAATATTTTTTTTGTATGTTAGCTTAGTTTGTTTTACATGTCCTGCTACCTTTTTGGATAATCTATGCTAATCAATCTGAGAACAGAGGCAAGGTGTGTTAGTATGAAAGAAATACGTTATATTACATCTGGTTGGGTTTGTAACTTTACCTCTTGAGTGATTTTTGGGAGGGAATATTAATTTAAAAAAAATGTTTAGTACCGTGTCTACCTACCCATTCAGGTTATACACTAGGGAGGGCATAACAAAATGTGAAATTATTTTAAAAAAATCTAACCAGCATAAATGGCAAAGAAGTGGGTTACAAAGATTAATACAAAATTAGCATGGTGTAATTTCTGAGATCCCATGGTACACATTTATTTTCATAGATTTAAAATAATATGATTGTGCTTATTGCTGGATCTATGTCCTATAAATTTATATGTATCAAATATGTTGCCAAAATGAGTACCGGATCTATAGTTAAACCAATATCAGTTAAAGGCCTAAAAGGGTTCATTCAGTATATTGTAAAAATTAATGTTGTATGTAAAGGTGTAATATGAAATTGTACTTAACTTGTTGATTGTTAAATTATGTGTATAATGCTCTAGTCTTAATGCTCTTTTGCTAATTTACTAAGCTTTAAAAATAAAATTGGTCTATTACAAATAAAAAACTTTGGAGTGTTATTAATAAGGTTTGTGGTTTATTTTATTGATCATCTACTATGTGTAATCACTGTTTGCTGATGTTTCATGGATTTAGACATTCTTTCTTTGTGTCTATAAATAACTTACCTTACCTTGCTTGGAGCAATCAGCACAACTTGAAAAACTTTGAGAAAACCTCAAATTATGCATTAATTGACAAGTTTAAAACAAGCTGAAAAATATCCTGATAAACTTACAAAGGAGTATTCTTAAGCATTGGTTAAAATTTTTCAGAACTTATTAACTAAAATATTGCTTTGGCCAAGAAAATATCTAACAAACAAACTAACCTATGCCTTATGTGAGTTGAAACAATTAAAACAATGCAAGCATAGCAGGCGTCAAATTTAATGAAATGAATATAATTACTTTGGACTTTAAGCCATATCGAAAGGTCAACATTTGGATATTGGCTGGATACATTGGAGGTGGCTTTTTACATTTGATTTGTGACTGGATTTTCCATCCTAGTATCACACTGATGTTCATTTTCCTAATCTACCTTCCCAATCACTACCACCCAATAAAGTTGCGAACCCCAATAATTAACTTATTATGGTACACAGTGACAGCATTAATGATATTGTTATTGGTCAGTGGCAAAACAGGGTGTTTACCATTGATTTGAATTATTATTAGCATCGCGTCTTACTACCCGTTCGGGTTACACGCTCTTACGCTAATGTGTAATGGTAGGGTGATTGTGAGATGAAATGAAGGACCTACAGTTTAACGTGGAATCCGAACCACTGTGGAGGCCTGGCATTGATTTAAAAAAAATAAAACAAACATACTCAAGTTTAAAAAAAATTTACCTGTTATTAATAATCACTCAAATTATTCATAATGTAATGCAGCATTGTGAATTGTGCAGTGTTTAAGTAGGGTACAAAAAATAATTAATAATATTGGTACTATAGCTGTAAGAGCGTCATGAAAATTGTTATGCATATTGCTCGCAGACATGTACATCCCTTTGGGGCTAGGAAAATGGAATCTTCCTTGCGCGAAACATGAGTCATGCGTCTCACGTGACACTCAGCGGCTGTCTGTAGGCTACCTCTAATCTCTAACAATAAAACATGCTGTGAATTTTTGAGTGAATATTGCATTATTTCATAAACTCTGTGAAGACTGTTTCACGTTAATGTGTTAAATTAAAATGAGTGCAGATAGTGATACTAGTAGGAAATGTAAACCTCAAAGTGCAACACTGTTTTTATTTTTCAAAAGAAGAAAAGATGAAGAATTTAACCAAAGTACTGCTCAGGTTGAGGAAGAACCAACAAATGTCATAAAAGTTGATAAAGGAGAAAATCTACCTACAACTTCATCAGCAGATATGCAATGCTCATCATGAAAAATAAAATAAAATCATAGTTCATAAACAGGTTTTATAGTTCTATACCACCAGAAGGTGCTGCAGTAGACATTTCAATACAGCAGACATTCGCTTTGGGTTTTTGAATTTTTTTTATGTAGTACTTGTTCATCTTAAACTGTATGTTAAAAGAATGCATATTACATTAGCTCTCATAAAAAGAGTACCCATTTCTTGTATTTCTTTTTTTTTCAAAAAATACTATGTTTTTTTTGCAGATTGGCGATAAAGAAAGGAGGAGAATGCCTGGAAGCCCGACTCCACCTTTAAATTTCCAGCAACAGGTAAACGAAATCTCAGATTTCAATACCAGTGGATGATAAGATGAAAATGGCTGCTCTATTTCAAGGTGGAAGACGGTGCCTTCTTTAGATACTTTTCGCTGTTTTCATCTAATGTAGGTGGAAAAATTTCCCAGACCTTGGGTGTTTTGGTGACGAAACCGTTTAATCGGTGGAAAAATGTAGTTGACCAGTTCAACTATCATGAGAACACAAGTTACCATAAAAGTAGCATTCTGAAGGCAGAAGATTGATCAAATGTTGAGAAAGGTCAACATAGCGTTGAACTTATTCAAAATTCAGCACTCCAACGGCAAATACTGGAAAATAGAAGAGCAATTCTACCTATAATCGAGAGCGTTATATTTTGTGGCCGGCAGGGAATCGCACTCCGAGCTCACAGAGACCATGGAGATCTTTATTGAAATGAGTTTCCTACAGAAAAGGAAGGAAATTTCCAAGCTCTCTTACGATTTCGAGCTTCTTCTGGAAATCTCATTCTAAAGAATCATTTAGAGACAGGTTCAAAAAATGCACTTTACTTAGCACCAAAAACTCAAATGAAATCATACCTGCATGTAATGACATGTTGAAAAAGCTAGTTGAGATGATTAATTCTGCTAAATGTTTTACAGTCCTAGCAGATGAAATCATTGACATGTCAACACAAGAGCAATTATCAATTGGTGTCATATACATTTACAATGACCAAATTAGAGAAGATTTTCTTAAGTTTGTGCATGAATCTGATCTAACTGGTAAAAGTTTGGCAATAGTTATTCTCACATCTCTTGAAATGTTTGGAATTAAAACACAATACTTGAGGGGACAAGGCTAAGATGGAGCCTCAGCAATGAGCGGTAAATTCATCGGTGCACAAGCTTGGGTGCAAGAAACACACCCGACAGCTATATACGTGCACTGTGCATCTCACAGTTTTAATTTAGCTATCAGCAGTTCATGCTCAGTTACCAATATCAGAAATTGTTGTGGAACAGCTACTAAAATTTGTGTATTTTTTAATACTCCTAAAAGATCTGAAGTTTTAAAAAGGGCCATCCAAGATAAATTTCCTAAAGCAAAAGCCACAAGGCTAAAGAAGATGTGTCCAACTCTTTTGGTAGAGCGTCACGACTCAGTCCTTCTTTTTGAAGAAATATTGCTAGCTATCCATCATGCCCTAGAAGAAATTTCATCTTGGGAAGATACTGACACATCATCATCAGCAGTTCACCTTCAGTGTACCATACAAAATTCGTCGTTTTTAATTACTCTACAGGTGTTAGCAAAAGTTTTCTCTTTGAGCCTACCACTTTGCTGAGCATCGCAACTTCAGAATGTAGATCTTCTAGAGGCCATTAACATGGTAAATCGGCTCAAGGAAATAATTCAAGAAATTAGAACAAATGGTGAAATTAATTTTCAGCTATTTATGAATCAGCTGAATTGTTTAGTTCAAATCTTGTTACATCAAAACTATCTACCAGACAAACACAGAGGTGTAAAGTAAAAGTAGACTCCAATGAGGCTTACTTCATAGTAGTAATTTTTTGGCCGTTTTTGTATCATTTTGTGAGTCAATTAAACACTTGTTCTTTTGAACCATCAATAACTGCTTGGCAGTTTTATGTGCCTGATGCCAACAGAGGAATCGGTTATCACTGAAGCAAAGAAGAAACAGATAAAAAGGCTGGTTTCTTTTTTCAGGCAAGATTTGCAATCTAGTGATATGACAGCAATTGGTGAACTTTATACATGTGGCATGAAAGAGTGAATGAATTGAAAATAAGTTCAAGAAAGGCTATGAACTATTATTTTGCCTGCAATGAAAAATATTCCCATTGATCAATACTTTGGAATACTTTGTTGAAAATGTTAGTAACCCTGCCAGTGTCAACAAGCACTAGTGAAAGATCATTCTCAACTCTTCGGTGATTAAAAACTTACTTGAGAAATACAACAGGGCAGCGAAGGCTGAATGGCCTAGCAATGTTAAATATACATTGAAAAATTATCATCTCTCTGGACGAAGTTCTAGATGAACTGGCAAAATCACCTCATCGATAGGAATTCAGACTAAATTTGATGTTGTAATTGGACACTGTCCTTAAGTTAGTTTGCTGTTAAACCAAACAACGTTTCTTTTGTGTTCTACAATAAAAGAAAATTGTTTTTAAATTAACTTGTATTTTGTTAGTCTAATCCTGTTTCAGGGTTGTAGTTTTAACTTAATTGTGAGCCTCATGATTATTTATTATTATCGACACCTAGGCACTCGAAAATGGGACAGTACAATAGTGGGCCGCCGATGGTTAACAGTATGGCAGAGGTATGTTGTTTTTAAGGTTTTGCAGATAGATTTTGGAGGTAAATTTTTTAGATCATTTCGCTGCAATGACATACTACATTATTCCAAAAATTTTACTTATAAATCAAAGAGTGTGACTAAAATTTGCTAGCTGTAAAATGATTAATAATTTTATCAATATACTATGAAAAAAAATTAGTTCATGTATTAAGTGTTTTATAACATAAAAATTCAAAAATTTCACAGAAGGACCTGTAGTCCCCTCCCTTCCTTTATACTGATGTAGAATCAATACCTCTCAGGGCTGATCCCCCCCCCCCCTCACCCCCTATTCATCAATTCTAGTTACGCTTATGGTATTGGTAGTACTCAAATAATCATCACATATCCAAGTCACTTTAACTTTGTTAGAAAACTTCCACTATATATATATATATATATATATATAAAAAGACTTTACATAGATATGCAACAAGTAGCCAGCCCATTTATAAATAAAATGTATATACTAATTGGTGTGAAGTTTTACTATTATTACTAAAACACTTGTTTGATAGTTGTGGCAGGGTACAGGTTTTATGTCATCTATCAGATACTTTTTAATTACATAATGGGTTTAAACAAGGAAATGCACCTTCCCGATTACTTTTTAATCTAGCCTTAGAGTATGCTATTAGGGTACGCAGATGACTTAGCTTTGTTGGGAAATAGTAAGGAGTGTGTTGCAAGAAATGCAAAAAAAAAAAAAAATTACTAGACACCAGTAAGGAAAAAGGTTTAGACATTATCGCTAAAAAGACTGTGTAATCACACAGAAAACACAGATTGAAGATGATTTAGTGATTACTGCAAACAACATATCACTTGACAGGGTTAATGAATTTAAATATTTAGGAACTATTTTAACTAGCAATAACAAACAATATTAGTTTGGAAATTAAGAAAAGAATAGTCGGAAAATTCAGCAAATTGTTGACACCTTGCCTGCCATCAAGGAATGTAAAATTCATAACGTACAAAATAATATTACTGGTTGTTTCTATGGCTGTGAAACATGGTTTCTTACCTTACATGACGAAAACAAATTTAGGCTATTCAAAGATATTTGGTCCAAAAAGGAATGAGGCTACTGTGGATGGGAGGAGGTTACATAATTATGAGTTATATACCCTGTACTAATCACAAGACAGTGTTAGGATAATCAAGTCTCTTATATTATGGTGGGCAGGACATGCATTGTGACTGGAAGGGAAGACTCTTGAACCATGTATAGAATATTGACTGACAAACTCAATTATGAAGAGACCAATGGGAAGGGGAACTTGTCAGTAGGCCAAATACCTTTTGGTCTAAATTTTTAGGCCAACTGACTCAAGGCCTACTGCTGCATCCCCTTGGGAAGACTAGCCCAAGATAGGAATAGGTGTCATACTTTTGTAAGTGCAGCAATTAATTTTCAAGTTCCTAATGTCATAGAGTAAGTAAAACATTTGTCTCTTCAAATCAAATATCTCACAATGAAAAGAATTAATCAAAATAAAAGGTAAATGTTTAATTGGATTTCACACCTCTGATTATTGGTGGTGGTTAAGGGGTTGTATTTTAACTAAAATATGACTTGCCCAAGTGGTTGGATGGCTTAAGGCATCTCACTCATAATTGAGAACTAAGAAATATACAGAGTATCAAATATTCTGGAAGAGTATCTAATAAGTGGGCAGAAGAGGGAATGGTTCTGTAGGTGTTTAAGAGACTTACTATGGAGAAGAGAAGTGGTGTAAGTTATAGGATGTACTGTGTACCCATAGTTATATAGACAGAATAAACATATATATTGGATGTAAGAGAGACTAGAATAGTGAAGGCCATGAGAATGAAGTTTGTGAGCAGCTTGTTAGAATTAATAATAAAGTTCTGGGAAGGAGTGGGGCCTACATAGAATAGAGGAAGAAAGGCTGAGACGGTATGGTCATGTAAAAAAGCTGGAATTAAAGAAAATACCAAAGTGAATGTTGGAGATGAAGTATGTAGGGAAAATACCACAAGGGAGATCAAGAAAGAGTAGTGAGGAGCAGATAAAGTGTGCAAGTGAGAGGAGAAGAATAGTGCAAGTACAAAGAAAGATGGAAGAATTTTACTAAACTGTCCTGGCTATAGGCTGGAAACGTGATGATCATAATGATGACTCATCATAGTGGACTGTAGATGACGAGGTCAGGGTCAAATTTTGGTTTAATATTTTGATGGGGCTTTTCCTAAATGTGAAGCATCCAAAAGGGGTGGAGGCTCAAACAATACAAAAAAAATACAAAAGGGGGGGGGGGACAACAGGAGCGAGTGCTATGGAGTTCCAGGCTTTGGATGTTATATCCAAAACATTAAAATACTGAAGCTCGCAACTCTCACACCTGTTGCTGAGCTATTAAAAGGGGTCGTCTACCTCTGGAAAAAGTAAGAGACTGCAACCTGCCTACCATTCACAATAAACAATAGAAAAATATTAGAGGTAATACCTTGGGTATGGTGGTGTATATATAATAAAAATTAGTATAAGTCATGGTCAGTCGATATTTATTAGCTATCGCTCAATTAGATGTTTAACAGTTCCATTCAATGTTTACATTGTTGTTGTTGTGATGTATAAAAGAAATAGATGAAATTCATAAACAACTATGAATTGAAGTCAAAACTAAAGAGTCTGAGGTTAAATATTAATCAGATTACTTAAATGTTAACTTAAGATGTCGCCCATTAAAAATGGCACATAGCAAATGACAACAAGATAAACTAATTTCAAATATAAAATATTCGTCCATTAGAAATGGCATATAGAGAATGACAACAAGATAATTTAAATTCAAGTATTAAATATTCGCCCATTAAAATGGGACATGGCAAATGACAACAAGATAAACTAATTTCAAATATAAAATATTCGTCCATTAGAAATGGCATATAGCGAATGACAACAAGATAATTTAAATTCAAATATTAAATATTCGCCCATTAAAATGGGGCATAGCAAATGACAAGATAATTTAAATTCAAATATTAAATATTCGCCCATTAAAATGGGACATAGCAAATTACAACAAGATAAACTAATTTCGAATATAAAATATTCGTCCATTAGAAATGGCATATAGCGAATGACAACAAGATAATTTAAATTCAAATATTAAATATTCGTCCATTAAAATGGGGCATAGCAAATGACAACAAGATAATTTATATTCAAATATATAAACAGTTCCCGTAAACATTAATTAAATATTACAGTAAATAGACACGATATCACTAAAACATACATAATCGGTACAATCGATTATTTATGACTACTGGCGATAAGACGCCCTGAACTTGCAATGAAGTGATCTATAAAAAAAGGTAAAGTATATTCCTGTCAGATTTATTTTAAAGTTTTTTGAATATTAAGCCAAAAAGGAATTTTGAAAAGATTTACATTACAAAAAAAAGAAGTTTAATTTGCCAAAGTGAATTTAGTTCTTACATTTTACGCTGCTGAAAGCTGGAGCTTATCGTATCCCTGATATGACTCAGGCCCAATTGTAAAGTTCGTAGCCACCGGCACCTGAATATATACCCTAAAGCACAGAAGAGGGGAATAACATTCGAGAATACAAAGGAAGACAAGAAAGCACATGTTGATTTGCTTCGGGAGAGACCGTGGGTGTTCGGGAATCTTCTTGGAGGGGATCTCTTTACTGCGCAAGTCCACTCAACCCAAGGCGTTGGCTTGAACTTGCCATCCAGTCTTCACAAACAGTATACAATTTTCCCGGTTCAGTGAAGGTGCGTTAGGTGGTTTTGTGTCGTTCTTCCACGCAGCCCCAGTCAACAAGCAAACGGGGTAAGTATTGACCATTTATGTTTGTTTCGTGTCTATCATAAAACATCCGATGCTACAAATGGTTTTCCACTCTCCCTTCATGCAAGTATGGGTACACTGCCTCTAAAATTCAACCTTTTTAATACTTAACACATTAGCAACATTAGTTAATATTAAAATGTCCTATACTAATAGGATGATGTGATTAAGGACCCATCTCTGTGGTCTAGTGCTCAGAGTTCCTGGTTACAGGTCCCGAATCTGATTTCTGGCACCTCCAGATTTTCTGTGAAGCAGTGGGCCTGAAACGGAGTCAACTCAGCCTCATGAGTATAAATAAAGAGCTACTTGAATAAAAAGGTGGTGGATCTGGTTTAGAAAACATTATTGACTAAAGGGTTTGTTGGGCTGAACACATGACACTTTCTTGCAGCATAAATTGGCACACAAAACAGATGTTGGCCACTTGGTCGGTGTGGTGATTGAGCTTTCTTTGCAATGATGGGGAAAACCTTATTCTCTCCTTCATACGTATCCTTTTACTCTTATTTCCTTACCTTCTTTTCACAGGCCAAACCTTTGAAGGAGGCATTGCTTCTCAGCATTCTCCATTTTTAATATTAATTGTAATTAGTACATGTATCTATAATATGTCTCCTACAAAATTAATAAAAAAAACTCATTTAATTTCATATTTAAAAATAAAGATGATAAAAAACAAATTGACTAATTCTGTCCCGGTTTTCCCCATGAATGGGGAGCAGTGAAGCATTAACATTAATTTTGTTTCATAACTTTTAAAAAAGAAGCAACATTCTCAATAAGTAAATGAATACTACAAACAAAAATATTGAAAAATAATACCAAACAACTTGAACAATGTAAAATTGAATGCTCCCAGGATTAACTAAATTTAAAAACCATTAATATTTAGATAAATTGTCTCATCGAATATCATTAAGAGAGGAGTCACTCTTAAAAGAGTAATAGTAATACTGTCACCTCTTAGTTGTACTGCAAGTTTAAGGGGATGGGAGGACCATTTTGATGTAATTATTAGTTACCAATGTTAAATTAGGGACATCAGGAGTAGTACATTTATTTTTAACCTTAGAACTCTTTCTCAGGAAACTAACTTCAAAATATCTATTTTCTTATTTCACATTCATAATCCTTCCAGTGTAGTAAACATTTCTTTTTACTATCTTAAATTCTATTAGAACATTGTCTCTGACATCAGGCAGTTTGTTCAGCTCCTCAAAAGAAAATGGGTCAACCTGAGGTTCAAATTTGAAGTCCTCTTAGGAAGAATTACTATATTAAATTTGGTTAACATCTTCAGAACTGTCTGTTTCTGAATTGAAAAGTCTCTTCTTTATGTACGGATCAGGAAATGATTGTCAACTTAGTATAAATGGAAAACTGTTAGAACAAGTGAATGATTTTGTGTATCTGGGCAGAATGTTCGGTAAAAAATTGAAGGATAGATAGTGAAATAGACACGTGTGAATGCGTCTCGGAGAATGGTTGGATGTATTTGGACTATTGCAAAGAATTAGGTAGTATCAAAAGAGACAAAGATCGCAATATACTAAAGTGTGTTAACGCCAACGTTGTTTTACGGATGTGAAGCATGGATTTGTCAGGAGAAAAACAAGAGCATGGTGAATGCAGATGGAATGAGATAGCTAAGAAATGTATGTGGAAAAACTCGTATGGACTGAGTCAGTTATTAATGGATGCTGAAGGAGCGTGGTTTGAAAGGAAATCCAATAGGTAATTGTGAAAGAAGTGTCTAATGATGGTTTGGGCATATTGAGAGATCAATAAAATATATGAAGGTAAAGTGAATGGATCAAAAATAAGTGGTAGGCCACGTAAGACGTGGCTAAATGTTGTGGATGAATGTGGGAAAGAGAGAAACATTAAGAGTTTTACGGTAATAATAAAAGAGCATCTATGGCTCGTTATATGGATGTTGTTGAAGCGAAGGAAGTATGCATGGATAGGAAGTGTGGAGAAAGTTAGTGAGAATGGATTAAGTACGAAGCTGTTGTTTAGCTACATTCAAAGTTTCTTGCCTGCCCCGAAGGGAATGGCGTGATTGGGTATGTGTATGTATGTATGCTTCTTTAGTTTCTTTTTCAGTTGTTGATCTTTACGACGTGACCCCGTCTTTTGACTTCTTTCTTCAATCACGTTTTTATCAGGCGTGTCATTTAGAATGTAGATACCGCCTCTCTTTCTTCCCTTCCGTCCATTTTTCCTTTCTCTGGCTTTAGGATACCCTCTTATTTTTCTGGAGCAAAAAATAATTTGATAGAAGGCTCTGGATGAGATTTATTTATTGAGGAGCGCTCCTTGAAAGTCTCATTTACGATACAAACCCCTTGAAGTTCTGTTGAATTGGATGAGTTAGTGGATGGGTATGTTGGAGTTAATCTATCAGTGACACTGCCTGGTAAGATGTCTGTCTCTCTAAACACATCTGCATCAAAAGAGAAAATTTTACATTTTTAAAATGTAGCAATGATATTTCCAGGATTTGAATAAGTACTTTCTGGTAAGCAGAACCAATACAAGCAGCAACCTCATAAATCTTCATTGGATTCCCTTGATATTGAACTAGCCACAAATTAATTGCTACATCATATGCAAGATTAAATGGCTTAAAAACATATGCATAAAGAGGCTGAAATGTGTTGCTTGAGTGTGGAAGAATTAATAAAATTTTCACTCCATTTTCTTTAGCCAAACTTAGAACAGAGCTTTGAAGGTTATTTTGATAGTTGACATAAATCAAAAGCAATTAATGTTGTATTGAACTCAATGGATATTTAATGAAATATTTCCCGACACTAGAAAAATTCTGCAGTAAACTAACCAGATGGTGTAGCTAAGCCTAAGCTCTCTCTGGGAAATCCAGTGAGCAGATGTTATTTAAAGTATATACCCAAGGGAACACCATTACAGAAGGAAGGGTGTTTCCCACAGCAATCACGAAAAAGCAACTTGTCACCACAGTTCCTTTTTAACCACGTATTAACTTACTCACTTGTTGCATTCCTTTCAATGTAATTAAATCCACATGAGTCTTTTGTATTGTTGGGGTGCTGGGTTCGTCAATATTTAAAATTCTCGTTCCATCAGAAAAAGCTGGATTCCTACTCATGATGTTCCTCAAATTACCAAAAGATGTATTGACGTTGACAGTGATGAATCCTCTAATTCATTCAAGTCCAGCACATTTATTTATCTTCCATATCTCTGGAAATTTGATTTATTTAATACATCTATTTCATAGGTGAACTCTTGACACTATATTAACGGATGGCCATTAACATTTCAAACACGTTATCAAATATTTTAATAGTGATTCTTCTTGCTCTATAGTAAACATTTTATTTACTACAATATCAAGTCAAAATGAATAAATAAACAAATAAGAAAATATATTTAAGATAATTTCAAGGACAAGACTTATTCAAAAAAATATTTCTATAAAATTTTCAAACTAAGTTGTTACATAAAATAAATATGAATGGTACTTATAACTGATAATATTTTATACCAATTCTCATACATGCAACGATAGATACTGGTTCTTACTTTAAATTTAATATTAAAATAAAATAAACTTGATGCATTGCTTTTATATACGATTTATCCGAAATTGTGAGTTTAAACTTTGTATTAATAGTCCTACCTTGACATACTAGCTTATTAAGCTATGCCTATGCCATAGCGGCATAAATAAAGGTAGGCTCTCTTATGTTATGTGTGATAATTAGTATGTATAATATATTAATCTTGGGAAACTCCCTCAAATGTTTTGTTTTGATGTGAAATTAATTTTATTACTCATATAAAACTAGTTTGATTAAATATCTGGGGTTGATACTATAATAAACGGAAATTATTTTATTTACAAAGAGTGATTTTATTGTTCTATTTTGCAGCTGGTTCAAATTAACTGTCTTCTCTGCTATGTTTTGAGTTTCACACCTTTTCTCCGTTTATGTGTTCTCCTTGGATCTATGGGGGTTTGTTCATGGCGATGATAAAAGGTTTAGGGAACCGATTTACAATTCACCTTACTGATATGAGTAATGCCTTTCATCACTTATAAATATGTTAAAGAGATGATGTAGGATTCATTCATTTAAATATTTTAAATCTATTTACTAAGACACTTTAATACGTAAGTATAATGTTGATTTGTTAACGAGGGGATAGGCCTGTTATGACTAATAATCTTTTTTGATTTGTTAAACAAAATTGTCAATAACAGTTATTTCTAATATAGTTTCTTACATATTTGTCCAAAGAAAAATTAAATTTCTTATTTGGCTCAATATCTGTGTGCAGTGTTTGAGTGGGGACGTCGTGTGGTGCTTCAAGCACGCTGAGAAAACAAAAATGTCAGATGAAGAAGACAAGCCTCCAGCGCCCCCTGTGCGGCTTACAAGCAACAGGTTGGCTACTCTTTTTAATTGCCTTTGTTTTTGAGAAAAGTGTATAATTTCTCAACCTAATATACAGCTTTGTAATACATATGTAGATTGGACTAAGTTTGGTGCATTTTTAAACCACTTTATGCTTGCCACTAACAAAGATAAGCCTAGGCTTATTGAAAATTAAATACAAGGAGATAGTGATGAATTGCTAGTTAAATTTTTCAGGCTGTAGAGAGACAAACCATCTGTACAGTCACTATATTATAGTAAGTAGATTTTAAGATCTTTTCAGATAGATAGGGGCCTAAAATTGTAACTCACTTTCAATTTTTGTCAAGAAAACAGCCAAATATGATAAACTATACAATATCTAAACTTTAAATACATATATATTATATAATTATGATAGTTACTCTAATGGGGTTGTGATGAGGAAGGAAGAATTTTTGAGGTAGATGCATGGAAGCAGTGTGGAAAACCATTAGGAAAAAGCCACCCTCAGCAGACCCTACCTGGATTCAAAGCCTGATCTCCCCATCATCAGCAGGTCAGTCTTATATGAGAGAGACACCTTAGACTATGTCCACTGAAGCTGTTCTAAAATTAATAAAAACTAAAGGGCCATAATCATTAAAGTTTTTTATAGCCTAGGCCTACATTACCTCTTTTTGATCCAAAGGCTACGGCTGTCACATTTAAGAAACAGGAAATTAACAGAAAAATAATGAAAATAAGACTTACTTGAATATTTAACTGAAAGCTACCCACTTCGTTGGCTGCATAATCTAAGGCGGTACTTTTGCAATAGACTAGACTGCAAAAGAAGGGGAGATCATGGTTCGTTCTTGGTCAGGTATACTGACTGGTTTTTCCTAAATGGTTTTCCACTAAACCTCCACACAAATGTGGGTACATTTTATATACATTCAACTACTTAATCCATTCAAGTCCCCATGTCAGGTTCATCCAGTTGATATTGCATATAGTATTGCCTCCAAGGCATATAGTGCCGCTACTTTTAAGATCTTTAGCTCTTTGTACGCGGTTCTGCAGCGGTCACATCAGATGTAGCAGGTTAGATACACTATTTCTTTGTCATAATACTAATAAAAAAATAGATTGCACACAACTAGAATATGGAGATAGAACTATACAAATATTAATATTGTTTGTTGGTTTCTAGTTAACGTATTATAACTTTAAAACTATAGGTATTACTTTTCTTACAAAATCTATATACTTGTAATTACAGGTATTTAAATAAAACAAACAACACTCAACCAAGTTAAGCCTACACTACAGAAGATGAAAATTAATTCAAACAAATGGAATTGTCACATCATTACACCAAAAGTATTATAATACATCATAGTTAACATTTTTATTTTTATAAACTATCCCAACTTAACAAAATCTTTTTATTGAAATAATTGATAAAAATCCCAAAATATTTTGTGCACACCCCATTTTCATCCTGGCTCCTATTAGATTTGTATTCTATTATCTGGGTGGGGCTAATGCTCTAGAACTGGCCATTCAACCTTATCTTTTACCTATGCTTTCCTGGCATATGGAGGAATTTATTTCTGAAGTGGGAATACCATTATGGTGAATTCTCTTATTCTCAAATGATAGGATGATATGTGAGAATGATGATGGATGATGGTGGAAAGCAAAGGGGACCTTCAATTAGTTGTGGGTTCCGAACCACATTGGGGGCCTGGTATTCCACAAATTCACAAGGCTTGAAAGCATACATACACTTTGCCAGAGGTGAAGGAAGGGTTCGGTAATCAGATAAATCTGCGTCGGGTCTGGGATTTGAGCCTCACACCCCTAACACAAAAGTCTCACACCTCACCTTTAGACCACTAGGTTCCCCCTATTCTATTATCTGGGTCCTATTATATTCCTTCCCATCAAAATATATTTAAAAAACTTAAATTAGGTAGTTTATTCTAACAACATTATCAATAGCAAATGTATACAAATTTTGATTTATGAATACATGAAAGCTTAGGCTAAGTTAGTTTGGGATAGTTATCACTGTAAACATATTCTTTATTGTGCAACAAAATATTTATTACTGTGCACTTAAAACTCCTAATGTTTCTCTTTTTCAGAGATTTGTCTACAACATTTAGCCACATCTTACAAGGCACACTCCTTTTTGATACACACACTCCATATTAAAACACTTACTTCATCACTCAATCCACACTGCTCCTCTCGATATGCCCAAACCAAAGTAAGAAGCTTCTTTCACATTGACTTATTGGATTCCCTTTCTACCCGCACTCCTTCAGGACCCATTCATCATAAACTCTGTTCATACGAGTTTTTCCACATTTCAAAGATACCTCATTTCTCTTTGCTCTTGTGTTTCTCCTGACAAACCAATCCTTCAAATCCATAAAACAATGTTGGCATTAACACACTTTTATAAACTGTTATCTTTGCATCTTTCGATACTAAGTTACTTCATTCTTTGCAATAGTCCACTTATATTCAACTATTCTACGCGCTTCATTCGCTCATCTGTCAATTTCACCACCCATCCTTTCATTTTTACAATACATCCTGCTCAGATATACAAAATCATTCACCTGTTCTAACAGTTGTCTCTTTATAATTATATTATGGTGAAAATCATTTCCTGATCTGTCCCTATCAAAAACTATCACCTTAGTTTAGGAAACATATAGCAGCACTCTCACATTCACATTGTCAATTGTACACCAACCACATCTTCCCAAGCATCCCTCATACACTTATCCATGAATACATTAAACAACCATGGAGACTTAACACAACCTTCTTTAACACCCTGTTCAATGTCAATCTGTTTTCTCAAATCTCCATCCACCCTAAAACCGCTTTATTTCCATCATACACCGCCAATATTGCATTTATTAACCATGCATCACACACCATACTCTCTCAGAACATTTTAACATACACCTATTCACCCGAATGTACACTTTCTCCAGATCAACAGATGCACGTTACACTTTCTTCCACTGCCATTCATTTTTTTAAATATCTGGAACAGTGTTTCCATGAGCTTTAATAGCTTGATGTTGGAAACTATACAGATAAAATTACATTTGGCAGGATATTGACAAAAAAGACTAAACTATTCAAAATAAAAATACATTTTTGCGGGATTATAAACGAAAAATAAAAAAAGATGAAGGTACAATTGGCAGGAATAGACAAAACTATAACACACAAGATAAAATGCAGTAAGCATATTATAGACATAAATAATAGGGAAATCATACAACATTATTACTTGATAAGGTATATGGTAAGTTATACAGATAAAATACAGTATGGTGGCTTGATATTGATTTTTCTATCATTTGTTGTAATGCAAATATTTCCTATCTAGATAATACTTTTAGCTGGTTCACATGCATTCAAGACTTCATTGAGCTCATTCAAACCTTCTCACAAACATCTATATAAAGCATAAAAATATAATTAGACGTATCGCTAGGCCTACATGTACTTTCTAACATAAAAATGCTTTTTATTTCTAATGACTTTGAAATTGCACAACTTAAGTTAAAACGCAAAGTAAATTATTGACTTCACAAAATTGCATAAACCATCTATAACAGCTGCACATTTCAACTAAATTAAACAAATGAATCATTCATACATGTCAGAGCAATACATATTGATGCGATAATAGAAATAATAAGATAACATTGTTTATATATTAATTTCTAAGATACTTTCCCAACCTAGCTTAATCTAATGTTTCATGTGCTAATAAGTTAAATTTCTAATTACTATGGATTAAATAAACTACTATTAAATGTACTTTTTTAAATATTTGATTGAGAATGGACACATCATCCAGTGATGTCATAGCCATTTTAGCACACATGATCATGGGGTATCACACACAGGATCACAGAAAAGTACACACCATCATCATTGTTTACATTCTGAAAGTGGTTTGGATGATTTATTGTAATAAACACATTAATGTTTGCCTTCTGAAATACTTTTGGTGCCATGTTGAGACTATTCCATTCCTTTAGATATTTATTTTCTTTTATACCAGGGGAGTAACTACTTTTTTAATTTTTTAACTATAGAAATTAGAAACTTGCTTCGGTGGCGGCATGGTCTAAGGCGCTTCGCTCGCAATAGATTAGACTGCTGATGATGGGGTGATTATCGTTAGACCGCGGTTGGGTGTACTGAGAATGTTTTTTCCTAAACGGTTTCCCACACTATCCATGCAAATAGGGGTACACTTTATGTACATTCAACCTTTCTCATGCCTAATATGACATAAGTATAATTATAACCTGAATGGGTAGTAAGACGTGGTGCTATAAAATCAAAACATCTATAGAAAATTTAAAAATACAGGGTGTCTACCATCCGGGAAAATCAGGGTAAACGGTAATTAGCGGGAATTTGAAGTGATTGGGAAAAAACGGGAATAAGTCAGGAATTTGGTAAATCACAATAAAAATCCGGGAAAATTATATTTTACTCAAAATATGAAATACAATAATCATTAAATCAGTAAATTATGTCATTTTTAATTCCAAGTAAATAATTTTAATACAAATTTTAAAACTTATTATTATTAATAAAAATATTAATAGAAACACGGGGGGGGGGGGGGGGGAGTTAGAAAGATGTGACATACTTTTTTAGTCGGGAATTTTAGGAAATGATCAGGGGAAATCAGGGAAAAGGTTGGGGATTTCATTGGTCAAGTTGAGTAGACACCATGAAATACTCAAAATATTGGTATTATTTAAATCTTCGTATTCTTATTGTGTGTATTAATAGTAGTAAATGATTAATTTATAATAGTATTACAAAGAAAGTGTCTAATCTGTTACTAAGAGTGAACCATTCCTGACCTGTGTATTGAAAAGAATGTAAACTTATCTAAGTACGCTGATTCAAATATATCTCTCCCCCACACCCACCCCTATGAAACATTTCCTACATTTCCCCACCAAACTAAAATAATCCTATATTTTAAAAACACCAATGACATGACGTCACAGTAGACTTAAAAATTTCTTCAAAAATAATATTTTATTCTTCAATATGCTACTCCAAAGTTGTTTTAAAATTTATTTTTTTCACTGCATCATAGACCTACTACCCGTTCGGGCTCTACACCTATGTGCTGATTGCTCTAATGATTTAAGGATTAGGAAGATTTAATTGAGAGGAAGTGCACCCACATTTGTGTGGAAGGAGAATGGAAAACCATTTAGGAGAAACCATCGTCATTGCACCCGATTGGGATTGAACACCGATCTCCCTGTCTTCGGAAGTCTAGCCTAACATGAGATTAGCTATGTTTTTCTAATGGCAACTCTGATGTAAATGACACATACATATACATATTAAATAGTTGTATGAATATATTTTGATCCAGAGGAGACTCTACACCTAACCTGCCTGTGGATATGCGTCCCCTTCCCAAGGAACCTGACAGCGATGAGCGCAAGAAAAAAACGCTCAAGGCTAAGATGAAACAGAAAGGCAACAAGGATGGGGACAAACCCCAACATCTCATACCCTACCAACTTTGAGCACACAGTCCATGTCGGCTTTGACGCCGTTACTGGAGAATTCACGGTATGTTTCACCATTTGGAAGCCATGCATGCTCTATTAAAATTAAAGGCTTCTTTCTTTACAATATGAACCTAATTTATTTTTTATCCTTGTTTATTCTTACCCACTCTTTATTTATTTATTTGAAAGTTATGTCTAAATTTTGGTGATATAACTATTTATCGAGAAGATATTTAACTGATAAACAATATTACCACAAGGCTCTTTTCACACTAAGCTAATTATTCACATATTTTCTCATTTAATAGTAAACGTGTATCAATACAATGAAGTTGTTCTGTCTGTCATGAATATTGCATAATATCTAGGCTACTATAAACAGAGGGCTGACATTTTAAAATCAGTGGCCCCTGTTTACCTAGAAGCTGGAATTTTAAATTTTGGCTTAGATTTTTTTTTAAATTTATCAAAAACCAAATCGAAATAAATAAAATAAAGCTAGATCTTTTTTGTCTGACTGAAAGTAAAGCTTTGTAAATAGTATTCTGACAAATCAATTTTTAATTTTTTTTCCAGAACATGCTTTGTCAATTGATACAAATTTAATGTTGCTTCATAAATGTAATGAGAAATTGTAATTTTTTTGCATTGTTATAGTGGAATCATGGCATGGCTAAATTTTCATAGGAAGGACCTTTTAGGAAAAACAAACATTCTTTGTTGTTGTTAACATTGATAACATTTTATTAAATATAATATCAGCTTTGACTTTGTTTAGAATTTTTGTTTTGTTTTGACAATAATGAAACTTAGCCATTAAAATTATTGGCAGCTAAAATACTACAAAGAAGAACACAATTCACACTTTACATCGCTGCCACTGGACAAAGAAGTAATGGTTTCCTCTTCAAGAAAATCAATTATTTCCACCCAATCCCTTGACCTAAGTTTCATTCTATTGGAACTCATTAAAAGGGAGTGTGAAATGCAATGCTACTTCCTAAAAGAGGAAACCAAAAAAACACAAGAGGGAGAAAGAGGAAAATGATAAAGTAAAATCCATATTGTGTTCTTCCGTTTTATATGTTTCTATCCACCTTTCCTGTTTCTCCTTTCATATATAGTAAATTTACTCAAAAAGCTAAAAGGTTTTCCTTAAAGAGATACATATTATATATTCACATCCACTGTCCATTTCCTGTGTTTGCCCTATAAGTTATGTTATTCATACCTTTTATATGTTCCCATCTAAGTGTCCTATGATTCTTTACCATTTTACTTTTCCTCCTTTATGTATTTTTTGATTTACTCTTTTAGGAAGTTGCATTGCACGTTTCACACTCCCTCCTGATATGTTCCGATCAAATTAAACCCAGGTCGGGAGATGGGGCAGTAACGATTGATTTTATCCAAGAGGAACCCATTACCTCTTGAGTTCATTCACTTTATATATTTATAACTATCCACCTTTCCTGTGCCTTCTTCCAAGTATAACAAAAATACCTTGGATATTAAAATTTATATGAAAAAAAGCTGAAATAATTGAAGTGTACATAGTGATAGTAACCTGATTTATCAGCTTAGAATGTAATATTTGAAAAAATGTGCAATATGTTTTCTAAGTGGTTTTAGAGCAAAATAAAGTTACATGAATAATCACAAACTAATACTTTTTCAAGCATAAAACAAATAACATAAAATACTCAAACTTTGATTCAGCTTCAAAAATATTTAATATATATTCTATTTGAGTTTGTTTTGAATTGAAAACATGAACTTTGAATACCGCTAATCGATATTGATAATATCTATAAAAAAATGACAGTTTCAGCTAACATAATTTTACATACAAATACTGGAAGATTAGATCTAGGTAGGAACTTTTTCTTGCTGTCAAGTAAGGCCCTTCCTAAAACATTGACTTCTATTGTTATAACATATGCCTAACCTATATACAAACTTTTTTTAAGCACTTACAAAATGTAGCTACAGTAAACTTATCACTTTGGTTTTACATGACAGCTAGCAGATGGTATCAATGCCAACATTGTCTGAAAGTAACTTTTATCAACATATTTGGAAATAATTATCTGCTAAGTATTACTATCATTATCACTAAAAAATATTATCAATCACTTTTAACAATACTTCTCTGAGGATTACAGAATAACTGTATTTTCCATAATCAAATTTAAGAAAAAAAAAAGTAAATTCATTCGGTTTTTTTTTCTTTTATCTCTTGTCACAATCACAGGTTAAACAGAGAATAACATTTTACATTTAATGGTATTATATTTAGTTATCTATATTTTTATAACTGGCCTTGCATATCTTTAACATAAATAAATGGTTTGTGATAATAAAGAGGGAAAGACACACAAAATGTTTGTGAAATAATATAAAGTTTAAATTTTGTAAATACGAGCATTAATACCATTCGCCATCCAACCAGCAACAAGGTCGCCTACGTCACCAACTGGCAGCATAGCTTCTATTCAGTGGCCATCTTTCTTATTTGAATTAAACAGCAAACACAAACTTCAAAACTATACAAACAACCAAATGGTTATTATCATAATCAAAATCCATCAATTTTATGTAGACATTATAACAGTGAATTAGCGTATAAAATACAGTTAATAAAACCACGTGCATGTGTCCACAAGTTGAAGCAAACAAAATAGTTATAGTTGAATATTTGGGCATATCTACACTACGGTTAGTAATTTAACTACAAATTTTAATGATACAGTGTCTTTTTTGAATATTCATTCGGCTACTTAGTAATCCGTGTGTTCTTTTGTGAATATTAGTTAGGTGTGTGAGCGTGTTATCCTTGTAAAATAAATGGCTTTTTAGTGATCTTTGAATAATTATTTATCTAATGTAACATTGACGCGTGTGTTAAAAAAATAGCAAGTGTTTCTAAGTGATCAATATACCTTATTCGAAAATTCAAGTCTGGGTATCAAGCCTGTAAAAAGTTTCTTTCAACCCCAAGATTGTGTTGTGTTGCATTCTAACCTCAAGTTTTAGGATTTTTATAGTATTCCAAAAAAATCTGTGAAGTGTAGTAAAAAATACTAGCGAGTCTTTCTCCAGTGTTGTTTAAATAAATACCAGGCTAAGATTTCAGTTGTAAGTTATTGTAGTTATATTAGATACTTCATGACTGTTTAAGAGTAGTGAATTTGAAATAGATTTTTAAAATTAGAATAGCTTTTGATTTGTCAGTAGGCCTTACAGTGTATTTTTTATGTCACCTCACCCACCTATAATCATTAACATGGCTGAAAACAATGGAAAGGATGACGACGAATATGATGATGTATAATATCTTGCAACATTTAAAAGGTACAAGCCACTTTATAATGAATATGACTTATTTGTTTGTAATAATGTTAAAAAAGGTTTATGACATAGTTTTTTTCCTCTGTGTAATACTATACATACAGATTTTTCACATTTATAATGTTAGTAATAATATCATCAACAAATAATTATTTATAAATTTAAAAAAATGTATTAGTAAAAATAATTTAATAATAATAATAATAACTAATATGGGATTAAATGCTAAAATTTTTAAAATGTCTAATATTTTAGAAAAAAATTAATAATCAATACTAGGCTTAACATCAACATAATTATCAAGGTCAGCAATAAATAAAACTGTCATATTACTGGTATATGTTTCTTGTATTGACCTAAATTTTGACTGTCAAAAGTACACATGTTTTTGCAGATCATATGGTTTGGCGTATGGATACATAATTTGGTCTGGCAACTCTTTATAGCTGTCATTCAGCACCAAAAACCATAGACCTACTATATAAGCTATATTATAATAACAATTTTATTAGCATTTATATTATGAAATTTGTTAAAAGGGACAGCTTCAAAACATATAATTTGGCGAAATTAAACTATAAAAATGGTTTTGAGTGTGAGATAACCTAACTTACCCTAAAATTGAATTCACTCTAAATTAATGTTTATACCTGCAGCTCTTAGACCTATTTTAGTTAATTCTAGTGTAATTTAAGCAATATTCTAGTTGATTTTAACCTTTTTCTGGCTTTAATAAGGGATTTTTAGTTGATTGTTTTAGTGGATATATATTTATTCAAGTTTAGTCTTATATAATTAAAAAGGGGCACAAAATTTTAAATTTTTATACTTGTTTATACAATGTTTTATAAAAATAAGGTGACCTGGCGGTCTAGGGGTAAGGTGTCAGTCATACTTCTGTGCTGGCGGCCGGGGTTCAATCCTCGGTCCCGGCACAGATTTATCTGATTACCAAACCCTTCCTTCACCTCTGACAAGACATCTTGTGAATGTGGGGAATGCCAGGCCTCCACCGTGGTTCGGATTCCACGTTAAACTGTATGTCCTTCATTTCATCTCACAATCACCCTACCATTACACATTAGCGTAAGTGTGTACAACCCGAACGGGTAGTAAGACGTGGTGCTAATAATAATAATATAAAAATAATATCATTGAGATTGTAACATTTAATGAACCAAGGTTTTTTTTTTTATAAACTAGCCAACCTGAAGCCTTGGTGCTTGTTTTACAATTTAATAAACTAGTTCTTGATTAATATCAAAAAACATATGTTCAATATGTTGTGTTTGTTATTTGGTGGTATTAATATAACAGGATAGTAGTAAATTAAATAACGTTGTAGATTGAATTTGATATAATTTCACAGCACATTAATTCCAACAGTATAAAAAGGAACAAGAGAGAATAAAAACAAGATGGTGGCTATATAGTAAAAATAAAAACAGAATTACCACATATAAACAATAACTTATACCTTAACATACAATAATTATCTTTATGCCTACACTTCAGATATGTTAAATTTACTGTTTTTGTTAACAGTGTTCTTATGAAACTAGTTTAGCTTAGAAACACCACAATTTCCAATATATATAAAAAAAAATCCCTTTGTTGATATATGTTTATTTGCAGGCCTATCTCATATAATAGAAACACTTATTACTTTCAATATACTTAAAGGGGAATTGCAGTAGGAATATATTAAAACTACTTTCATATACCATGGCATCATTAATATGTTCTACAGCTGTCACTTTTGACAAGTTATCATCATGATGTCCCAACTCCAGTTTCCTGGGTGTGGTTAGTCAGCGCTCTCTGTCTCATCCTGTCTTTGTACACCCAATCTTATCCTCACTCTTGTATGTCTTTCTTCACTTGCTTATATCAAGGTCATTAAAGTTATAGTTAGGTTAATTTATTTGTTCACATTGAGATTTAAAAAAAAATTATTTGTTCTAAACCTAGGCATACTATGATTCAACTATAGTCACAACATTTGGCCCTGCTTTAAAACACATGTATCAAAGAGGTCTAATCTTTGCTAAATGTTGGCTCACAGAAGCGTAGATAATCCAAAATGATGATGATGATGATGATAGGTTTAATGCGTGAATATGCAAATCAACTTTTATTGTTCCACAGTAAATGTATATACAATTTTAAGTGTGTATCTATTGTAGTAAATCATTAGAATAGTTCTTACATTTGGCATTTTTTATAAGAAGAACCCTTTTAAAATATAGAAACAAACAATTTTTTTTGTGGTTAAGTTTGATCATATTTTACTATATTATTAGTGTTATTAGTGTAGGCCTTGTCCTTCTATACTTCTTTCATTGGTGTTATTTTGGGATTATAGATGCTATCTGTCCAAAATGACAATATCAGGTCATATATTATAACTTGAAACATGACTACATGAAAGTAAATCTAGTTACTAGACACTTTTCTAGTTGTCAGGTAAGGTCTTCCCTTAAAACTTGGGCTGTTTGAAATACATATTATACTTATTGTGTAGCATTATATTCTACAAACAACTTTTCAATCCTAAATTGAGTTGAACATAAAGTATTTTTTAATAAACACTCAACTAGACTAATTTAGTTTTCTAAGGCCTGCTGCTATTATTTAAAATAACAAGGTTAGACTGTGTTCACATCAAGATCTTTGGACAGGATGTGACCAAAGATTATCAGATCATTATTGTTCAACTGGTAATCCTATTCATCCTCCCATTTCTCCAGTTCATTTTATTATGCACCATTTGCTGCTTTTTTTTTTAAGCACTGCACCCCACCAGCTTAGCTTAATTGACATAGAGAATTGCTTTGGTTTCACTGTTAGTTTATTATTTGTTAGCCATTTTATTCAAGCTTTGACAAAAAATTACCATTACTTGGTAAATTGACTATTTGTGGCAAGTTCAAAAATCATTATAATATGAAAAGTGTTAATTATTTAAAAAAAAAACACATTTTGAGCTTTAATATAAAAACTAAAAAAAAAATTGTATTTTTAAAATGTAGGGTATGTATTGTATCTCAACTATAGAAAGCAATACATTTGAATAATATTTTCAAATTTAATTATTAAATGATGAATGGGATATATTTCTTGGCATGAATCAATTCTTCACTGTCTTCAAGGCTACCTAAGAACTCCAAATTATAAATGTAGGCCCAATGGTGAGCTGTAGGCCTACTGTGTTCATGTGGAATTCGTGAGCCCATTGTTAAATTTTCCTGAAATTTGTGAATCCATTGCTAACATTTTATTTTCACCAAAAAACCACATACAATATTTATAAACGGCCTATTTCCCATAATTATTTAGTAATTATTAATTAAACCTATCTGTTGTTTGGCCTCCGTCTCTCAATATGAGTCAAAAAGACACCAACAACAATTGTGCATGTAACAGAGAAGGAATGGGCAAACTGAAACCAGAAACATAAGGACTTGTGTGCTAATGGATTGATCTTTGTGAGCTTGTTTAAATAATAGGCCTAATTTGGGAATTTAATGTGGTTACATACATCTGGCATAGCATGCATAACATATTTTATCATCATACTAAGCCAGAATATATTTGAAGTAAAATTTTATTTTCATAGATCTAGATTTTTTTAACACCTGTGTATAGGTCTCTATGTTATTTAGAATAATTTCATTAAATTTATTAATATGTTATTAATAAACATTGTTAAAATATTTTCCTTTATCATTTTATTAATATTAAAAATAAGCTAAAAGAAAGAAAAAGCCATCAAGCCCATTGTTAAAATTTTCTCAACTCACCATTGTATAAGCTTAACTTTTTAAACTAACCCATTATAATTGCTTGACCACATGTAACTCAAAGCCAACTTCAGTTAATTATTATCTGTAATATATTGGTTGTATCAAATAGTTAACCCAATTGTTTGACACATACCTTGTATAAAACCTAATATCATTTCAGATATTTTTTAATTCTCATTGCTTTGGTTTTATTTTGTTTTTAGTTACTAAGTACATTTTAAATCACCTAAATTTTAACTAATTGGTTGAGAAGTTTGTGTGTGTAGTTACTTCTTTTATTTTAAATTTTGTAGATTTTAAATGATAGGATTCTTGTTGTAGGATGCAAGCCTAATTGTATATTAATTATCAAATAAAACATTAATTTCTAAAAAAGAAAAAAAAAATACATCTTCGCTCAAAATGAAATTCAATTAAGTAAAAAATGACAACTTTGACATCGGAATCGAAGCTAGGACTTTTTACTTTGCATTTATATGGTATACCACTGAGCCATCATAGTTCATCTGTATCACCTGTTACTGGTTACTTTCACCAGCTATCAAGTTAGAGCCAGTTTCCTAGTCAGACTTAGCACACAAGTTATGTGTTATTATCTAAATACAAGACAACACTTACCTAAACTCTAATTGAATGCACCGTTTCACATATGAAACTAGCCGATTCCATTCTGGTTTAGGTAGGTGTAGTCTTGTATTTGGTATACCCTACACTTGAGGCATGCTAAGTCGGACTAGGAAACAGTCCTTGGACTAAATTTCACCCACTACTGAAAGATGGCCGGGACATAAACCAGGATGACTTGTTGGAAGAGCATTGGCACGCAAAGCCAAGGATCTCAAGTTTGATAGCCATGTCCAAGCTGTAATTTTTTACCTGTTTAGCTATTGGGACTGATGTTATGTACAATCATCATGTATCAGTTTGTGATACACATGAATAAAAAAATTAAATTAAACTTCTCAAGCACATTATAGGAAAAGTCCTCCAAAAAGTAGGTTTGAACTCTAACTTTCACTTGTAGTTTTAACTAACACTAACATGTTTAATTTTCATTTTTGATTCACTAACATATCTTCTTTAAAACCAAAAAACAAATGAAACTCCATAGCATGAGCCTGCATCGAGCTATACCAACCAAACAGTGGTCGCTGAAAGTGATGTTAGTGCTAACATTTGTGGATAGAGGTTGTCAAGTGATCAGCACAACATAATCGTGAACCATTAATCTCAGCTTTCTAGAGCAGAGTCGCTACCTATTTAGTCAAGTAGATCCTTATTTATCATCATGAGGATGAGTTTGCGTTCCAGACCCACTGCTTCACAGATAAATTTTGGAAGTGCCGGAGATCGAAACCAAGCTCTCTGGATCTGTAGCCAGATATGGATAGTCATAAACTCGTAGGCGCTATAACAATTGTTATTTAACTAAATTACAAACCCAAATATTGAATTTAAGTTTTTATTTTACCTGCAAATTCCTAATTTTTAATTAAAATCGGAATCTTAAGAAAATGCTAAACATAAGAGGAAACTTGAGAGTAAATAGAAATATGATAGTTAAATATAAATAGCAGGGAGTCAAACAGAAATTTTTATCAATTCTGGTTCTAGTTCCTGTTCTCCAAACACACATTTTAAAGGTTTCGGTACTTTTTGGTTCCTGATAGTTTTCCGGTTCTGGTTCCAGTTCTTAAATTTTCTTAAATTTTTTATCACAACGTTTTTTTATTAATTCGGGCTACATTATTGTAATAGATTCGATAGTGGTTTTTTAATGAATGAGAAAGGTTATATTTTTATATTTAGAAAAAGTGTATCTACATTTGCATGGAAGGAGAGCGGAGAGTCACTTTGGAAATAACACTCTGGATCAAAAGTATTGCTAGATTAAAATAATTATAACGTACCTTAATAACAATACTATTAACATAACTTAATGACAATAACTTAATAATAATCATGAATCCTTCTAATTCGCATTTTTATCTGTCACCGCCATTCTCATAGCCAAAAAACTTCTGACCTGAGTTTTCTTTAACATCTTTAACCCCATCAATAAAATTATTTAAACCACTTACCACAAACAAAAATAATCACCTCCGCACTGTACACAAGGAACACATTCACTGAGCTATGTTCTAATTTAAACTTGAGTTAAAGAATTTAAAGTTTGCATTTTGCCACCCTCCATCTCTCTTTTCCTGCTATTAAAAGCGGTTCAAACAACCACCAGATTATCAGTTTTCACTTCCAGGAAGTACTAATTACACTAGGCTTAGACTGCTTATCCAAATGAGATGATCAATTAGTTTCTGTATTTCAACTTCTAAGGAATGGGCTATTATTTGCCGTCTATCAAAGTCAAGATGTTCTTCTGGAATCTAACATTATGTGTATTGCTAAGGGCTCATTAACTCTTTTCTAATCACCCCAGAAAAGAGGTTTCAAACAAAGTAGTAAACTAAAATATATCAAGCTCTTTCAGTACTTGATGAGAAAGGGGGAAACAAAACATTTCAAAATTAAACTAAGCTTAGGAAAGAAAAAAAAAATTGTGTGCAACATGTCAAAATTATATACAATTCTGTAAAACTAGTAACCTTTAAGAACCTTTATAAACCTACAATTATTTAACGGTTACAATTCTGGTTACAATTATTCAGAATAAGGTTTTTAGAGTTCCGGTTCCTTAAAAAGAAATTTAATTTCAGTTATCGGTTCTGGTTCAACTCCCTGATAAATAGTAACTAGATGTGAACATTCTTTGCTATGGATTCATCAGAATATTCATATATTCATTTAAGTGTTAAATTAATGGTCTGGTGTCTGGTTGATGAGTTTGTCCTATAATTATATTGGAGCTGAAACAGCAATAGTAAGCAAATAACAAATTATAATAATAATTTAAAGGATTTTCTTAAATCTTTGAATCGGATATTTTCTCAAATTTTAGTATATATTTAAGGATTCAAAGGTTACATTCCTATATTTAATCATTAGTGTTGAAACAAGCTCTAAATAATTTCAAAATAGGTGTCAGGGATTCATCTTGTAAATTATATCATTGACGATAATATTTCTACAAAAAATTTTGGATTAACGTTTCTGTACTGGGACTAAAATTGATATAAAAAATTTGGGTTTGCTATATTTTTATTATCACTGTGTCTTAACACCAATCAGGTTATGTCTATATGTTCTAACTACTTTATTTGGTTAGGTATGAGGAGGGTTGAATGTAGAGGAAGTGTACCTACATTTGTGTGGAGTGATAGTGGAAAAACATTGAGGAAAACTACACTCAGTACACCAAACTTTGATTTCAAACGTTGGTCTCCCTCTGATCGGTAGTCAAGTTATTGCAAGAAAATAGGGCTTAGACCAGGCGGCCACAGTAGCCGGTATATACTTTTACATGTGACTAAAATTCAAACAAAATTGCTTAAAGTAGAGCTTAAGTTAAGAATGTTACAGAAATAAAATCCAAGAAAATAATGATTTTCTTTTCTGCGCGATATAATAAGATTCTCTGATACAATTATCAAAGCTTCATTAAAAAAGCACACCATATTATTTTTAACGACATTTTCTTTCACAGATCTCCACAGATACATCTTAACCAGGGAGATTATTAGTAGTACACTAAAATGTATCATGGCAATATATTTAGCAAAAATTTGAACATATTCATTCAGTTTTGGGTGACTCTTAAATTTGGACTAAAGTTGGCAATGTGATTATAGAATTGTTAAATTGTGTATTATTTAGGATAATATACTAATAAAATATAATTACCATTATGCTAAAACTTGATATTAAAATACAGTAAAGCGTCAATAATTCGGACTAATTGGGGATCAACCCAGTCTGGATTATAGATTTGTCCGGATTTTCAAAAATACAGTACTTACGCTTAAAAATAAAAATGATGAAATACAAAAATTCATTGTTAAGGTAGAAACATTTTCACTTTTTTTTACAACCAAGTTACACTTTTGTTGTTGCTAAATATCACAAATTCTGAAGGAATCTAACAAAATACTTCTCCGATTTTTTTTTTAAACAATGGTTGATGTTGTCTTTTGGCGGCCATGTTTTTGATTCTCGATAGTAACAACTTGGGTAATAATGCACTTTGTGACGCATATACACTAGGCTTTGTTTCTCACTCTATTGGAATCTCGAATATTGAAAACGCTGTGATTATTTTTATCAATAATTTTTTTTTGGCGATTTGCATTTTTGATGTCCGAAGTATCAACGCTCTACTGTACTCAGTATTTTTGATGATCAATACGTGTTATTAAGGGAATTCAAAAGTTTAAGGTGAAGTTTAATCTGAAGTTTGCTAACCAAGCCCATCTATTGTGTATTGAATACTTGATACAAATTTAGCATTCCTTAACATGAAAACTAAATGCTTATTATGTTTAAAATGTGTATCAACCCTTTGAGTGCCAAGAGAAATGACAGAAAAATGTGCTACAAGTGCCAAGCTATTTTGCTGAAAAATACAGGGTTTTGTTTAAATTTTAATAACCTTTTAATCTTTGAACTTCTTGCAATCACATTTTTGCATAAACTAGCTAACATGCCTGCCAATCCGATTATATAATTATACATATACTTTTTTAATTTTCAAATATAATTAACATTCATGTTTAAGCTTTGAAAATTTAAATAGTTTGAAATAGAAAAAAAATCACTGAAAAGAAATAAAAAACTTGGTAAACAAAACTTACAATAAAAAACTAACTTTAGATTTTACACTAAAATTGGGTTATACATGGCAGCTGTTTCAGTGACTTTCAACTTTAGCAGGGTTATATATGAAGAAGTTGGGGTGGATTATCATGTTCTTCAAGATTTATTTCATCCTTATAAGAATCACTTGTATTCACACTCGCCTTATCAATGTCTACTTGTTCTGATCTTTCACTTTCACTAGAATATAATTCCTGTTCAGTTTCATTATTTACAAATTCAGAATCACAGCTTTCATAATCACTAACAAATTTATCACTCTCACTTGAGCTATCAATAAATATTGCAAGTATTTCTGTATCTTGAATCACAGCTTTCCTCTTAATAACCAATTATAAACAAGGCCAAAGATAAAACTCTTAGTAAAAAGTTATAAAAATAATTATCATTTTCGATACATTGACACACTATAAAAGTATCTTGAACATACGAGAATGCAGTGGAAATAAAATCTATCCTATCTGTTGACTTAATACTGAACTAAGAGCTCAAAAACATGGGATTGCTGTGAGCAACACTGGCAATTTTAGCAAATATTTTGCACATCGTTCTGAGGGACGCTGGCACTCAAAACGGTTAATATAATTTAATAGTAGCTGTATGAGGAAATAAACACAAAACATTAGCCAACAAAGATACCTACTTAAACAAAACAGTCAGCTTAAAGTTTGCTTTAGACACAAATAAGAGCTTATTTGCATTCTCTTTGATACAATCAAATGTTTTATTTGATAAATAGAAAAAACAAACTACTCTGCCTTGCCTTTTTCATACACAATCAGTAATTATTAACCTGTCTATTATTGATTGTTATACAGTAGAACCTCGATTATCCATCACTCACTGGACTGGGACATGGCTTAAACACAAAAAGGGTAGGATAAGAGGAGCAAAAAAAACTTTACTTTATTGTGGTAACACCATCCCCTAATTCTAGATACATTTTTTTGAACAGACTCACCCTTATAAAGTCGTTAAAGAACTTGCAGCTTTTGTTTTTTGCAATGAAAACACAACACATTTTTGTTTTTATGCTGTCATTATAGTGTATTTACTGATTAAAAAAAAAAACACTACACTAATGAAAGCAGATTTAATAAACACATGTACACACAAATTTTGACACTGTTAATGTTTTTAGTAAACACACATACAGGTTAAAAAAAACACTAAACTGTATAAGCCAAATGTTAGCTGCTGCCTGCCTACTGTGACACATACACATTGAAACAGCAGTAACTCACAAACAAGTACAGACAAACACAGGAATGGGACGGTCAGATAGTCGAGGTTCTACTGTTTTTGCTTTTCATCAAAAGCTTTGTTGCATTAACCGATTGCTTGAAAAATGTTTATTTAATGGCTATCAAAGTAAATGATTATCCAGTCTATCTCACGACACCCTATCTCTTTTAGGTCAATTCCTATATTATCCTCTCATTTACTCTTGGTATTTACAATGGCCTCTTCCCATTGGGTTTACCAATCATTACCCTGAACATGATTCTAGAATTTCCCATTCGCGCTTCATGTCATACCCACCATAATCTATGATACTTGATTATCTTACCAATGTTTTGGGAAGAGTACAGGGCATTCAACTCATCATTATGTAACTTCCTCCATTTCCCAGTAACCTCATCCCTTTTTAGACCAAATAAATCTTTCTAGGCACCTTGTTTTTGAACATACTAAATTTGTTTTCTTCATCTAAGGTAAGAAGAAACCATTTTTCATAGTCAAAGAGAACAATGTAAAATTATAAAGGAATAATTTACAAATTGTTCAGAATAGGAAATCAAACCCTGGACCTTATGACTATTGGATCATTGATTTACTGGAAGAGCCATCAGGGCTATTATTATTGTTATTATTCAAAATCACATTTTAAGCATCTCTTGATAGATTAGAGCCTCTCTTATCAGTCAGTGTCTCTTGCATATAAATAAATACCTAAATAGCTCGATTGGTAGAGTAATAATACATATCTAATCCAAAGGTATATTGTTCAAATCCCTGTCCAAAAATTCAATCTTCAAATACAGTAGTCTCACTAGTTCAAGTTGAACAGGATCAGATCTTATTGGAACTATTGTAAACTTGAGCTACATAGAATAGCCAGGAAAAAGTAGCGTTATTTAGTATTTCCTTCATGAATATCATTTTTATCAGAAACTCCACTCCCAAGGTTTAGTCTTTCAAGAATTGTCGAGTTTTTTTTATCATTTTGTTCTGTGTGATGATTATTACTTGAATTGGTGCTATGTATAAGGATGTGTATTGAGCGTATCCATACCTAAAATTATATGGAGGCTCGGAACAATCGAGATTCCACAGAATATAATATCGCTTATCAAATAACTATCCAAACAAACTTTCAAACAAGCTATTAAATATAACATAATTCAATTATTGATGAATTTTTTTGCTATTTTTCCAAACAACACTTTTATTTCACATCAACTGGTTTTTGCATCAAACCCTTCCACTGTTGAGTGTCTGAAGACCGACTGTTTGTTTCCTTTTTGTTTCAAGCTGCCATTGAAAGTAAGTAAAGTTGATTTCAAACAAGTTCTAGTTTTGCTAAATGAAAATAATGTTAAAATCTGGTCCTGGTAAAAACACTTTCAAACCAATGTTTTAATTTACAATTTTCTGCAAATAAACATCTTAAGACTGGTTTCAAAAACTAAAGACTACTCCTTTTACTTATGTGTCTTCTTTTTAGACACTGTTGGTTATAAAGTACTCATCACAAAATATATTTTTGTATCCATAAGCAGTGTATTTTCTGTGAATGATCAATTAAATAAACTAAAGCTTTTTCCTTAAAAATGTTGAAGCTTTATTTTAAAATAAAAAAATTTCATAAATATTAATATAGTCAAAATGTACGTATAATATTACCTATATCATAATTTAAATATTATATTGATAGATTTTGATGTCTAAAGTAATATAACCATCTGTAAACTAAGTAATACACTCTTTTTAAGTATTTATTTAACTCTCATTCCTAAAATTCCTGTAAACTTATTTAATATTAACTTTATATTAGCTTCTTAAATGGTCATCTGGTCATTCACTGGGAAAGGAAAGTTTCACTGCCCTCGATAAACTTATGATTGATTATCCATTAATCATGAGTTCAAAAGGTGCAGTGGAACTTTCATTTCTCATCAGCTTTTTAGCCACCGATCTTGGTTAGTTCTACTTTCTAGGTGAGGCCCTTTAATTTCACACCAGATAGCATTTATTGTCATTGAGCTAATATAGTAAATAGTGTTTGAACATTATAATTTTAGATGGCATAAGAATTTAAATTTAAATTGAATTAATATAGTGGTTTTAGCATTTGCAATTCTGCCAGAAGACCGGATTTGCCACATGTTTTCAAACCAACCCCTCAATAAGGGTGCATTTACTAAAACCTCATCGACTCCCACCATGGTTTTAACAGCTCTAAGGTGTCAAGCTCTCATTAGATTGGTTTATTGGTGATGGGGGGGGCTTGTATCTTGGCCTAGTGTATTGGGGGGGAGGGGGTTTGCCATATGTTTATTATCTCTTATGTTTTTCCCATCTCCTCTTCACATCAATGGGGGCGCAATTAGTTTGAACTACCCGCTTCATGACTACCCTTTTATTTTAATGGTTAAGAGCCACGGCGCTAAACATACCAATGGAAAGAAAAATAATTAAATCATCCTCTTCCATTTGAGGATTGTCAGCTTGACATGGTATTTAATATTTATCTAGCAAATACATTTGTTGAGGACTTTTAAAAATTCCTGAATTGTGTAGGTACATTGATTTTGTGTTAGTAGATCAAGACTATTACTTTTTAATATACAATAGCATAATGGATTAAATAACCCATCATCCTATATGTTTGTAAGTTTTCCTGCTCAATGGACAAAAATTAAATGATTAATATTTCTTCTCATGAAGTCTGATGGTTGAAACAATGAACAATGAAAGTTTTAATATTCTTCTGATATTTTATAGAAGTATTCACTTGACATGCATTTTTAATTCATTTGAAAAGCTTCTGATTTGATGAAATTTAAATGTTTTTTACTTGACACTTGTTATTATTTGTAAAATGGAATGTTAAATCTTTTAGAAAATTCACATAACCATAAAATGACATCAATCCATTATTTTGCTAAAATAACTCTAGTTCTGTTTCTCTTTGAAGCATTTTGAAGCTTCCTGAATTAAGACAAATCTTTTAAAAATCTCTTTTTACTTTACTGCTGTTATTATTCCAAACCATTTGTCTTTCATTAAAATTGAAGAAGAAAATTATGTCTCTAGCACACTCTTATTCTATTAAAGTATTTAGCTGTATATATACATATATATACATATATGTAAAAATGGTTGGAAACTTTAAAAGTACAATTAATTAAAAGAAAATTAACTACAACTTTTAATTTCGTACAGGCTCACTGCTTTCTATTCTCCCTACTCTCTCTCATACTTTAATATTTAATTGTTTTTTTATTAATATTATTATTAGATTATTTAATATTTAAGAGTTAAGTTGCTGAAAAGAATAAATTACTAGAAAGAATAAATATCATACTTTAATAAAAAAAAACACCCAAACAAACAATAAAGTATATCAAAATATTAGACTGAAAATAAATAAGGCAAAAAAAAAGCAAGGTCACCTGATTCTATAAAGAAACTATGCAAGTCTTAAAGAGAAACAAGATCGGTGAGGGGCAGTTGGCAACTCATAAAAGAGATTATTAAACTAATAGACAGGGTGAGGTGACTACCATTCGGGAAAATCCAGGAAAACTAGAATAAGCTAGAAATTTGAATTGGTCGAGGAAAAAACTGGAATAAGTTGAGAATTTGTAAATAAAAAAAATAAAAAATTGGAAAATGAAATATAATTATCAGTAAATTACAATGTGATTCAAACTTTTTTTTTTGTAGCTGCATAATATAGTTTATAATTTTATAATTTCTAGTAGAATCTCTTAGTACAAATAAAAAACACATAATTATTTAAATTTTAAAACTTATCATTATCCGTAAAAAAAGATTAATAATAAACGTGGGTGATGGGAAGGGGAAGACGGGTGTGAGGTACTTTTAAGTGGGAAATTTTAAGAAATTATCAGTGGAAATTGGGGGAAAAGTCAGGAATTTTATTGGTCAAGTTGAGTAGACACCGTGATTTAGAGGTTATAACAGTCTATAATACAGACAGAAATATTCAGCACATAAAACAATTAAATATTAAAGTTTAAATTTAAAATGGCAACAAAACAAACATTGCAAAAATGCTGAAATATAAACTAATTTAAAATTTCAACTTATATTCCATTAAAAGAGTACATCAGGAACCCAGCCTTTCAAATTGCTTCATTATAATAAATAATATTTGATTAAAACTGGTAAATGTTACTTTCATTTGTGAACTAAAGACAATGTAAGATCAAATGTTTTCTTCTTCATCCACAGATGATACAATTATTAAAACAAGTTTTGTATGTGTACATTTGATATCATAAATAACTGTCTTTTTAGCCATATAAGTAACTGGAAGATAACATAACTTTTTTAATCATACAGAAAATTGTAAATTCTACACTATTTCTAAATGTTATTTGTGTTTAGGAAAAATTAATTAGTACTTACTTGCATCTTGGTTTTTATTAAATTGGCTAAAATTTCCCCTGTTACATATTAATTTGATGAATAATTGTCAATGTTTTGTGCAGCACTTAATATCGTGCGTGTCTTTGTGCATGACTTTGTTGTGTTGCTGTAAAATCTTGGTATATTGATTAGTTTATCTTGCTAATCCAGTTATACTGCAGTATTTGGTACTATTTAATGGTTTTGACTTTGAGGGTTTTTGTAAGATTATTTGAACTTGATAAAGGAACAAAATTAATACATCTTAATAATATTTGACTTTTTTGTATACCAAGATTGTAATATGGATAGTCCGCATGAACTCGTAGGTTAGTTTCCAAAATACCATTTAAAAGTATTTTTGTTTCACATGTGGTGCACACCATTAATTGTATTTTTTTTTTATGAGCTTGTTCCTACTTCCTATTAACATGAGTTGAGTCAACTCATTAATTGGTGCAAAAGGTTTGAAAAATAATGGCACTCTACAAAAAGTTATTTTTATTATATTTATGACCTTGAATTGACCTTTGCTTTGTTTCCTTCTTTCCTTCCCCCACCCTCTTTGTGTTTCCCAATTTTGTGACAACATGTGTAGTGAGGGAAATGGTCTGCCCTCTGCCATATTTTGTTCCCTTTAAAAACTTGAGACATAAAGTGTGTTTGTATAGGTATATTTTTTTTATAGTTATTTTATTGCTTTACTTTAAAATAGCTCAACTTTCTTTAATATCATTATTTTAAGACCTGTTTTCTACCATCAATACAGTTAAATACCAAGTTGAATTGCCACTGTATTTAATATTATTTATGATATACCCAAAACTAAGTTAAAATGAAAGGGAAAGAAACCCGCTTCTTTCAATAATTATAGACTAGACTGCCAATGGCACGGTGATCGTGGTTCGATCCTGATTGGGTGTACTGAGAGGAGTTTTTTCTAAATGGTTTACCAAATGCAGGTACACTTCCTCTAAATATAACCTTCCCCAACCCTAAAACTATCGGTGAAACTAGTACATAAGCATATAACATGAATGGGTTGTAAGACACAATGCTAAAACATATAATTTCCATAGTAAATATGTGTTTAAATGGTTTAGCTAACTAAAAAAGAATTGGTGGAGCCTGGGTCCACTTTCAATAAATGAGTTTTTATAAGATACAGCTCAATTTAGAAATATGTTTCTTCACCCATGGATCTCAGAATGAAAAGTTGACGAAAGCATGATTCAAATTATCAGGTTTACTTAGAATACCCAAAAATATATCATTTTGATTCTACCAATATCCAGAATTCATTCCATCGGTTAACTTTAGAATAAATAACAAAAGGCTTACAACAATAATTATTATTGATTTTAATATAAATTGCTAGCATAACACACAATGATATTGCTCTAAAACCTTTCTCTTATTGGAATGCTGACCAACCAACAAATGTTATGTTAATTATTACACTTTAGAGTTTAGAGCATAATCTTTAGTTAGTTTTCTTAAACTCACTTAAACATGGAATGAAATGTGGTTTTTCTTCTAACCTTTAAAACTCAAAACAGTTAATCATTTTATTAAGTTAAAATTAATCTAACGATGGAACAATTAATATATAGATGTTTATTTGTGTATAAATACAATATACTCTTGATCCAGGGTTGCAGATTAAGTGGGGTGGTAGTTTGTAATTATTTAATAAAATTCCAACTAAAGGCCCGCCCTAAATGCTACAATATAACTGTCTGGCGATGTACTGGTAAGTAAAACTGTATATTTAGATGACAAATTTAACATAATTTTGCATTGGACGGTACATAATAACAAAAAATAAAAGTGGTGAAATTGCAAACATGTCATCAAACGGAAATGGTGACATCTGCTTATAGCAAAAATAAAGATTATGCTATTCGGGTGTACTTATTCAGTGTTTTACTTTTTAGGCAAAGTGCTGAGCTTGAACTATCAGAGGTTCTTTATATGTGCAAAAAAAAATAATCCCTATGACCTTGGATAATGGAGGGTCTACAATATATTATATAGGGGGCTCTTTGAATAAAAATTTAATCATATTACATTTTTTTAATAAAAACACCCATTATTCACCCATCAATTTTTCTAAGATAAAAAATAGTGTTCTGCCAAAGCAAGTTTAAATTACATTAAAACTCCTGGGTCAACTGTAGCCTCGCTCATGTTGACTCTTTTACAAACACAATTTTATACTATCTTAAGTGCACACGGTATGATTTCTCTTAAAGAAATAATAACATTGCTATTGACTCGTGTGATATTAACCCCACACATTTATTTTATAAAAAAAATTACAATATTATAAAACTTTTAAAGTTTTTTTTCAAAACACATATTCCAGTGCTGATCTCTAAATTTACTCATGTCTTGAGAAGATTCGAGATGTCCCATAAATTAGAAACCTGTTAAAGTTGAATTTCTTTGAAAAAATAAAATGAAAATAATTTGGTTTAATTCCATTAAGATTTGCAAATCTTGATAAAAAAAGGGAGCTTAGCAAACACAAATTTAAAAATAGAGGGTAAATACTAGATTGTGATAAAAAAAAATTGATTTTTAAAATATAAACCTGCCAAAAAAGGAAAACATACAAACAAATATGCACTCAAAGATATCTGTAATTAAAGTAAACGAGGAAACTTTGTGATTGTAAGTAACCAATGACTGAAAGCTGGGGTGGCTGGTGATTAGTTATATATCGACCTAGTAAAGTAAGAGAATTTTTTATCATTACAAATTTGTGAACCATTGTTAGAAATACAGATTATAGACCTATATTACTTTTAAATTAACATTTAAATTCAAATGAAAAATATTGGTTCCTGATATTGCAGAGTTATTAATGTACGGGAAACTAATTTTTAATAACAATGCCTTGAGTTTGTCCACATTATTTAAAAAAAAAATCCATGCATTAACAAACTATATTACCATGAAAGTTGCAACTATAGATGAATTAACTAACAAAATCAATAGCATACCAAAACTAGAGCAACCTATGCAATTTAATATATATGTAAAGAAATAAGTTGTTTCTTTTTAGCAATATTAATATTTTATTTGCTTAATTCTTCATTTTACCTATATATTTTATGAACACTATTAATATGCAATTCTCATGTCCTGATTGCTTAACACCTATCTTTGTTGAACGATCATTGCGTTATGTTTGTAAATGTAAAAATAAATGTAATTTTTTAAGTTAATCAAAGAAAAATAAAATTATCTGTACAAGCTTTAAAATCTATTAATACTTTTGGCTTTAAAAACCTTATTTTACATGGAAATATTATTCCCACCTGTAACCTACAGTTTGGAATGTTGTGTTATTTTTATGATATTGAAAAGTAAAATTTTTTTGGCTTCCCTCTAATGTTTTATTCATTCAGCAAACATTTCTACAGTACATCATAGTTTTCCAGACTACAAGTAATGAAAATGCTAAAATAAGGTACTTTTTAATCTAATCATAATATATAGAATTCCAACTGCAATGAAACATTGTTTAAAAACCTCTAATTAACGTCTTAGTTTTTCTGTTTAAAGTAACTGGGAATACGAAACATTTTTCAAGATGATCTTATGCTTCTTTGTCCTCGCTGTTGATTTTGCGCATGTTGTGCTTGTCCTGATGAAAGGATGTAGTGGTAACCTTCTTGTACAGGGGATGCCTGAGGCGTGGGCACGACTCCTCATGAGCTCCAACATCAGCAAGCAGGAGCAGAAGAAAAACCCCCAAGCAGTACTGGATGTTCTCAACTGGTTCGACAGCTCCAGTAAAGAGGTCAAGGGTTCCAAATACATGACCACAACCAAAATGGCTGGTGAGTTGCATTATTTGATTGATTTCTTCTAATGGTTCCAAATTAACATCAGATCAAGGATTGAAGATTTATAACTTTGATATTAAATTCATCTTTTGCTGGTTGTTAAAATAATAATACAAGATCTAGTCGCTGTGTTTTTTATCGACTAAAGTAAATATTATGCCCCAGCAACAGTGGAACTGCCCGCAACGACGCTGCGCCAAGCAACCACCAACTCTGGCTCAAGTCATAGTCAACACAGTCTGAGCCATCCCTCCAGTTCCTCCCCATCATCCACTACTCCTGACACAGAAGGAGGAGGTGGTGTCACGTCTGCCCCCACAAGCAGCGAAGTGGAGGAGGAGCCCCCACCTCCCCCAGTTGCTGCTCGACCGGAGAAACCAAGTCCATAGTAAGTTATCTCAAGTCACAGATTGCATCTGAAGACAAAATAATACAAGCAAGTTGTCCTGTATGCTTGTTATAGTTCTGAGACAAAATTTATCCTTTTCAATGGTCCCCGGCTTATTGGTTCTGGAGATCTTATTGTTGATGATTCATGGAGCAGCACCATAATTATCTCTCATTCACTTTCAATATCTTATTTGTTAAAAACAAATTTCTTAGATTATTATTAAGCTTTACACATGTAACATTTTTACATTATTTTTGGTGTCTTTAATCTGTAATATTAATTTAAAGTGAAGTAGGTTTTCTCTTTAACCACTTTATCACAGGATTGTCAACATCTTATTTTCCCATTTACAAGCTGGAAATTTGTATTCTGCACCAAAAAAACAAAACTATCAAAACGTAATATAATCCTAAGTCTCATATTTTCACTTATATATCTAGTATTTTTGTAATATTAAGTAGAGCAGTGGAGTTCACTTTATCAAGGACTATCATTGATAGCCTATAGAGGGAACAGTCAATCTAACCTATGCTGCTTACATCATATATATGAATATGTAATACAAAGATGAGTATTTGGAGCTAAACTTATAAATTTGAATCCGAATCATGGAAAAAAATATGAACATAAGAGGAAATATAAATATGATAAAATAATATGAAATAAAAATAATAAATAAATGTTGACATTATTTCTTACAATCCATTAACCCTTTTGCACTCAGCGAATTTTCACTAGACTGAGCCAAAACACTCAGTCTAATTTTCACATATTTACCTCTAAACATTTTAAATTTTCTCATAAAAAATATTTTTAGCTTATATACATGAACAAATCACAATTATACTATAAACATTGAAGATTTATATTAAAAAAATTACATAAATTATTAGACTAAAGTTATTTTGTAAAAAAAATTCAAAATTTTGAAAATCTGAAAAATTAAATTAAAATTTCGAATTCTGAGCTAAAAATTATTACTTTTTCCTTGTATTCCTTATTGATCAGTCATCCTGCAAGAAGGAGAATTTATCTCTCTAAAATTTGATACTAGTTTGGTGTTTGTTTCTGAACTACATAACATTTTGTAAAATCATGTAAAGGGGAGAGGAAGAGGTTGCTCAGGTGACAGAATTTCCCTGTAGTCTTAATCATCCATATCATTCTCATCACTGTCAGACATGTTATGAACAGCTGGATTCCTAATATCTGGCAAATTATCATAGTCACTAGTGATGTCGGAAGCACTTTCTTTCACAAAGTCACTGTCACTGTCAATAGTATATAAATAGTCTAAAATGTCCGAGTCATTTAGCCTAGAAATTGGACCAGTCATTGTCTAGCTAAAATATTTCAACTATACAACACTTACAAATAATAAACTTTGAATAAAACAACGAAAATATAATACATAATATATAAAAAGAAAACTAGTAAGAAAAATAATAGAAGCAAATATATTTATATAAATAAGGAATAAGGAAAAAATCATGAACTAGAAACGTATCCACACCACGATGTAAACAATGAGCATAACATATTTCAACTGTTCAAAATAGTTTTTCTAAGACCATTGGTGCTATCTGTTGGAAAAAGTATCAAATAAACCTAAACATTCAGAATATTGTGTGTAGTGCCACCTAGTTATTAAAGATACTTGTGAATGTGGGGAATGCCAGGCCTCCACCGTGGTTCGGATTCCACGTTAAACTGTAGGTCCCCCATTTCATCTCACAATCACCCTACCATTACACATTAGCGTAAGCACGTATAACCTGAATGGTAGTAAGACACGGTGCTAATAATAATGATGATGATGATAATGATAAAAATAAAAATAAACTTACACGGCAAGCTTTAGCTATGTTAAGTTAATGTTAAGTTACTGGTCTGGGGCCTGTATGTTGAGCTCATTATTTATTGTAATAGGTTCTAAACCACCACTTAGCAGTATTAGAGTTCTAAAACAAATTTCACTTGAAAAATTGAAGAAAAAATTCTTTTAAGGATTTGAGTGTCAAATTATTTTCTCAAATCTCGAGTATCCTTAAGGAATCAAGGTCCCATCCCTACTTATAGATATTTTATTTACATATCTACAGAGCATGAGGCTTGTCAAGCTATACTTTTCTTTGATTTTATAGTTTTTGAATTTAATATATCATGTTGGGTTTTCTAACTTAAACAATAGTTTTGATCAAGTTTATCTGACTATTTCTCATAAGATAAAAGTAATGGAGGCTTGACAACTGTCATCTTTATTTCTGAGGACACTAAAAGCTCATTCTGGTAATAACCACCTTCAAAACTGAAAATGTTTCCAATCCTCTGTTCTTTAATTCCTATTTATTAGCAGCATTTACAAATTACAATTAAATGTCTCATATTTATACTTATTATTAATTGATATTTAAAAATACATTTCTATTGTTAAACATGACGTGTCTAACAATATATACATATAAAATATAAATACTTTGAGCTTGGAAGAAAGCTAACACATGTGCAATTAAATGTACATTAATAGCAAAGATTGAAATGTTCCCGAGGTTACGGCTATAGCGTTATCAATAATAATATTCATAAATTTGAAAAGTTAAACCTGTCTACAGGAATCAAATATGTGTCCAGGTGTACATTCAAGTTTATGAATATTTAATAATGGCTCAATAATTTTAAATAACATTAAATATGTTTATGAATTCTACAGACATGCTTACTTTATTTTCTAGTACACGAAACCCATCGAGGAGGAACCCCCGCTAGCCTCTCTTCCCCGTGTCACCACACCTACCACTACTACACCTACTACCACTGTTTCCACAACAGCAACCACTAATGGCACGGTAACTCGCACTAACAATAATAATGGAAGCACGAGTGGTGGAGAACGCACACCTAGTGATAAAGCGCGCAAGAAGAAGATGAGTGATGAGGAGATCCTGGAACGCCTTCGCACTATTGTGAGTGTTGGTGATCCCAACCGAAAGTACACTAAGATGGAGAAGATAGGTCAAGGGTAAGTAAACATTTTTTATACTTTTAAACTATTTTTGGCTACCCTGCAGGCCTCCAGCGTGGTTCGGATTCCACGTTAAACTGTAGGTCCTTTATTTCATCTCACAATCATCCTACCATTACACATTAGCATAAGTGAGTATAACCCGAATGGGTAGAAGGACGCGGTGCTAATAATAATAATAATAATAATAACAACAAATTGCATGGGTTAAACAATTCAACTAAGGTTTCAAATATTTGTTTGTTTGGTTCTTTCTTTATTAACTGAATCATTATTTATCTTTAGACAAAGATGCAGTATGTTGAAGTGTCTGCTTCACTTCAGCCTGCATCACTTTATTTTCAATAGTATCAAGAACTAACATTGTTTTTTCATTAAAAATACCATTGGAAGCCATTTAAAAACCTTATCTCGACTGTAAAAAGGTTTGTGTAGAGTGTACTACAAGTAGGATACAGCTATACCGCTTAACATACATTCATATCAATCATTTCTTTGGCATTTCTTTGTACAAAAACGGACTGAATTTTAACATTGACGAGTTCCGTTTTAGAAATAGTGTTAACATATTCTATCCTTGTATTCATAATTTCATTTAGTTTTAAGAAGTCTACCATGTCATTTAAGTACTGTGTAACATAAAAAACTGGGTTGAACCAGCTGTTCCATCAGCTCATCACAGGAAGAATTAAGTTTGTGAGCCCAACACCGAGCGTATAACATTTCTTCACCCAAAAACACCTTTTAAGATGAGAATCATTAACTGTAAAGAATAATTACTTAAAAAATAGAAAATACCATTATATCCGCAAAATTAAATTTTCTTTAATAGTTTGAACTTGAACAGAAAAGTGACTTGTTTCGAATTTTTTTTTAATTGCATTTTTCACGGTCGCAAAAGTTCAGATCTTTATTCATTAGACATCTGCTTAGTGGGTTTTTTGCCTTCAAATCCAAGCAAATATTATTTCGCTGAATTTTGAATAATTATCAAACCAAATCATATTCTAGTTAAAAAATAATAATACATAAAGTATATTATCTAACGTTCTAATGTAAAAAAAGTTAAATATCAAAAAACCAAACATTAGATTAGTTTTGGGCGGGCCTAGTCCTATAAGTTCTTCAACATGTTCGCCCAACAATATTTCACCCTGTCAAAGTTAAGAAGTAAAGTGCACCATCTGCTGTAGGGGAAAATCAAATAATATAAAATTTGAATCAATATTGATATTATCAAAGCTTCGCAGATCCCCATTTTTCATAATACTCTTGCAAAATATGAATCACACCAATACATCCTATCCTCACGGTGTCCATTTTATTGACGAAAACACCATTGAACTGAGCAGTTATGTCCTAAAAATGCCATGCTTGCCTTGTTTAGCACTTTAATCGTGTTTTCATGGCATATAGAAACATCTTGAACAGATTAAATAAAGAGGTTTTAACAATTTTTTGTGTTAGTTAACATTTTGATTAATTGTATTTAAGTTTTAGTTTCCCTCATTCCTTTTTTATTATTTGAACATTTTAGTAAAGTTAACTTAAAATTATAAATACAGCTATTTCATAATTGGAACAATTCTTTCATACACTGTCTTTTTTAATTAGATAATTAATGTAATGGTTCAAACCTTACTACTCCAATGAAGAATCTAAAGTGTTTGAACAATGTGTATTTAGGGCGTCGGGTACAGTTTATACAGCCATAGAGACGTCGACAGGAATGGAGGTGGCCATCAAGCAGATGAACTTGTCACAGCAGCCAAAGAAAGAACTCATCATCAACGAGATCCTTGTAATGAGGGAGAATAAGCATGCAAATGTTGTCAACTATTTGGACAGCTATCTTGTTGGCGAAGAGCTCTGGGTAAGGGACACTAATATTTTATATCATCTCAAGATAATTGTTTATTCAAAACTTAAAGTTGTTGCCTTTTACCTTCTCGTTTCATATACTTTAAATGATAATTTGATTTTGAATGGAGAAGTTACTATATATTGTGGTTTGTGTGAATTTAAACTCCCTTTGTGGGTTGTCACAACTGAGGTAGCCTTTTGTTCAATAATAAAACATTCTATTATATGTATATATTTTCAGAAACAAGTAAAAGGTAACACATTTTATATGGCTTTTACAATTAAAAGGACAACACAGTTCACACCTTAAATTGCTGCTATTGTAAAATAAGGTATTGTCTGACTTGAAGAAAATACATCGCTACCTCTTAATCCCTCGACTTAGTTTCATTGTCCACTGGCAGCAATGTTTAGTGTAAATGGTTTTTCACTTTTCATTGTAAATGATATTATGTTTGTTAGTTTTTATTTGTTCCAACTTCTCTTTTCAATACCTTCCATATATACCATACCAAATTCAATTTTCACTTTATTGACCCCAAAGTTCCCCAAATTAATTTTTGTATGTTAACATCTTTCATTAAAGGATGAACCAATAGCTGTAAGTTAAAATGGTGAAAATATGATCTTGTATCTTAATTTGGACTCTGAATTTTAATATCTCAATATTTGCAATTGAATGAAAATTTCAATATTTTTCTAAATCTCTATAAATTTAGAATGTTTTGACATAGAAAAATACAATTTGTCAGATGTTCATGAGTCATCATCTCAATAATCATGCCAAGTTTCTAAAAAATTAAAAAATGCAAGTTTGAGAAGTACCACTTTATTGGTTGATTTCACATGGAAAGAACCCTGAATTAACTTTTTGTTTTTCTTCATTAAGAGCTCACCTCACCTCACGAGTAATCCTTAGCTTAGGTAGGGCATTGCATCAAGGTGTGCCTTTCTTTATTTACTTAAGAAAAGGGTGGAATTGAGGGCATGGAAACATTTTTACTATATTATAAAAAGATAAACTGAAAAATAAATATTTAAAAATCAAAATACTATAAAACCGATACGAATCTCGGTGTTGTCATGTAAATAACTAAGAAAACCCTACATTGATGTGATTTATGATTTGAACATAATTGTATTTATAATTTACGACTAAACCGCCGTGAGATAGAGCTCTCAGAGTGAGCTTATTAGTCTGAGTTACATCTGTTTGTGTTTCAGGTGGTGATGGAATACCTCCCTGGTGGATCTCTAACAGATGTTGTCACCGAGACCTGCATGGACGAGGGGCAGATAGCGTCCGTCTGCCGCGAGGTCCTACAAGCGCTCGAGTTTCTCCATTGTAATCAAGTGATTCACAGGGATATTAAGTCTGACAATATCCTTCTCGGGCTGGATGGCAGTGTAAAACTGAGTGAGTCTTATGTTACATTAAACTACCGGTTTCTTTCCCATTTTAAAATAAAAATGTCATTCCTGTCCATCTCTAATGATTGTTTGTGACTCTCAAAGCTTGGTTGATGTATGGATACAGCCATAAGAGTGATCAGATTAATTTTTTTTTAAAGATGACACCTGGACACAAGAATTGAACCTCTTGCCCATTGGTCACAAGTTTGATTCCCATGCCCATGTGTAATTTAAAAAATAATTACAAACAAATATTCTCATTGCCAAGTGACAACATTGTAAATTGTGTTGAGCAATTTATTGTAAAGGACATTTTTTTTCTGTATCCTTTTTGTTAACAGAAAACTTTTAATAGCTTCTTCCATATACTGTATTTACCTAATGTTAATTGTATTTGAGATACTTTTTTTTTAATTATCTCTCCATACAAAATATTAGTGGAAAATGACCCTGAGCACAGGACAATTTCTCGATAATGGTAAGCACATTGGTGTATTAAGCCAAAGGTATCGGGTTCGATTTTCGTGTCCAGTTGTCATTTTTCAAAATAAAGAATATGATATTTAGATGTCGCTATAGCTTTTTAATCCATTCTAATAAATTATGCAAAAATAAAAAAAAATAAAAAATTGCTAACCTTAATGGCAAAGCAGCCGCCAAAAAAATAGACATGTATATAGTTAAAAAGCCCCATATTAGCAAAGTGCCTTAAAGCAAGGTACGCCTCAACTGTTTTGGCTTTCTTCTCTATACCAAATATAAAATGATTTATTTCTAAAATAAAACAATATTTTCTCCCAAAAATTTGAATTATGCTGCAATGAATGTTAACAAAATGTATATTTTATATTGTGAACGTGTGGGGGGATGTATTTTAATTTTACTTTGTGTACAGCTGACTTTGGTTTCTGCGCTCAAATTTTCTCTGAACAATCCAAGCGCACAACGATGGTGGGCACTCCATACTGGATGGCACCTGAGGTGGTCACGAGGAAGCAATATGGCCCTAAAGTTGATATATGGTCGCTGGGTATCATGGCATAGAGATGATCGAAGGGGAACCACCTTATCTCAATGAGAATCCACTCAGGGTAAGGATTGTTAGGGAGGGATTTTTAAATATCTATTTTTCCTCTTTCTAAGTGTTATTTTAATTTTATAACTCAACTGATTATAATTATTTTTAATCCATCAACATTTTAAAATTCATACTTAATACATTGTATTCCCTGAATACATAGTGCTAGGTTTTCTTGTAAAAGATGCCCTTCTTAAAACTGCTCGTATTATATGCCAGCCTATCATTTTTCACTGAAAAAAATTGTAAGATTTCTACGGAGGTATATTTTATAGCATTCTGTGACTGTCCTAGCGAGCAGGAATTGGCTGGCACACATTTAATAATAAACTCATGGTTTGAATAAAGATTTCCACCCTTTATTGTCACACCTGGTAATTTAAAGGTCAATGTCAGTTGGTGGAAGAATTTGTGGTGTTTTTGTAATATAAACAATTTTAGGAGTCCCTCCACATTAACACTAGATTCAGAGGGCCTAATTAACTGTGTCATATTTAAGTTTTTACCTTGTGGTATATTTGAGACATTTTATTTTCATGTAAGACACTTTCAAAATATTAGGGTTGTATATTTGTGCACCGTGTCTTGAACTTGCATGAAGAGAGACTCGAAAAATGTATAGGAAACACTAACATAACTAAGTAGATATCAAGATTGTGAAATTAATATATTTTAAAATTTAAACATTTCACCAATTAATATATTGTTTTAGGCGCTATATCTCATAGCTACCAATGGCAAGCCAGAGATTAAAGAGAAAGAAAAGTTGTCCCCAATCTTCCAGGACTTTCTGGACCAGTGCCTAGAGGTAGAAGTAGAGAAGAGATCACCTGCGTCAGAACTGCTCAAGGTCAGTCTTTCTTTCGAGGAAAATAGTTGATTTTATCAAGATAACAGCTGATATTGTAAATTTAATTGAATACTTGTATAAATAGTTGTTCAAATCACTCTTTTCTGCAATGTTTTATAAATTGAGAGGCTTTTTGGGTAAAAAGTTTTGATATAAAAACTAAAGGAAATACTAACATTAGCTCACCCTCCCTTTAATCCAACCTTAAAGCCTGATCATTTAATTTAAAGTTGCCCATCTTACTTTTTTTTTTTTTTATGTTTGCAGCATCCTTTTCTAAAGCTGGCTCGTCCGCTAGCAAGCCTCACTCCTCTCATCATGGCTGCCAAAGAAGCAGCCAAAAGTCACTAGTAGTGGTTGTCATTCGTCGCCACTCTAGCTCACAAGTTGCCAGTATGAAACTGAATGCAGCTCTCGTTGCATATAGACTTGTATAGCCTGCACACACAAGCTGTGTTACAAGTGAACTGCTTGTTTTATGCAGACTCAAGAGAGATCTGTTGAGAAAACGTGACTGAAGAATGAAATGATCCACAATCTAAAACACTTTTCGAGCATAAAAGCACAAAAAGAACTTATTTAGTGTGTCATATATTGAATCTTGACACCTTAGTTCAAAAACAGTAATTAGATATGACAAAATATATATAAAAAGATGATTTAAAAAAAAAATTGGATCTTAATAAGATGGGTAAATGATTAATAATATGATTTTTTCTAAATTTGGAGTTTAGTAAGATGGGAGAATAGATTAATAACAGTAATTTTTTACAAAAACTTAAAATAGCACTGAAGGAGTAAATCTACAGATTTACCCAAGGTGTTAAGTATCGCAATGATGAGTGAACAAAAGCCAACTATACTTTGGATAAAAACCTATCCTGGTGGTCTATTTCAAACAAAAAATAACACTCATTCTTTCAGACCATACTTATACTTTTTTCGGTAGTTTATTTTCAACTGTATCTTGAAAACCTTGAAGTAATCCTGCATTCAATTTTAATTGGATTTATTTTCTTAGTGCTACTTTTCTTGAGCTTTGTTCAACTTTTCATTCAACTTGTGCTTCTATGCTGAAAGAGCAAAGGAAATCTCCTTGGTTTTTCATTTGATGGGTTGTTTTCGTGAATAGCGGAACTCCTATAAATAACAAACTGTGGCTATCTCTCAAAGTCCATATACTTGGCAACTAAGTCACGAAACAAGCTTTATTTTGATTGTTTTAGAATAAGATAGTGTTATCTTCTTTTAAAAAAAATAGTCAAGTATTTATTTTTACTTGTTTTAAACTTACACTCTGAAGTATTATTTTGGTTTAATATCACAGATTGGGTTGTGACTATATTTTTATAACAATATGAAAACTTAATTATTTAAAATGTTGATATTTCTAATCAAGTTTATGTTTATTCAATTTGCTTGCTCAGCCTATGGATGATTAGCACATTTATAATTAATCCATATGATTCTGTAGCTAGAAACTATATTTTTGATCAATTATTTGTTTTTACTAAGTGCTGTTTTAGCCCAAATGTATGTATTTATCAATACAATATAAATAATACCACTTTCACAGTAGACATGCATACACCTGTACTAAACCTGAACCTTTTCATCATGACTGCAGAGACTTGCATTTTTACATAATTACTAAGCAAAATTAATAAACGATTTAGTTAAATTTATTTAAATAAAGTTTTGTGACTTTCTTATAATGTATTTGTAATGTGTTTAAGGTTTAAGAAAACTTTGAGAGTCATGAAATTGTTTTAATTTGGTTGTCTAGTAAGAGTCTGTTTAGTTTGGTGTTGTGATTATCATTAACTGCGAAATTAGTGAGGCAGGCACTTCACTATACTTTTTATTTGGGGTGTGCCAAGTCCACTTTTTTAATTTTAAAGCAAAGTTTAATCAAATAACATGAAATATACCTGAAGCCAAATTGGCTGAATATTACAAAATTGTACATGTTTCATAACCATGTAACATAAGGTATTAAACATCATTTACAAGATACTATATTGAAAACATGATTGACATAATCTAATAAATAATTTAATTTAATTATTTTAAATATTTGTTATGTGAACATAAATTTGTAATAAGTACATAACAGCATAAAATGAAAAAATTGAGCAGAAATTTCTATTTTGACTTAAGATATTTAACTCAGGTTAAAGCTGATAAATACTAGAAGTGAAGTCAAAGCTTCGCACACCCCTACTTTTTATGTCTTCCACGCTTATTGTAGCTCCTGTTCTCAATGGTTTTTTTAGCATGAAAACATGTTATGGGCTTGTGTTTGAAACCTTGATACAACTTAAGTGCCAGTGAGTAATTTAAATAATGTGATGAATAATGTGTAGGCCAAAGGAGCAACTTATTGTTTGCTTCTGTGCAGTGGAGAAATACCGTCCAGCACCCTTAGCTGACTGTACATTAAATACAGACTCAGATTTGATGTTAACTCTTCCACAATCTTTGTATTGGTCCATTCATGAATTTTGTTACTTGTTTTGGTTATTTGGGGCTGATTTCTTCTCTCAATTCACTAAATAGTAAAATATACAGAGACAAGAAGACTAATTTTAATTTATTTGGTTCATTTCTTTGAATGTGGTTTTCTTTGGTTGTCACCATTGAATGTATAAATATAAATATTTATTTTTAATTCCACTGGCTCTTCAATATTGCTATTCATTTGCTTGTGCTAACCTTTATTTAATACATGGTCATGTTTATTTAATACATAATGGTCATAGCCTATTAGGACTTAACTATTTACCATTACTATTGATGCAGTGACACCGGCACTATTAAAATGTTTTTTGTTCACGTCGTCTTTGGGTAAAGGGCTCGCCCCAGAACCAGATGTTCATAGGCTCAAACTTAGCTGAGGTCGACAAATTTTTCTTGAGTGATAAAAATTTGTATCACAACTTCCTTTGAAGCGGAAGTAAAACCGTCAATCCCGTGTTTAATTAAAAAATATATATATTTTTTCACTCACATCTTTTTCACAATACTGTTTATTAGTGTATGAAACCACTTAAATTAATTCAAAACTTAGTTGAAGTTTAAATATTCCTCAAGTCAAAGCTAAGTTTGCATCTGTATAAATCATATTACTGTAATGCCATATCTACCCGATAATTAGAATGCCCTTCATTGATAAAAGTGTGTACAAAAAATGTATACATATTTAGGCCAAGTAGATCATGACATTCTATATTAAATGCCACTTTCCCACCATATGAGTAAATATGGTAATTTTTGAAGAGATTGGTTACTTTATTTAGGGATTAGTTATAAACACTCATGATTATTTATTTTTCTTTACACCAAGCACTTTATTTTGACTGCATATTTTTTGTACATTTGTTTTATGTTAGCAAGTACTCTTTGTTTAGGGTGTTAGTTAGGTGGAAGTCTTAGCTTCATTTAATTACTACACAGAGCTCTTCCTATAAGTTACACCATAGTTGAGCAAAGAAAGGTGAGCTTGGTTCCTTTAAGAATAGAGGATGCATAATTATTTTGTTTTTTTATGTTTAGTTTTATACTATACAATTTTTTTTATCAATATGTTAACACCAAACTTCAATTTATCTATACTTTGGATATCTATAACATGCTTTCTTTATTGCTACACTCTTATATTGCGATAGGTTATTAAAATTTATCATTCACACGGTACTAAAAAAACAAAAGAATGCAGTACTTTATCCAAGTATTAAAGAAAGGCTCGTGTGTATAAACATTTACTAAAACTAAGACACACAACTGTTTTCTTATAAGTTATGTGTCAGTTAATTCTGCGATTATAATGGACCTACAGTTTATAGTACTACTTTTCGTGTTTGTATTTTATATTGTTAAAAGTTTTTATTTTGTATGAACATTAGTAATAATTGTACTGTACATAACAGCACAGAATGAAGACAGTTGAAAATGAGTGTGTATTTTTGCTGAAAATATTTTTTGGCAAATTCTCATAGTTTCCAAAGCCTAAATTTTCTATAGCAAATGTTTTATTTGACTTTGATTTATTTTTTAACTTCAAATACACCTAAGTTTGCTTGATTATCATTGTTTATGATGAAACGCTTTTTTTATCTGAAACAAAGCTCATTCAAATGTATAAAATATTTTTTGAGCCTAATCATTGTTTGAATATTTTCTAACAACCAAGAGAGAAACTGGTTGTTAAAATTTTAGAATCTTTAATTCCCTTTGGAATGTTAACAATATTTTAACAAAACTTTATTTTTTGTTCTGCCAAAGGTGGTTGATCTGTCGTTATAGCTCAATTGCGGGTTGACGCCATGAAGTTTTATTATTTTTTGATGGTACTTTAACTATCCCTAATTTGACCTGAGCTGCTCAATAATTTCAAGTGGCTGTAAAATATATACACGTGTTAAATTTGTTTACTGTTAATATAATATAAAATCTAATAAACATAAATGCAGTCGTTGGCACAACTTTATTTGTTAAAATTATCAAAGAAATTATTTTTTCACAGATGATTAACATTTTCAAATTTAATTAAATTCATCAAACTTTGACTGCACTTGCAATTTAATCAGTGTATTTTGAATGCTATGAAAGCTTATTAGGTAAAATACAGCCACTATTAAAATAGAATTTAAATTAAATTCCAGAAAGCTGATCTCATTAAAAGTGGAAGAAAAATAAATATTTTATGAATATAATTTAAATTAATAAGATGTTATCATTTAATAAAAATAAATTATAATATTTACTATGCAATATTATATTTTAAAATATACAATTTAGTGAAACAAAAGATAGAATACATTTTACTTGTGAAAAATGCATGATGTAAATATAATTGGTTTTATGTAGGGGTCTGTGAGCTTGGGTTTTTTCATTCAAGTCGATCTTGAGTTGAGTATTTCTAAAAGCTACCAAGTTCGAGTTGAGTTCAAATATTTTCATAATTTTAAATGTTAATAGTATATATTTGTTTATTTTAAACATAAATAGTTATCATTTCTTTAAAATGTTTAAAAATATACTAAAACACATGTTCTTAAAATATGAATGACACTCATCTTTATAGATATAATTACTTTCACAAAAAAAATTAATAAACTGTAATATCGGTTTTAAATTAGAAATATTATTATTATTATTATTATTATTATTATTATTATTATTATTATTATTATTAGCACCATGTCTTACTACCGTTTGGGTTATATGCACTTACGCTAATGTGTAATGGTAGGGTGATTGTGAGATGAAATGAAGGACCTACAGTTTAACGTGGAATCCGAACCACGGTGGAGGCCTGGCATTCCCCACATTCACAATATGTCTTGTCAGAGGTGGAGGAAGGGTTTGGTAATCAGATAAATCTGTGCCGGGACCGAGGATTGAACCCCGGCCGCCAGCACAGAAGTCTGACACCTTACCCCTAGACCACCAGGTCACCTACAATTAGAAATAACACTTAAAAAAACACAATTTAAAAATAATAACACTAAAATAAAGTGCCTAATAGAAAAAATAATTAAAAATGGTTTCAACACTCATGTCTTTAACCCTTTTGCTGCGTATTTAATTTTTACTTCTTACCTTCATAAATGCTAATTATGTCAACAATTCAAAATATGAAAATTTGGCACGATTATCATGATTAGGATCAAATAATGTGATTTTCAACTAGTAATACATTTTAATTATGGAATTCAGCACCAAACTAGAGATGGGCCACTCGAATCTTTGAATTCACCGAATCCTGAGAAGTATTTGAGATTTGAGGATTCGGTGTGTCACTGGATTCGATGATCAATCTTTACCTCATAAACAAAGCATAATATTTTGAATTCAAAAATTACTTAGTTAGGCATATTTGAAAAGCACAACTTAAACCGTAATATTTATTTTGTCGGACAAAAGAGATAAACATGAAAAAAATCTTCTTAAAAAATAATAGTTAGGTGTGGAAAATCCTACTGCCTAGTATGTTTATTTCACATGTTTTTAAAAACTTAACTCATTCTAACAACACTTAAAAATAACTAAAAGAGAATCAAATTTTGATTGATTTGATTTTTAAACAATTATATGAGTCTAGATTGTTTAATTTGTCTGGATTTTAACCTGTATTTTGTGAGGGGTGGTTGGGGTTGATTAAAATTGAAAGCATGAGTGAAATAAATCTTAATTCACAGTTCAGGCCTATATTGGGTAATGTAGGTCTATTTGTAAATTATTCAAATTTATAATGATTTGCTAGGATTCGGATTCGAGAAATAGTGGATTTGACCCTTCTCTACTATAAATAGCATAATAATATATATCGATAAAATTATATATATCACATTTTACCCAAATGCAATGTTATTCTAATATCAGAAGCATTCTTTAGTTTACTAGCAACCCACAAGAAATAAAATAAATTTTAAGATCAGTGAATTATTGAATTTTGCAATTTTCATACTAACCAAATATATTTATTACCCTTCACATCAACCATGAATTGTTACTAACACATTAGAATAACAGGGTGAATATATAGCAAATACACTAATAAATCCCCTAACAATGTTTTCTGCCACATAAATATTGCACGTGTGCTACAAGTAGTGAAATGCAGAAGTAAACAAGCACTACTATTGTTATGATTTAGAAGCTGGTAATTGACATTTCTCAAAACTAACACCAGATGTCAGAGGCGCACAGGCATGGTGGTATGAAAAATTCAGTGTTCTAACACTTGTGGCTATTTCCAAATGTCGCAGCAAAGGTAGATAAAGTTTAAACGTCGTGGAATAAAGTAGATTTCTGCAGTCAATGACTATAATTCCGAGATCAGATAAATCCAATTAACGCAGTAAAAGGGTTGAGAACATTAAAATTCCACAACAATTTTTTTTAAAGTAAAAAAATGAATAATTCCATGATGGCTTAGAAATGTACAATAAGATAGTGTAGAAACACTGCACAATAATATAAGGTACAGTAACCCCATGGCTTCTTGGTGCTGACTGACAGTTCACAGCTGACAGATAACGGCTTTGAAAAGTAACCAGACCAAATTATGTATCCTACGCCGAACTATATGATCTGCAAAACATGTGTTTAGCAGCTGTCACTTTGACGGTCAAAATGTAGGTATATACCTAAATGTTGGCTGTCAGAAGTCAGCTGTGAGCTGTCAGTCAACACCAAAGAAGCCATGGGGCTACTGTAAGTGGCAGTGAAGGAAGTCTACCTTAAATGATAGGTTAGGCTTAGACAGAAAAACACACTTCTCTCTTCATTTCTTCAAACACTTTTACACTTACCACTTCAAAACTTTCACAGTAGTACATTGTTTTGAATTTTCAGAAATATTACGTTTTACAATAATGTATCTTCATATGAAAAATAAATATTTTCGAAAATTCAAAACAATGTGCAACTGTGGATGTTTGAAGAAGTAGGAAGTGTTAGAAGAACTAAAGAAGGGTGTTCGTTTGTATCTAGGCCTAACCTAACTATCCTTTTAGGTTGGCTTCCTTCACTATCACTTTACATTATTTTACACAATGTTTCCACACTGTCTTGATAAAAAGTTAATAAAATCGACGTTTCAATAAGCTAATATTTTCCCAAAATATGCTTCAGTAACTTAATTCACCGTATAAGAAAACATAAGAATCATAAACAGACATTTGAAATGTATCATATTTTGTGTATTATTCCTTAGTGTAATCATGCATGATCACGTCTTCTGTTTCATTTCTATTCCTTTATGCGTAGTTGCACATGCACATTGTGAAGGCTCTCGTTAGACATTATATTTTGTTGATAAATTTACTTCAATTCTTAATGCTTATAAAAGTTGATGTTCATACTTTAAAATTAAAAATAATATTTCTAGCAAACAATATGAAATAATAAATGTTTTTAAAAATATAAATGTGGTAAGTTTGGTAAAGTATATATCACAATAAATAAGATTAACATTGATTTTAGACAGGTTAACCAACACAATTATCTGACTAAATAGTAACTAAATATATTAATTAATACAAGTTTTAAATATCGTAAGTTTGAAAACATTTAATATAATATATTCATTTTTAATTTAACATAAATTATTATTTTAGAAAGGGACCAGGTAAAAATAGTAAAAGGAATCATTCGATTATTTAGTAATCTTCTTAGCTATTTTTATTTTCATTGCTTTGTCGTGGCTATACAAGTAAACAACTTCAAGTATAATTCAAAATGAACGACAAATTTAATCGAAAGTGGTTTTAAACCTCTATTATGTTATTAATGTGAAAATTGAAATTAATTTTCAACAATTTGTTAAGTAACCACATGATTTATAAGTCAAAATTTTGATATTATTTCAATTAAATAGACTATGCTTACTATTGCGTTTTAAAAATTGATTAAAGTACATCAAATGAAAGCTAGAAAATTATGAGCTTAGAAAACTTTCATTCTCGATCTCGTGCTTAAAGGATGAGCTCGGCTTGAAGCTCGTAATCCGAGTACTCACAGAGCCCTGGCTTTATGTAAAGCAATTTGGTACTTTACTGGTGATCACTTCCTAAAAGAGTTCTGCAAATATATTTATGTTTGTGAATGCATTGATTAATAATTAAATTGTATGTGGCATGTTTGTATGTAAATATAGTTTCTTTTTAATAAATTTTCTATTTATAATTATGCATGGCACTATTTTTGTCAGAGCTTTTTTTTTTTAAGTACTGCGTCTTACTACCCGTTTTTCGTTGGAGCTATGCACAAGAAATAAAATAAGCAGCAAACAGCTGGTATAAGAAGGAAGAGAAAGCCATAAAATCACTAGATACAGATGGAATGGGGAGCAAAGTTCAGTGATGGACTACTTTTTCATGGCTGAAGAAATGGAAAAGCAGACCATAAACATCAAAGTAATACCAAGTATGTCCTTAGAAAGTGACAATAGGTTGTTGGGGGCAGAAATAAAGAGATGGGACTGTAGGAGAAAGGTAGTAAAGCAAGAAAAAAGAATCACAGTGGAGGCTAAAAAGTTAAAAGGAAATAGAGCTTTACCTAATAAAGGCAAGAAGCTTAATGCCCAAGGATGAGATGCAAAGTGTAGTGGTTGAATGGGAAAGTATTAAGAATAGTTTGGTGGGCGCTTCAGAGGAGGTATGTGGTAGGACAAGTAAAAGAAGAATGGGAAGGAGACACCCTGATTGAGGGAATCTCGGCTTTCCATCCGATATCTTGCAGGATCGAAGCAGGGTGTCGATCTCTACCTCGGGGTCTGTTACCACCGCCGTTCACCCGCTCTCCTCCCTCGGGCCGGCGAAATTCCGGAAACCTGTGCTCGATCTGTGTTTCAATATCGCCGGGCTCCGCTCCAGGTGGTGCCCTTCCGTCAAGTTCTTTCCGCTGTCTAGACGTAGGTCCTAACCCCTGACCGGGTCTATGGGCCTCCCGACCAGGTCGCTGAGGCGACCGGCCGGATCGATGTCTTTCGGTTTCGCTACCAAGAAAAATAGGGACAGTACATCATAACAATAGGATGAAGGAAGCATTGAAGGAGAAGAATAAATATTCTAAAAGAATTTTAAGAATAGGAATGAGGAAGAATATAGTGAAGCAAGTGGTACAGGAAGCCAGGAAGGATTGGATGCAATAAAGGACATTAATGCTGGAACGGGACATGGAAGGAAGTAAAAAGGTGTTATATAGCCATGTAAGAAACGGGAGAGAGAAAAGACAAGTTATAATGATGGATGAAGAACAAATAACATTGAATACAATAAAGGAAGAAAAGGAACTATGGATGAGATATTTTGAGATTATGTTCAACTAGAATGAAGAAAAAGGTCCCACATGGAAAGGTGTGGAAGGCGCATGCAAGAGAATGAAACAAGAAAAAGCACGGGTGTGGACAAACTGGCTGTTGAAATAATAATGCCTGCAGGTGAATGTTATACATTGTTTACAAATAGTGCAGAGACCGATTTGGGGGAAAAACAAGGTACCAGAAGACAGCAAAAGGGGAGTTATGATACCGATTTTCAGGAATGTAGACAGGAAGAGGTATACAAATAATATGGGGATAACGCTGATGTGCCACTGTATAAAAATATATGAGAAGATACTGGAAAAGAGAATAAGAAATAAAATTAAAAGAATTTGGAGAGAGATAACAGCACAGATTTAGAGAACGGATGACTACAATTGATTTGATATTTACCATATGACAGCTGATAGAAAGACGATATGAATTTGTGAAAGACTTGGTAATGTTATTTATGAATGTGAAGAAGGCATATGATAGTGTGGATAGAAATAAAGTTTGTAAAACAATGGAGGATGCTGAAGTGGAAAGAGGAGTAGTAATGAAAGTGCAAAGCATTTATGAGGATAACAGAAGTTGTGTTAAGACGGATGAAGTTCCAAATAAAAAAATTAAATGAAGCAGGGGAGTTTCTTCTCACCAATACTATTCGTAATGGCGTTGGTCATGGATAAAGTGGCAGGAAAACTATGATAAGAAAGAATAAAATCCATGAGGTTTGCTGAAGACTTGATATGGAGGGAGAAGGAAGAGATTACAAGAACAGCTACAGAAATAGAATACAGAAGTGAAAGAGAGTGGAATGAAATTTAGCATGGTGAAATGTGAAGTGATGCGAGTGACAAAGATGGGAATAAGGCTTAGTAAAACTATAAAGTTGGATGAAGTAGAGCTGAGAAAGTAAAGTACGTAAAATATCTTGTAAACGTGATTGAGGCGAAAGGTGGAAGTAAAGCGTATCTCATGAGAAGAGAACAGCAGTTCTATAGGTGTGTAGGAGAACTGCTATGGATAAGAGAAGTGCCCTTGAACTGTAAGTAGGTGTTGTACAGTGCATATTTTGTACCCATTGTCACACCTGCAGCAGAAACATGAACATTGAAAGCAATTGAGGCCATGGGAATGAAGTTTGTGAGATGAATGTTAGCTGTCATGAGGAGGAACAGGAAAAGAGTGGCAGTACATGAGATATTAGAGGAAGTAAACTGGGCATGTAATGAGAATGGAGCAGGAGAGGATACCAACAAATAATGCAAATGAAGTATATAGGAAAAAGACAGCAAGGGAGGTCTTGAAATAGATGGGAGGAGTAGATAACAGAGTGTGCAAGTGAGAGGAGAGAAAGGTGGAAGTATAGAAGATGGAAAGCTATTTTACTAAACTGACCTGTCCACTGGCTGGAAACAGTTGATAATATTTTACTTAATGCTTATAATGCTTGTATTCCTTATTTCAAAGAATTATGTTGAATATGCCTTTAAAAAAGTTTATTATTATTTATATTAGGACTGCACCAATCAGGTCAATGCCAATCAATTTGTTTTTATTTTCAATGTATAGTAAAGATCTTAAATATTATGTGGCAACTATTTTAAAGGTAATACACAAAAATTCAAATGCAAACTTTTGAATATAAACAAAAACATGTTTATTAAATTTGTTATAAAAATATTGACAAAAGAAAAGAAAGTCGATAAAAATCTTAAATAAGATGTGGCAAATATTTTAAAAGGGGGAAGTAGACGGTGGATAACTGTTAGACCTCTTTATAATGTGTCTAAAATCCTTAGTTGTGAGCACAAATTATTAATAATTCATAGTAATTATTTGAAAACTAGCGCAAATTTATTCAAATGCTAAATTCCTTTTTATTTGTTTTCATCTTTTCTATGAAGAGTAACTAAAAATCACTACTATTTATTTAATTAGATAATATACTTAAACAAAACAATCATGTTAAAAGATAAAATGAGTATTTTAAAGTCATTAAATTCAACTATCAGTTATATTTTTTAAATAAGTAATTGAGGGGAAAAAATATTTGAGCAGTCCATTATTCATGAATCAAGTGTTGATTTAGTTTAGTACAAACTTACACTCATTCTTTCACACAATCTCTTGTCTTGCTCACATATGGTTGACCTTGAAATCTACTTTCTATCATTTTCTCTTTCTCCCACACTGTTTCTCTTGTAACAAAGCCAGTGAAAATAATCTGCTTTCAAATGCTGATGATCTTCCATGATCTCATCTACCCAGCCTTAATTTATATTGAGCTATATAGTAAACATTTATCTTGGAGGGTAGGCAAGCATTTAAATAAATTAAATTTTATGTTTTTCCAAGCAAGTCTAATTTTCCACTTGTTTATAAATATGTACACTATTTCTTGGAGTAAATCATTTCATTTTATTCTCTTAAATGTCACACTCAAAGCAAAACATAATCTTGCTTGGTAATTGTGTTATATTTGAAACAAGGTCCAGGATAGGTGGCTAGAAACATGTGATAGGAACAAACACAAAGTGGCTTTTACAGTGAAAAGAACACCACAGGTCACACTTTACACTGCTGCCATTACCTCTGTGTCCAATGGTAGCATGGCACAGTGTGAACTATGTCCTTTTAATTCTAAAAACCATGCTGTGTTCATTAGCATTAAAAATAATCTTAAATTGTCATTATCTTAAGTAAAATAATTCCAACTTAGTATCTTATTATTACAAAAATAAAAGACATCACCATTTTTTTTTTTACCAAAATGATATTAAACTGATTTCCACAAATGGCGTCAAATAGAGCTTTAAATATTATGTCAAAGTTATTTTCATATTTGTTGACGTATGTATATCTGTAAGCCATGACCCAAGAGTGTAGCCAGGGCGAAGCGACGCTCTGGTACTGGTTTTGAGCAAAAAATATAATTTTCTTTGGAAAATATATTTATTTGTATTTAAAGATGGATGCATGGGACTTTTCTTTCCAATTTACATTAATTGAAAGTTATTTAAATTAATGATAGTTGAAACACATATGTCCCTTTATAAAATAATGAAAGACAGATGTGCACAAGCAAACTTGGAGCTTGACTTTCCCTGATTATGCCCCACCCTTCCCCCTAACGACCCACCAACACCACAAATAAAGAGCTTTGGCACTCCTACATTTAGGATTAGACCCTGCTGTGACCTCTCGGATGTTTGGTTGCTTTCTCTAAAAGATAGTTGTCAATGATATTTGGGAATTATTGATTCATGTTGAAGAAAGATTATAGATTTGGTATGCCAACTTCATGTGCCAAAATTTTCAAAATCATACCAAGTTCTCGAATATCACACTCAAAAAGGTTTATTTCATCGATGTTTATAAAAAGAATAGAGTTGTGTTACATGATGGTTGAAGGTCTACAGGCTGTACAAATTTATGGATACGGCCATGAGTTTAATATACCTGGTTTAATGTTTTTAAAATGAACATGCCTATTTAAAAAAAAGGGTTTTTGCTAGTTGTATTTAAATCTAAACAATTTCATTTCACTAATTTACTCTTTGTAAGGGGTGTGCAGTTGGTTACTTGATTTCTGATATTGAGCATTTAGCACATGTACTTAATTTATTTTTATTATAACCTTTCTGCAAGAAGTTTTGTTTATTCTGAATCTGCTCTTGCACATATGTTGAGTAAACTTGTGCCACTAAATTTAAGTGTGAGGTGTTATCTCATAGTAGCCCTTTACATTTTTAAAATTCAAAATTTTTATGGTTATAATCATTTGCTTAACATTAGCTTTATTCTTTTGTTCTAAAAGGAACATTAATTATATGTTTACTTTGTACCAAGGATCTTATTTTTAGGTGCACTTTCACTCCACTTTCAAAATTATAAAGTTTTACCTATTTTTAAATAATGGTAGTTATATTGTTCTTGATTTTTTCTCCAAAAGTTTCATTTGTTCAGCCATGTACTCAAAGATTCAGAACAGAATATATATTCAAAATTTATTGGTACATTCAACCTGAACTACTTGTTATTCGTATTGCAGGAGATTGGTCGACTTCTGAGACAACTTTTTGTTTATCATCGCGTTTTACTGCTTGTTCAGGTAATACACACGTGGCAAGTACTCTAATGGAATAAGGACGAGAAAGAAAGCATTTTAAAGGTAATCTACCTGCATTTGATTGGAAGGAGAGTGGGGGAAACTATTTAGGAAAAACGTTTAATAGACCCAACCGGGATTTGAATCCTGATTTCCTTGTCACAAGCAGGCCAGTCCAACAAGAGAGTGACACCTTAGACAATTCAGCCACTGAAGCGAGTGACTTTAAAATAACTGCTAAAATAGGCTTCATCAATCACTTTTAAAAAATATTGTTTTTTAGTTTTAATTTTGTTGACAACAATAAAGATTACTAAACCATATGCCTAATAATTAATATGTTAGATGCACAATATTACTAATGGTGTAGTGATCACAACTTCTAGCCATAGTTAATGTTTTACTATCTTCTCCTGAAGGTACTTGATGTGACCTGAAAATGAAAGCAAAAGATAAAGAAATTGATGGTTATCTCAATTTATGTAATGAAGGTAGCAGAAAGAGGAATGTAAGCGAATAGAGGGACAAACAATATGGGTTTCAGTACAATGTAAAGAGGGACAGTTCACACTTTACTGCCACTGGACCAATAGGTAATGGTCACTTCTTATAGAAAATGCTCCAAGAGGGAGGAGGGATGAAGAAATTATTTAAATTATGAACCTTTAAAAGTGAAAGTCTTTGTGAGTTTTATGAAATACAGTCAACCTAAATATTTTCCACTAATAATTGTCATATATTTCTGTGTGGATTGCCTGTACGCTCCCCCCATCCCTAACCCATTGGTGTATTTAATACATAAGCGTATAACTCAAGTGGTTAGTAAGACATGCTAAAAAAAGTTCCTTCTTATCAAAATCAAACTGTATCTTGCAGGCTACAGCAGAGGTTTAGTCTTGCTTGCCTCATTTCGATCTGTGGAATGTTATTTTTCCAAAACATACTTTCTCATTATCTTATGAATAATTTTCTTTATTTTTCTTGCTTCATATTTTGTTTATGGATTCACACATTTTCCCCAGCACATGAGCAGAACATGAATGTTGCATGACGAGCTATAATTAACGTACTATATTCACTCTTTAGTTTTGCTCTGCTTATCAACTTGTTTGTAAGAGCGAATCGCACAAGTAAAGTTGTGTATGTACAACTATATTAAGTATACTTCATACTCAAATTAGAGTTTACCTTTCATAATAGTGTTTGGCAACAAAACGCTGCATATTCTCAGGATTACACCAGCTTTGTGGTCAGCCAACTGGTCAGTGTACATACATCTGCTGTAAAATTAGATACAGGTCAACTCAGCCTAAAGATCCATCTACAGACTCGTAAACCATAAAAAATTGGAGATGGGTGGGCAAAGTTCAGGGAAATGGAGTGAGAATGAAGGGGGGAGGGAATGAGCTTGTTGAAGAGTCGCAGTGAGTAGAGCAGAGCTGGAATAGAAGGAAGGGTGAATAGGCAGCTTGGCAAAGAGTCGCGGTAAGCGGAGTGGAGTGGAGTTAAGGGAAATAGGAAACTCGACGAAGAGTCGTGGTGAGCGGAGTTGGAGCTAGGAGCAAGGGGGTGTAGGAAGCTCGGCAAAGAATAGCAGTGAGCAGATCGGAGCTGGAGTTAGGGGCAAGAGGGAGTAGGAAGCTTGATATCCCCCCTGCACTCTACGGTGCACCTCCAAATTATTGATGAAATGTACATAAGAAATCCCAACAGTAAACAGTCCATTTATTTTCTATTCCGCTTAATTTTTTGTGACTATGAACATTTCAATCCATTAAAATATTTTGAATATTCTAGGTGGAGCTCACTAATTTTTTCATGACTTTTGATGAAGTAATGCAAAGGAAACTAAAGTGTATATCTAGTCTTTGATTCTATGAAAAACGGTGTGATATTTCAACATAAATTATATTTTAGCCAACAAAAAATTTCATGAACATTTTTGTATATTTAATTTTTCTGCTCCTTGAACCTTTGCCACACCATTTGCCATTAGCTATGCCCTTGATCACGGACAAATAATATATTCATACACTCAACCTCCAGGTTAAAATGGTTGCACTCCTTTTGGCAGCTTGAGTGCTTAAACATTAAAATTGCTGTGGTTAGTCCTATCATCACCCAGCACTGACACTATGCACTAGTGTTGGAGAATTCAAGCTGGCAAAAGGAGCGCAGCGAAACCCCCATAAGGTTGAGAGTATATTTCTTACTTGTCTGTGGCCTTAGTACATCTAACTAAAAATAACTTGCAACTGCCATCTGCTTGATGCGACCTTTACTCATGTTGAAATGAAATTATACAAAATTTAATGTATTTATTTGTAATTCATAAATTATATGTACTCCTGAATTTAAATTAATGGTTTATTTTTTGCTTAGTTGTTAACATTCGGTTTAATTATGATAGTTGTATTTAATGGCTTATTTCAGTATTTCAGATTGTTTCTTTAAAAAAAAAAAGATGACCGATGATTAGTTTAAAACTTGCAACTAACAAGCAAGGTTGTGAGAGGTGTTTAAATGTAACATAGATAGTGTATAGGGGAAACGTAGGTACAGTGAGAAAGGTAATTTTTGAATTATTTTATTTTCAAAATATAAAAAGGAAAAATTACATTTGAGAAATAATTATTTTATATACGGTGCAAACCTACAGTCAATACAAATTAAAACCAATATATACTTTTTTAAACAATAAAAAAGTATAAAAATGGTAAAACACCCAAATGTCTCACTTCCTCTTACCTGTGTACAGTGAGACATAATTTTCAGCTATAAATCTAATTTAATATTAAATGAAATACATGCTTGCTGTCTCTTAGTTGCCCCAAGCCTTTGTGGGTCGGGCAAGATAATTTTAATATCATTTTTCTCCACTGTTGCTATGTCTTTAAATCAAAGGAATATACATTTTCGATAACACTTCATACTCTTATGAAAAAAGTTAATTTCAAATGCACTGTCACCCCCCTTCTTATTAACCTTTCATAATACTAAATATCTGCACTAGACCTGTTCCCCTTTTCTTTATATTCTACAAGAACAAAATTGTCTAGTTTTGGATCACAATGAAGATTGCCGAAGAGCTACTGTTCAGGTTCTAGCTCAGAAAAATTACTTTGATCAGAAGATTTTTTATATTCTAGCTGAACTCCATCTTCGTAACTATCCTCAATTTCATCCTCAAACAATTTTTTTTTTATGCGTTTCGTTATGCTTGAGGTTGATTTTCAGGTGTTTTCTGTTGGCAATTTCTTCTTTCTCTGGCGTGTTAGTTGCTATCATGGTTTTTCCTCTTCACCTTCCCTTTCTAGTTGTATCTTCCTTCTTTTTCTTGAGAAAACCTCTTATGTCTTCTGGACTTAGATAGACAGGAGTACTTAATTCTGGCCTACTTGCACATGGAGTGACAACATGAAGGTGATCCATAACAGAACTTCCTGCAGGGACATCAATGTTTACTGAGTTGTTCTATTAAGATCATCCTATGCTGTAGGTGCAGGCTTGTCTGTGAGTGAACTTGGTAAAAAAGTCTTCTTCTGTAGATACATGCCGATTAAATGGATAGATCCCGGTTTTCTTAAAGGCAGCTGCTATATTTAGAGGGGTCATGGCTCGTGGATAAGCTTCTTCAACACACGAAGCAACATTGTAAATTGAAAATACCTCTCCAGGGTGAGACATCATCCATGAATCTACAGCAGCGTTATAAAATGTGTGGAATGGTTTTAACCATCTTGTTAGTACAGTTTGGTGGGTTTGTCAGTACTGTCAAACCATTGGCTTTGCACAAATCAAGCACCTCAATGCAAAGATGACTCTCGTGGTTGTCCATAAGGAGTAGTATAGGATTTTCTGTAGATGATTGGTATGCTTGATGACCTCAACGAATTTCTCCAAATTCATCCACCCACCTTTTGTTGCTAGTGCAAGAGTTCTTGGTGGATCACCATTTGTCATGTGCAGTTTATAATGGACTCGAGGGAAGATCAAGGCGGGTGATACAGCAGCATCCATGGTCTCTGGTGGCGTTCTTCCAATGATTTTATCGGTTTTCTTCTTTCGCGGCATATTAATTTTGGGAAAAGAAATAATCCTGTATTACATAACTTCCCACTTCAACTGTTATTTAAAGTTAAAAAATAGATATAAAATGTATCTAGACCTCAAATGCTAAAGTAATGAAATGGATGGAAATAAAAGTAATTTTTGGCATAGGGCCTATGTGTTTGGTGAAGCCATTATTAAATCTATTAGAAACAATGAGACACATCATGGTGAGGAGGCTGTCTCACTGTTTCTCACGTTTTGTTTCACTGTTCCTCTTGGCCGACTTTTTGTAAAAATGGCTGCCACCTTCAAGTAACAAAGACAACATAACCAAACTTAACAACATGGTTAGCCAAGTGCTTGGATGATTATAAAAAATGCACAAAAGAGACTTGAAATATTAAAATTTTACTTCAACCTCAATCAAACACAATATTAATTATATTTTCTTACCTTAGAAAGTGTGAAATCACATGAAAGTCACCTCCACATCAAAACACAACAAACTATACAAAACTGCCAACCTAAATATGTAATTTTCCCTAAAACTATCCCTGTCTTATTGTACCTACGTTTCCCCCTACTGTTGAACAATAAGTGCACTCTTAAGAAAATAATACATTTAAATTGGTAACTTAGCAAAGTTTGATACTTTTTTTAATAAATATCTTTTTTTAAATCCACAATATCCCAGCCTTATTTGTATTTCCCCCAAATTAATTACGTATGAGACAGAAACACTGTACAATAATGTAAAGTGATGTTGAAGGCAGTCAGCCTGAAAGAATAGTAAGGGGAGGCCTGGATAGAAACAAACATATATCTTTATTTATTTCTTCTTACAATTTTACACTTCCCACTTTTTCATACTTCCACAGTTACACATTGCTTTAATTTTCAGAAATATTCCTTTTTCATATAAGTTCTTCAGTTTTTAGTTATATTTCAAATTCTTCAAGCATATAATATATTTCTTAGTTTTATATGTGTCTCTTTATATGAAAAAGGAATATTTCTGAAAATTAAAGCAATGTGTAACTGTGGAAATGTGAATTGTTAAAAGTGTATGAAGAAATTAAGAAAAAAGTGTGTTTGTTCTGGCCTAGGCTTAGCTTTAAAATCTGGATATATTACTTTTTTTTAGAGCTATTGAAACATAACAGTGAAGCCTCACTCACTCTTAAAATTAAAAATTGAAAGCTTACTAGTTATTGATAATTCTAACTACATCATTAAAGTTCACTTTATTTTTAACCTAATTTAAAACTCTTTGGCTCCTATTATATTTTAATTTGATGCTTTGATACCGTTTTTGGCAATCAATGGATATCAGCCATATTTAAAATACTCTATTTTATAAGACTGTGCAAATAAGCATTTTTCACTTAAGATTCAAGTTTGAATAAAAAAACATTTTGAGTTTTAGTCAAGTTTGAATAATATAGAACAATATTTGAGTGAAAAGTATTACAATATATCCCAAAAATGCAAACATACATTTAAAAGAATAATTTTTTTTTGTAAAAAAAAGGTTATTAACAAATGTATGTGTTTAATTAAACTCATTATTACAAGCTATATCTATTTTTTGATTCAAACAAAAAGCAAAGATAGGGATTGACGGTTATGAAACTGTCTTAAAATGGACTTGAATTTATTAAACTAAAAAAAGTAAACCTAAGAAAATTTTGAGTTAAGTTTGAACACATACTAAGTTTTGACTTTTAAATACTAGCACACTTCTCATATTTCCTACTTTTCCTAATGGCCATTTTTAGAAAAAAAATATTAAAATAGGGTTTATAATTTTGTTTATTTATGTCACTGTCATTTATTTTTGGAATTTATAATGGCAGGTATTCAAATGAAGATTCACTGACTTAAAAGAAGATTAAAAATGTATTTTTTTGTGTCTCAATGTTTAGAATTTGAGAATTATGGTACGTATTGCAGACACATAATTATTGTAATTCATACAATGTTTAGTAGTCACCACTTATCTTTTCATTTGAATGTTCTATTTTTTATGAAATTTATGCATTTTTTTAAAACTGTAGAAATTGAAGATATTAAGTCTTGGCCAAGATGGGTCGTGACTACTACAAGATTACTGTGAAAATGAACAAATTTAATTGTAATGTAAAGTATTAGTTGCTGTACTTTATCAGATTAGTTGCTAAAAATAAAGAAAACGAAAAATAATCTTATAGATGCAAATTTAATGAAGAAAGCCCACCTAGGGAAAGAGGAAAATGTGGGTAATAGTGTGTAATAGAAGTAGTCACACACACATCTTAAGTTTAAATGTGTGTGTGTACTATTTCCACTAAATAAGTTAGAAGAAAGATGTCATTTTTGTGCACTGGATTCTTCACACATTTTTCCTCTTTCCTTGGGTGTTTTTTCTTCAATAAACTTGCACTCATTAGTTTATTTTTCCTTTTTCTTTAATTTTATCAATTTCCATGATTTTAAAATAATTTAGCCGTTGGGCCTCCCAATTGTTGTATCGATTATTAATTTTTATATCATTTGTACCAAGTGACAATCCAACAACGCAAATATATTGATTTGTACTACAATTTTCCATTTGTCTGAGATAAACATAGTTATCAAATCACCTTATAGTGAACTATAAGATGCCACCTAGAACTGTGAAAATTTGCTTCAAATAAGTTTTATGTAAATTAATTTTAAACCTTTTTCAAATAAAAGTTATTTTGAAAACTATGAATGCAAAATACACTTGCTGTATAGCCAGGGGTGACAATAATTGTTGATAAATGTGTTTCATTTTTACAGTTTTTTTTCTGACATTGTTTCATATTTTCTACATATGTTATAGAAATTATTTTGGAAAAAAGGCTTTCACTATTAATTTATAAAATTACAAATTGTGTTTATTTAGTTTTGTAAATATGTAGTAAATGTTTGTAAACATGACTCTTTTTACACTATTATTTTACACGAGTCATGATCTGTGATGGTTTAAAAAAGTGCGTTTAATGGTTTGTGAGAAACATTGACTGTGGAATGCTCGCAATCTATTTATTGAGCATTTGTGAAGATAGTACTGGAGTTTAATTGAACAAATTATAAAATATGCGTCATTGTGTGCCTCGAAACAGTTTTTCTTGTAGGGAATCATGTAATAAAAGTATATAGTTGATATTATTATAATATATATAAATACAGCAACAATAAATATTACATTTTTTTCATGCAATTAAGTAAATTATTGAATGATACTGTACTGTAATTTTTTTTTTAAATTTACAACTTAAAGTTAAGTAAAAAAAAAAGTCATTAATTTGCTTGCCTTTTCAGAGCATCATAATGTGTAACCACACTTACTATAACATTGACTTTGACAAAAACTAATATGTAACATATGAGGAAATGTCAAGAAATCATATGATTCCTTTTGCCTTTAAAAAAAATCTTTTACACATTCTTTTTGATATGCCCTATTTGCTGCTACGAGGAGAAACAGAATAAGGAATGAAGTTATCCAGGAAAGAATGGAAGTACATAAGATAGTAGAGAAAGCAAGACTGAGAAAGTATGGACATGTAATGATCATGGGAAAGGATATAATGCCAAAGAGAATGATGGAGATGTATGTAGGAAAAAGATGGGAGGAAGAGATAAAGAAAGTGATCAAGTGAAAAGAGAAGAATGGTGGAAAGATAAGAGAAAGATGATGACTTTAATATGCACATGCACAGAGTTGATACACTTTTAACTTTTATTTGTAAAAGAACACTAGGCTAAATTATAGTAGGATAGTCAGCACACTTAACTAAGTCTGGATTAGGTAAAATATTTATGGGGTAGTTCCCATTGTTGTGAAGGGCTGCAGTTGTCTTTGTTGAAGGATATGAGCACCTTGGTGGTGTAACACTGATTACAGTCTAAATCATTGTTTCAGTATGTGATCCTACAGGTGTGTATTTATTTTTGTGTCATTTTGATGACCAATCATTCTCTTTATTAGTGTTTCAGTTGCGAGACTAATGTATTATGCTTGGCACTGGAGCATATAAGTTAGTAGATGAGGTTTTTAGTATCTCATGTAGGGTGGAGGTAAATGAACCTGAGATTTGTTTGGGGTTCAGGATGTATAGTTGGGTCTGGAAGTTTGGGTTTTACAAGTATACTGTGTAGATTTGTTGGTTGCTTATAGGCTACTCTGTGAAGATATTTTATGCAGTGGTGAAGGATTTAAGTATAGGCAGACTTGTTTACAAGAGATTGTCGAGTTTGTGGAGTCCAGGTTGTTATGAAGGGAGGGATGATGATGCTGGTTCCTGTTGATATTGTAGGCCTGGTATTTTGAGCTGTGTCTATTTGACTACCTATGTACCGGTGCTTTGGGGTAGCCTCTCTCTATTGATAGAAACAGGTTTCAGTTTTCGTTTCATCAATATATCATCACCAAATCCAGACAGGCTCCTAACCTCAACCTTAGGTGAATTCTTCTCCTTCCTACCAGCCCATTTTTTTTATGTCCCAACTATAATAATGTAATATATAGCATATACCACAACTTTAATTCATATTATAATATACATATATATATATATATATCTATTCAATCAAAGTGCTGCCATCATTATAATGAAATTTTAACTGAAAAACAATCAACTTTTATTGTCAACCTTGTGGTCCCAACTAAGAACATCAGTCTACTCTATTGACCTGAAGAAGCTGTCTGTGACAGTGAAAGCTTGTCCTTAAAAATATATATTAAATATTTTTTAATCATTTTATCGAAACGATTTCGACCCCAGTATCACTAAGGTATGTGTCGGCTATCCTTCCTAGTTTGCATAATAATATAATAAGTAAGGTTATGCATTGGTACAACAATAATAACTACATAATAAATAAAAATACTTTAATTGTTAATTTTAAGTTTCATTCAGTACATAATTTAAAAGTGAATGTGACAGGTTCAAGGAGGTAAAACGCCAAGTGTTCTCAGGGAAATAGTGGCTGCCTCTGCCTTGGCTTGCTTCTTGTTGGGACTGGCAACACTTGGCTTGTACTCGACACCGTTCACTCGCACCTGGACATTGTGCAACACAAACAAAATAACTAATTACACAAAGGAAGAAAAGCATGTCAAATCATGTTTGATATTTAAGAATTCTCCAAAATATCAAATTCTAGTAAAATTGTTTTTTCTATTAAAGATTACTAACATTTTAAAGCCCCTAAGATCACCTAGTGATGAAACATGGGACTTTCAAAAATAAGATAGCAGCCCTTAACATTCGCAACAATTGCAATGTTATTAAACATGAATTATTTATCACACAAAACAACACTAGAAGATGGACTGTACTTATTTTTTTTAACACCATATCTTACTACCAGTAGGGGTTATACACTTATGTACAAATTACTCTAATATGCTAAGGATAGGCAAGGTTGAATTTAGAGGAAGTGTACCCACATGTGTATGGAGGGAAAGTGAAAACCATTTACAGAAAACCCTGTAAGTACACCCGACTGGGATTCGAACCTCGGAATCCCTGTCATCGGTAGTCTAATCTATTGCAAGAAACCTATTGCCTTAAACCATGCAGCCACCAAAGCGGGTTTCTGCAACATTTATCTTGTTTTATGGCCACAACAAAACGAAAGAAGAAGAAAAAAGATGTGTATGTGTACTTTTTCAAGCAAATGTGATACAAAAATAATCTAACCTTGGAATAATACTTGAAAGTTATCTGTTTAAGCTTTTTACAAGAATGCCAAATGTGATGCTAAGCTGTTAATTGAATATAATTGACCCAATAATAAAAAAATATATAGATATGAGTAAAGCTATACCTAATACTACACAAATGGCAGTCCCTCTCAGTTTTTTGGTACCTGGAGATTCCTACAAAAGTTTGATGTACCTATTTAGAGTAGTGTGTGAGAGAGAGGTACTTGTCAGAGAGGGAGACAGAAATAGATATGGCCGAGCCATTCGAAAAGTTGTCTACACCAGGTCAACACTGACAAAACATGAGCAACTATCTGGAATGGTCAACAAATACTGGCTATATTGCCGGGCCATGAAACTATATTTTGATGTATGGTTACAATAGAGCCAGCCACATGTCGGCTACATAATCACAGCAATATATGGCCTGTTAAAAGGCACCCTAAGAACTTGTTAAAGGAGAAAGAGTGATGTAAGGGTAGAGGAAGATGGAGGAATATTACACAGGCTGGAAACAGTTGATGATTATGATGATTGGCAACACCTGTTTAAGAATGCCCTCACCTTGAAAAGAAAGTTCTTCTTGTGGTCTGGCCCGCACTCAAAGCACAGGTCAAAGTGTGGAGCAGTCCAGTGTCGTTTGGAGCAAAGCTCTACCAGCAGAGAGACAGGGTGCTTGCCTGGAAACAATATAAAAAATGCAAATAGACATCTAACTCAATGATGTAATGCTCTATTGTGTTAATTTCCATTAAAACTCTACTAACGTATTGAGAAGTTGAGTGCTAACAATATGCCAAAGTAGGTATTTTATTAAATGATAGTAAAGTTATTTTTTTGAACCTTTCTTTATAAGGTAAATTAATATTGCTTTAAAAAACATCAGTTCAAAATAATACAAACAACTGCACATTTTTTCCCCCCACAGTGTCTTAGTACTTGTTTGGATAATACATATAAATTAATTATGCTAATGGAATTGGGATGAGGAAGGTATAATCTTAGAGGAAATGAACCTGCATTTGTGTAGTGTGTCCGAAACCATTTAGGAAAAAGTACCTTCAATGCACTAAACTGGATTTGAGTCACAATCTCCTTGTCATTGGCAATCCAATCTAACATGAAAGTGATGCCTAAGACTATATGATGAAAGATGCTGGTATTTAGTTTATTATAATACACGTGTGATTCCAAAATTAAAAAACTGAAAATAATCCAACTTGTCAAGCTTTCTGAAAAAATAGTAATAGGTTATCAATCACCACCTTTCGTTTGCTTTTCTATATCTTATGCTCAGTATAGAGAGAGCCTAGCTCTTAAGTACAAGTAACAATTAATTAAACATAAATATTTTTAGCACCTTGTCTCATTACCTGTCCAGACTATACGCTTATGTACTAATTGCATTAATGGGTTAGCGATTTGGAAGGTTGAATTTAGAAGAAACATACCAACATTTGCACGGAGAGTGTGGGAAATCATTTAGGAAAAAACACACTTAAGTATACCCGACTGAAATTGAACCACAACCTCCCTGTCATCGACAGTCTAGTCTATTGCGAGAGAAGCGCCTTAGACCATGCAGCCATAGAGTCATGTAGTTTGTATCAATTTTATTTTATATCAACACACATTGTTTAAGCCTTTAAAATTTTACCAGGATAAAGATAACAATAAATATGTATTTTTATTAACTTCTAAGTACATCGATACACCCAATAACGCTTGATTCACATGTTAAAAAAAGAAAAAGAGAAAAAAAATGCAGAATCTGCTCCAGTGTTGCAGCAATTAACACGCAAGTAAAAATATATGTTGACACATGATACTTTGCAATATAAACTAAAAAGAGCCAACTACCAACATGTTTTTTTCCTCTCTATTGGATAGTTATATATTTAAAATAAATATAATATTACAATGGATATTTTTCAAGTTATACTTAGTTGAAATGCAAACCAAAACTGAGCAAGAAAAACACACATTATTTCAGATAGTACCACAACAGTAGATAGAGCTGTCTGATAGTATCTCTCTTTGTAGGTGTATCTATACTCATTGAGTTGGTCAGTTTAGATCCATGTATACTGAACTTGTTTATTGGTTTAGACACATGCACAATGATTGAGTAAGTTGATTCGGGAATTTTATTGGTTCTCCCAAATTGATGTTGTTGCATAAAAAAAAAAGAAGGGAAAGTTAAAGTCAAACCAATGGACAACATTGATGAGCCAAAATCTTGTGCTTTGTTAAGGCTTATAACTTGTCACATGTTTATGTTTTTGTTTTGTTTTGTTCATGTTTTTCAGCGAGTGTGTGAAGCCACAATAAATCAACCATTTGCAGTGCAGTTTTCAAAAAGTTAATCTTATATCTGCAATCATAAGACAAGCGCTAAGATGTTGGAAAACAGTGTAAATAAAATGTAGATAAGTATTTCACCTGCAAGATTTTTGGACATAGTAGCCACTGGAACAGGCATCACAGGGCGGGGATGAAGTTCTTCCTGGGAAACCAGGCCTGCCAACACATACATACACATACACATAGTACCTTCCACTAGCAGGACTTGAACATATGTTAACACTGTAGAAGAACTCAATACATCAAACTCTCAAATACCCGGGTTGATGAAAAGGAGGAGAATCATGGATATTAAAAAAAACCAAAGATAATAAAATTTCTTAGTAAATTTATCCTCTCATCATATCACAAATTAACACTTCCTCAGCAAACAACGACCCTGTAGAAATTCCACAATTTTCTATGAAATCGAGGTCACAGTCACACATAGCCAACACAGGAAAATTAAAAATCTATTAAATTGGACTCAAGCGTGGTTAAATTACAGTACAAACCTGATAATCTGTACATGGACAATTAGGATGTAATTGTAGTTTATAAGATGTCAATTAAATAAGTTTATTTGATCAATAAAATAATTCATCTACAAGTAGGAAGTATGTCATTTAAATGTCAATAAGAAGTGATGAATTTGATTAATTATTACTGTTTCAATATGAATATCACAAATGTAATAGATATCACTTTAGGGTAATTCAGAATACTTGTATGGATTCAATATGATCACTTAACTGCTATGTAAATTTGTTGTCAACATTAACATTGAATTCAAGTTATATAAGTAAACATATTTTTACCAAACACGAATTATTAATATAATATGAATATCGTGTGTATTCATCATAAGACATTGTAAGAATAATAAAATCTCTCAGAACCTGAAAGAGATAGGGTGTAATGAGGTGAACTGGATAGAACTAGCTCAAGATAAGAATAGGTGGCATACTTATGTTAGTGTGGCAATGAGCTTTCGAGTTCCTAATGCCATAGAGTGAGTGAGTAAATAAATAAGTAAGTAGGTATTATAAAGATAATGTAGAGATCTTGAAAAAGAGAATGTGTTTTTTTAGCCTAACATAACTAAAAGCTGTGCCCTAATTAACAAGAAAGGCTGTTTGATGCAAACTACAATAAAACCACTCTCAACATAGCTTGTGGACCTCTGAATGCATTTAAAAATGTACCTTTCTTGTCCATTTTGACCTCCAGTTGAAGTGGGATCAAGGAACCTTCTTTATTCTTGCCTAGCCCCTCTCCAGGGCGCCAGCCCATCTTTTGAAGCAGGGTCATTCCCATCCCACCATTAACGGGTGTTGCATCTTTTAATTGGTCCTAGTAAAAGTGCCACAAAAGAAAATAAACATAAAATGTGTAAGCAATAAGACAAAATCTTGCTTTTGAAACAATAGAGTGATAATATCTGACACAAGTTTGACAGTAAATATGGTTACTGTTTTTAAGTAAGACTAGACTTTATTGCATAGAAAGCTTCAAAAGAACTTGTTGGATGGTTTGAACAATGCCTTCCAGTGGTGACTATTATAGTTAAGGATGGTGTCCAAACAAGCAACTTGTTGATCATCCTTCTGCTAAGTTAATAAAACTCTGCACTTGAATTGTTTCTTATGTTTGCTGTTTATACTCTGCTGTTTCCATACACTCCATGGCTATGCTAAAATCTACATAAGCTCTTTGCTAAATCACTAAAACATTTTTTTTTTCTGTGACAACAATGGCCATGAGGTTCATGTGCTACTTAAACTTTTGTTAAGATCTTCTGTTTTGTCTAGTTCATCTTTACTTCCTATCACAAGAGCTCCCTATGTCCCAACAATTTTATTTAGGACATTAGCTAAAAATATATTATTCTATATTTCACGCCATCATCAGCACCACACCCCATGATTGATCAAATCTAATATAGTTTTACTACACATGTTTACAGAGGTGATCACTAGGGAGCGGATTCTTAGGGACCAGAATGGGCCTTAAGGGGAAAAAGTTCATAAAAGCAAATGTAAAATTGATTTACTGCCTACTATTTTATTAATTACATCCAACTCACATTGCATTTTTTATAGCACAAAGTTTCACTACTCTCAAGTTATACGCATATATTGTAATAATTATACTCATATGTTGGGGCTTGGAAGGTGAAATTTAGAAGAAGTGCCCTTGCATGTAGGGAGAATGAAAAACCATTTAGTAAACAGCACTTTGAGTACACCGGACCGAATTCAAATCTCTATCTCCCCTTCATCGGTAGTCCAGTCTAATGAAAGAGTGACAGTTTAGTCCATTCGACCATTGAAGCATGTCACAAGCTGTTAATCACTAAATACTTTTCTAGATTTCAGTAGTGAAATGGGTTATATTTTCAGAGAGAATATTTTTATAATATAAAGCAAGAGTTCTATGTGACAAACATTTCAAGGAAGAAAATTTCTGATTTGCCGTTTCAGAAGAAGTTGAACTTTTCTCTTGCAAGAGCATACTGTTTCCTACCTAGATGTCTGACACTGTTCCATTGTCCTCCACCCGATTTACAATCATTGGACGCTATTTAACAAGGGGGTTGTTTTTCAAGCCTACGCCAAACAAGTATGCCACAACTTACAATTTATAAGAAAATAGACTCTCTCTCTTTAAGAAAAAAAATCCATATTGTTTGAAATAGATAAAGGCCAAAGCCGAAATAGGCAAAAACCAACATAATAGGCAATTATAAGCACTGTAAAATTTAACATATTGTACTTGTAATTACATGAAATGCACATATATCTCATTTGCCTGTGTTTTACAATCAAGGAAAGGAAAAGGCAAATAGGCAGAATCAGGTCCATAGTGATCCCACAACGAAACAGCCCTAGTAAATACTAAAAATAATCAACTGTATCTAAAAAAAAAAATCAATTAAATTTATTTATACAATTATCATTATTTGGGGGTTCATAACTATTGAGGTTATTAGCAACCGGTTTATTTAATGTAAAAGTTAATATAGCACTGAAGACATAAAATAAGTGTCACAAACCCTATTCTAAATTTTGAAAGATTTTCAATGGAAGGCGAAGTGACAAGTTAAAATAAAAGTATGATGGCATAGGATCAAGAAAGAAATGTTTATATTTTGGCTACAGTAGAGGTAGGTAATTCATAACTCTAAGAAAATATGTTTACAAGCTGAAAGTAATGCCTATCAATAACTCCAAATGTTTCATGATTCTTGGATTTATTAATACAATCGATAATATATTTAAACTAATTTTCATACTGATAGATGTCACAAATAAACTTTATCTTCAAGAACAAGACTCTCGTTACATGAATATAAGCTATACGAGAGGGGACTCAAAAGAAACTGGACTTTTGATCTAAGAAATAATTTATTAAGTTTTTTTACAAAATTCTTCCAGTTTCCTTCAAAGTACTCTCCATTAGATGCGATGCACTTGTCCAGTCTTTTTTCCCACTGTTTGAAGCACCTCTGGAACTTACAACGTTGATATCATCCAGTGCCAACTGCAAAGCTGTTTTTACAGCCTCCACATCATCATTCTCAGAACAGAAAAAAGTCGCACGGGGTTAGGTTGGCAAATACAGAGGGTGGGGAACAATAGCCCTCCCCGAGAGCCCAAATAGCGGTTCACAGACAAGGCCGTGTGTGCGGGGGTGTTGTCATGGTGAAGGAACCAATCACCGATCGCCATAGTTCCGGGCGTTTCCTTCACACATCCTCCCTCAAACATCTTAAAACTTCCAAATAAAAGTGCTGATTAAAGTCTGACCAGGGGGACAAATTACCGGTGCACAATTCCATGAACATTAAAAAAAAAAAATTATCATGTCTTAACATTCAACCTCACTTGTCTTGCTTTTTTTGGTCGGGGGACTTGGGGGTCTTCCACTGGCTAACCCTTGCTTGGTCATATCTGTAACACCAACTCTCATCACCTGTAATGACCTTGGTCAAAAAGTTTGGGTCACTTTCAATCTGATTTTTCAAGTCCTTGCTCAAATTGAGACAAATAGTTTTTTGATCCTGTGTGAGCAGGTGAGGAACAAACTTAGCGGTAACATGTCTCATTTGCAAATACTCATTCAAAATCCGCTGGCATGGGCTCCAACTCATTCCTGCCTATTCTGAAATTTCGTCGATCGTGAAATGACAATCCTCATTGATTTGTTGCCGGATTTTTCAATGTTTTTGTCGTTTCGAGATGATGAAGGGCGCCCAGAACCAGAATGATCTTCAACACTCATTTCGCCACATTTAAAGCGCCCAAACCACTCAAAAACTTGTGTGCAGCTCATAGCATCCTTCTGAAAGCCTGTTGAAGGATTTGTTAAGCTTCCTTTGCAGATTTTTCAAGCAGGAAGCAAAATTTCAATCACACTCTTTGTTCCTTTAAATCTGCCATAATGACTTTGCAGGCAGCAAACGAGAACAGTTGAGAAAAACAACACTACAATCAAACATAACCTTCTACACAGACACCGCTTGGGAAACTGATTTGGGAAGGTCTCTAGTAGACACACCTAGCGAAAGAACTCTCTACTACACTTAGGAACGGCCACCACTTTCAATCCGATTTCTTTTGTGTCCCCCCGTGTACATATTTTCAAACTAGAGTGTGTAAGTTTTCATAATGTACTAACAAATCTCTTAAATATTTTGGTTACATAGTGTGATAGAAACATGAGGATACATACAAACTTTCCCAAATAACTATATTTTAGTTATTAAAAAAAAATCGATGAAATATTAATACTTATTAAATCCCACTAAAAATTGTGTACCTGTATAATATCATTTTTAAATTATAAATCACAGTTGTGCCTATTTTATACTATAGTAAATATCTATCAATCAAAGATATTAAATAAAAATCACTATGGCAAATAATGTTAGATGTTGACCATTTAAAGAAAATTTAAATTAAATTAAGAACCACACATTAATAAGTTTAAATTTGAATGAACCAAAATGTAAGGCATTACTCACTAATTATTATTCCACTATAATATATTCTTAGTAAAAGATAAATTAATGTTATAAAGAGAAAATGAAATGAAAATGGTTAGTTAATTTTCAATGATAACCTTTTTATATCGATATTCTTAGTGAATAGCCAAACTTGTTGAAACTAACAAATTTATCACATTGGCCTTCAGTGCAATATATGAACAAAGTAAAACATAACAATAGCTTTTATTCAGTATAAATTCATACAGAAGCTATAGAATAGATGATTAATTAATTAATGAGAGTTACTCAAAGAAAACCACTGGACAAAAAGTTTTTGTGTGCTTTCACCCACAAGATGTTGAAAGAACACAAATGAAAAAAAATAGCACACTAGGCCTATACAAAATATATTACACAATAAGCTATAACAGAAAAGGATTTAGGTGGTACTTTAGAATGTGAAAAACATATATATTTTCCTAAAAGTTCTAGATCATATTTGTTAACACAACATAACCTTATAACTTGAAGAGGCCTACATACAAACCTGGAAAATAGGTGACCAGCAAGAATTACTTTGAAACATCACTGAGAAATAATTAAAAAACCCTCTCAATAATGATTTTTCATTTGTTTTTTCATCCTAAAAAGATGTAAGTTTTTCAACCGGTTAAACCATAACAATGCAATATTAAATACAAGAAGGCAACAGCAAGATGGCCCCTTGAACCTAAATAATGATAAAATAGCAGAGTAAGCAAAAGAAAAAGGTAATTTTAATAATACAATTTTGTAAAGAAATCAAGCTTAATCAATGAGTTCTAAGAATATATTCTCCAATGTCGAGAAGTGTCATCTTTTAAAGATGAAAACAGTTAGGTTAGAAATTTTAAAGTAGCCTAAACACATTTTACTTATTAATTTTTGTACAGGTAATAAGATATGAAATTATGGTGGAAAAAAACCTTACTAATTCACTTAAATTGAAGAATAAAAAGCGTTATTGAAACTTGTTTAGAGTTTTTTAATTATATGTTTGAAAGTAAGACAAGCTGGCCTGCCTTGATTATTAACATTGTGATGAAGGTCTATATTCAGACGGATGGCTTCTTCCCTAGCCTGCAGTACCGATTCAAGCTTTACTCACCAACTTGCTCTAGGCTCGTCATCTTGCCAACAGCACCGATGAGTCACTGGTAGTCTGTAACAAATTCTCAGGTGTGTGGTTGCAGAATTGCAAGCCAAGATAAGTGACCCTTCGAATGTTGCCTAAGTCTAGAGTGGGGAAAACTTTTATCGCCTTTTAATAACAAGCTAAAAACATGTTGAACTCAGCTTGCAATTATTGGAAAATCTTCAAACATCTCTCTAACTGACTCAGCATTTTCACAATGATCAAAGATTTAAATGTGTTTATACACACAAACTCAAAATTATCATTATGATTTAACAAATTGTGCAGTTCTTATTTTCTTACATTAATCACCCAAATATATTTCCTTTAGAAGCTCAATGAAAATTATTTGAAATAAAAAAAGTATTTCAAATCATGTTACCTTCAAGGAGATTAAAAGTATATTTTAACCCCACAAAATGTGAGTAAAATGATGAATTTAAACCATTATCTTCACTATATTATGAAGGATCTTGAGAATGTTTTATCTCAAGAATATATTATTTCAGTTAAAAAGTGAATTGAAATAAAGTGAAATTTAGTACAGAGTTTTGTATTTAGTTTTTGTAATGTGGTTTTATGTGCCAAATACAATATAGTTTTTTTTAGATCAATATTTTGCCATTATGGGTGTTGGTACCGAATTTTAAAATGAGTCTTAAAACATTATTTGGTAATAAACTATTCATATTTGCTTTTTATTTATGAAAATGTTTATTCTTGATTTAGATTGAAAGGGACCATTTTTCATGTTCTTTCTTCAAGACAACTTTTTATCAACTTTATTAAATAATTATCTCAATCAAAGTTTTTCTAATATGCCAAATTTCAAGTTTAAATTTTTTTAAATCTTTTTAAATAAAAATGTTAAAGTTAAGTCTAATTTTATTTCAAGAATTGAATCAAACAAGTATGCATTTAATTAGTATTAATCATTTGTACACAGAAACTTAACTAAAAGAATGGATGTGCTTGATCGATGCTTCAAAATTTGTATTAATGCAATTAGTAAAACGGCTCTTCAAATTTCAGAAACTATACACCTTCTGTTGGTAAACCATATAAGACCAACACAAATCAATGGATGTAATTTTACTATCATGACAATGACAGTAACAAACCGTTTGAACCAATCAAAAATAATGCACACGGAAGAAATTGTGTAGATGTACATAACAGTGTGGTCAAGTTTCATAGTCAGACTTAATATGCCTCAAATGTGGCGCTACTCTAAATAAGGGATGACACCTTCATAGAACAAAATGGAAATAGCCAGTTTCATATGCAAAACTGGCCAATTTCATTCAAGTTTAGGTAGATGTTGTCTTGTATTTAGTGAAGTGTCGCACTTGAGGTGTACTAAGTCTGGTCCTATGCCCATATGTTTATTAGATGATAGGTAGAACTAAAGGCAACCAATCCCTAAATGTTAGGGTGTCACACACATTTTGGGGAGTGCTTTCTCAAATTTTCAAAGGAGTACTATTTTAACATTCAAACGCAGGAATACAATGTTTATCTTGCTTGATCAATACTGACACATTTGACCCTTAAAATGCATAATATAATCAAGAAAAGATGCAGCCATACAGTCTCATCTTATTTCCAAGTAGATCAACCACGCCAACAACCCAAATATGTATCCAGAATTATCAAAATGAACTATAATGCCTCTCCGAGAGAATCAATGACCTTATTCAATAACAGCTTTGACAAAAATAAGGATTAAGGTAGAAACACTCAAGCAAAATTCTTCTAAGGAATACTATAAAGTGAAGAATATATATTTTTCACAGTAAGGCCATCACAATATTCTTGATAAATATAATATTTTAGAACACAAAATAAAGTTCCTTGAATGATACACTTAATTCCTGACATGATTAAACCATCCATTTCTTCCCGATGATTATTTTTAAATCACTTTGATTCCCCCTCCCTCGATGCCACCAGGTTTTTGTTGGCTAAGCATTCCTGAGCCTTTTACTAGAAGTGGCGGATATGTAACCAACCGTCTTCTAAGCTTGGGGCACCATATAGGTGTGGTCACATTGCCCTGATGAGATGATGTGATAGTGATGATGTGGTGCCAGTAGAAGTCTTAAACCTAGCTTAAGCCTAGTTTACCAGATTATGACAACCATAGGAACAATTTCCCTTGGGGAAAAATACCTATGGTACAGCTTGGAATCAAACCCAATATCCCTAAATTATCCAGAACACTGACCACTAGAACAAGATGACGAACACTTTGAAATACTTCACTCAACATATATTACTTTTTAGATATTTTAAAAAACAGATATTGATAACCATTTTCTAATATAGCATGATTTTCTTTAAGTAAATTTCTATGGAATTTTAGAAATTAACCATACCAAAGTAGACAAACACTCATAGAAAAAATTATCTTTACATTATTTAATTCAAGATACAAAATTTGAATAACCCTCAAAACCCCAATTAGCTCCAGACTGTGAGGAAAAGGCAAAGAAACAAGATAGCAATCCTGAGGATGATCTGTTCAATTTGCTATAAGGTATGGGTTGAATGCTGTGAAATTGAAGAGATGATGTGATTCAATTTGCAAAAAATGTACAGCTCCATTGGCACTGGACAGGTGTGTGATATGTTCTATAATATGTTACATTTTTATATTATCTTGGGGTACTAGCTATTCATTGTATATTTTTGCACAAAAAATGTATGTGCCACTTTTGTCTCAGTGCAAAAGTTATATAGCTGGTATGAATGTGATGCGTAGCAAAGTAATATTTTAGCAAACTCTGCTCTAGTGGTCATAGTTCCTGGCTACAGATACAGAGGTCCCAGGCTAAATCCCCGGCACTTCCAAAATGTATCTGTGAAGCAGTGGGTCTGGAACGGGGTCAAACTTGGCCTCGTGATGACAAATGAAGAGCTAGTTGAATAAAGAAGTAACAGCTCCAGTTTAGAAAACTGAGATTAATAGCCGGAGGTCTTGTTATGCTGACCACATGACACCCTATATCCACAAATGTTGGCACTATTGTTGTTAATGGTGGTGGCTGCTTGATTGGTATAGTTCACTTGTGGGCTCAAACCATGTAGTTTTTTTATATATAAAACAAAGATCCATAGCCATTTCTTTGCTTCATTGAGGAATATAGTAGTGATTTCCTCCTATTAGAAAGGCACACTAGGAAATCGACCCTAGTTGGTGGCATCATCATCAAATGTTTCCAGCCTGTGGCCAGGCCAGTTTAGTAAAATGCCTCCATCTTCCCCTCTCACTTACATACTTTCTGTTATCTGCTCCTCCCATCTTTCTTGGGTCTCCTTTGTGGTAGTTTATCAACATACTTCATCTTACTGGTGTTAGCTGGTGTAAGGACAAAAAATAGACCATTCAGTTTAGTCTGTAAGCTGAATTTGGTGGAAGTTGACTGAAATGACTCTTTGTCACCTTCTCTCTCAAAACAATGCTCCCTTTTACTTGTTTGTTAAAATTGCATCTCGTTTTAGCTTAACCACTATTAGCTGCGAGGATCAAAGGAGAGATAAGGAATTACTTTTTATAACTATTATCGTTTCCAGCCTGTGGCCTGGGTCATTTTTTTATTCAAGCCATATATTTTCCACTGCTGGCTTGCTATGCCTGCAGTAGCTTCATTTGTCTTATAATCTAACTTAATACTAGGACAGGTACAACATCCAGTCCCCGGTCATTAATTCATCACTGTGTAAGGGTAAACCCACATTTCACCAACAATACATTTTTTTGGCCATGCCGGGAATCAAGCCTGGAGCTCTTAGCTCGGTAGAGATATATGCTACCAACTGAGCCAAGGTGTCGGATTTAAAATTAAACTAAAAGCTCTTAATATTTTTCCTACATTATTTGTGAAAAATATAATTCCTGGTACTTTATTAGTTATAAAAACATTTTAGAATGTGTATGGTACCTCAAAGAAAAATACTGTTTTAAATGAATAGCATAAATTAAACAGTTAAATATAAAAATTGCTGAAAATAATTACTTCATTGGCTTTGCTAAGTATTACTAATGGTTTTATTTTTTTAAGTTTTAATGAGTTTGATAAGATTTCAAGACATAGCAAACAACTCATTGCTCCATCATATTTCTTGAATTTTCTGTTTTCTAGGCTGCTGGACATTTGGAAAAAGATTTATAAATAAGCTTGCCCAAGAATATGTCATAGTGGAGTCCATAAATTCTCATGCAGAGTTTAATATAACTTTTCTTTTGTTATCAAAACAAACTAGATAAAGTGATGCTATAAAATATGCAAATTTGTCCGCTGGCCATTTTCCTTTTTTGAATAAGTATCCTAGAATGTTTAGAATATGTTTTCAAACCTCTTAAGAATGTTATCTTGACTTGGGTATCACCATACAGCTTTATCACTCTGCTAAATTTTTTATTGTTTGCGTGTTTTAGGAATGAGTTTGAATATTTCAAAGAAATAAGAATGACAAGTTAACTTTTGAAATGCAATAATATGGATTTCATAAGAAACTATAAAAGAAAACAATGAAAGAGATGCCAGAAAAAAAATGCAGCACCTTTGTCATCCATATTTTGAATGTGAATATCAAAACGGTAGGTGAAAATTTCAGCATTATAGTTTATAGAAGTCTTAAAATTAATGATGCTTAAAGAAATTACTAGCTATGAAAAATATTGGATGATAGCTTATCTATGAACTCAAATAGGCATTTATAGATAAGTTTATTCACCTACAATAATAATTTAGATAGAGAGAAAAAAAAGCATGTGTATTCAAATAAAATGTATCCAAACATTTCTTTGTGGTGTCACTGTTGACTTACAAAATAATTAACTTCGAAGAATGTTATTTTTTTCACCCCGAGATGAGTGAAATCCAACAGAGAAAATCCTGAAATGGGGAGAGGGGAGTTTAGGAAAGAATAGTTATAGGTTTTCAGAGTGATAAACTTATACAAAATATGTTATCAATTAAGGTGCTAAGCAACAAAGGATAAATTTTGGCACTGTTTTTTTAAGGTATCCAACTTCGTCCCATGTAATGGCAATTCAATAATTTTAATTTAAGATGAGTCAAAAATACACAATGATGTTAAATTGAAACAAAAGGTCAACATTCAACTGAAAATTTTATCTTTAGTTTACTATACATAGTCAATCGTGTGCTTGTATATGCAGGACAATAGAAGAGAAGGTGAATATGAAAAGATAAAAACTAGAAAAATATGTACTCTTGGCTTGCAGATTTTGCTTCAACACAAAACAGACCCAGAGTCCACCCCCCTCATCGTAGGGGTCTGGGGATGGTCTGGGCCTGCTTCAACCCCACACAGGGGGAGGGCGAACAATATCATTGGGACATTGACCCTCCCTCCATCCCATTTCTGACAAAAGGGTGGGGCGCACCTGAAAATTTGTTACTGACCATAACACTGTATTGGGTCAAGTGACAAGTAACAATGGGGGTATATTAGACAATGAACACAAGCTAGAGTAAAGCCTATTAGTTAAATTATTTTAAAAATCAAATGAGTCTGAAAAATAAAGGCATTGTAAATTTAACATGATTTTGATATAGGTATAGAGTATTTTTATTATCAATACAATCAAGTAGGGATATATGTATTGTGGGGAGAATTAAACAATGTAGTTGTTTTAATACTATTTATTTTAAATGCTCTAATACTTTCCGCAGTTATTGGAAGATTTGAAATTAATTTATAATACTCAATTAGTATTTTGTTTTGTTAAACTCACTAAAGTTAGGTTACTTGATTTGGTGGCCACATGGTCTAAGGTGTCACTCTCACAATAGACTGGACTGCCAATGACAGAGTGATCGAGGTTAGATTACGGTTGGGTGTACTGAGGGTGGTTTTCCTAACCCGTTTTCCACTACCCCTCCACATAAATGCTGATATATTTCCTATAAATGCAGCCTTCCTAATCCCTAACACATTAGAGTAATTAGTAAAGCCAAAGGTCCTGGGTTCGTTTCCTGTATCCAGGTGTCATTTTTCAATTTTCAGAATTAGTAAATAGACATTTAACCTGACAATGTAGTAAACAAACATGATAAAAAAAAAGTTTTTAATTTCCAAAATGTTAATATGTTGCCTATGGTCTACTCTCTGAATGCTTATGTATCATAAAATTCACCAAATTCAATAGTAGGCAGGACATCCCATTCTTGGAGTGGGCAAACTAATAAATATGGCTAAATTGCACAAACTTGAGCTAAATAAAATTATAAAAAGGGATTTTTCTTAGATAAAAATGCATCTTAAAAGGGTTGATTTCCTTTAGGAACTTCGTTTGACTTGAAAACAAACACACATGTGTGCAATATGCAAGATAAGCCACTTATGGTGAAACATTAATGAATATCATGTCTGCTATTTCTTAGTCGAAAAAAAATATGTAAACTTTCAGTAAAAGGTATTTTCGCATGACATCTCTCATAATATATTATAAAAATATAATAATTCCTAATATACTAATAATAGTATTTGTCACTTGACTCAATAAAAACCATTAGATGTTAAATAATTTCAAAATTTTAAAATATATTTACTAAATACATATTATGATAGTACAGCATAGTAAAAAAATATTATAATGCTTGTCATTATCTGCTTGAACATAGATGTTAATAGCAAACACATAACACAGTTATTTAAAAAAGTCTTTATAAATATTAATTTCTGTTATGTAGTAAATAACAATTGTTTTCAAACAATATATTAATAATCTATTTTTTAATCATTATTATGTCTAGAAATACTAGTACTAGTGTTTTCAAGAAAATGAAATTGTTTACAGTAAAAGATGTGTAAAGTTGTCATATAATCTAGTAATATGATTTTTTATATAGCAGTGGACAATGGAATATATAATAATTGGCTAACCATAAGTCATTTTAGCCCCTATTGGACAAATTAGAAGCCAATAAAAAACGAAGATTAAGTGCATTTTTTGTACAGCTGTCAAAAGTGGCAGAACATCTGCTTATTATAAATTTGGAAATTCTGTAACTTTTTGAACTATCAAATCAGGGTTTTTATATGGTATGTACGTATGTATGCATGTAAAGTACTTAACCCGAGGGTTGGTTTGAATTCTCAACAGTTCTGTCAGCTGAAAAGCCTAAGCAGTAGAACTGAAGAAGTGTACTAGGGAAATGAGAAGTGAAGTAGTTTCTCGTTGCTTTCCTCATCGAGTCAGAAGGTACTAGTGCACATCAGTCTGCCAAGCCCACCAAGATGTATACACCAACTGTCCCTATTAGTGACACTCCTTCAATCCATTCATCACAGGGAATGGTTGTATATTGTCAATTATTACTAGTATCGTTCATAGCTCTGTCACTTTCATATTTGTCAGAGCCATATGGGAGACAGACCAATGAAAGTAATAACTTGCTCTAAGCCATACCAGAAGATATAGTGCATTGTCATTAGATGACAACATGACAATATGTATCATCCCTGACTTGAATTTATCAGCTGGAATCAAATAGAAATAATCTGTTGACGTTCAAATAATGTTGGCATGACCTTAAGAATAGTGTTTTAGCCCTCTCAATTATGTAGAGTTTTTCACACTGTGAATAAGAGTTACAGAATTATTTTACATTCTGTTCTGGATTCCTTACAGTATGTCTTACAAACAATTTAGATTGTTTAATTTTGGAGAAAAAACAAATATGAATTATTTAGAATTGGTTCAAAACCACTATTTATATTAATTTTACCTACTAATCTTAAAATTGAATTCAAGTCACGAAGAAAATAATAAACAAAAAATAAAATATATATAAAAGGAAATTAAAACTATTACAAATACATTATTTTAAAATAGTTAAACTCAAAAATCAAACATTAAAGGGAAAACACCAAGATTAGTTGGGCAGGATGGTGACTTGTTGGTGTCATTAGTTAAAAGGCTAGGATCAGAGTTTTTAAAATCATAATATTAAAATTATTTTTGCTCCAAAAAGTGTTAAAATTAGGTATGTGGAGTCAGAAGCAATTTTCAGCGGATTTCAAGTCGGTGAAAATGTAGAAACTCCTATTCCGGCTTCAAAATAAAAACTTATAACCTTAACACACTCTATGGTAAATATATCATTTTAATTTAGGCCTTATTTTTTATTTTTTAGGACCAATATTTGTAATTTGGACCGACAAATATATTCAAATTTAATTCACAATATTAAAGAAGTTTGCCAAGAAATAATCTATATTGGAGAGTTTTATTGCAGTAAATTTGTTATTACTAATTAATACACTTTAGCCTTTCTGAAGGAATGAAAGTTGGAGTCAGACAGAAGAACAATAGAGGAGTCGGAGTCTAAGGCTTGGCATACTGACTTCACAATATGATGTAAATAAACCATTACCCCTCTGTGTGTATCACATAGGCCATGGATTTTATTGATATCTTGCGGAAAAGAGAAATGTGATATAGTTTTTTAAGTTTTAATCAGGTCATTTGAATTGTAATTGAAACATATTTGATTAATTTGTAATAATTGGGATTTAATACTAATAATACACCTTTAAAGCACATTGTAAAATGCTAAGTACTATTGTAAATTTGAAAATAATAGTTGTACTCACCTTAATAAGAATTTTGAAAAATGTTTCTTGGTAGGCTACTGAAAAGTTTCGACAGGTCTGGGTCTACATACAGTATGTACCTTGATCTTGACAAATAAGAAATACATGAAGCCTACATAAAGACTGCAATTAAAGTCAGTCTCAAAAATGCATTATTGCTTTTGGTGGATCTTCAAGAAAAGCCAAGGAAATTATTTTCAAGATCTAACAGAAGACTTACTCGTCCCACATGGATAAAATAGAGTAACGAAAAACTTAAATGCAAGAGTAAGATGTTTTGCACATCTTCAATGTAAAAATAAAAAAATATTTCAAATAGAAGAAAAAAAGGAGCTCATATACTGTGTTTTTGTTAACTTTCATAACAAAATGCTCCAAAATTGTATGTGCAGGGTGCAGAATATGTTCAGAGATCCAATATTTTCCCAGAACATAACATTTTCAAAAAAGTATTCCCCAAAAATCATAGCACTCAGAATAAAAAATTGAATTTTTTTAGAGCCTGAAGGAAATAAGTATCATTACCTACCTTATAAAAATATTAGTTTTCTCCCATCTCCTTGTGTGCATTACATATTGTTATTAATTGTTCATTGATACCAGTTGGTTTACGGGTACCAACATTAAATTTAATGTCTTGATAGTAAGAGGCAATTCCGGGAGGCCTTGGTTTAATTGTTGATTTTCATAAACTTTTCATTTTTTCGTAGACTCACCACTACTGCAAGATCTATCACTATCAACCACACTAGGGAAATACTATCACTATTTATGACTGAGTTTTTTCTGATCACATAATACTACCTTGATCCTTACTTCTAGGTTTTTCTTTGATGTTTATTAGATAGTGATATTCGAGCTTATCACGTCTGTCACGCCATTCACAATAAGCACAGTTGACACCTTGTTTGCTCTTAAAAGTCGACATAATAAACATTTGTTTCACTAAACCATCTAATTTTTTATAAGCGTTTATCTATTGTACAAAGTGCAAACCTTAATAGGTCTACTAAAAACAAAAATTTTATGGCTACACAATTATTACAAGTCACGAGTTTAAATAAACTCTGCGCACATCGCTGTGTAATTAGGCCCCGATGTAAGGGTGACTGAGTTCAAACTAAAATAAAACATGGCTCACCCTTCCCTAGCCTCACCCGCCATAACTACCAAACACCCACGGTAGGGTAGGTGACTAATGATCATCACTCAATCACGCCTTTAGCCGGGTTGAGTTATTAGATTTTTCCTTTGCCCTTTTCTCAACCTCTTACTTCTTATCTAGAACTCTGACCCATTATTTAGCCCCTACACACCGCAACTCTTTGGGTTTACAAAGACACTGCCTCACTATGTCACATACTGATAGTGTGGGTGTTGAGTGTCATCAGCCTTAGTTTTTCATTCAAATGACACTACCATATCAGAACCAGAATGGACTAAAAGCGTTAACAAAATTGTTGGACTTTTCCCTGCCCCAAATTTCCCCAGGACTGCTTTAATTTCCCCCGAACCTCGTTTGCGCGTTCGGAAATATTCTGCACCCCTTTGTATGCGTGCGAAAAAATAATACAAAGTGGTTATACCTTTACAGTATAGGTAAGTAAGCTTGACCCTTTAACATATAGAGAAACTGGAAAATAACCTTACCTTATGTTTTACCTAAAACTCCCATATAAGGCTAGGTTATTTCTATTACAGTAGAACCTCACTAATCCGTCACCCGTGGGACTGGGAGTATGGTCGGAACGCAAAAAAGGTCGGATTATAAAAATAAAAATAAATATTTACAGTACTGTATTACATACATACATAAATAAGACAGTCTAAAATAAAATAAAACTTATACGAAACACATTTTTAGTGACAAAAATAGGTAATGTTCTTTTGTTTGGCAAACGACAGTCTAGACTTAGCTGCAATGTTCCTCCATTTTTTGATCCACAAAATATACATAGGTGTAGGTAGAGCTTTCATTCTTTTCGATGTACTAAAGACTAAAGAGCAACATCAAAATCTTTCTTGGCTTGCGTTGGTGATACACAGGCAAGCGATTCATCATCATCAGAGACTTCATTTTAGGTGTTTTCATGAACTTGCAAAACAGCGGCAACAATCTTATCATCATTTAGTTCATTTGTTTCACAATCTTCATCACATTTAGTAAGCCACTCATCAACATCATTTGCTTGGATACGTATCATGTAAAGTTTGTAAGTCGTTGACAATTTCCAGCTGTCTGTGTCTTGCGCATTCCCAGTTTGCTCACTCTCGATCAACACTTTCTATGTCAGGTTTCATTTAATTCCATGATTTGGCTATTGAGTAAATTGCATCTTTGATGCTTACAGATTTCATAGCTTCAAAAAGGCTACAGTCATCTCCTGTTTTTTCTAAAATCAAGATTATGTATTTTCGGCAATAACACCTTTCAGCCACTCGATCATGCCTTGATCCATCAGTTTAATCAGAGAAGTTATATTGGGTGGAAGAAATGTAACTCTTATTTCTTCTTTTACCAATTCTTCTCCAGAGTGGTGCGATGGAGTGTTATTCAACAACAACAGAGTGCGAACAAGAAGTTTTTGGGTCTTTAAATTTTTTTCAACAGTAGGCACAAATTCGTCAAAAAACCAAGATTTAAAAAGATTACAGTCCATCTAAGCTGATTTTTGGTTAAAGTAATAAACTGGTAGCGATGATAAATTAATGTTCTTGAGCGCCCTTGGCTTTTTGGACTTGCCAATGACAAAAAGTGGAAGCTTGTGTGTACTGTTAGCATTGCTCCAAGTAGCAATGGTTAGCCTGTCTTTGGCAACTTTTGATCCCATCACTATCTCATTTGATACAAGTTTTTTTGTCGGTAACATTTTATAGTTTAGGCCAGTTTCATCTATATTATAGACTTGGTCAGGTACCAATTCATTTTCTTCAAATGTTTTTTTTAAATTTCAAAGAAAACTCTTTTGATGTCTCATCATCAGCTGATAGTTTTTCACCTGATATTGTGCAATATCTAACCCCATGACGGGTTTTCCACCGATCTAACCAACCTTCACTAGCTGTGAGCTCACCTTCAACTTCCAATTTTTTGTGCAGAATTAATGCCTTTTCTTTGATAATAGGCCCAGATAACGGGGTTCCTTTCCTCCTTTCTTGGCAAAACCATATACATAACGGGATTTCTTTCAGTTACAGTTTTGGCTTTTTTAGTGCTTTCTCACCATCTACCATCACCATAAAATATTCAATATCTTTCCTCCAGTCACTTTATTGTAGTAACTCCCACATTGAGTTCCTTAGCAATTTTTTGGAGTGATTCGCCCTTGTCCAGTCTCTGTAGTACTTTTAATTTTTCATTCAAAGGAATGGTAACATGTTTATGTTTTACTCCTGACATACTGTATGTAATGAAAAAACTATGTACAGAAAACACAATCCACACACAACGAGTAATTACCACGCACTAGACGCCGGCTTACTGAGGCAGCAAAACAACTGACTAGTAAACAATGGTGCATCAACAATGGCTGACCAGTCATCGACAAGTCAGTGCATGCATGATCTTGAGCTGCGGTCAGACCAACCAGAGCGTCGGACTAGCCGAGGGCGGAACAGAGTGGTTCTACTGTATCACTATAAAGAAACTGCCTCTTGAAAATATAATCTAGTTATAGTTAAAAAAATTTAACAAATATAAAATATTTTGAGAGTAATAATTTTTGTTATAACTTGATAGTTTAAAAAAAAAATATATATCTTACTGTGTTTTATGCTTTAAGTTTATTTAGTAATGTTATGCTAATAGTAGCCCCACCCAAACAAATAATAATATAAATAATAATTTAAAAAAAACAATTTAGATCAAATATTTCTCTTTAGGTAAAACCTCTTTTCGGTTTATGAGGTACAATTTTTTAAATATGAGAGAGGGTAAAGGAAAGATAGGATAGAAACTAGGGATGACGAGAATTACATTTTTATTGCAGGACAGAAACACGATGGGAAATGAGTCAAAATAATGGGACAGCACTGGGGAGTTATAAAAATGATGTTTTAGAATAATTTTGGTTTAAAAATATGTATTGATTTTCAAACTAATATAGTAAATTTTGTAAAAGTTAGAACATTATTAGACATAATATAAATATTAAAATAATATGGCAACTATATAATAATATAGATAGGGGTGTGCGAATGGAGTAGTGATATGCAATACAAGGAACCTACCTAGTGGGTTCCACTTAGCCTCTCTTATTATATCCTGATCTCACCCCCATGTGCTGTAACCAGGGGCCTGAGTAATCAGGTGGATGTTGGATTGAACCTCGATATAAGCCGGGTTAGGTGCAGACAAGAGACTGGTCAGAACCCAAGCCAACAAGATTGGAACAAGGCCTCTGGGAGTGTGAGGGTTGGTAATGATGAACTAAGTCATCATAAGCACCCGTTGCCTCAGTTTGGAAAGGTTACCACCAAAAGAGGCACTCGAGGAAATAAAATAAAATGCCAGAGTGGAAAAATTGTTTACAACCATAAGCTACGAATAGGAACTCTTGTGGACATGATGAAGGAGAAGAGTAGATGTCCTGGATCTTAGTGAAACCAAGTGGAGAGGGAGCGGCATGAGGGAATCAAGGAACGACTACATTTTGCATTGGATGGGAAATAATGAAGAGAGGAAAAAAGGAGTAGGTTTTGTAGTCAGAGAAGGGCTGAAAGAATAGGTGATAGAGATGAATAATCAAATTATAACTATGTCAATAAAAGATATAGGGGAAAAGGTGAGGTGGTGCAAGTGCATGCATCACAAGTGGGGTGCCCAGCTGACGAATAAAATGAAAGTGGTGAACAGCTGTTATAAGAAGGAAAGAGAAAAAGCTGGGATGGGTATCAAAGGTTGGTAATGGACTACTTCTTCATGGACAAAGACATAAGGTAAAATGTAAATATCAAGGCAATACCAAGTGTGTCTCTAGAAAGTGATCACAGGTTGTTGGTGGCATACATAGTGGGATGAGAAGGTAGGAAAAAAGTAGCAAAACAAGAAAGAAGAATAAGAGAGTGGACATTAAAAAATGAATAGGAAAAAGAGGTATACCTAGGAAAGGTTTAAAAAAAAAAGTTTGGCGTGAGCTTCAGAAGAGGTATGTGAGAGGACACGTGATAAGAGGAAGTGGAGGGAGACACCCTGGTGGAAGGACGGGGTGAAGGAAGCAGTGTAGGACAAGAATAAAGCATTCAGAAGGAGTTTTAAGAATAGGTATGAGGGAACAGAAGAAGAATACAGGGGGAAGAAGAAAATAGAGAAGAGAGTGGTTCAGGAAGCAAATCAAGATTGGATGGACGAAATGCTGGAAAGGGATGGGGAAGGAAGTAAGGTGTTATATAGCCAGGTAAGAAACAAGAGAGAGAAAAGACAAGAAGTTAGAATGATAGATGAAAATTGAAGAACAATTAAGAAACAGCAGAAAAGGAGGAAATTGGTCCCACATAAAAAGAGGTGGAGGATGCATTAAAGAGGATGAAACAAGAAAAACACCAGGTGTGGTGGACCAAATGAAGTGGAAATGATAAGAATTGCAGGAGAAGCAGAAATACAATGGTTATACAGGTTGCTGATAGTGATTTGAAAGGAGAACAAGGCACTGGAACACCGGAAGAAGGAAGTTATAGTACTGATTTTCAAGAAAGGAGACAGAAAGAGGTGTCCTTCCTCCTTTCTAGAGTTAAATATATGTGGTTGAAAGCATGAAAAATTATTTGCCATTTCTGTAGATAGTGAGAGAACCATCCAGCAACCTTTAAAACACTATTTCTCAAAATGTAGTCTGCATTTCCCCAGGCATTTGTGACGTACAAATGAGTTTAATTAATCCAAATTTTAACATGTCATAGACTTTTATAGTTCTTTCTTTCTCTGTGTGAGATTTATTTAGCTTACCAATGAGGCTTTATTAAAATTGCAATTATCATTTATACTTTACATGAGACCAGGTATTTAATGATCTTATTATTTCCTATAAAGACCTGAAAGGGTTATATTTGTTGGGTCATAAACTTGAAAGGAGTAGGTGACTGGCGAAAGCTCTGTAAAGAAAGTTTAGTATTTATGTGTATAATATATATGTTTTACTTCTTGCTTTACCAGCTGCTGTTACCTAATCCTTAGTTCTACTGAGTACTAGTAAAAATTGATATGCCTGCTAGTTTGCGTATGAAGTTTCAACTTTGGGTGGGTGTTGAAAAGTGATGATAGCACAAGTTACTTAAATGAAATTGAATTATTTTCTTTTGTCTTTTCCAATTTAACAGCTCACTCACTACTTGCACAGGTATAATAAACATGGTCTAGCTTAAAAGTTGATTAATATTTTATTATGAAAGTGACCTCAATAGAGTTTTAGCACAATATTTAAAAGAAAATTTGGCATTAAAAAAATATTTACAGTAAATATTGTGTTAGAGTTAAAACTAAATGAATTTTAATAAAGCAAATTATTGCTTAATGACTTGGAAATGTATAATAAGACAATGTAGAAACACTGTACAGTGATGTAAAGTAAGTGATAGTAGAGGAAGCCAACCTGAAAGGATAGTTGGGTTAGGCCTAACCTAACTATCTTTTCATGAAGACTTTTAATTAATTAAATAGCACAAACTGGTGGTGATATATGAACCAAAACATTAAAACTTTAAAAATCACATTTCAACTATAGGCAAACGTTTTTTTTTACTTTTATAAATATGAAAACATAATAAAACTCTCAGTATAAATGCAATAATGTCAGGTATATGGCTAGAACTGAAAACTTACTACTCTTTTAGGTGGAAAGTCTATACATATCTTTATTCCTTTACCCCAGACAGACTTTATTAATATTAGTGTTAGTTATTCCTTACATTTGTTTTTTACACCATTTGATCAAACTAGAGACTCATTCCTAGACACAAAGATGGGAAAACTAAAAGATATATTTATATCCGTTGCCATTAGTTTGATACTACATCCATAGCAAGTCTAGAATAAAATAATGACAACCTTGTGATGCACTGGTTGTAAACAGCTTCAAACACATGCATGAAGAGCAATCAACGCTTGCCAAGGAATCAGACTACCATACACCAAATATCATCACTAAAGGAACTGAAGGTCTTATGGAGAACAACTTTATCTTCATAACCATGCAGTTTCCTTAGCGATGATATCCAGTGTAATGAGGCAATTAGAGCTGCAAAAAGTTTTAAATTTTAAGTTTTTTTTTACCACCACATCTTACTACCCATTCAGGTAATACTCTTATGTACTAACTACGTTAATGGGTTAGGGCTGAGGAAAGCTGAATTTAGAGGAATTGTAACCACATTTGCATGTAGAGAGAATGGAAAACCACTTATAGAAAACCACCCTCAGTATAACCGACCAGGATTTGAACCCTGATCTCCCTGTCGACAGTCTATTCTATTGTGAGAGTTATGCCTTAGACCATGAGGCCCTCAAAGAACGTAGTTTTCAAGTTGAATCAAAGTTTATTCTCTCCTTTAAAAAAATGTGTGTTTACATTAATGATTCAATCATATGGATAGTTATAATAAGTTAGAATAAATTTAAAGTTTGGTGGGCACTTGATATAAATAGTTGGGAAGTAAACCCAGACATGTTAAACAAGCCCAAAACCATAATATGTTCATTTTGATTAAAATATAATCTGCAATTAACATGAATGTGTTTCAATTTTCCTTGCATATATAAAAAGGTAGTTACAATATTATTTTAAGTTATTAATTAAAGAAAATGACCAATGGCTTTGATTCAAAAATAATATTGTACACATTTAAAAAAATTAGAGCATCTATCTAAATAAAATTATGTGTAGTTATTATAAAAATGAAATTTATTTTGTCCATAAATATACTTTTTATAATATTTTTTAAAAAGCTTTCTGATCTTCAGTTAAAATCAATAAAATTTCCCAGACTTTAACCAATCGGGTAGTGTTATTATATACTAATTATGCTGATGATTTTAGAGATTAGGAAGGTTATATTTGGAGGAAATGTAACCACATTTTTGTGGAGTGTGTGTTGAAAACCATTTTGGAAATCAATCCTAAGTACACCCAAATGAGATTCAAACCTCAATCTCCCCATCATTGGCAATCTAGTCTTCTGTGAGACTAACACCTTAGACCATGTAGCCACAAAAAAAAAGTTAAGATTTATTTGTCCCTAATGAACAGAGAACACATTGTTAGTATAATGTTTGTAACAATAATAATAGGCAATAAATTATTAACTAACAGCTATAATACTATAACACACTATCAAATATTAATGTGCTTTTGACATTATTTAATGATATTAGTGAAAAAGGAAAGTTTATTTTTAGGTGAGTTCCACCTTACTTGAACTAAGTAAATATCGGCTTTTTTATTTACTTTCCATTAAAAAACCAATTTATGTTCACAGACTTAATTTCAATATTCTAGTCTGCAATTGAATTATAATACAATATCAATCAATATTTAAATTACATGGTGCATGTGTAAAACATAATACATGATGTAGAAAGCTTAATTTTATGGTAATTTATATAATCATTCCCCATTTTTATGTTTAGAAAAAAATCTACAGCCCAATTAAACAGCGTGACTATAAATTATATTGTCCTTATTTGATGTCACGTTGTCGATAGTTTTCTCTCCAAGTGTAAAATACAACCAATTGTTCAAGCAGGTTGTGTTACCTTCTTGGCCCAGGCCTGGAAGCCAGACGAAAGCTCAGCCGCTGAAAGTACCTTCACACCTGTGCTACCTGTGAACATGCCCGGCTGCTGTTTCGACTCGGCCCAGTTTTGCATCTGGAAATATTATGAAACAATGTATGGAAATTAGATATGGAATGCTCAAATCCTTTGGTAATCGAGATATTAAATATTTGTAGAGATCTAAAAAAAAAAAAATCTCAAATACAACTATGAAGAACTTGAGAATTTTAAGCAATTGGTAATAAAAAAAGAAAATGGTGAAAGGAGCAAATAACAGAAAGTGTGCAAGTGAGAGAAGAGTGGAAGCAATTAAAGGAGGAAGAATGATGGAAGGACAAAGGTAGATGGAGGCATTTTACTAAAATGACACAACCACAGGCTGGTAACAGTTAATTATATAGAGTTGTGTAGTTGGGAAAATAAAATCACAAAAAAGGACGAAATTGCAGACCAATAATGTTGTATTCGTTATTTATGATGTAATACACATGACAAGCAAAATAACAATTAAACTCTGTGGCACCAAACCTTAAAAGATCTTTTTCTTATTAATTTTTAAATATTTATACTTTTACTAAAATTGTACATTTATAAAGATTTGACCCGCCTCGGTGGCGTAGTTGGCTAACGCGCTTGTCGTGTTGAGCCCAACTGCTGAGGATGGGGAGATCGAGGTTCGAATCTCGGTCGGGTGAACTGGGGATGGTTTTTCCTAAATGGTTTTCCACTCTCCCTCTACGCAAATGCGGGTTCACTTCCTCTAATTCAACCTTCCCAATTCCTAATCCATTAGAGTAATTAGTACTTAAAGCGTATAACCCGAACGGGTAGTAAGACGCGGTGCTAAGTATCATTATTATTATAAAGATTTGGATTTGAGAAATAGAGGATTCAACCCACCTCTAATGGATATAAATATAACATGCAGGAAACAGTTATAGAAAAATATAGAGAAAATGCACAATTTTCACACATTCAAAATAAAAAACACTGTACCACAAAATTAAAAAAAAGTTATCTTTAGAGCAGCGGTCCCCAAATTTTTTTGGATGGAATACCATCCTGACAATTTATGTAGTTTGTAGTACCACCAAGATAAAGCTGAATGTTTACTATTTCGTTAAATTTTAATTGTGCCCAAGGATAAACTATATTGTGTATTTTGCATGGCTGTACCGGCTGTTTGAGCTTGAATAAATGTTGCCACTACTCCAACCACTGTTTAATTTTGTTTTACTTTTGACTAGACTTGATTTGAATATTATTTATAAGATATGAAAAGGCCCTATCGTTTCAAGACTTTAATTTGCTTGTTTTTTCAGCTTCTAACGACATACCACCTTAAATAATTTTAAGTACCACAGTTTGGAGACCGCTGCTTTAGAGAGTATTTTTACCAAATGTATAGGTACTTTAGAAATTTGAAAGACCCGATTCAATTTTTATTTTATGTTATTAAAAATGGCAAATAAATCGATGTATTTAATAAACATTAAAAGGAAGATAGGAGACCAAGATCTACAAACTTACCAGAAAAATGTACGTCTTAAAGGCCACAATTAAAGAATCACGAAACACACCACAGTAACTTTCGGTCCACATCAGACAGACCCTCTCTTCAACAGTAGAGAGTAGAATACTCACAGCTAGATGTTGATCGACATTTCTACTTCCTATTGTTGAGGGTCTGATGTGGCCTGAAAACGATGAGATGTTTTGTTGTGATTTAATTGTGAACTTTAAGACCTTCAATTGTCTAGTAAGTGTGTAGACTTTGTTATTCTATCTTCCTTTCAATGTCTATTAAGTTTAAGCCATCCTATGAGAAACTAAAAAATTTGAATCTGAATCTGAATCTTCCTAATATTTGTATGCAATTTGAAATTTGAATCTTAATATTTGAAAGATTTGTATAAGATTTTTAACTTCCAAGTACAAATTAAGTCTCAGATTCTAATTTAATGCAATTTAAAAGAAAGCATTTTGATTGATTTAACTTTTTAACTTTCTTTATTAATAATTATTTTCATGACAGGATTTATGAATTTAGCTATATTACGTAGTTTCAGGAAAGAAGGATAAGAAAAAATAAATGGAACAAACACAATATTGCTTTTAAAATAAAAAGAGAATACCATTAACACTTTACATTGTTTCCACTGGATAAAAAGGCAATGGGTGACTTTTGAATAAAATCAATTGTTTCTGCTCTGTTCAATCCCTTGACCAAAAATTAATTCCATCGAAACTCATTAGAAGGGAGTGTGAAACACAATATTAGTAATCTCAAAAATATGTGAAAAATAGCTTACACTTTTCTGAGCTTTGTACATCTCGTTTAGCGCTTGAACGTCGTGTGGATTTTCCTGCAGTTTCCGCATGGCTGTTAAACGTTGTGACACAATGGAGCCAATGTCTAGATTCTGTCAACACAAATCAATAATACCAACAAAATTTGTAATTACTACTTTTTTTTTTATAAAGCCAATAATGCTGAAAGATTTGATCAATTTCCATTAATGTACAACCATTTAGCCATTGGCATTCTTCATTGTTAAACTAATTACTACACTGATGAAGGTCAGTGTTCAAAATATATAGTTGTTATTGAAAATAATAGAATCAAGGTTAACACTTGAAATTTAAATGAACAACTTTCCACAGATTCAATGATAACTAACTACATATTTATTATTTGGCATATTTCTCCAACATGGTTATTGTTATTAATTTTTTCTAAACTCTTATTGCGTGTTAGGTAACTTACAGAGAATTATTAATGTTAATTTTAAGTAAATACATCAGAAAACACTTAACAAGAGATGGGAAAATTATATCTAAAAAATCAGGTAAGAAACCACCAAGTCCCTTAATATTTTAAGAAAGAGTTTTAGCACCAAAAGGTTTGAAAATACAATTTTCTTTTAGTAAACATCACCACAACACATTTTTCAACCTAACAAATCATGAGATTAATTCAAGAAAAAGGTATTTTTCAAATTTATGATTAACAATCGTTGAAAAAGTTTACATATAAAGAACAAAGATTTTATGTTGTGAAATAGCGAGTCATAGGTTTTCGAGGGATGGCAATAAAGCTTACGTTAATATTATGCAGGAAGTCAAGTGAAAGTGTAGTCAAAATATTCAGTAGTAGCTTTATATCCAATGCTTTATTTCTAAAGAATAATTTCACGCACGTTTTTTCCATTAGGCACACATATGAATACATTTTATATACAAGGAAGAAGGTGAAATTTTGAGCAAAGAAAAAATATGGAAATATAAGATAATTGATTACGGTACAATAATCATGGTATCAACAATTTCCACAAATGTGTTTTCTATTAGCACATTTGAATGAAAATACTTATATAATTGTTCAAAATATATATTAATAAAACCTAGATAGTTCAGTCAATACTTAGGCTAAAAGTCTATGGTTTGAATGTTTGTTTATGACAACAGTATTAAACTCTATATTTGAATACCTAATCAAGTTGTCAGATCACCTCATTATTTTCAGCTACTGGAAACACACTTGTCTCAATTGGTGGTGTGCTTGCTTGAGCTGGAAGTGAAGGTGCTCCTTTCAATGGCACCAAAGCTTTGCATGTGGAATCTTTTTTAGGAGAAACAGGCACCCATTCATTTTCTACAAGAGAAAGATAAATTGGAGATTTTAACTTTGCTAAAATAATAATTTCATATTCGTGTTGAAATAAGGTATTATTAAATTTTTTATCAATTTTATAGTCTTAGTTATCTATTTGTAGGAGTGTCCAAATACCCCTTTTCCAATAAAATAGAAGGTGAATCGAGTATATGAAATATTTTTTAAGCCAAATCAAAGTTTGAATATTTAAAAGTTTTATTTTAAGTTATACTGTAAACAAATATATAATGTGCATATTTAAATACATTTTAAACACTAATTAATGTAATCGAAAAAATGTTTAGTTGCAAAATTTTTAAAAATATATCCAAGGTTACATTACTTTAATATACATCCATTACTGTGTCCATCCTATGGCCTGGGTCAGTTTTTTATTCAAATCATATATTTTACATTATCACAGCTTGATAGGCCTGTCGTATTAAATGAAGTTACTACTACAATATTTAATTTAATTGATTCAGATTTTTTCTATGTGAGCATTAATATTATTTGTACAGAACAAAACTGCACAGACAGGTAAAAATTAGACCTATATGAGTATTTGTCTTCGATATTGTATTGAGTATGTAATGCAGTTATTTATTTTGTACCGTGTCTTACTACATGTTCTGGTTAAATGCTTATGTTCTAATTACGCTAATGAGTTAATATGAGTACTTTGTACCCATTGTCACACATGCAGCAGAAACATGCACATTGAATGTAAGAGAGACCAGGAAGGTGGAGGCCATGAGAATGAAGTTTGTGAGGAGCATGTTTGCTGTCATGAGGAGAAATAAGATTAAGAATGGAGTTATCTGGGAAAGAGTAGGGGTATAGGGAGTATATGTGATAGTAGAGGAAGCAAGACTGAGATGGTATGGGCGTGTAATGAGAATGGAAAAAGAGAGGATGCCAAAGAAAATGTTGGAAATGAAGTATGTAGGAACATAACATCAAGGGAGGTCAAGAAAGAAATGGGAGGAGCAGCTTACAGAAAGTATTCAAGTGAGAGGGTAAGAATGGAAGAAATTAAAGGCAGAAGAATGGTGAAAGAGTAAAGGAAGATGGATGGAATTGACTAAATTGACCTGGCCACAGGCTGAAAATAGTTGATGTTGTTGTGGTGATTATGAGTTAGGGATGAGGAAGGTTGAATTTAGAGGAAGTGTACTTGAATTTGCATGATGGGAGTGTGGAAAAATATTTAGGAAAAGCTACCCTCAGTACACCTGACTGGGATTCAAACCCCAACTACCCTGTCATCAGCAGTCTAGTTTATTGTGAGAGTGACGCCTTAGACCATGTGGCCACTGAAGCATGCACGCGCGTGCACACACACATACACACACATAATGTAGCTCTTTGAGAAAAATCTCTTGTAACTTTTTGAGGTACACTATGATTGTTATTTTGTTGGGGTGTGCGAAGTCCAATTTTTCAATTTGAGACTAGCTCAAATCAAATATATGAAATATTCTCGAAGCTGAATTGAAGTTACAGTATTTTTGTCAATTGTTTTATGTTACTTTTCCCCATGTGCAATACATTAGCATTTGAATACCGGTCGGGTGTACTTAAGGTGTTTTTTACTAAATAGTTTCCCACTCACCCTGAGAGTTTCCTAAAGACAGTTGAGAGTCTGTTAAAGAATGATGTTGACATCAACTAATGGAATTTCAAGCCAGTATATTAATAAATTGATTATTATGAAAGTTTTGCTACTAAACCCAGAATATTTATCAAACTTGTAAAATTAAATGGAACTAATAAGGCTTGAAAGGATGTTATATATGGAAGAAGTTACAGGCATTTAAAACAATTTGTACCTCAAAAAGTGAAAAGCAGTTTTCCTTTAGGAGATATTTGTGTATTTTATAAAATTCATGTGGTGTCTGTCTGTCCTTTCAAGGTTCTTTCTCCCACTTCCCGATACTTTAGATAGCTGAAATTGAATATAGATGTCATGGATCATGCCATATTTATAAGAAATATCCGAAACTTGAAAATTACTCATGATTGAAGATAAAAATACAAACCGAGTCATAGGGACCTGAGACTTGTTATGGACGCTATGGAGTATGCTATCTATACGGAAAATAAATAAAACTAATAATAATAATGATGATGATAAAAAATAGATTTAAAACTTAAAAAAGACAAGATGATTGATGCAACATACAAATTTAGTCCTTAAGAGCTAAAATTTGGTATGAATGCTATGAAGCTTGCCACCTTTATGAGGGGAAAAAAAAGTCGGAAATTTGAACAAAATCAATCCCAATAAATTAGAACATTCATGGACAAAAATTAAAATTAGATATCACATTGCAATGTTTACCTGTCTATCCCTAGTTTATAATATAAGGTTTGGTAAGGTAAATAATCACATTGCAATGTTTACCTGTCTTTCTATGTTGCTGTCCACTGGATACAGGGAACTGTATCCTCAGATGCTTGGACTGCTCTGCTGTTTTCTCTTGGAGTGTTTTCACTGGAAGTTGAACTGCATTCTACAATGTAACAAGAATATGGCAATAACCCAAACATAATTGTGAGAAATATATGTATATACCTCACTACTACAGCAAGCTAGGTTCCAGACCAAAGCCGTAAAGAAACTGACCCTTTTTGATTTTTTTTTTGCATGCCAGTGCATATAAACACCTAAAAGCATATTTATTTACCCTATTACTTTTTATTTTATTTAGCACGTGTCTTACTACCGGTTCAGGTTATACACTTAAGTACTTAATTACACTAATGTATTGGAAATTGGGAAGGGTCAATTTAGAGGAAGTGAACTCGCATTTGCGTGATGGGAGAGTGGAAAACCATTCAGGAAAAAATCAATAATTCACCCTAACAAGATTCGAACCTCCATCTCCCCGTCCTCGGCAGTCTATCTCAACATGTAACTAGCATATTAGTCAATTGCACCACCAAGGTGGGTTATAATTTATTAAGTGTGCAATAGCGCTAGACCTAAATAAAACATGCAAAAGTAAAAACTATTACTAAAAAGATGCTATCGTACTTTATTGATAACCTTAAAACCACAGAAAACCATTTTAGAGCAAGGCAAGTCTAGGCATTAATTGAAAACCACCATATTAGTGAAATGCTCTAAAGCGTGGTATGCCTTTATATATAAAAAAAAGTTATTTTTCCCTAGGACATTTTCAATATTTTTCTAGGTATTACAAATTTATTATTTTTCAAATCAAAGATCACTTTACATCAGGGGTAAGTAAACTTCTTTTAATGGAGGTGACTGAAAAAGTTAGAACTTTGGAAAGCAATACAAAAGATTCAAAGACATCATTTGCCAGCTACCAAAACTGCTACTAAAATGAGTGAGTATCTGTATCTTTGTGTCTTGTACAAATAAGAACATTTCTAATATATTAAAATATCTACTGCTCTAACAATAATGTATCTTATCTAGCTGAGAAAAATCCATAACATTTCTAAAAAACAGTATTGTTTATCTTTTTAGTATTGAGTTAATTCTTCTATAGTCCATTTCTCTAACACAATGTGTCAAATACCAGCAGGTCACAAGTAATTGTCAAAATATAATTTATTACATTTCACGTGCTTTTTAGAAATTATTTCAGTGAATTGCACCATTAAAACTTATTTTTTCTTTCAATGATCAACTCTGTAGAATTTAACAAGATCTTGTGACTCGCTGGCTCCCTCTACCAATAGGAAGCTTGCCTTCACAACACCTGTCGCCAGGACTCTTTCTATTAGTTGGTTTTGACACTGGTGACAGAAGGTCCAAGAGGCAAGGGGTAGGTCATATATAAGCTGCTTGTGTGTATGGATACACACAGTGACAGTAACGTAAATCCATAGCGTACATTAAATATATTAGAAAGAAAAATCACACAGAAAAGCAACCTGTGAGGTTAACAAAAACTGTTATTTTATATATCATATCTTCAGTATGAAAGTAAAATTATCTTAATAAAATGTGTGCAACATTAAAATTGCTCGATCACAGGACAAATATCAGCTAATTAAACTGTAACACTATAATTGGCACCCAACATGGGGTGAAAACACTTTAATATGTGTAGTGATAAATTTATCTCAATATTTCTGTTTTGTTTTTTTTTACTTTATAAAACACTTTTTTCATTATTAAGTTAATTTAAAAAATTATCGAATGATGAATCATCATCATCATCATCATCAATGAAATATCACCTGCTTTCTTAAATGAGTATTTACATTAAAAATTTCTGATTGGCTTATATTATAGGTAGTTATGTCATGAGTAACTGACCATGTGAGAATATTTAACCATGTAGCAGTATTATAGTAGTAGGTTTCAACTGTTAACTATGAATAAATGCTCTTGAAAGTATACTAAATTTGATAAATCAAATGAGACGTAAGATATGACAACTAGTATACTTGAGACTGCCTTTGTGGTCTAGTGGTCAGAGCTGTTGACTAGAGATCCAAAGCTCCTAGTTTCAATCCCCGGCATTTGCAGATTTTTCTGTGAAACAATGGATTTGGAACGGGGTCAAATTCAGCCTTGTGAGGATAAATGAGGAGTTACTTGAATGAAAAAGTAGCAGCTCCGGTCTAAAATAACTAAGGTTACGGACAGAGTGTTCGTTGGTGCTGACCACATGACACCATATATCAGTAAATGTTGGCACTATCTTCCCCAACATAAGGTGGCTGCTCAGTTGGTACAACTTGCTTGCGGGCTGACGCCATAGAGTTTAATCTTTAGTTAAGTATAATATGATTGCAGTAAATTCCCTGGCATTACATAATACACATAATATAAATATGAAACATATTTTAGAGCTAGCTAACCTAGCCGTATAAGATAATCAATTAATTTGTGACTCGATAATTCAATATCTGATTATTAATTTATTTAGCAGAATCTTAAAAAAAATTAGGTTACATTGTCTCATACTGTCTCAATTTTATTTTTGAGCACCTACAAATTAATAAAATAATAATTAATAATATATAGAAATGGATTGAAAAAATTCTGAAATTGCTTGAAATAACTTATTTTAGAAGTAAGTAAACAATTTTACACAAACAAGTTATTTATTTGTATTTATGTATTTACAGTACTTCAATACATATGAAACAATCTTAGATAAAAAATCATTATCAAGAAATAACTTAATAAATGGCCTTTGCTGATTTTGTTTCTAACTAAAGAGCTATGTTTTTAACTTCATTAACATTTATCTTATATTAAGGTAGCCACACAATTTTCATTTTAGAATTCACCAACTATTCTTAGTGTCCTTTACTTTACATCCATTATGGTTTCAAGCCTATGGCTTGGGTAAGTTATATTCTAGCCATATATTTTCTGCTATCAGCTCGCTAGGTTTCATATGCCTTATAATCTAACTTGAGACTAGTAAAGCCACACATCCAGTCCCCGGCTGTTAATTCATCACTGTGAATGGTTAAACCTAAATAAAGGGGAAAGCTACATTTCACCAATAATAAATTTTTCAGCCTTGCCAGGAATTGAATGCAGGATTCTTAGCTAGGTAGACAGACAGTCTATTGACTGAGCTAAGGTTTCGGACTTTAGCTCTTGTTCAAGGCTAGATGAATCTAGTTTTTTCAATCTGTTTGCTTTTGAAATTAGAATCTTATGTATTGCTTCCTTGATGGTCTCATTTTGGAATAATTCAAATCCATTCACATAATTTACTAACATGTATTTTTAAGCTTAGTAAAAATTAAAATAAACAAAATAAATTACAAAACTTTTTTTCATACCTCAAAAACATATTAATTTATTTAAAATAATAAAACTCAATCTCATATTTCAAACCATATGAAATACAGTAATAGTATTATTAATATGAGAAATGTCCTCTAACATTAATACGATTAAATTTGCCCACATTGAGTGTGTTAAACAACTTTCAAATGTCCACTTAAAAATCATAATTTCACTTTGCATTAATTTATTCATGTAAACACAATGGTACAAACTTAAAAAGGGAAAATAGGTATTCTATAAGTTGTTACAATAGGTTTTTTAACTAAGAGTTTGTGTCACATTTGGTTGATTTTAATATTTTAATCACACACATACAAAAAAGCAATTACAGTAGAACCTCATTATAACAATCCCTATTATAACAGACATCGCTTATAACGAACAGTTAAAAATATTGTTATAATAATAAAGGATGCTTATTTTTATCTGATGAGTTTTACATTTCCAGGCAAGCAATTAAACATTGATCGTTGTTTTGTTTTGCGTAGACATGGATGCGCTGCATGACTCATAACACTCACCAGCCAGACAAGTCATTGTTTGAAATTCCACAAATTGCCGCTCGACGCCAGTACCTGCAACCGGTTCTGTTTTGTTCAGTATTCATCATTTATTGGACATGTGTGCACACTTATCAGTTTTTATTAACTAACCTTTGAGATCATGTTGTTAATTTAGCCTTGTGTACGACAGAAACCTAAACGTAAAACTCTTAGTTCTCACAATAAACTGTCAGTGGTAAAAAAACTTAAGAAAGGAGTTTCAGTGTCTAGCATTTGTTCTGAATACGGAATAGCCAAATAAAGCATGTCGAATATTGAAAAGTCGAAACATGACAGTTGTAACTTTGTTCTTAAGTTTAATGTAGAAAAAGAAAAGAGTGAAGTTAAACATATGCGGATGCCTACTCTTGTTATGCTGGTTGGATCAGTCTACAAGTGGTTTTCTCAGCTTCATTCATCTGGGCTAGCTATTTGAGGAATAGAAATTCAAGCAGATGCTGGAAGACTGTCCAAACAGATGGGACTTGAAGAATTTAAAGCGAGCTCTGGTTGGTTGTTTAAATTTCATTGACACCACAACATTTCAAATAAGAAAATTTGTTGGGAAATTTTGAGTGCAGATTTTGAAGCTGTTGAGCCATTTGGAAAAAAATCTGAATGATGTGATTAAAAATGAGGGTTATCATTTGAGTCAAATTTATAATTTTGACGAGAATGGTTTGTTTTGGAGAACTCTACCTAACAATACACAAGCTTCAAAAGCTGAGAAAACTACGCCTGGAAGAAAAATAAGCAAGGAACACGTGTCAGCTTTGCTGTGTGCAAATGCAGATGGTAGCCATTTGCTTAAAAGAGTTATCGTTGGTAAAAGCAAAAATCCTAGGGCACTAAAAAATGTAATGGGAAATCTTTCAGTTTCCTATTATAGTTCTCTTAATGCATGGCTTACAACTGAAATAACAAATGATTAGTTTCATAAAAGGCTGAACCAGCGATTAAAAACACCAGCTTGAACATTTAATAAAAGTTATCTTGTGAATGTGGGGAATGCCAGGCCTCCACCGTGGTTCGGATTCCACGTTAAACTGTAGGTCCTTTATTTCATCTCATAATCACCCTACCATTACACATTAGCGTAAGAGCGTATAACCCGAACGGGTAGTAAGACGCGGTGCTAATAATAATAATAAACATTTAATAATTCCAGAAGATGAAGTAAATTCCCTGTTTCTTTTAGATAATGCACCAACACACCATGATGATAACAAACTCTGAAGTAAAGATAAGAAAGTCAAGTGTATGTTCCTGCCACCCAACACAACATCCGTGTTCCAGTCAATGGATCAAGGTGTGATCTACACCGCAAAGCGGCTGTAAAAAAGGAAATGTCTTAGTGAAATCCTAGAGTTTGAAGAGCCATCCGCTGATGAAGAAGACAGGAGGGGACAAAAGACTCTTCAAAATTTAAAGTCATACTACATTTGATTCGCTATTTATAACTTTTCTGATGCTGTGAAAGAAATCAAACAAACTACTTTGGCTAGGGCATGGAAAAAGCTTTTGGATAATGAAAAAACAACTCCAGAAGTAGAAAAGTGTGAGACAGAAGACTACCGTGACACTCTGCCGAGAGGAGGAGAGGATTCATTTTCGTTGGATGAAGTGGAGAGCTGGTTTGAAGCAGACGAAGATGACTCTGGCTTCCAGATTTTGACTGAAGAAAAAATTGTCGCCAGTGTAACTGAAGAAGCAGAATCTTCGGAGGACGAGGAAGAAGTGGTAGGAGACACAACTCAGCCTACAATTAAGGTGAACAAAGTGAAATACTGTTTAAATTTTGTTATTCAATGTGTTGAAAAATCAGCAAATTGCGTATTACAAACACTTACTCTGTCAGTTATTAACTGAAGAAATAAGCAGCAAACAAACCCAGCAGAAAATAAACTATTTTTTTCAAATCAATGAACATTAGCAATCAACATGAACCAGGACCTTCTTGGTCTAAAAATTAATGCAGTGTATACATACACATCTTTTTCAAATCAATCTATGTTGAAGGCTGTTTTTATTTGATATATAATAAATACTTTTTATAGCTAACTATTGTACTTCTACCCTGCTGCATTACACCCGTATAAGAATTATTGATTATAAACAGGACTTTCATTAAAACGGACAACCTTCAGCCCCTATTAATCTGTTCTAATGAGGCTCTACATGAACTTTTAAAAATCCATAGAAATTAAAACAATACTTAATTCAACTTTGAATACCTACGTCCAAGCAAACAAAAGGAAGAAGATAAAATAAAAGCATAAAAAATACAGGAGACTAAGAGTCCGACACCTTAGCTCAGTCGGTAGCGTGTCTGCCTGCTGAGCTAAGGGTCCCGGGTTTTATTCCCGGCATGGCCGAACATTTATCATTGATAAAAATTTGGGTTTCCCCTTTTACAGGGATGAATTAATGGAAATAGGCTGGGTCTTGTGTCTGTTCGAGAATTAATTTAGATTATAAGTTGTGTGCTGAAAGTCAGTTCAGAAAGCGTACATTAAATACCTTAAATAAATAAATAGAACTAATAAGAGACTAAAATGAAATCTTTAAAAATGTATTAATAGTGTCTAAAAAAAAATTGTGCAGCCCTTTAAAACTAAACAAACATTTCATATGTGTTTCTATTTTAGATATATTTTCTATTCTATATTTATTTTCACCATATTTTTACAGAATCCAAGATGCCAAAACAGGTTTTATTTATTTAAAGATAACCAAAGACAAGTACATTTCTTATAATATGTAAACAAAATAATACACTTTCATCTAAGAGTTTACTGACTTTTGTTTAACTAAACATCAAAAGTGTGAGTCATAGACTTTAAACAGAAAGAGTGTCATCAACATTATCCTCATTGTTTCCAGCCTGTGACCGGGTCAGTTAAGTATAATGCCCCATCTTCCTTTATCCTCTCTAAGAACAAGATATACAGTTCAAATTGCCACACACTAATTAGGTTGCAGATTTATACATTCAAACATAACAAATGAAATAGCAGTCTCTGTGGCCAAAGTTGTTCCTCATGATGTACACATGTATTAAAAAACAAAAGATAGGGGTTTGAGGGGTGCATAAGAAGATACTTCGCAATAGTAAATAAAGCTTGGTGGAGTAATTAAATATTTTGAAAGTGTACATGGAATAAAACTATAACTCGAACTAGACAAATTTATTTTCCTACAATTGTCTTGGTGAGCTTCTTATAATATAGCAATGTTTTAAAATGATTGTTGAAATTTAAAATGTACCTCATAAAATTTGACAAAGAGTCTTTATCCAAAAATTCAGCACAATTATGTTAAGTACCTTAAAATGCAATTTTCCAGAAAAATTTTCAAGATGAGCACTGTATTTTTTTATTATTAAATAATAGGTATTCCAAATGTTGCCAAAGAACTAGTATTTAATCATAATGAAAGTAAATGGTTCAATCCCATTTTCAAAGGAAAGGCCTTATCAATACCTATAAAATAATAATTTCAATTTCCTTTATTAATATTTTATAATAATAATATAGGCCTAGTAAAAATGTTATCATTGGAAGTGTGTGTGGATCAAAAGGAGGAGGTAGACCAGATGAGGTTAAATGTTGTAAACAAATGTGTGAAAAAGACAAACATTAAGAACCTTAAGAAAAAAAGAGCACATATGACTCAGTGTATGGAAGATGTTGAAGCGAAGGGCATATGAAAGGATAAGGAAGTGTGGCTAGAGTTAGTAAGGACGGATTAAGTACAGATTTATTGTTTTTTAAGCTATATGCACAGGTTTTTGTCTACCCTGTAAGGGAACTGCCTGTTTAAGCTTGTATGTATGTTAACTTAAAAAAATCTTTTGAGTTATCTTAAAGGCCCTTTCTATAAAAATTGGAGTGAAGAGGATTGCAAGACTAACTTATAATTCTAATAAAAAGCAATACAAAACTGTACTTTAGATCTGAGATCAAGGCCAGAAAGTTAAAAAAAAATCCTATTTTGGGTTGGTTTTGAGTATATTAAAAACGTATAATTTTCCAATATTATTATATTAGATTTGTTAGGAGTGAATAAATTATTGATATAAAGAGAAATGTTTTGGCAAATTTAGAGGAAAATATATTTTGTAATTCTATTGCTGGTATTTATCTTCTTTTTGTTGTTAAATTGGCCCTAGCTAATTAATGTGTAGTTTAATTTTGAGTAAAAAAAAAGAGTTATATGCAATTTTTAAAGAATATATCAAATTTTCTGGTTTCTTCACCTCTTGATGTAAAAATAACAAAACTTTACAAACTTTTCAGTTCCCTCACTCTTTATTTTGAATAAAAAATTATGCATGTAAGTTGGCTCTGATATACATAAACCAGTTTTATTAGTTGCACAAAAGGAGATTTAATTTTAAATGTCTTGAACGTTAGAAAAATTGTGACAATTCACAACAAATCTATCCTAATGACCAAAAGGTGCACGTGAATTTAAAATGTTCTCATTAATAATTTGTAAATTTTGAATGTTATAGCTACACAAATAATTAATTTTAGAATTGGTAAACATGATGAACATATTAATGTTTATGAAAATTCGAGTGATTTAAAACGAGATTTCAAGGCCTGAAATTGGTGCAAGTAGTTGTTAAATATAAACAATTCACTTGCATGGCAACCACTGATGCAACAACTAATGAAAATGGCAGTGTATTTTTATGATATCCAACCAATTTTTATAAAATTAATAACAAACTCCCTCAAAAGAATATTATTTGTTTATTCTTAAATAGGTGAAAAATGTTTATAACAAAGCTGAGTTAATGCTTGTGAAGTTTCGGTATTAATTTTATTCAAGCACTCGTCTCAAACTAGTTTTTGAAAATACAGTGAACCAGTATCAAATCTCAAGATTTATTCTGGGGATTATGAAGTTTCAGATTCTTGCACACTCCTAGAGGTTATGTACTTAATTTCTGTGCTTGGACCTTCCTTGACTCATTTTTTCTTGCTTAAGATATTTTTAGCTGTTGATTTATTTTGACTGTAAATTGAAGAAACTTTGCCCTCTTTGCCTGCTGTGGAGATTAATTTAGTTCCAAAATGCTTTGTCTGATGGAGGATGTATGCTGAGCTTCCACAATTCCCAAGACTCTGATCTGAAGAGTGGAGATAAATTCTTCCACTCCAAGATTGTCCAAATCATCTATCAGTTTATGAATCTTCATGAGCCTGTAACGTGAGACATAATAATGGAGTGAGAGCTGAAATAGAACACATGAAAACTATGTTTATCAAAATAGTTTGAAGTAAAGCATATATTTAACAATAATAATGTTTTTTAATAATATCTCTTAAAAAAAGTAAAATCAATGTAATATTGTTTTGTTAGTGTTTGAATATTTAGGTTTTCTTTAAAGCTGCTAAAAACTTTTATGTTATATGGGACCTCCTCTTTATTCTGAACATTTTTTGCCATGAAAACATGATTTTTACTAAACTACTTAAGTAAGTTGTGATGCTATTTAATTTCCCAGTGACAATTTTTTACTTGTATGAAAAAGTCATCAGCTGAGATTTCATACATATTCAGAATTTAAGTGTCCCTCTACAGTTTAGATATTTAAATAATCATAATAAAAGTTCCAATAACTTGGATAAATAACTAAGCTTTTTAAAACTAGGGGTTGCACAGTTTCTCAACATGAATACTATTATGTGCGCAACCGATCATGTCCTCGTGGAAAACATATCAAATGTGCGGGGTTGTCATTTCCACTAAACACAATTCAAGCCGTTGATCAAAGTGAAGATTAAGTGACTATGGAAAGATGAGAAATAACAATGCCATGTTGTGAATCAATATGTCTACAGCAGTCACATGAAAATAAATTAGAGGCGAGGATTAGACCGAGTGCGCGCATGATAGCAACACCAATAACGTTAAATTTATTGATTATTAAAAAACCTGTAAGGTTTACAGATTTTAAACAAATGAGTGTTTTTTAAAATCAAAAATGAACTTTACTTACATTTCATCATCATAATTTTTAGCACTTTGAACCACACTTGATAATGATGTATTAGGTCGCTAGAAGATGCTTCCGGGCTTGTGAATTACTTAATACGTGTGCAAGCTCTGGATAATTTCATTTCTGCAGAGATTACAGATAAGCTTCGAATTATAATTATATTAAATTTTTAAAGAACATTAGGAATCACCGTAGTTTACTTATACGGCATTGCAGAATAATAATACTATCACGCGACCACGACGCAGTCTAATCGACTTCCATACAGCCACTTGCCAAATGAAATGTCTTAATTTAATGAAAAAAGCTTAGCTTAATATAGGTCAAATAAAACTAAAGTAATATCTAAACATATGCTTATTTTATTAAATAAACCCATTTGCTACATGACGTGGAATAAGTCAAGTATAGATTTATGTTGGTTATACTAATATGAAAAAAGATCCATACATATTAGATATAAAATTTATGATTTGTTATAAACAGTTAAATGATAAATTTCTAGTGTAAAATAATAATTAATAATAATAATCATCATCATCTAAATATCGTTCAGCATGTGTTAATAACTTAATACATGTTTTATATAATAACAGTATAGCTAATGTATAATTAATTAATGTTATATATAATTTATTTTTAAGATCCGCCACGAAACCCACATCAATGTCCCTTAGTTTTCCATTGAGGTGTTCCCACTTTTCCTCCACACAGATGTGTGTGCAGTTCCTCTAAAATTCTACCTTCCTCATCTTCATTTCATTAGCAAAATTAATGTATGTGCATAACCCGAAGTCGACTAATATTTATATGTGATATGTATAAAGCAGAAAGTAAGTGTGTGTGTGTGTGTGTTTTTAAGAAAAAGATAAGACACTTATAGATTTGTGGGAAAACTGAGATTTTACTGAGAAGGATGAGGAATTACCTCATACAACAACAAAAATATCAAAATATGGGAAATTTCAAAATAGGGCTCTAGGAAATCGGGTTGGGGATAATATAATTAGAAAATACTTTAAATACGAAATATAAAATTAAAATTCGTCAAACAGGCAGAAAGACAACTCCAGATAGATAAATGAATCTTGAAATCCTTAATTTCTAAGAGTGAACTGGAAAGAGGAGTGTGAAAGGGGGTTCAAATATACCAAAACTAATAGAAATAATTATTTATCAGTGTGATAAAAAATTGAAATTTACTTGTCAGCTAAAGGGACCACTTCAAATAATTACAAAAATCTTAAGACTTTAGATTTTAAGTGTGGCCCCGAGAAATAAGGGAGGGGATATAAACAAAAACAAAACTTTTGGATGTGGTAGAAAAGTTAAATTTTTGAGTTAAGTAGGACAACTTGAAATAGTCAAATAAATCTTAAAAATTGAAATTTCTAAATGGTAGTTAGAAAAATGGATGTGGGGGCAAGAGGTTAAAAATTTCCAAAACTAACAGAATCAACTACTTTCCAGTGTGTTAGAAAATTCAAAAGGAAAGCGACAGGTAACATGTTCCTCACATACATGGCCTCCACTTTCCTTTTTTCTTACACTCAATTTTCATGTTTCTGCTGGATATGTGACAATGGGTACCAAGTACGCTCTTTACAACACTTCCTTACACTTCAAGAGCACTTCTCTTCTCCATAGCAGGTCTCTTACACACCAAAAGAACAACTCTCCTTGCTGTCCTCTTCTCATTATATTCTCTCTACTTCCACCTCTCGCCTCAATCACGTTTCCAAGGTATTTTATGTTCTGTACTTTTCTCAGCCCTATTCTATCCAACTTTACAGATTTACTAGACCTTCTCCTCTTCCTTTTTATTACCATCCCTTCACACTTTGCCATGCTAAACTTCATTCCACACTCTTTCACTTCCTCTTCCTTCTGCCCCCATACCATCAAGTCATCAGCAAACATCATGGCTTTCATTCCTCAAGTTTTCCTGCCCCTTTGTTCATGACCATTTCCATTACCATCACAAATAGTAATGGTGAAAGGGCACTCCTTTGCTTCACTGAAATTTTTATTTGGAACCCCTCCGTCCTTCCACTATCTGTCTTAACATAACTCCTGTTATCCACATACATGCTTTTCCACTCCGGCCTCCTACATCACTTTCCAAAATGTATTTATATCCACGCTATTCACATCTATAAATAACATTACCAAATCTTTCACATATTCATTCCTTCTATCCATAAGTTGTTGTATAGTAAAGATTATGTTTATTATAGACATCTGTTTGCTAAATCCGTGCTGTTCCTCTCTCCACCTTCTTTAATTATATTTATTAATCTCTTTTCCAGTATCTTCTAATATATTTGCACAACTGTGCCACTGGTGGCCCATCTGTGTTATCTTTCAATAATTTGTACACCTCTTCCTGTTTCCTTTCTTGAAAATAAGTATTATAACTCTCATTTTCCAGTCTTCTGGTACCATGTTCTCTTTCAAAAGCACACTCATCATCCTGTATAACCATTGTATACCTACTTTACCTGCTGCTCCTGTCATTTCTACCATCAGTTCGTCCACACCCGATGCTTTTCCTTGTTTCATTTTGTTTAATGCATCCTCCACCTCTTTCCTCCTCTTTTGTTGTTTCTTCCTGCTCCTCTATTTCACTCTTATCCCTTTACTCTTCTGGGTTGAACATCTTCTCAAAACATCTCATTAAAAGCTCCTTTTCTTCCTTTCTTGTCCTCTTTCTTTTCCATCCATCATTCTAACTTCTTGTCTTTTCTCTCTCCTTTTGTTTCTTACTTGGCTATTTTACACCTTCTTACTTATTTCCACATCCCATTCCAGCATTTATGTCCATTTTTGCATACAATCCTTCCTGGCTTCATGTACTACTTCACTCCCTTTTCTTCTTCTTCTTCTTCTTCTTCCTATATTCTTCCTCTGTTTCCGCATTCCTACTATTAAAATTATTTTTGAATGCTTTGTTCTTCTCCTCCACTGCTTCCTCCACCCTGTCGTTCCACCAGGGTGTCTCCTTCCCCTTCCTCTTATTACTTGTTCTCCCAAATACCTTCTTTGCAGCTCCCACCAAACTGTTCTTAAAGTCTATCACCAACGTTTGCTCCTCATTCCAACTGTATCTCGTGATCTTATGACTGTTTCTTTCCTTCTTATTCCAGCTGTTTGTCACTTTCATTTATTTCTCACACTTAACTCCAACAGCTTTCTACCCTCCTCGTTACGCTATCCCCATACTTCTTTCACTAGCACCTCCTCAAACCCATTTCTTTTAAAAGTTATCAAATTATAGGTCTGCTAGCTCAAGTTTTTTGATTCGTGTCGATCTCAAGCGAGTTTCTCACAAAGCTTCAGAGTATATAGCAGTTGAGCTGATTAAGTTAGTCAAGTTGATAAGTAATTTTTTAAACTTAACTGTGTAGCTCAAAAACAAATATGTGTTAAAATCGGTGTATGATTTTTTATTAATGAAAAAGATTCATGTATTAAAAATGAGTTTTAAACTCTAAAACTGCTTATTTTGTAATAATTAACAAAACTAAGTCCTAATAAATCATATAATTAAATTTTATACTATGATAGTAAATGAAAAGTTAATTTTAAGATACAGTTTGATGTTCCTAAAAAAAGCTAAAAAAAAAACAATAATCATAAAGATATGTTTGATGTGAAGATTTAGTAATATTTTTATAGAAATAAATATCCCCATTTTTCCCTGTCCATCTGAAGTACAGCTGTTCACTTGGTGGTGGTCTCTTACCAGAATGTGACATAAGAGCATTAATCATTTTTAAGATGTACTTATTACACTTTTGCCTTAAGATGTACTTGATACCATCTTGCACTAAGGTATTTCTAGGATTCCTACAATGTGATCGGTTTCTATATAATCTTCTTTTATCTAAGCCTAAAGCCTTGTTTATATTGAAACAACATGTTGTTCAACACAATCCCAACAAATTGTTTTACAATATAAACACAATCCCAACTTGTTGGGGATGTTGGCCATAATGTTGGTGTTGGGAGAGTCAGTCAGTGCCAACAATTTGTGTTAGGTTGTGTTGGATCATTTGTTGGAGATAATAAACAACCAACACAACATGTTGACTGAGTTGGGAGGTTCTGTGCATGTGCTATCGAGTTGAGTCAGTCTCTAGCCTTGGTGATGCACATGTTTTGTTTTCAAATTAGTTTAACTTTAACATCAGGGTTTGCTAGTTTTGTGATTATGGAATGGAATAAGGCTAACACAGTTAAATTAATTGATTTAGATCAAAAGTATTATGATCTTTGGAACGTTACATGCATACAAAGTTATCAAACCCCCTTTGCAAATGTAGATAATTCTTATTCCCATGTATCAATTCGTCGTTTAGCCAAAAAACTTCGAACACCCCACCGTTTATTATGTTTTGGTTATAAAATACATACCAACTAGTAGAGAAAAGAGTAAACAATTGGTCATTCATCACCAGCCACACAATGCAAGGCCAAGAAATAACCTTTTTTCAAGGAGCTCAAAACTGTTCACCCATCTTTTGAGCTCAGCAAGTATCTATTTAAAGCTTGACTCATGGCTCTAAATGCTTGAAATCTGAGTATTTACAGAGCCCTACTAAATACTACTGATTTTCTCCCAAGAAAATAATTCATTATATACAAATAATTATAGTTAGTGGTTTTAAATATTAAATTCACATCTAAAAAAATCAAATTGATAAAAAAGTATATTTTTAATGAATTATAAATAAAGATAATTTTGGCTTAGTTAATTAACATTTAATCAAAATGTTTACCAAAAATTATTTTGCTAAAAAAAATTAGGTACACGCATGTAGAGTGCCTACTGGACGTAGTCTGGACTTGGGCTGCAAATTCATTTTGAATCAGTGTCAAGTTTTACAATGATACACGCTCTTTTTCATAAGTGTTTTGGTGTGTAAAGCTTGAGTGACATGTTCGCCGAAAAAGAGAAAGCAGAATCTGCGCAATGATTCATTGCATTGCTACGCTTTAAACCAGCTGATTATCAAGATATATCATTTTCTAGTGGATAAACATATATTTTAGATCATTCTCCCAATTAATGTTTTCAAATTTTAATGCTCTGTCATGGCACAATCTAATACATTGATAAACATGATTTACATTAACGGGTTATTTCAAATCTCCTCATAACGGTCAATGAAGCTGTCTGGTAGCTTCTTGCTGTAGAGTGCATACTTTGTCAAATGTGCATGCGCACTTGAGATGGTTGGTTCTGAGATTTGATTGATTCTCCTGTGCCAAGTATCTTGGGAAGAGCGGATAAAGTAAAGAATAGTTTAACTTAAGCAGAACAGCTTACGCTGGTTAAGTGGAAATCTTGTGATTGGCTTAGAGCTCATCACATGAGCATATTTCTGTTCTGCGCTAGTTTTTCAGCAAACGTGTGAATCCACAGTTAGTGTTATTGGTGTTATGCAATTTATATAAAATAAAAATGGAAGAATTAAAGTGAGCAATTGAGTGTACATCCAGTTTTTCTTCAAGCTCACGAAGAATCCGTTTTAGAGCCACAAAATGCTTAAATAAGCATTTCAAATAAATAACAATTAAAGCTTATCCTTAAATATGTAATCATCATCAATTGTTTCCAGCCTGCGGCAGGGTCAGTTTAGTAAATTGCCTCCATCTTCCTCTATCCTTCCACTATTCTCATGTTGTTTGTCTGTTCTTTAGTGTTTTATATAAACAATTTCTACTCCAGTAACACTAAAGTCAGTGTTCTGGCTATGGCTCTAAACTTAAACCATAAAAAATAAATTTATGATGATCCAATGGGCAAAACTCAAACTTTCTAGTGGTTCTCAAGGGTGAAACATTGATTAAGGATTATGAGCATTTTGGTCAGCCCTCAACCAGTAGAATGGACAAAAAAAGTTAAAAAGTTTTGTCAAACTATTCACAAGGATTGTCGGATAGTAATTATCATCATCTGTATCATAATTGGCCTATCTTTTGGTTCAATCTATAGTAGCGCACAAAGGAACTCAACATGAGGTGGATCACTGTCAAATATCTGCCCCGCTTGCTAAACAAGTGAACCAGCACATTTACATACACATCCTGAGGTATTTGAGTGAGGATGTAAGGCAGAAACGTCCCTAAAACTGGCACATATTAGGATAGGATAATGCATCATGACTAAATGCCGGCCCAAATTGCTGACTTTAGATAGCAGTTTATGGCCAAAGACAAAATAGCAGTGGTCCCCTATTCCACGGGCAATCCTCCTGTAATTTAGTCCTGTTCCCAAAGATGAAGATCCTGCTCAGTGGGAGACAATTTTATGGTAGTGAAGAGATTCGATGGAATCGCAGAAGGTGCTAAAACACCTCACAATGGGAGTTGCAGAGGTACTCCAAGAATTGGAAAAAGCAATAGACCCGATTTATCAACTTCAAAAGGGGTTATTTTCAGGAGAAGAGCAGTGATTAGAACCTAATATGAGTGGATATTTTATATAGAAACTTTTGGACTATATGAACCTGTGAATTGCCCCCGTACATCTTAGAGCAGTGGTTCTCAAAAGGTGTGCCGCAAAACACATGTTATGTTATTGTTGATAGAAAAAAATGTAATTAGTTTTATTAGCTTATGATTTTTTTTAAAGAAATAAGCCCAAACTGTGTTAAGGATTTAATATACTTGACTTTCCAGAGAGTTTAATGGCTTACAATCAAAGAGTTTTGACTTTGCTTAAAAAATTCTGGCTTTGACAATTACAAATTTACGCTAATAATGGTCAATTATTGCCAATCTGAGCTGGTATGTGCAGTACAAAACAATATTCACGTGGAAAAAAAATCTGATGTAGTTGAATTTGTAAACTGTGCAGAGTTAATTTATAAGAATAAAACTAATTATTACAAACAATTGAGCAATAAAACACATTTCATATAATTTTAGTGCATCATGAACATCTTCCAGCCACTGACTAGGTTTGTTAAGAACATAATCCTCTCCACCATCTCTCTCCCTCCAACTCTGCCCAGTCCTCTACCCTCCACACTCCACCTTACTCCCTTGGTCTTCCTCTCAATCTCCTACCGCCACCTCCATAGCCAACATCCCTCCTGGCCATCCTTTTCCTCTCCATTCATCTCACATGGCCATACCACCTTAGTTATGTCTTATCTATCGTGTCCTGGCTCTTCCTTTACTATTCCTCTCACTCTCTCATTTCTCATCCTGTCAAATTTTGTCACACTGATCCTGCTTCTTGGAAATCTCATTTCATTTGTCTGCATTCTGCTTCTATCCTGTTCCTTCAGTACCCATGTTTCTGCAGCGTACATTAATATTGTTAGGTAATAGGCATTGTAGATCACTCCCTTGCATTTTTTTGGCATATTACTGCTAGAAGTTAGGGTTCTCATATTTCTGAAAAATGCCTCCACTTGCCTTCCTCTCTCTCTTATTTTTTTTCCTGTTCCTTCTACAATCCTCTACAATACCCCCCAGATACTTGAAACTTTTTACTGTCTTCTACTGGAAAAAATGATGTTATATAACTAACCTAAATATATTTTTTAAGCCTAAACAACAAACAAAATATATTCAAACTTCAATTTGGCTTCAAGGATATTCTGTATATTGAATTTTAGTTCACTTCAAATTGAAATGGACTAGCACACCCCTAGAATTTAGTAATTAATGAGGAGCTTGTCATTTCTTACACTAAAGTTCAATTCATGGTCTATTAGAGGACCGACAGATTCGTATTTCTTGTTCAACTGAGAGTAGCCTCTTTGCACATGCACATACCGGAGAATCCAGTGGTGCTGCCAACTTACATGTTCAATGTGCAACAAGGACTCATGTGAAAGAAGAGTGTGTCGTGAAAGTAAAAAGAATGAAAATCACTGCCTTATAATAAAAATGACATGTCTGGGCTATATTAGTCTGTAGCTCAATTTGAACAAAGATTAACCAATATTTATGTACTGTTGCCTAGGGGACATCCGAATATACTAATTGTTCATTCTTTCTGTGGAGCCTCTTTCCATGTCCCGATGAGATGAGGAGATGATAGTAATTATGAGGGTGTGAAGCCAATTAAGAACTTACCCTAAACTAAGTCTAATTAACCAAATCTTGGTGACCATAGGAATATTTCCTCTTTTGTGAAAAATGTCCCAGTACCACACGGGAATCAAACCTGTAACCTGTGGGTCAACAGCCAGGAGCTCAGACCACTATAACATGAGGCCTTAGAATAACAGTAGAAATATAAGGATCATTTTAATTTTTATTCAAGCTTATTCAGAAAATATGATTTTAATAGATATGTTCTGTTTTAGTAAATTACACTATAGAAACCCGCTAATTACAAAACAGAATTATAACTGTTAATGTTCCTACCCTAATGTTCATGACAATACTAGATGGTCTCTCCTTGATCTGAAATGGATGGTGAAAGGGGTGTTCTGTGTCACTATCCGAGTTGTGAGCATGTTCACTCCCAGAGTTACTGGACACATCCCCCTGTGCTTCCTTCTTGGATAGCTGCTTGCAGAAATCTGCAAACAATACCAAAACACACATCAAAATAGGATAATAAGAGTAACATTAGAACACACACATACATTTATGTACTCTTATAAACTCCAAAATTTCAGGCAATATAGTTTCATGAATATTTACTTAGCATATTAAAAGGGATATTAAAAATATTTAAAGTATTTTGTAAATTTTTTTTATGCATAATACATGCACAAAATAAAACAAAATTGATTATTTTAAAGAAATTGACTATTTGACCTTTTAAATGTGAATTATGATAAATTTTGTTGATTTAAATTTGATATGGCGATAACAATTTTCCAAAAACAAAGTCCCCTCAGCATTGTAAGTTTATTTCCCTCAACCAAAGAACAATGGTAAAAGAAGTATTTGAAATGGATATGTTTGACGGTAATATCAGGACCAAATACAGAAGAAGATAAATGCCTAAGTAAGCTATATGATTTATTTTTAACCTTCTATACTTGATTTAGTAAGTGTTTAAAAATTTAGCTGTAATTTTTATGTTTGTTGAACTTTATCATTCAAAATAAAAGTTTTCATCCAAAAATACATATTATATTTACCAACTTTTTATTCTATCTTCTATTTTTTTAAATGTTTATCTCTCTAATATAATGGTATTTTCTAGGCCAGTGCCATTCTTAATACAACTTATAATATCAATGTTTGGCAAACAGCGGTACCTGTAAGTTCTGCCACACTTTTGCCACCCGCCTTTATTGCCACCACTTTATCAGGAGTGACAACAGAACTGGGCAATGCACCTTGCTTCAAAAGGCTCATGGCATTTTTGCGAGCAATCTCCAATAACTTTTGCTTGTCAATACGACCACCTGATCTTGAACGAGACCTAAAGTCAAAAAATGAAACAGTTATATTATATTAGTTCATTACGAAAGACAAAATTACATCAATGTAACGTGTATAATAAGACAGTGTAGAAACATTGTGCAATAATGTTAAGTAAGAGATAGTGAAGAAAGCCAACCTGAAAGGATAGTTAGGTTGGACCTAGATATTTCAAATTATTAAGCGTGTAGTTCCATATAATATCTTTGTGTTTTTAATGTGTCTCTTTATATGAAAAAGAAATATTTACAAAAATTCAAAACAAGTGTAGCTGTCGAAGTTTGAATAAATGGAAAGTGTAAAATTGTAAGAATAAATGAAGATTGAAGTGTGTTTTTCTATCTAGGCCTAACCTGACTATTCTTTCAGGTTGGCTTCCTTCACTATCTGTTACTTTATATTACTGTACAGTGTTTATACACTGTCTTACTATTCATTTCCAAGCCAGCATGGAATTAATCTTTTTATTGAGATCAAGGTTGTGTGTCTGTAGATTATTGTGTAAATCAAAGCGCTTATTTAATAGTGTGTGCCATAGCTGAAATATGTTTATGTTCATAGCGCTCCATCTACAATTTTACCATCAAGTAAAAAAAACACATTAAATTTGAAAAGTAGACAATAACCAGTTGCTCAATTATTAGAAGAAATAATCAATGAAAGAAGCTAAACGCAATAATAACATTTTTAAGAAAGACAACTAGGGGTGTGCAAAGCATCAAAACTTCAAATTGGTTACAAAACAAAAATCAGCTTCAACTTTGAATATATATATATATTTTTGGCTTAGACATTTACGAAGCTTTGTCAATGACAATGACAGTTAGAATTCTCAATTTATGGTAATTTATGGCATGTTATATACATTATAAATCAATATTCATATAAACAAATTTGAATAAAGTGAATTGTAAGTTGTGATAATAACTTGATTCATCAGATTAAAACAAAATTTTACAAACAATTGTGAAATAAAACATTTTCCAAGGGGTTTTAGTAATGTAAATAACCACAATATAATACTTATTCAAGAATAAAATCACTAACAAAGAATATTCTTTGCACACCCTTAATGGAAAAGGTCATTAATAAAGTGGCAAGGAAACTCGAGGAGTAAAAAATGAAAGCCACAATATTTACTGATAACTTGATGGTATGGGGAGGGGGTGGGGAGAAGGATGTTATATTCCAAATTATATGTTTCAGTAATGTGGTCATTTTAGATATAATTTCATTTTAAAAGTCTACCTGTTATGCCTTCTATGTACATCCTTGTCACTCCCCCGACTGCGACTCCTATGACGACCTCGCTCAGAACTGCGAGGATTGTGAGTTGATTTGCTCTTGTCTCCACTGCGACTGCGACCTCTCCTCTTTTCTTTACTGCGACTTCTCACATTTCTCTTGTCCCTGCTGCGGCTGCGAGCTCTACTTCTGTCTTCACTTTTTCGATGGGATTTAATTTTCTCTCTACTATGACTACGAGCCTTACTCCTGTCTCCACTGCGGCTACGGTCTTTATGCTTGTCTCCACTGTGGCTACGGGCCTCATGCTTGTCTCCACTGCGGCTACGGGCCTTATGCTTGTCTCCACTGCGGCTACGGGCCTCATGCTTATCTCCACTGCGGCTATGGGCCTCATGCTTATCTCCACTGCGGCTACGGGCTTTAATCTTGTCCCCACTCCTGCTCCGGCTTTACTTTTGTCTCCACTGCGGCTACGAGCCTTGTTTCTATCCCTACTCAAACTTCGAGTCTTGTGTTTGTTTTTATTGTGGCTCCTATTTGTAACAGAAAACAAAAATATTATAGCGTTATGTCACTTGGTAAACTAACCAATCAGATATAATTTAACACTTCCTACATGCAACAAACTTTAATACCATGCATAATTTATTCATACCAAGAACATAGTAATTAGCTGATGCACTAGATTCATGTTGAGCTAGACTGTCAAGGACGGGGAGATCGAGGTTCAAATCTTGGTTGGGTGAACTGGGGATGGTTTTCCACTCTCCCTCCAAATGCGGCTTCACTTCCTATAAATTCAACCTTCCCAATTCCTAATCAATTAGTGTAATTAGTACTTAAGCATATAACTCAAATGGGTAGTAAGGCGTGGTATTAAATAAATAAATAAAAGAATAAAAATAACATAATTTAATTTGTTTGACAACTTTTAACACTTTTTTTTGCTTTATAACTGATTACCCATTAAGGTTATATGCATATATAATCATTATGTTAATGTTGTAGGGATGAGGAAGTAAAATTAGAGGAAATGACATTGCATCTAATCTCCTATATAGGAAGAGTGAGAAACCATAATCAGTAAACCTGACCAAGATTTGAATACCGAACTCTCCGTCTCTTCTGTCTAGTGTGATATTGGCGCCTTGGACCATTCTGGCCACCAAAGTACAAAGCGGAATGTTTGACAAATAAATATAAGTCAAATATCAATACAATGATAACCAGCCCTGTGGTGTAGTGGTCAGTGCACATGGATATAAGCCTAGGGGTCCCAGATGCGATTCCCAGCTGGTTTCTTGGGTATTTTTCCCATAAAAGGAATCACCCCAAGTTTGGTTAGTTTGTTTTTATTTATTTAGCACCGCGTCTTACTACTCGTTCGGGTTACATGTATAAATACTAATTACTCTAGTGGGTTAAGAATTGGGAAGGTTGGATTTTAGAGGAAGTGAACCTACATCTGCGTGACGAGAGAGAGGAAAACAATTTAGGGAAAACCCCTTCCAGTTCACTCAACCCATATTCAAACCTCAATCTGCCCCGTCCTCGGCAGTCTAGCTCAACACAAAAGTTTGGTTAGTTAGGCTTAAGTTAGTTTTAAGTGTGTTTCCATTGGTTTCACATACTCACTATCACCATCATCTCATATCATCTCATCTATGAATGTTGTAGCCTAGACGTGCGATATTATATTATAATAGAGTTATATAATTCTTTGAAAGAGTCACTACTGGTGCTGATATACCTGTGTTTATTGTGACTATGGTCTTTACTTCGATGTTTGCTATCACTTCTATGCTTGTTGTTTGCAGGACTGCTGCTGCGCTTTTTCTTGTGTGACCTCCCCCTTTCATTGCTGGAGGATCTGGAAAATTATAATATGATGCAGGGATGAATAATTATTTCCGCCCTTCATAAACTCTGATTACAATTATTGCTAATCTAAATGACATAGTATAGAGTGAAATAAAACATGAAATTAGTGGTACGTGTGATTATATTGTTTTAATATAAATAGTAAATTAAGAAATTTATTTGAAATAAAACATTAACCTACTTAATCTAAAGCAAAATAAAAGTAAATATTAAGAGGTAGTAGTTAAAAATATCCAGATAGATTAATGTTTTAGTTCATTTTAATCAAATTAAGATTTAATGTAAAGAGTACCTAGCAAATGAATAATAATAATAATAATAATAATAATAATATTTATCACCGCGTCTTACTACCCTTTCGGGTTATAAGCTTAAGTACTAATTAAGCTAATATGTAAGGAATTAGGAACATTGATTATAGAAGAAGTGAACCAACATTTGCATGGAGGGAAAGTGGAAAACCATTTAAGAAAAACCATCCCCAGTTCACCCGACCGAGATTCGAACCTCAATCTTCCCGTCCTCGGCAGTCTAGCTCAACACAAAACTAGCATGTTAGCCAACTACGCCACCGAGGCATGTCCTAGAAAATGACAGGTTATTATTTATTTAAAGATGGGAGCTCGAATCCTTCAGATTCAAGACTCAAATCCTTAAAAAGAAGTTGGTTTATTTTCAGTTTTATCAGTTGAAAATTGTTTTAGAGCTCTAACACTGCTTATTGGTGGTCTAAAACCAATTATATTTATAGGATTAACTTAACAACCAGCCTCCAGACCAGTAATTTAACACTTGACTGCATGTATGAATCTATGAATGTTATAAAAAACAAATTATATGAATTTTTTTTAGCATTTAGTTACTATTTTTATTTTATATTGGTCCAACATATTTCTATTTCCTCTTATGTTCATAATTTTTTCAAAGATTCGAGATTTGGATTCATAAAATAGTGGATTTGACCCATCTCTATATTTTTTATATATTTAGTCAATAAAAAGTAAAAAAATCGTTAATTTTCCATATAATTCTCTTCACATAACCGAATTCAGAATTTAGCATAAAAAAAAAGTGGGTAAATTGGTAATCAGTCCCGCTCTGAATGAGTAAAAAAATAGCATAGTGAATAGTGTTGGTAAATAAATAACACGATTGTCCATACAAACCTTTTGTGACTATGTTTGACTTCATTTGGTGTCTCTTCCTCACTACTCTGTCTCGTCTGTTCCTTTTCCTCAGTCTTGCTGATTTCTTCTTTAATATCCTCCTGAGGAAGATCTATCAGTGAATCTTCTGACACTGCACAATATAGGAACATGTTTTATATAAGTATTATAAATTCCCAAAATATACTCAAAGTTCAATTAATAAGGCATACGTGCGACAAGCAATTTATCTTAATAGCCAATTGTAGTTAATTAAATAGAAATGATATTTTTTATTACAGTAGGTCTAATTCAATCGTTAAATGGAACACATTTAACATCATATATGTGAGTACATCGACACTGAATACCATTTATGAGGGAAATGTATGGCTACTATTGGGAAACTGCATCGTAATTCTCTTATTTTAACATGGTTCAATCATCCTTCATACGACAAATTTTGCAACGCCAGTTTATTGATGTTGTCAGTAGCTCCTTCTTACCCCCAGCACACTACATCCTAAAATAATTGAAAGCGAGGAGATTTGACAACAGTTAATAGAGAGAGAGAGAGTGACGATAAAGCTTTTCTTCATAATAGCTGCAGTTACCTAAGAGGTGAAATTCAGTGTAGTGTGTAGATGTTATACATAGAAGAATGTACAGGAAAGAGATATATAAAAGAGAACAAACAAAATACTGGCTTTTACAATTAAAAAAACAGTGCTTGCCACTTGTAAAAAAGGGTAATGGCTTCCTATTATAAAAAAAAGTATTGTTACAACCTAATTCCTCGACCTAAGTTTCATACAAATAAAACTAATCAGAAAGGAGTGCAACACAACTTCCTAAATATGTAAGTTATAAGTGACACAAAATTTAAAGTAACACAAAATTTAATGTGTTAAAATCTTAATCAAAGTTATTCATCAAATAGTTTTCAACATTGATTAGTAAAAAAAAAGGTACAATTCTATTGCATAATCTTAATTTTGGAACAACGTAGGCCTATATATTATTATTATTTTGATTCATATGAATTTCAATATAATACTATTTTTTGAACAATTTTCCAGACTATGCCTCATGTTCTCATAATAAGACACACATTTGGTTTCACAATGCCTAATTTCAAAAAACTCAAACAAAGTTCAGTAGAAATAAGCTAAACATTTCAAACAAATTTTAATTTTATAAACTGTTAGAATTATTTAACAAAAACATCCCCAAATGGTTGTTTTTTTATTATTAAATTTAACTTAAAGTTACTTATCACTAATATAAGCAATAAGGATGAGGAGAATAATTTAGAGTAAATTAATGATCAGAGAGTTCTCGACTACAACTCTAATTTTGTGAGTCAACCAATCTTTTAGTAGCTATGCCACCATTATGTGACTAGTGATAGATGACTAATAGTTTACTCTTCTTTATACTTGTTAGCATTGGTTTTTTTTTTGGACATCATGTCTTTCTACACATTTGGGTCATAAATATTTATGCAAATGGAGTAGAATTTAGAGGAAAGGTTACTCCATTTGCATGTAAGGAGAGTGAGAAAACCATACAAAATCCATTTTAGTGTATCGGACCAGGATTTGAGCCTTGATCTCCTCATTACTGGTAAACCACCCCATTGAGAGAGGACACCTTAGAACAGGTGTTGCAGGGCCCTGATCTACTTACAAACCTACCAAATGTCCTGTGGTCACATAATGTTTCTTTAATTATGATTTTTTTTTTCATACCTCTTATAGTTAGTTATTCCTCAAAATAATTCTTTCCTCAGTAATCCCCTTCTGTTTAAAAGAAAATATAGAATAAGTAAAATGTGTATTTTCAAATTATTAAGCTAACTTCTCTTCTTATAAATATTAAAGTTGCATAATAAATATGAAATTATTATGAAACATAAAAACAGGTATACTTCTGAATACTGGCTAGTCGCCAAGGGCAGTATGTTTACAGTTCAACATCATTTTGGATTATGATGATTTTTATATTCAATAGAGCAAAATCAAGATGATTGAAGATTGATTATATAAAGTCTCCTTCACAAACTATTTCCCATCGATGAAAGATCCTTTTTCTAAGCCAGTACATGTGAAACTTTGAACAAAGCTAAAGTAGCAGACAACTACACCACTAAAAGCCTAAGAATACCTAGGAAAGGCGCCAGTCCAAGGCACTAAATTTCTAAAAAAAAAGCTAAGCTTACGTAAAACATCTTGAATCTGCTGTCAATGTCAGAGTCTAACATCAATCGCCCTCTTCATTTGGCTATTAGTCACATCACCACTAATAAAGAAACAAACTAGCCTCACCAATTATGACTGATCAAAGTTATTTTAGCCCCTCTAAAAAATTATGTGAAATTATTTGATATATTTTTAAACTTAAAAGACCCAAAGATAAACTTTTAGCTATGATGTAGTTTCCTTAAGCGATCAACTGAAAATAGCCGTGAGATCGATGGTTGCCATCAGGTAGTCTGCAAATAGAAAGGAGGGATGGGGGAAAGGGGTCAGTGGGAATGTGTATGAAAGAGCAAAAAAGTAAAAGATTGACAGGCCACTAAATTAGCAATAAGCAAGCTGTCTTACATATGAAATGTACATTTTAAAAAAGTAAAATAAAAATGTTCCTTTAACTGCTTGATAAAAAAGTATATTAATATAATTTCTAGCTTCGGCAAGGGGACAGATACTATTATTAAGGTGGGTAGTACAAATGTGTAACAAACACTTATCTAATGGTTTGCTACCAGGCAAAGTTGAGAATCACTGGATTAGACTATTTTACTACCTAGGCAGGTGTTTTTTTTTTTATGAAATGAGTATTTGGGGCGAGGAAAAAGAGGGAAAGAAAGGATAGGGATAGGGTGAGAACACAACAAAATGGGTAGCAAACATCTGGCCATTGAATGTTTTTAAGGTCAGCAACTGAGAAGATTTATTATTGAATGGAGGATGGTAAGAGAGAGAGATAAAGAAGGTAGATAAAGACATCATTGTAGGGCTGATATAACACAAATAGCATATTGAAAGAATGTGACAAGTATAATTTAGTAAAATAGTGTTTTCTCTGTTCACTACATTTATGAATACCATGAAAAGCAGCAAGCAGTCTCCTTAAATGATTGCACTTTGGCCCCATATAGTAATCTTCTCCGTGGTGGAACAAAGCAAGTTAAGCTCACTCACTACCTTAGGGTTAACAGAGTATACATCTTTAAAATATACTTCTTTAACTTCTTTCTTTGAGTAGTGTGTGCGCGCACGCACGTGTGTTTTAGTGTCAAGGTCAGCATCAAATAAATAGCTGCACTCTATATAAGAATTCACACCTAACCTCTATTTTTATAAATATTGTTTTAAAACACTATCAAATTGAATAGTTGGCTTAAATAATTTTCAGTTACTAATTATAACAAGATTATTTAAAAATTAATACTATGATAGGCCTAGCTTAAGCTTTTTTTTAAGTAAGAATTAATTAAAAAGGTTATTTATATATATATTATTTCTATTTTTTAAATATTAGTGCTATTGTTAATTTAAAAAAATATTTTGTGAGTCTTATTTTAATTTTATAAACATGTTTTTTTTTATTCTTATGAATAATGAACTTTTGTTAATAATTGTGTATTAACTTTTAATATTATATAGCCTATTTATTGCACTAAAACATGACTCGATTCAACTCAATACTCGAGACCTTTCTTAGAATTTACTAGCAGACCCTTAGAAGAAATACACCTTCATAAGTGTGGAGGGAGAGTAGTAAAAGCATCCCCAATGCGGGGTTCAAACAGTGATAAAGGAGGAAGAGTAGTGTAGGTATAGAGGAAGATGAAGGCATTTTACTAAAGTGACCCGACCGAAGTATGGATGGTATTTTTTTGTAAATATAGGTGTGCCATATAACAAATGAAACACAATGAACTGGATCATAGGTGGGCTACTTACTTGCTACAAAGACAAAACCAGTATCAGATCTAATGATAATAAAACTGGATTCAGTGTCACCTGGACTAAGCTCATTATCAGTGGGGTGTTTGCTGCTGGCCTCTGTGCTGCTATCTGTTATCTCCCTTCTTCATACTTCTCTGCTTTAAGTCTGGCTGCTTCCTCCACCTGCCTGACAGTCGCCTCAAACACTGAACTGAATTTTAGGTTCTTGATCACTATTTTGCCTGGTTTTGCAGTGCTAGCACCCTCTGAAACAAAACATTGTATGCTAACTAGTGGGCCTAAGTAAGGAGTAAAACTTAACATGAGAAAAATATGACAGCAGGAGACTTTCATGAAAGTGGAGTGAAACAATGCTTAAATGTATTTGTTTGTTTGCGACTAAACTTTGGAGAACAGATATTTTTTAAATGTTTAAATTGTGCCATTTGAGGTATAATAGAATAAAATATATTTTTGTAGGCTTATAAGTTCTATCTATTTCTTTATTTTAAAAACTTAAAATTGTTACTATTTACAAAAGGAGTTCTCACCTGTTTGTGGTTTGTCAAGAGTGATGTCACTTGATTGATCAATTTCCTGAACACTATCATCATTAACTGTCGGTTTCTCCACCTTAACTGTTTCCACTTGGTCCCTTTGATCCTTGATGCATGTGTCTTTGACACTTTCTTCCCCCCTTTCAGTCCTCAATACAACAGGGGGAACGTACTCTACTGTCCGTGCTATACTATGCTTACCTGACTCTGTTGTCACTTTGATTGACACTTGTTCTAAAAGAGGAGCTATGTGTGTGTTCTTAACCTCACTTAGGGTGTTCACCACTTTAGAACTACACTCGGTAACGGGTATGAATACTTCACACACATTCTCCACTTTTATTGAAACCTCTCCGTTCACAGTATTTGTATGATCACACTTATCGCCAGGTTCTAATCTATGCTCATGGCTCTCACTTTCCTTTAACTTACTATTGTCATTTGTCTTTTTATTCTTAGTGATTTCTTCAGAAACTTTGTCCCCCTTTTCTTTCTTTATAACCAAACTTTTAGATGAGTCATTAGTAACATGTTTCTTGCCTACTTCACTTAAGGAATGCCTACACTTGCGTTTTTTGTTTCTAGTATCAGAGTCAAAAATTTCACTGTCCCTCTCATTACTTAGATCCTCCCTTTTACGTTTGTCCTTTTTTCTATTTTTTTTTTCTTTTTCTTTGTGTCTATGCTTCTTTTTACTTTTCTTAGCTTTCTTCTTCTTTGAAAATTTGGGCTCCTGTTTAATTACTTGCTCCTCTTCTAGTTCATCTTGTGATTCAATGATGGGCACATCTGGGATTTTTGGGGGTTCTGCATTGAATTGACTAAATAGCTCTGATAAAATTTCATTTGAAGATTTTGCAGGAACATCAGGTTCGTCTGAAGGGGTGTCTTTACAAAGGATGGCTTTTATATCGAATAACTCGCTGATTACAGGTTTTTCTTCCTTTGGACTTGACTTATATTTATTTTCTGACATGGTAATAGTTAAAAAAAATTGAAGTTCATCATATCAATCCTGGAAATTAAATAGAACATAGATATTACAACTATAATCGGTCTACACTAATTGTGGCCCTTTTTAGCATCACAAAATTTATTAAAAACCAAATTTTAAATTTGTTTTAAAACAAACATGTTTTGTCAATTTGACGGTGTTTTAGTATGTAGGCCAGCCACAAAAGTTACCATAAACAGAATATACCACCACCAAAGCATCAAATTGAAAGTATTTTAATTTTAAATACATACTTTTAGTCAAGGTTATATAGGCCTATATAGCCTAGATCCTAAAAGAACGTTATAAATAGGACTAAACACCATTTAAGATTCTGAGGGTGAGAAAAGATATTTAGGAGGTTGAGTGAGTAACTTTAAACAATTTTAGTATTATATCTTATCTATTATATTTATTTAGGCCAAAGATCAATAAATACTCACTACTCCAACAATCAAAGTTAAATGTGTTTGTGTTGTAGTATATATTTTATATAATTTATCATAGACACAGTTTAGATCATTATCAATAAAGATGAACAGCAAACTTGTTTAATTCATTTAAGAAGTAGGAGTTAAAATTAGTAAACATACAGAATGCTTAGGTAGTATGGTGACAGGTGTATAGAATAGGCAATGTTAAGTAGGCCTATAAGGATGGGTTGAATGTTTCAAGAATGTTTGGACAAGCAAAGCTAGTTATGATAAATGGTTGCAGAAGACCGTACAACAAACAGTAGTCCTGATTTGTTTGAATTTAGGATTACTAGATGATTTACTTTATTTAATTATGTGGCGTGTCATAGCATTGTAATCATTTGTATGGGAACAGAAATTTCATCAAACTTTAATTTCCTTGATTTTAGTTGTCTATCTAGAGATAAAATAATTATAAAGAAAGCTCATTAGCCTTTATAGGCCTATTGCAAAAATGTAAAAAGCTGAAAACATTTCATTTGAGATCTCCTTATCAATGTAGACTTAGATCTCTTCCAAAAACAATATTGATAATAATCCAACAGAATTTTTGTGACTTAAAATAAATAAGCAGGGTTCAACAAACCCAAACCATAATAAGATAGCATATTTTGAAAAAAAGTAGAAAAAAAATTAAATGTGAAAGACAATCTAATATAAATTATGGTTATATAATGTTGTAGAAAATAATATACACACTCAACTAGTAACTATAATGAAAACATTGATTTAACCCAACGCTTTATGTGAACTTAGCCATATATTCGTTATGGAGAAAACTATTTGGGTAAATTTATGAAAGAACTGTTGCATGTGAAGCAAGGATCAAATAAAGAACAATTAGAAAAACAATTTACACCTATTTATTTATAAAGAAATAAGACAATAGTCAATCCACCTTGTATGGCAATGAGAAGTTACTAAATACTCAAAATATTGAACTTAATGACAACAAAGACCACATATATATTACAAAACATAATTAACAGTTGTGTTTATCGAAATTAGTTTATTACAGTATCTGTAATAATATCTGCAGTGTTGCCATATAATGATAAGTTTCTCAGTAACAGCATTTGTTTGTTTCATTTATTTGGTAGACTTTGCTCCGTTGCTAACCTGTTGTAAGCCACTGATTTTCTCTGAGATTAATCAAGGTATTATTATTAACGATCATAAAACCATTGATCTCTATAAAATTATAAAATAAATAGATAGACACATGGTGCTGTAATTTTCAAGCTGTCGCTGCCAACCATTGTGTAAGAGATAACATATTTTCGGGTAACTCATTCTCTCTTACACCTAAACAAGGCAATTAGTTAAAAGAAATAGATGTGTTAGTAAAGGCTTTGAAGAGCATTAAAAAGTGGGAACCTGGTGAGTTTTTTTAAATAATTTATATAGCCTAATATATATATTATATATATAAACACGCACGATAATTTTGGGAGGCCTTATATCGTACCAGAATAGTACCCTATAGTAGTGTTTGGGTAGCATCAAAGACCTTCCAGAAGGAAATTTCTTATTCCGTTCTAGAAGGCCATTTATCCTGTCAAAATATTAAATATATGATAGTATTCTGGTATGGAATAAAGCCTTACAGTTGGGATTCTTATTAAATTCAGGGTTTAGTAGATACCGTTCTTCTTACAAGCCTATAACTTAAATTATCATTTGTACATAAGACTTCTACACAAAGTATGTCATTCAAACAAATGTAATTCAAATTTAGCTAATTGTTTCATTATAGTTATCGGACTTTCACCATAATATGAATTCTGAAAGCTATATAAAAAAGATATGAGCCAACTTTTAAATAAAAATTGTTAATAATAGTTTCTACAAGCCTATAACTTAAGTGATAGTTTAAACGTATGACAACAAAACAAAGTTTGACTTTCAAACAAATGTAATCAAGTTTTAAGATACATTATTCATTATATGTATCGAGTTTTCAATATAATCTGGTTTCTGAAACCAATATTCAAGCTAATAGCCCATTTTAAATATAAATGTAGATTTATCAAACTATAAGCAACATGGCTGATAACTATATATTTAAATATATAAAAGATTTTATTCGTATTTGTACGGTAGTAACCGTAGATCATTGAAAGAAACCGTCAAATCTTTCGCCCTACAATGAAGCAGACGATAAACTCGAGTGTCACGCCTTGGTCCTTGGCAATGTGTTTTTTTATGTCAATCCAGTATAACATAGAGATCAATGGATAAAAGAGACCAAGCCACAGGCTGGAAACAGTTGATGTGATGATAGAACACTGCTGCTATGTGAGAAATTACACTCTCTATCTAAGAACAAATTGAGCGTCAGAGGTGTTACCCCAAGAACTTGTTATCTGTGGATGTGTGTTGTAATTAATGTCTTATGTCCGCAACATGTAATAACAGAATAGACTTTGACTTGTAGTGAGTTAGACTGTTGTATAGTTGACAATTCTCGCTGTAATATTACATGGTAGCAGCGGTGTATTTAAGTAAACCTATAACTAAGGTGAACTGGACAATAACAATATGTCAGCTCCTGTGTATAAAATACCAGCTTCAGGCACTTTCAATTTCAAATCGACATTGGAATGGAAATCATGGAAACATCGTTTTATCCATTTCAGACGTGCTTCAGGTATGATGAAGGAGGGAGAAGAAGATCAGGTAAATTCTTTGATTTATTTTATGGGCCCTTAGGCTGAAACTATTTTTATATCGTTCAAGCTATCATCAGCCGATAAAAAGAAGTATGACAGCTACTTTATTGGCTATTTTATTTATTTTATTTATTTTTATGGGCCCTTAGGCAGAAACTATTTTTATATCGTTCAAGCTATAATCAGCCGATAAAAAGAAGTATGACAGCAATTTTATTCCCACCAAAAACACAATCTTTGAAGGACCACGGTTCCGTACTAGATTCCAACACGAAGGTGAATCAGTAAGCGATTATATTAAAAATCTTCATACTGTTGCTCAAGATTGCAAATTTCCTGTCACTTTTTATGACGAAGCCATTAGAGATAATGTCGTAGTTGGTATTATAGATAAAAAGCTCTCGTTTAAAATACAATTAGATGACAAATTAACTCTAAAAACAGCTGTTGATTCGCTATACAATCTGAGCAAGTGAAAAAACAGGAGGAAATTTAACAGGGGCTAGTCAATTTGAAGCTGACATGGTTAATGCTACAAATAAACTTTAAAAAAATAGTGAAAATTTTTCTGGTTATAGTAGGAACACTTTTTCTAACTAAGATAAAAGTCAAACTAGAAAATCATGTTTTTGGTGTGGGGGTAATACTGAACACCCTAGAACTAAATGTACTTCTAGGAGTGCTATCTGCTACCAGTGTCGATATAAAGGAAATTATGCAAAATGTTGTAGATTTAGATCAGTTGATGCTGTTGACATGGAGGACGAGTTAAACGAAGAAGGTGAATTTGGCAGCCTTGCCTCAACAAAAACTAATTATTTGCATGATAAATGGTTGGTAAACACCAAATTCTGTGTGAAAGGTCTTTCAGCTAAAATTGATACAGACGCAGATGCGAATATTATTGGAAAACGTAAATACGAGGAGTCTTTTCAATATATGGTTATTTTGCCGTCAAATAAAATTCTATCCAGGGGGCTCTCAGCTCAAAACTATTGGCAGGACTCAATAGAAACTACAATACAAGAACAAAAAAAAATAATGTTTGAGACATTCTATGTAATTCAAGGAGCAGATAGAATCCTTCTAAGCCATCATACTAGTGAGAAATTACGTCTTATAAAGAGGATTTCTGGAGTAAGAAAAGCTGATTTTGTTCCAAAAACTGTGTTATCCAAGCTTTTTACAAGACAAGGAAAAATTCAAGAACTATACTACATAAAAAAATTAGATAGGGGGCTGTACCACATGCTATTAATGTACCTAGACGTTTTCCTTTACCTTTAAAGAAGGTTCTTTAAAAATAACTAGATAGGATGATTCGAGATGAAGTCATAGAAAAAGTCGACGACCCATCAGATTGGTGTGTTCCCATAGTCAGAGCTCTAAAAGCCTATGGATCCCCAAGGTTGTGTCTTAACCTGACTAAATTAAATCAACATGTAGAAAGATAACTTTTCACTATGTCAGAGGTTGATTATTTCCTAGGTCAACTAGATGGGGCTAAGGTATTCTTAAAACTAGATGCCAACTCAGGATTCTGGCAGATTCCCCTCACTGATTCTTCCAGAGATCTAACCACATTCATCAAACCTTATGGAAAGTATCGGTTTCTTCGGTTAGATTTTGGGATATCTCCTGCTCCGGAGGTTTTCCAGTAGAAGGTCAATATGTATTTAGAAGGATTGGAGGGCGTTGTCTGCCATTTTGACAATATTATAGTATATGAGTCAACTATTGAGGAACATGACTCACGTCTTTATAAGGTCCTTTCTAGGCTGCAATAAGCAGGTAGGACTCTAAATGAGGAAAAGTGTCCGTTTCGCAAACTACAATAAACTTTCTGGGCCATATCATATCTGCAAAGGGTGTTTCCCCGGACCCAAAGTAAGTTGATTCTATTCTCAAACTGAAACCTCCCATTAATGTGACTGAGCTAAAAGGATTTTTGGGTCTTATGACATTTCTTGATAAGTACGTCCCAAATCTGTCTACCTCATCGTAACCTCTTAATGAGCTTCTCCACTCAAACGTTGACTGGTTATGGGATTGTCCACAAGCTCAAGTATTTGAAAACATAAAGGTAGCCATAGCAATCAGCCTAGTCTTGCTTTATATAAGTGCAATAATGACACCATTTTGTCAGCTGACGCATCATCCTATGGCTTTGGTGCAGTTTTATTACAACTCCAAGGTGATGGAGCTCTTCGAGCTGTTAGTTACGCTTCTCGAACTCTCCGTAAAGCTGAGAGAAAGTGGGCACATATTGATAAGGAAGCATTCTCTTTGCTACTTGTACTTTAATTTACAAACATTAATGCACTTTAAAATATAATTTAAATTAAGAACTCCACAGATTTAGCTTCATGTTAGACCAACATCGAGGAAGAAGACCCAGTCTCCAACAGAAAGTCTTCCAAAATCAAATTTAGAAATGTTCTATTCTCTACTTCCAAGTCCAGAGAGAAAACTATTATATTAAACCAAATTATAAAATGTTGGCTATGGACTAGGGATAAAAATCAAATACAATGCAAATTTAAGATAAAGATTGAACTGTATGATAATGAATATGAACAATGTTTTCTTAAATAATTAAATGTTTATTTATATCTGTCAGAATTGAAAAGTGCGCTAGTTTTGAATTATTTACATCTAGCCTTGTTTCCTCTTTTTTCTTCTTTTACAATCACGAGACTCACTTGTTTGACAGATCTGCGCATACGTTGAAATCAATCATGACTGACGTTCGTTATAAATAAGTCAACAAACTTCTTGGAACGATTATTAATATATTTAATAAAAGGTAAGTGTTCTTCCTTAAGTCAAAATTCCCTATTTAAATTATTAAAAACAATGTTATACGTTGTTCCTTCCGTCCTTTTTATTTTATTGAATGGATGTAAATAGTATTATTTGTCAGGCCGGCAATACAGTGGCCGAACTTTGAAGTGTTTAATTTAACAAGAAATTAAATTGGAAACTATTCACAAAAAGTATAAAAATATAGGGAAATACATGGTAGGGTGGCAAATAACGTCTCAATTCAAGAACTAATAAATTCTAATAATATTTGGCAGATATAAACTCATGGTGAAATCGTGTTGCTGGAAACGCCCCAACTTTAGTAACGTGCCCCAGCTGACTGTTCAAAACTTCTTGGAAGAAGTTCAACACACGAACATCTTTCTCGCTGGCCAGCTTTGACTATATTTACAGGTTGCTTACCAGTGTTGTCCTTAGGGGGCCGTATCCTAGCACTAGTTGGCTTTCTGCTTGTTTATATAAAATCACCACTTCCGCTCCCCTTGTTGTGTACCGGTATCTTCCCTAATACGTCAATGCATCTTGTATAAAATCTCCACCCCTCGCTTCACATTTTGTGGTGGGAGCGCAAGGTGCCATCCTGTTTCCCTTCCTGCTTCACATATATTAAAAATGGCATGGATGGAGTGTATTTTCCTTAAAGTATTGTATGTAAAATATCCTTTTAATACTTCATCCATGGAGAATCACACGCTTTTCAGAACTGATATCTATAGATTACACCATAAGACTTATTTTTTCTTTCAAAATCAACTCCGTAATAATACCAAAAAAGCAAGTGACGCTAGCTCCTTCTATTCAATAGGAAGCTAGCCTTGATAACATCTGTCACCAAGACTCTTTCTATTAGTTGGTTTTGACACTGGATGACAAGGGGGTCCAAGAGACAAGGGGTAGGTCATCTGTAAGCCGCATGTGCGTATGAGTATATAGAGTAGCCATATAAATCTAAATTGTATGGTACTAAAAACTCGGAACATGTAGTGTTACAGAGAAATCATCAGTAGTTCAACTAAAACTGTATAGTATAAAATTATATCTACAGTGCCGAAGAAAAAATCACTTTAATAAATCGTGTGCAACATTAAAAGTATTATTTATTCAATTAAAATATCAGATTGTAAAACCGTATCATAAAAATTGGCACTCAATCACGGGGCTATAAAATCCAATTATATCACAATAGTACCGTACCACTTTAATTAGTACTTGATCACGGTGTAATTATCAGCTCATTTAACGGTGTTACTTCAATCGGCGCCCATCACCGACGCGTATCGTATTAATTGGTGATAAACGTAGACCAATTAATTCAATAACGTAATAATTGGCACCCAACGTGGGGTGATTAATTCAATAACACTATCATTGGCACCCAGTGTGGACCGATTAATTCAATAACGTAATAATTGGGGCCCAACGTGGGGCGTTTAATTCAATAACCCTATAATTGGCACCTAACGCAAAGTGATTAATTCAATATCATTAGAAGTATACCAACATTTAAAACAGGGTTGAAAAAATCTGAGTTAGGCCTCTTTAAAAAAATGCTCAATGGAGTTTGGTTGTATTGGTATTTATTGACTTTATTTGAGTTGAATTGTATTTATCATGTATGCTAAGTGAGTTAACAAATCAAGCAAAATAATATACTAGTTATTTGGGATCAACTGGAACATATTTTAATCTATTAAGGAATTAAGAAATATGAGACATACTAAACACTAACGTGTTTATGTTGTCTATTTAAAAAACATATTTTTTAACCCTAACGAGAAATGAGACGCATCGATAAAAGAAAATAATAAGGCCCCAATAGAGAGAATAGTTAGCACAAATTCATTTTCATCCATGATTTTAGAAGCGGTATTGATACAAGTGAAAAATGCGTGTCAACACAACTAGCAAGTTAGTAAGCCAATACTAGTAAACTTGCATTAGTATACTAATACCGTGTCAAAGGGCTTTAAACACCTTTTTGCCTGCTTGATTTTTCCCTGTTCTACATCTAGCTCTTGGGCTCCGACTTGATTGTTAGTTATGAACTTCGTTTTCTCAAAGGAGATCTGCAGGCCCACCTTTGCTGTTTGCGTCTTGAGTTGGTTGATTTGTTTTATGGATGTGACTAAGGAATCAGATTTTTTTTTTATTACTATAAGAAAGAAAGTAATGACGATTTCCACATTAGTGTCTTTCAATCAATATTTAGCTAAAAATTCAGATACTACCACTCCTAAGCTGGTTGGGCTTTTGTTGGCTAACCTGTTATAAATTTTAAGGGCTTTCTAGAGCACAAGTCTTCATTTGATAGTTATCTATATTATTATCTATGATATTAACCGAAAGGGTGACAATTGTATGGTAAACAAGTAATCTCACTTTTCGTGAAAAACATTTTCTGCAGTGTTTTAAATAATATGAACGTTCTTTAGATTAACATAGAAAATTAAATAAACAGCGATGAAGAAAAAGGTGTGATATTTTGGGGAAAAACCCGCCAATTTGCTTCACTGAGTATTATTAATATTTTAAGATAAATTAACTTTTTATGTCACTTGTGCCATTGGTACTTTAAATTAAACTAGTCTACTATAGATTGATACAGTTTATTATCTAAATAATGTATTTTTATATTCTTTTTTTCAATTTCTTGATTTTTAATTACATAATATACTGGATAGTATGATCTGCAAATCAAAGAAAATTGGAAATGAAACAAATAAATAAATATATCATTAATGAAAGGGATGAGGGAAGCTATTACATGTATGAGAGCTTCAGATTAAATGCAATCAGAGTGATACATTTTTAATGGATCATCTTTTTTACTTTATGGCATTAGGAACTCTAAAAGTTTATTGCTTCACACAAAAGTATACACCACCTATCCTTATCTTGATCTAGTTCTCTCCAATCCACCTCATTACTCCCTATCTTTAACTAGTTCTAACGAGTACACATAATTACACTCTATCTCTATCTTGGGCTAATTATATTCAGTCCACCTCATTATATATACCCTGTCACTATCTTGAGCTAATTCTATAAAGTCCTCATTACACCCTATCACTATCTTGAGATAGTTAATCCAGTCCTTCTCATTACACCCTATCACTCTCTTGAGCTAGTTATTTCCAATCCGCCTCATTACACCCTATCTTTATTTTGAGATAGTTCTATCCAATCCACCTCATTATACCCTATATATTTTAGGTTAATTCTAATGGTATCCTCCCATCTGTGTCTATGTCTTCCCAATAATCTATCCCCATTGACCCGCCTCAATGGCGTAGTTGGCTAACGCGCTTGTCGCTTTGAGCTCTACTGCTGAGGATGGGGAGATCAAGGTTCAAATCTCAGTCGGGTGAACTGGGGGTGGTTTTTCCTAAATGGTTTTCCACTCTCCCTCCACGCAAATGCGGGTTCACTTCCTCTAATTCAACCTTCCCAATTCCTAATCTATTAGCGTAATTAGTACTTAATGTGTATAACCCAAATGGGTAGTAAGACGCGGTTCTAAATATTAAATATTATATTATTCCCATTGGGTTTGCCAGTAAATACCCTGAACATGGTTCTAGATTACCCCATCCACGCTACATATCCTGCGCACTGTAATCTACTAGACTTGATTACCCAAACAATGTATTTTGATGATACAGGGTATATTCTCCAATAGCTTCATCCCTTTTTGGACTAATTTATATCTTCCTAATAACCTTGTTTTTGAACATCCTAAGTCTAGTTTTCGTAATGTAAGTTAAGAGACCATGTTTCTCCATAATAGAGATTAACCGGTAAAGTTATTGTTTTGTATGTTAAGCCTATATTCTGCGTTTTACATTACTTGAAAGCACACAAGATGTCATTAACTTACTGACCAAGTAATGGATCATCTACAGCTAATATATTTATTTCCAGTTCCTTAGCATCTAAGATTTTCCTATTATTTTCATCCACATTTTAAGTAAAATCCTATTAATGGTAGTCCTTACAACCTTAATTTCATTTACTACACCTCAACACACTTTCAAGCTACATATTAGTAGCTCCTAAGAGAAATATTAGACCTACACTAAAAGTTATTAACTAAAAAAAATATATTTAATTAGATGTTTTTATCAACAAGTATTCCCATGACACTTCTTCACACATGATTTGTTATTTTCTTACTTAAAACTGTTGATTACATTAGGCCCTACTATTATTGTTATTAGCATGGCAAAGCCGATCAACTTTGTTGAAATTCCTTTGTACGTCCACAGATGGGCAGGCACTCAGTATTGAAAATATTTGATGTTGAAGACGTTCTTGTTGCCTCAGAAACTTTATAAATAATGTTAAGTGTATGTACATAGTGTCATAAATATTGAAAGCGTTGAGTTTGGGTATGCCCAAGTCTTCAGAGTCGAAAGAGATAGGGCCTATGGAGGAAGTGATTTAATGAAGGACTTGATATTGGATGATGTAGATCAGTTAATTCTAAACTACAGATGTAAAGGTAGTCAGAAATTTCCCTAAACAAACTTTTTAATACACTGACATCACATTGGACTTTCCTCAAATTTACTTTACCAACCCAAACATAAACATTATACAGTAGGCCCTAATTATAGTTGAGATTAATAAACTTATTAATTTACATTTCCTCAAGCAATATTGTAAAAGTTTATATTCTATTATTCCTCAAATTTAGTCATTATTTTTACGTCGTCGATTCCCAACATCAATTTATTTAATTTAACGACACTAAAAAATTCACTTGCAAATACTGTGAAAGTAAATGGTCCTAGGACCAATCTACTAGTGACAAAAAATATTTTAACAAGTATAGTAAAGAGCAGTGACTGGGACACAATATTGATCCAACAACAAAATGCGACTATGACAAAATATTTGTCTGCAAGACTTCTATTCACTGTGAATAATCACTAGTATAAATCACCCATATTTTAAAATCACAGTCAAGCCCATCACCAATATCGGAATATCGCAGTTTAGCCCATCCTTACACTGATCTATAATTCATATTGAAATCATGCGGTAGGTCTATGCTATGCTCTTCAGCTCGGATTTCTTTAATGAATTCTTACATAAGTTGGTTTTCACTCGACAAGTCGATTGGTACGATTCGGATGAGCAGCACAGCCTGATCAGCATATCTATACTTACTCCACATTGGCGATCGGCATAGTATGGAAGAACCTTAAGGCTTTAAGCTTTATTCAGGTTTCTAGGGTAATTTTTCCACATGAATTTCTACAGGAAGTCTAACCTAATTGAAATGAAGAAAACTTTTTTGTCTAGTTGGAAAATTTTGAGAAAACTTCCACACATCTTGAGGAAATAAATTTAAAGTGGGCCTATTCATGAGAGGAGGCTAACCAATAAAAATGACTGCCAATTTTATTATTTAGGCTGCTCATTAAATATTTATATATTTTATTTATTAATTTTAATGATAAACGGCTATTTTTCACTTTCCATATTTAAAAATTGTCTGTAGGGCCTACTTTTTCTTTCAGGTGCTTTTGATGGGAAAGAGCGGATCAGGAAAGACTTCTATGCGTTCCATAATATTTGCAAATTACATAGCCAGAGATACTAGGCGTTTAGGAGCTACAAGTAAGTAGGCTAGCTCTTTTCACAAACAGTTCCAAATTATTGTAACTTTGCACTACAGTACATTACTGTATCTTTAATCGAGAATAAATCTTTATCAAGACACTCACATGCACACATTTATATGTCTAAAATAGGTATGGGTCTTTTACTCTGAATTTGAAATTCAAGGAGTAAAAGAAAAAAGATTTGAAGAATGAAGGTAAATAAAAGTATTTATTATTAATGTACCGGTAAGTTAATTTTATCTTTGCTAATTTCATTGCTAAATAAAACAAACTGTTGTTCCAGTCGATGTGGAGCATTCACATGTTCGGTTCTTGGGGAATCTTGTACTCAACCTTTGGGATTGTGGAGGGTGAGTAATCTTACAGTATACTAGCAATAATTGTACACTCTCACACTTAAAAAGTAACTAGAAATGTTTTTTTTTTAATGGGCATGAATGAGACTGTAAGGCCTTAAATTAATAAGTGTATTAAAAAAAAAAAACAGAGCTAAAACAGAGCTTATACCTAAAATTAATTTATTTTTAAGGAACTAGAACCGATACCTCAAACACAAAATAGTTAGGTTTAGTAACAATAATAAAGGTTCTTTATTTTATAAAAATAAACTTAATTTTGAAATTTTATATTTTAACTTTACCCAGGTGGAGTAACTACTACTGTGAATAGCTTTTTCTAATACAAATTAAGAATATTTCTTGAGCATTAATGAGCTCAGATTCTATAGAAATAATTATTTTCACATTGTGCAGTATTTTTTTCACTTTGGGGCCTAGAAGGTTAAGAAAACCTAGATTTAGCTTTGAGTGACATTATACAGGTCAAATAGAACATTTTTATGAAATAAACATAGACCCTCATTTTCAATCTTAATAAATGTAGCCTATTAAAAAGACAATTTTTTTTCTATGTATTATTGTGCTACACTTTGTGGACCAAATTTTGAGTTTTAAGCTTGTTTGAAATTACTTTATTTAAATTGAGAAATGAATAAATCTGTCTCTTATTAACATAAATAATTATTTGCCTGTGATGCTAAATATCAATTTCAAAAATTACAAACAACACTGATATTGGAGTAAACTCTTTGACCTAGAAGCTCATTATTTGATTCTAGCATTACACTGTTTTTGAATTTTCCCATCAAGTTCTCAAGTTAGCTTGAATAAATTGGTATGGTTATGAGCTTACTCAAAAACAAATGTGTGTTACTACCCCTTCTGTTAACTATAAGGTTGGGCCTTAGAAACTGTCAGGATGTGCTATGGCCAAGGACAAAGGGGAGGTGATGGGCATATTTGTGTGTGGGTTCGTGATTGATCTTAAACTTGGGTTTTAAATAGGTTTATAATTAGAGTAGAGTCTCGGAAACTCGACCTAATGTGGACTGAGATGATGTCGAGTTTTACGAAATTAACTTGCATAAGATGCACTTTTACTATGTCTTGTTTACTAAACAAGAATGAATCACAGTACAGTGCAACTGTACAATACTACAGTACAGTAACATAATATACGTACAGTACACTATATTACATGTTAATATAATGGTGTAATATACATACGTTTAATATACAGAAATGCAGTACACGGGTGTACATATAATATTGTATTGATTTGAATAACACATTATTGAATTGGAAAACTAACAAACACAGCATTTTTAAAAAACACCACAGCATGACTGTTCCACTTGAGTTACACAAACAGAGAGGTTATACAGTTAAATGATCTTGGATTGTGATGACTGGTGCCAACAACTGTGTGCAAGTGCGCCTGTCAAATTACACGGAATGCCAAGATGTTGAGTTTCTGAGACCTACTGTACTACTATGTCTATTACAAATGTGATGTTGGTAGTAATATTAGGATGAAAGAACTTAGAGAATACTCGAAAGCTTGTGACAAACAAGGTGTTGCTAGGAATTCCCCATGGCCTGTCTGATGACTAGGTGATCTCTACACAGTTCCCAACCCTGATACCTGGGCTCGAGTGGCAGCCCTCAAGATAAGTACTGATGAACCGCTTTCCTAGTAGTATAATCCTGAATCAGGCAGAGTGAACCCTAGACTTTGGTGTTGATTAGTAACTCCGGATGGCTGGTTCCTCTATCTTTTATCCGGCCCCCTCTGGCCTGGTTTCTCACTAAGGAATGCTGACAACACTTTGTGGTAGGTTTTCTAGTTTATTTGTTTATAGAATAATCAAAACAACCTGCAACACTCGTTTTGTCATTCACAACTCATAACATACTACATTATTACATAAATTCGCCTTCCAATTTAGGCCATGTGGTTACATGTGCTTGAAATGAAAAACAAAATTTGGATTTGTAAACGAAAGCCACTTTGTGACAGACAGGAGGCATTCATGGAGAACTACTTTGCTAGTCAGAGGGACAACATCTTCGCAATGTGGAGGTGTTGATCTACGTGTTTGACGTGGAGTCTCGAGAATTGGATAAAGATATGCATTACTATCAGAGCTGCTTGGAGGCCATCCTTCAGAACTCGCCAGAAGCCAAAATATTTTGCCTAGTCCACAAGATGGATCTTGTTCAAGAAGACCAGCGTGATTTGGTGAGCCGCAAACATTTAATTTTACGTGTTGGGAAACTTTGACTAGTTATTGCTCACGTTAGAGGTAAAATGAACTGAAACTTAATGAAAGAATCTAAAGATTAGTAAAGCCAAGCTCCTAGCTGAATAATATAATTATTACATTTCTTATGATGGTCAAATCATCCCTATTTATAAACTCTGTAGTGTTAAGAAGATTCTAAATGTTCCTGTCTTTACAAACAGATGGTATAGCACATCTGAAAGTTTTTGACGACCACTTTAGGTTTATGTTTAAATTTGTTTCAGGCTATAAAAAGTTTAAAACTTATAAATTATATTTATTTAAGTCTATAAACAAGTTTGATATTTATAAATTAGGTTTAGTTATATTTATAAATTAACTTTCAGATAAGTATACTATAAAAGCAAATTCAAAATTCAGTTAAAAACAAACGTAATGTTGTTAACATGGATACCATGTTCACTAGCAATGTCAGATATCTTTATTTTCTTAACAATATACAGTAATTAATACTAACTAATTTTATATCCAAATTAGTGGTTTAGTTGAAAGTTGTAATTAATTTTTTCAATATTATAAACACAAAACAGTTATGGCTTCAAATTTACTTCTGATTTGGTAACTCTTATTTTTACAGCATCATAAACAGAATACAGGATGTGGATATTTTAAATGTTTGCATATTCATGCATTCACTCTAAAATATGTGATTGAATAACATTATTATTATAAGACTACAATCATATAAATTATATTTTTGGTTAAAGTCTTAATTTTAATCTATGAAAAATTTGTTTAAAGTAGAATAATTTTTTTCAACATTAAAGGCTTAGAATCTCAAAGTGGATTAAAAATGGTCTCTATTTAAAAAGGATTCATACATTTATATGGACAATAAACATCTTTAAATTTGTTTCTTCCTTGCCAAGTGAATGCTCTAAATTTCAATTTGAGCATGCTTGGTTCAAAACTAGAGTATGTGTATTTTGACACGATAACCCTTTATTTCTTCCTGTTCCAACTTAAAAAAAAGTACCCGACTGTGGTTATCTATTGTTTGTTTTTCTAGATATTTCATGAACGTGAAGAAGATTTGAAACGTTTGTCTCGTCCTCTCGATTGCACTTGCTTTCGTACCTCCATCTGGGATGAAACACTTTATAGAGTGAGTGCAAAACTCTTTAATTTGGAATATAAACTTGTATTTAACCACAGCTTTTAATTTACTAGATGTTGATTAATTTTAGCTGTGCTCTCAGTAGCTAATCTAATTTAGATCCTTTGGAGAATGAATGAGAATTTCAATCTTCAAGAACAAGAAAGCAGTGAATATGAAATTCAAGGGGTCATGACTTATAAACCTTTAATTTTCCATCCACTATAACACACATTAATTGCATCAACCAGCCTCATGGTATAATGGTCAAAATCTCTAGTTGCTGACCTAGAGGTCCTGGGTTTGATTCTTGGCTGGTGTCAGGAAACTTTTCTCAACTGGGGACTAACTCCCATAGTCACCAGGGTATTGTTTCTTAAGCTTAAGTTTGTTTAAGATCTTCATTGGCTTTACCCCGTCATATTCACTAACATCCCCTCATCTAATCAGGACATGGAGAGAGTCTCCATGAAAATAATGTTTGATTAGTACACTTGGGCATTCCCTGCGCAACGGTATATTAGTAGCTACTGACTAATCTTTCCGCAAACTGAGCTACAGATTTATATAGCCTAGACACACTATTATTATTAATATTATCATCATCACCATCATAATGAATGGATTACTTTCAGAATGGATTTAGCGAGCAAAGTTTATATTTATTTTGTTAATTATTATTATAGGGTGTTCTGTCTTATGACAGGTCCATTCCTTTTGTCCTGTCCTCTGTCACCTCCTGCAGCTCCCAGAATTTTCTTCTTTCTTTCCCTTCATACACTATTTGAATCATCCTTATTCCTAAGCTCCTCTTTCCCTCAACCTTGCCTCATATTACGTTGTTCAGAAGACAGCTTGATAACTCAAATTAAAAGTGTTAGTAATATGTTGTTGGCAGGCATGGTCTTCTATTGTGTACATGTTGATACCAAATGTAAAAGAGCTCGAACAAAGCTTGAACCAGTTTGCCAACATTATTGATGCTGATGAGGTGCTTTTATTTGAACGTGCTACATTCCTGGTAATCTCACACTGCCAACGCCGAAATCACAGGGATGTCCACAGGTTTGAGAAGGTCTCCAATATTATCAAGCAGTTCAAGCTAAGTTGCAGGTAAACTCATATTAGTATGTTATAATAACAAAGACTACAATAAGAATTGAAATGAATACTAAAAGTTGAATAGACGAAAATGATGTAAATGTGTAATCAGTTTAATAACAGAGATTGAGCAATATACTAAATTAAACAATGATATGGGATAGAAAGTGGACTAAAAATACTGTGTACAAACATAGTTGGCATATTTAAATGAAATGCAGGTCAAATTAAAAGTATAAAAAGTATAAATAAATATAGTTAATAGGAAATACATATAAGTGTTGACTAATTAAAATACACTTAAAATTAGTTTAATAGAATTAGAAACTTTAAACTCATTTAATCTAAAATATCTAAATCTAAGTTCATAAACCATTAATAACAATAAATGAATATAAATATATGTAAAAATTATCACAGTCTTGTTGTTGGGATTGACTTCCCTTACTCCTTTGTTATTGATATTCCTGTACTGATGATGTCTACAGAAGTCCTATTTTACCGACATGTTTCGGTGCTAACAATTGGACGCACCATAATCATGGAGTCCGAAGGGTGGTAGGACACGATGAGATCGAACTTACGAAAGATTAATTTTAGAATGTTTTCTAAAATGTCATATTAGTATATTCAATTTGCATTGCTTACTTAGTACCACATCTTACTACCCGTTCAGGTTCTATGCTTGAGTATTAATTACTATAATGGGTTAGAAATTGTAAATGTTAAATATAGAGGAAGTGAATCCGCATTTGCATGGAGGAAGAGTGGAAAACCACCCCCAGTTCACCTGAGCAAGATTCAAACCTCGATCTCCCTGTCCTCGGCAGTCGAGCTCAACACAAAACCAGGGCTTTAGCTAACTATGCCACCAAGGCGGGTAGTTTGAAGTGAAACCCTCAATTTAGTGGTATGCTAAGTCAACGTTTTCAATTCAAAGTGAACTCGAATTGAAATTATGAAATATTCTCGAAGCCGAATCAAAGTAGGAATATTTTATGATAATTGTTTTATGCTTGGAATAATTTTATTTTGTGGTTATTTAACTTAATGCTCTAAAATTAATAGGATTTTTTTTGCACAATTAATTGTATATTTTGTTTTATTTTGATAAATAAAGATACTATAACAACTTACAATTCAATTACTTAATATTTTCTTCATTTGAATGATTTGTAATACATCTATCACTTAAAAATGGTAATGATTGAACATAGTTTGAGTATCTCAGCTGTTAATATTTTTATTGAGGAAGCTTTGAAATGTTGAAGCCAGAATTTAAAAAAAATCAAAGTTGATGCTGATATATGTTTTAAAGCCAATTCAAATTTTAGCACACTGCTAAAGCTCATAAAGATTAGTCAATCATTGCTATCTCAACTGCGGTTACTAATAATTTTTTTTATAGAAGTAATCCAAGTTCAGGTGCACTTATTTGAGTATAATTAATATACTATTCTGATAAAAAGAAGACACACACGTGTACACATACATACAATTTAGTGTACATAAGAAAATTGCAGCCCAGCCACTGTTTTTAGTTTAGTATATTCCAGGAATGCCCTATTTTAACTTTTATCCTCCCTCTGTCTAAACTGTAGCCTCAAATTTTAGTTTTTGAGTGTGTGGGGGATGACATAATTAAGTGAAACTAGCTACTTGCAGGCAGCATTATATAAGAATAAATTTGTTAAGTCTTATTTTTTTAAGTTATTCATTTGTTTTTGTTGGTAATGTGTATTACTTATTTTGTTAGAGAATATGGAGAAAGTGACATTTTTAATAGTCTTTGTTGAGTAATTTTGTAGGTATATTTTTCATGATTTAGGGGCATGGGCGTATGGTAAAACCAAAAACCCGAAACCTTGAACAAATTTATTAAAAATAATAAAGTAAAAACAATTTTTTTAGTCATCTTAGAAACACTATGGTAGAAGATGATCACTGTGTGTGTGCAACATTGGGGCATTAATGTGGAGTGTGATAAGGTGGTTTTGATGGTTTACTTAAAGCATTAAATGAGACTCATTCATTTCATAAACTATTCATCTGTAACATAAGCATTGGTGGATCTATCACTTAATCAGGAGGAAGGGTGTAACTGCCTCCTCCCCCCACACATAGATATTTTATTTATACACTTACTAGACTTATTAAATAAACTTACAAACACACAAAACATATGAGTTTAATATTCTTCACATGGTGATATCAACAGTTGAATATCTGTAATGAGAATTTTAGTATTTGATGATAAACTTTTTAAATGAAGAGTAAAAGTTGTCAAACTCCAGGACACCCTCGACAGATATTCAAGAAATGTTGAGGTCACCATGTGAAGAAAATTAAACTCTATGCTGCTAACAGAGAGTTACCTGATTTATTTTGATAAAAAAACTGTTTTGCTTTAAAAACTGCAAAAACACTGTTTCTCACATTTCCTGCATTTTCACCTCAAACAATTTAATCTATTTAAGATAAATTTATTTTCTCTTTTTTTAGGTATTTTGTTATACATATTTGTAAGAAGGTACAAGAAATGTGGTTAGAAAACATACAAGGGAACAAACACAATATGGCTTTTACCGTGAAAAGAAGAAAACAGATGACACTTTACATTGCTGCGACTGGACAAAGAGGCAATGGCTGCCTCTTGAAGAAAATCGATAGTTACTGCCTAATTTCCTGACCTAGGATTTATATTCACCTTTCCTGTATCCTCTTCCAAATATATTTAACTAAATACCTCAAAAAGTGAAAATAGGTTTTCCTTAAAGATCTATATTATATAATCACATCCAATGTTCCTTTTACTGTGTTTGTCCTTTGTTATTTGTTACTTTTACAAGTTCCTATTTAAGTGTCCTATCATTCTTTACAATTTTCCTCTTTCTCCCTCTTCTGTTTTTTGGTTTCCTCTTTTAGGAAGTTGAGTTGAGTGTTTCACACTCCTCCCTGATGAGTTATTATAGAATGAAATCTAGGTTGATGAATTGGACGATAATTATCAAATTTTTTAAAGAGGCAGCCATTACCTCTTAGTCCAGTGGCACTAGTGTATAGTGTGAATGTGTTCTTTTCATTGTAAAAGCAAAATATTGTGTTTGTTCTCTTTTATATGTTTTCTATCTACCTTTCCTATAACTTCTTCCAAATATGTTAACTATTGTAAAGTAATTTTACCACAAGTTTATTGTAAATTACAAAGTGTGATAGTCCTGACAGCAGTTGTGCTGTTCAAAGTGTAATTTGGGACAAAGTTTCCTGAATACCATGTGTTGATGAAACTGGCAGTATTGTAATTTTGACAGCAGGTGACATTGATGGGTATCATGATATATATACTATGTTACTTCTCTTTTATGTGTTTCTAACCCTATTTCCTGCACCGTCTTCCATATATAACAAAAATACCTAAAAAAGGGAGAAGCTGTTTTCTTTAAAGAGATTTATTAATATATTTAGGGAATCCAAACTCAATTATTAATGCTATTGAAAGAATTGATCTTAATATCATGATTTTGATATCTTCATTCTTAACTTTCATAGTCGATTAAAAAAAGTTCTGGTATCAAAACAAAACAACATCATTCAGAATCAGGTGATGTTCTTTTATGACCGCTTTTCTCTGCCGTTTCACTTTTATGATGGCAAACTGTAAATGTACTCAAGAAAGCCTTTGTGTTAAAGTAATCTTGTGAAAATCAAAAATGGCTATTTTGTTTGATTAAATATCAAATTGGAATTGATAATCATTATATAGAGGTTTAAATTTATAAATCTGAATCGAGATAAACAGTATTTGTGACATTTTCCGATAATATTCACTATTGTTATGTTAACAGCAAATTGGCAGCTCAGTTCCAGAGCATGGAAGTGCGAAACAGTAACTTTGCAGCTTTCATTGACATTTTTACTTCAAATACTTATGTCATGGTCATCATGTCCGATCCTGCCATACGTAAGTTCAACACCAACTGGTCCAGTTACAATAATTTATGTTTATTTTATTATTTGTATCCAAATATTTACTGAATAAAATGATAGAATTGTGGAAAAATAAAGCAGAAATAAAAGTAAAAACAGTTAACACATATTTACACGCACGTCACTATTTTGATGCTTGCTTTTATTGCATCTGCCTCAGGAAGTAGTAGTAAGCTAGTAAGCACGTATCGAAATATTGAAGTGTGGATAAAAATGTGTTAACTGTTTTTAATTTTATTTGTGCTTTACTTTTCCATGATTATATAATTTTATTTATTTTATATATTTTGCTTAGTGCACTTTATTCCATATATATTTCTAGGTTGGTTCAGTATTTCCTATAATTTCAAACTTAGCTTCAACTATGAGAATACTTATATCTGCCAAACTGCAAATCAAGGTCTGTGTTATTTAATATAGATGTGTTCTGTTGCAGCATCTGAGGCAACGCTCATCAATATTCGTAATGCCAAGAAGCACTTTGAGAAACTAGAAAGGGTGAGCCAGGCACAAAGTGCATTGGCCAAGTAAGAGGGTGCTCGAAAGTTATATTATCATAATGGTGGCTAGGTCATTGTGATTCAATTAACATCAATTGGGGTGTCTAGTCGGATCAACACACTAAAGATCTTTTAGTAGCTTACACCGACTTAGTGTATGTTTACTTTTAGATCTACTAGATGATTCAACTAAACATACAGTACCCCCTTTAATCTGATCGCTCACCTTTCTTGGTTATATTATGGTCTAACTTCTAAGATATGGTCATAATGTAATCAGTCAAGGTAAAACTGCTAGTACATGAAATATACAACAATGGTCAAATGTGTAAAAAAAGAAAAGTCTGGGTTTTTAAATGTTTCTTTTTTTCTTTGGTCATTTAATGAATTTTTGCTCTGTCCTACTACTTCCTGGCCTCATAAGGTAATTTAAAATTGCAAAGAAAAAAAAATATATCCTTCCTTCCATAACATCATAAGACAAATAGTTTCTTTTATTAAAGATTCTTTAATGTATGTTCCTTGTATAAAGATTTGGTTTAATCCCAAGTTCAAATGGTTAAAATAACAAAAAGATAGAATAATAAACAACATATAAACTAGTGAGCAATCAAAAGGTTTTAAAGTATTTTTTTCTTTTCTTTTACTCAGTTGGATTTTATTCTCTTGTTTTTACTCACTATTTTGGTGTTCCAAATGTTTCCATATCATAGTTTTTTAGTACAAAAGCTAACTAGAAATATTTTTACTACCCATCATTTTCTTTTTGCATGAAAATTGAGTCTCTTCAATTCAAATGGTTTATTTATAAAGCTTTTTGCAATAACATTATACTATTTTATGATTAAATATAAGTAGTTAATAACAAAAATTAATTAATATCTGCTGTTTCAAATATGAATATAAAATATGTTATTGTATGGGCATTGTTTGATACATTGTTTTATTAATGATGGTTTAACTGATCAATTTGGTGTAAAATATCCACTTTGTTATATAATTTGTTAAGTTATAAGGGTTTGCATGAGATCTATGTTGTTTTTATATGGGATAAGAATAAAAATAAAATGCAACAGCATACACAATCATCATCATCATCATCATGAACCGTTTCTAATCTGTGGCCGGGTCCATTTAGTAAAATGCCTCCTTCTCCCTCTGTCTTTCCAGAATTCTTTCTCCTTCCTGCACTCTTCCACTCTCCTCCTCTCACTTGCACACTTGCTACGTTCCTCCCATCTTTACTTAGTCTCTCTTTTGGGGTGGTCTCTTCCCTACATATTTGATATCCATTAATCTTCTTGAAATTCTCTCTCCTATCCTCCCTCATTACATGTTCATACCATCTCATCTTTACTTCCTCAACTATCTCCTGTACCCCAACTCTTGTGTCTCCTCTGACAGCTAACATGTTCCACACAAATTTCATTTCAATGGCCTACACTTTCCTAGTCTCTCTTATGGTAATTTCCATCAACAATACAAATAGTAATGGTGAGAGGGCACTCCCTTGCTTTACTTCATTTTTTAATTGGTACCACTCCGTCCACTCGCTCTCCGTCTCTACACTATTCATATTATTATCATACATATTCCTTACTCTCCAAGCCACTCCTCTTTTTACTCAAGCCTCCTCCATTGCTTTCCAGACCTTTCTACCTATACTATTATGCTTGGTCTACATCCTTGAATGCCATTACCAGATCCTTTTCAAACTCCTATTGCCCTTCCATAAAGTCTTAATTCCTAATATTAAATATGTCGTCGACCTCCTCTCTCGATTTTCCCTTTATGCAAGCTTTTACTATGTTTTTGCGCATTGATACATCAGTGTTATACCTATGTAATTTTCGTGCCGCCTCTTATAACCTTTCTTTGAATATTGGTAATAAAACTTTTGTCCAATCCTCTGGCACTTCTCCCTCCACACTGCCCTTACTACATTATACCACCACTGTATACCCATTTCTCTTGCTGCCATTATCATTTCCACTGAGTTTGTCCACTTCTGGTGCCTCTTCTGCTTCCTTCCAGGTTATATATGCTACCTTCCTCTCCTACCACTCCTTCCCCATATGGGTCTAACCTCTCAAAATATTATTTCTCCAGCTTCTTTACCTCCTCGTTGCTCTATTATTCTTTTTTAATCTTGCCATTTAGACCTCTTTCCTAGTTTACCTACTCCTTTGGCTCACTTGAATATACAATACTTTCTTACTCCCTACAAATTATAGTTTCTGAATTAAAATTATTGCCAGTCTTTATTTATTAAATTGATTTCAATTTGATGTAAAGAATCCAATATCAGAAATATTCTCAAAACTTAATCATTATTATTATTATTAGCACCGCGTCTTACTACCCGTTCGGGTTATACGCACTTATGCTAATGTGTAATGGTAGGGTGATTGTGAGATGAAATGAAGGACCTACAGTTTAACGTGGAATCCGAACCACGGTGGAGGCCTGGCATTCCCCACATTCACAAGATGTCTTGTCAGAGGTGAAGGAAGGGTTTGGTAATCAGATAAATCTTTGCCGGGACCGAGGATTGAACCCCGGCCGCCAGCATAGAAGTCTGACACCTTACCCCTAGACCACCAGGTCACCCAAAACTTAATCAAGTTCAAATATTTTTAAATTGTTTTAAACTAGAAAAAAAAAACCACAATAATCATCTAAATTTTGTTGTGCAGTTGTTTGTAATATTTTGTTTTGAGCTGATAAATCAAGTTAGCACAACATTAAATTCAAATATCAGATTTGTTCCTATGAATATTAATTTGTAATGTACTAAACAGTTCAGAATGGTAATCATTAAACATAGCTATTGGCTGTCAATATTCTATTCTTAAAACCAGATTTTTTTTTTCAAAGCCAAGGAAGTTTGCCAAACTTAGCACATCTTTGATAGTAATGCATACTTGAACTACTGGACGATAGTTTTTTATTAAAAATCGAAAGCAAACAATAGGGGGTCGTCTTACATTTTCATACAGGTAACGAAACTATAAAAATTTATTTTACCAAGGTATTTCACATGTAAATTATCGTCACGGCACAGCTTCTTGTGTTATTAATTTCAAACTTAGTCTTTGTTAAAAGCTGCATATATTACATATTATTTATCAAAGTTAGTAACACATGCATGACAACATGTTTCCGCACAAATACTAACTCGAAAACTTTTATTTCATTTTGGTCATAGAAGTACAGCAGAGATGTGGTATTCTGACATTACGTTTTAACACTCTAGAACTGATCAAGGGAAGCTTAGTAAGCGCTCAGTGTACAACAAAAAATGTGGATCTTGGAGCGCTTAGCAACATGATGGTGCTGCTGTGTATCGAACATCGAATAGCTGCACGAATCAGTGTTTAGTAATAATGTTTCTTTTCTCCATGGTGTGTGCCGTCAGCTGCCTGTTGATTATCTTGCAGTATTCGTTTGTTTTTTGTGTGAATTAGTTACAGCGGCAGCACAACATTACAGCTTGACTAGTCAATCTGCGTCGCTGGAGGAAAGATTTTAACAAGCTGCAGAATTGCAATTCAACACGTCAGGCATTTCGTGGCCCCACAAAGAATTGGAAGAAAACAATACCATTTTGTTTCTCCCTTACAAAGTGTGTTTGTGCATATCAAGATAAATCATTCATTTGAAATCCCTTGAAGTGGCTCGGGAAATGAATGTTCCGCGGCATAAGACTTTTAGAGCCAGTATTGGTTGGGATGAGGAAAAATGGATTATGTATCAGACGCCAGACAACAATAGCTCAGAGATTGCCTGCTAATTACTTTTCAGAAATACATTATCAGACTCAAACAGGCCAACAATTACCTCACAAGTCAGATTGGAAATTGTGACCAAACACCAGAGATTTTGACCTGCCATCTAACACTACTGTGCATCTGAAAGGGGGGGAAGACTGTAATGATCTGTACAACAGGAAATGAAAAATTAAGGGTAACCATAATGCTTGCTTGTCTTACAGATGGTTCCAAACTCCCACCTTATGTAATTCTAAAAAGGAAGATCATGCCACCAGAAAAAATGCCTATAGGAATTCATGTCAGCGTCCAAGAGAATGGATGGATGACTGAAGATTTAATGAATGTGGTATGGAATAGGAGCCCTGGAGCTGCACTTCGTAGGAGAAGCATACTTGTACTAGATGCTTTTCGGAGTCATATTATTTACATTGTGAAAACTTAGTTGTGATACCAGGAGGAATGATAAGCCAACTTCAAGTGCTGGACCTAGTGGTTGGTAACCCATTTAAAGACTACCTGCTGAAGAAATACAATGACTGGCTGCTGGAAGGAAATCATGTGCTCACTCCTACAGGCAAGATAAAGCGAGTGGCACCAAGCCTGCTAATTGAGTGGATCCTCTTATCATGGCAACGGATCTCACAAGATTCCATTATAACAGGGTTCAAGAAATGCTGCATTTCAAATGCACTGGATGGGTCAGAGGATGATCTGCTTTGGGAAGCCCCGGGCGGAGATGTGTCGGAGGAAGATTCTGAGTGGGAACCAGAAAGTGAAAGATTCACTACTAGTGATATTGATTAGATGAGACCTAATTATTACATCATTTTTAATGTGTGGTGCATAACATCCACCCTATGTATTAATATTCATAATTAATAATAAATACCCAAGTGTCCCTAAATTATGTGAAATAAGTTATACTTATCTGTAAATTAAAACATTTGACTACTATAAATTAATTATTACAACTTTAATAGGCCTATGCAATAAATGGAAAAATTTGAGCTTCAACATGAGGTAAGAAAACAACTTTGTATTAAACACAATTTTTCTTTTATTATTGAGCCATGGTGAAAATAGGGAAGGGTGGGGTGTCGTCTTATACTCAGGCCAATGTGGTAATAGTGTAGGAAGAGAGGCTGCTATGATAGCTAAAGTAATATAGTATGGAAATATTGTCACACACGAGTTATTCTCACAGAAGGTATCAACATACAAATAAGTTTACACACTATAGCCTAGTCATGGGAATACTGACCTCACTCAAGATTTTATTTTTCCAAGAAAAAAGAGAACAGTAAAAGTTGCCTCCAATGATTACACATCACAAACAAGCTTCAGATGACACACTGGCTACAAAGATTAAATAGAGGGGTCCTGTGCAGCCCAGTAAGGTGGGCTTGCAAACATGTTTGGAAGAGCACTGTTGGAATGTAGGTTAAATAATGGTTACACCAGCAAAGGTGTGAAAGGCACTTGGAAAAGAGGATGGAGAGATTTTTTAAATCTACCTTTATGAAAAGAAAGGGGCGAGAAGAGCGGTTCCTAAAGCCAGACTTAGGCAGCATGGGAAAAAAACAAAAAAATCGAAAAAGGGCTAGTTCTAAAAAAAAAACTAGCCAAGGATCAAGAATACTTAAGGAATATTCAAATTAATCCCTTACTTAGATTACTTACCAATCTTATTCTGCTCAAATACGGAATGGCCTCCTCTATCCAAGGGCAATACCTAAATACAGTAATGAGTACTGTACACTAGTGTACTTACTACTATCCATTCTTCATGTGACAATCACTGATGATATAGCAAAATGCTCATAGTAGGGTTGTGATGCTAATAGTAGAGATGGTTCTTGTTCGGTATATGGTATTAAACTTATAAAACTACCTTTATTGGAAAGTTTTTTTTTTGCGACTCTATTTTATCCTAGAATAGAAACTTACTAAAAACTAATAACATTTGGGGGGAAAAAAAAGGTCTATACATTGTTGTAAAACCACTACACCCAAGACCATAAATTAAGTAATATACACTGAATAAGGCATTAAGAACTAGGAACACCTGCGGAAAAATTGATTAAAGGAAAAAATCTTTGTGCCACCAATGAGCTTAAGATTCAAATTAACTTTCAAAAACCTGAATTATAAAGTATATATACTTGCTTATAGCTCAGAAACTTTTGGGTTTGTTAAAATATATATCAAATGGTTGCAGAGATTATCAAAATTGGAAAATTTCCCTCATTTAAGTACCCTCAAAGCCATTTTAATGAGAAAATGAGAATTTCCATCTTGTTTATAACAATTAAATAAGGTTTTGATATAAAATGTAATCAAAATCCATAGGTCAAATATTTAATAAAATAATTTATTCTCCTTTTCTCTTCAGTAACTAAAATTAAATTTAGGGTTCAATCTAATTCCAAAAACTCCTCTGTAAGAACTTATGAAAACCCCAGATAGCAAGCTTTAGACTAACCTGTAAATTAGTTTCGACTCAGCTGGAAGAACAGACAGCACCACGAAAATCACTTTCTTGGTTTCAGTAGGTCATGAAACGTCAACATTTATCAAAATCTTTAGTTTGATTAATTTTTTTGAAAATCACAATACTTTGTCTCCGAGGTGTTGAGAGAACGTAAAAAATATTTTTAAGCCAGTTAAAATAATGTATAAACATTTTTCAGGTTACACTATTGTATGGAATATGTTTGGGTATATATAGGGGGGGGGGGGAGGGGGGGAATCGATTTGAATTACTTGATATTACATTTGGAGGAGAGATAAAAAACTATGCTTACATCTTACATGCTTACATGTTTAGTTTTGTGTTTCTTGAATCAAGTACAACATGTGCACTAAGTTTACCTTGATAAATCTGATTAAGAATAAAACACAAGGACTTCATGCTTTCTGAATATTTTAATGATAATTTTATCTAGCTCAAACATTTAGTGTTAAGATCACAACAGTTTGTTTTTTCTAAATTTACAAAGTCATTCACATACATTACAAATATACAACAAATGGAAATACTCAAATAATAATTGTACCCTAAAATACAATTAAATGCATAAAAAATTATGTACGATGCCATGATGATGAAAACTCACTCATTTCTGATTAAATACTCTGAATTTAGTAAGATAACCATAAATAATCATTGCATCATTATAAAATATTCTGTGACACCTTGACATCTACAAAACTAAAAAAGCTAATTTAAAGGATATTAAATAACTTGGAAACGTGGAATATTATGTTGCATTTAGATGAAATGATGGAATGAAAAGCTGGTGTGATTAGCATTTAATTTATATATAAAGAATGAGGGCGAGGGGAGGAGCAGTTCCTGTCATCCTAGCCTGCAAACAGTCATTTCATGGTAAAATATTTATTGTAAAATTTTAGTTGGATTTATTTTTGATTCTTAAAGTTTATTTGACAAAACACCAAGACAAAATTATTTCACAATTAATTTTAACAGACTATAACAAAACTTTAAACAAATAATTAGAATTTTATGAATGTTTACTGCTATTGTCAAGTTTTGATGATCTCAGTTGAGAAACTATAAATTAAGTAATAAAATTAGTTTTACTATATGTTCAGAACACAAATTAAAGAGATTTCACAAAATATTTTGGCCATGAAAAAAATACCAATTCAAAACACAGTCCATTTGCCATTTTCACTGGCATCAGAAGGCACACACTCAGTCCTAACCTGTCCACGTGTGCTGAAAGCATTTATGACACAATGTAATGTACCCTACATGCACCACACAATGTCAAGAGAGTGGTTGCAGCAACAGGTAACAAGAGATTATCATTTCTGTTATATCATAGATAAAAATAATAATAATAATAGTAATAATTTATTCGGCATCCATTTTGTCTTCACTGCCTGTCACATTCTCCTTGGAGTTGTCCCCTTGACCCTCCTTACTTTTTGCACCATCTGTGCTATCAGAGTTTGGGGGGGCCGGGGTTTCTGCCTTAGGCTTGGGCTTTGACAGGATAGGGTTCACCGTGCTCTCAAAATTCTGGAAAAAAAAACTACTACTTTAATATCTAACAGCTAACTTATAATAAACATTGAAAGGAGGACAGATGTTAACCTCAATGTTCACAATTAAAACACATTACAACAATAATATTGTTGGGGCACATCAATTCCCTTCAACAGAAAAGAGTATAACTTTGACAAGACTATGGATAGCGGTTGAACATTACTACTCTATTCAATCATATACCAAGATTCAGATTCGCTTACAAATTATCACTTTACACAAGACACATTAATTATCATTAAAACCATAGTAATTGACTAATATTCGATGCAAATTGATAAATAGCTCATTTTCATGAAAAGATCCAATTTTATATAATTTCTCATGTAAGAGACATTTAAAAATTCTAATATGAACTTTATAATAAATGGTATAAGAAAGCCAACCTGAAAGGATAGTTGAGTTAGGCCTGGGTAGGAACAAACACACTTCTTTCTTTCTTCATTCACTTTTGGCATGGAATTATTTCTTTTTTATATAAAAAGAGACATAAATCACAAAGATAATTATATGGAACTACATACTTGAAGAATTTGAATAACTGAAAATTCTCGATGTGGCCAAATTGATACAACAGAATGGAGGTTTGAATAAATTGATAGCGTGTTGAAAAAATAATTCGAGATATCTATGTAAGACTAAATAAACTAATAATTAAAGGATTTTTTTTGCTGAAAATAGAAGTTATTAGATTTATAATATGGACACATTCAAGAGATATGATCAACTTTATGGAAGAACTAGACAATTTCCGTACTCTTAAATTAGGCCACAATATCTCACTACAGCTTGTCACCTATTTGGATGTTTATTGAGGTCTTCAACAAGAACAATACTATTAACATGGCAGTTCACATACAACTCTCCTTACATTAAGAAGTATCTCCCCTACATTCTGGCCACTAAGGCCAAACATAATGTTCAAAAAGTATTGACCTCACTCAGTATTGCAATAAATTTTCCTCAGATATTAAGGAGAAAGGGCACCCTTCAACTCATTACTACTCAAATCTCATAGCCCTCTCTCAAATAACTTGACACATCAGACAAATTTCTGATGACATCATCCAGAACTGCAAAGAATCACCATTATCCTTACAACTTTCTAATTTCTTCCATGAAGACATAAAACTTCCTCAGCTCCGCCCCCCACCCCACCGAATTGTTTTTAAATGGCCACCTAACCTTCACAGTCTCCTATCTAGCAGAGGTGCAGAATATGTCCGAACGCGCAAACAAAGTTCTGGGGAAATTAAAGCAGTCAGGGAAACGTACAACAATTTTGTTGACTTTTTAGTACATTCTGGTTCTGATGCGGTAGTTTCATTTGTATGAAAAACTAAGGCCGATGACAATCCACCCACACTATCAGAACGTGCAATAATGAGGCAGTGTCAGTGTAAGCACAAAGATTTGCTGTGTCTAGGGATAAAGATAATGTGTGTGTTCAACTTTCCTTATTGTGAATGGTGTGACAAACGTGATAAGCTCAGATATCACATCTCTAATAAACATCCAAGAAAAAACTAGTAGTAATAGTAGTCATAATAGTAGTAGATAGCGATAGTATTTCCCCTAGTGTGGTTGATTGTGATAGACCTTGCAGTAGTGGCGAGTTTACGAAAAAACGAAAAGTCAATGAAAATAAACAATTAAACCAAAGCCTCCCAGAATTACACTCCAATGCCTCTTACTTTCAAGACGTTAAATTAAATGTTGGTACCGGTAAGACTACTGGTATCAATGAACAATTAATAACAATATGAAATGCCTTAGCTATCCTTAATAGCAAAGTTGACGAGTTGTCAAAACAAAATGAACATAGGGATACTAGTATAGTCATAGAGTGAGTTTAGGGGCCATCCATAAATTACGTCACACAAATTTTATGGTTTTTCAACACACACCCCCCCCGTCACAGGTGGTCACACTTGTGAAACGCCCTGCTCCCTGGTGTGACGTCACATATTTTTCAATTCTATATTTAGAAGTAATTAAATTAAATCAGCAGTTTTTCCCATTTTTATTTAAATTAAAAATAATCTTTAATAAAATTTACATAAAGTAAAATATTTTAGATAATGGAGAAAACAAAAGACCAATTAAACAACGACAAACAATTAATATTGCTAATAAAAGATACAAAACTTAATCATCTTGTGTCCACGAACTTTGGACCCACTCCTTGATATTGTTTATCACTGGCATATCAGGCACTTTGTTTTCGTTTTGGATATTAATTTCAGGAATATCCGTTGTGTCAACATCTTTTTCTTCCAACCATATAGCATTATTTCATAAATTAAAAACAACAAAATAGTTGAACAAAGGAAAGCACGTCCATCACTCGGCAAAAGTCAATTGAACAATAGGAACGTATTGAAATCAACACTGGCACGTGCGGTGGCACTTGTCGGAGGTCTCACAAACATCCGACGCACGGAACGGTAGGACAGCGAGCGTGCACAAACATCCAATGTGCAGAACGGTAGGATAGCGAGCGTGCACAAACATTCGCCGCACGGAACGGTAGAATAGCGAGCGTGCAATCGCAGACGACTTAAACCTACATAAACCTTAAAAATATTACTAACTATCTATATTTATAAGTTTTTGGGTTACATATAAATTTCGAGTTTTAGTATTTTAGATTTTAACATGTGACATCATAAAGCTTTTGACCCCCCCCCCCCCCCCTTAACGTGACTTAATTTATGGATGGCACCTTAACAGAGAATATAATGCGCTACCAGGTTTAACCAGCCGTAGTATTTTTTTTACAGGAAAGTGAAGAATTTAAAGCAAAAATTAAATTCATCAGAGTAAGCAAATCGATTCCAGAAATTTGTCAACTTATGCCGTGCCAGTAAGGTGGAATTACAATAGTGCAGTGTTCTCCATGCGTAGAAAACTACAAACAATCCCTAAAGAAGGTAGCTATTCTTAAAACTAGTAATTTTAGCATTTTATCTCTTCCGGAGGAAAAGAAGTTGCTACAACCTACTCAAAGTATTGAATTTCAAAATTTTAAAAATCACCTTATTGATCATTTACAGTCAAAAGAACATCAATGGTGTGTTAATTTATCTGACTCCATGGAAAAAACAAATGCTATAGTAAATAAGGAACACAAAACCGTGCAAGTCCGTGTTGCCAGTGTTGCCTACAGTGCAGTAAGGGAAGGCGGACAAGTTTTTTGAACGTTTATCAAGTTTGCACTGCTTAAATGATGCCGATGTTGGTGGTAATCACTCCAGAGAATTTTTTAGAGCATTTAGAATTCCTTTTTTACTATGAATAGCTCTTGTAGATGGTGTTCAGATTTGTATTGTGATTGACATTTCACCGTGTGGTACTTCACACAAGGGAGACAATCTCTCTGACAAACTGCAAAATGCCCTTGAGAGTTCATGTATTCAGATAAAAGAGCAGCTGAATGGTATAGCATTTAATGGGCAATATTTTTATGTTAGTGTAGATAAAAAAAACTGGTGGATGTGTGAAAATTTAAATCATGACTTTTGACTTCCTATGTGGGAGATTGTTAAGGTATATCTGCAATCAAGTTCAGGGTAATATAATGAAAAATTACAAGTGGGTATTGGATATGAAGAACTTTTTGCATTAGCTGAAGAAATAGAAGTGGACATAAAAAAAATAGCTTCAAATCTGGATTTAATATCTACAAAAGAAGCAATCAGAGTATACAAGGCAAGAATACCGATGCTAAGGAATTCTCATTGGAAATGAAAAAAGTTTTCAAAGCCAAGTCTCATTTTTAAACTGCCTGGCATGATTGACACATTAGAATTGATTTTAGTTGTATTTGTCAGAACAAAAATGCATGGTATTTGAACAATATTTGATTCTTATGCTTTTTTGCAAAGCACACTTATGAGATGATGATGGAATTAAAGAGTGGAAAATATCTGAAGAAAAATTCCCATCCCTCAACAAGGAAATGGATAACCTGAAAAACATTTATCAGGACTGCTTATTGATTGATTGATTGATTATTAGCACCGCGTCTTACTACCTATTCGGGTTATACGCACTTACGCTAATGTGCAATGGTAGGGTGATTGCGAGATGAAATGGAGGACCTACAGTTTAACGTGGAATCCGAACCACGGCGGAGACCTGGCATTCCCCACATTCACAAGATGTCTTGTCAGAGGTGAAGGAAGGGTTTGGTAATCAGATAGGACTGCTTATTGATATATGAAAACTACCAGCGCTAAAGCCATTCCTAGATGATCAGTCACTTGCTGAAGAAGATGTGTTGTTGGGTTACACACCTGATGTATGTGACTTCAAAAGTGCAAGGTAAAAGTTGACAACTGTGTTAAACCCTATTAGAAACACTAGAACGTACAGTAGCCCCATGGCTTCTTTGGTGCTGATAGTTCACAGCTGACTTCTGACAGTCAATATTTAGGTATACACTGAAATTTTGACTGTCAGAAGTGACAGCTGCTAAACACATGTTTTTTGCAGATCATATGGTTCGCCATATGGATACATAATTTGGTCTGGTAACTTTTCAAAACATCAGCTGTGAGCTGTCACTCAGCACCAAAGAAACCATGGGGCTACTGTAGGATAACAGAACCTGTAATGATATAGATTTTTCCGTCTTTGTTAATATTTAAAATCATGTTTTAAAAGTAAATATTTTCATTTTTATTCTTTTCGTTATTTTAAATTAAATTCATCTTTTCCAAACGACAGCCATGTTTCTATTTTTCTTTATTTTAGCTGCACATCTTCTAAGCATGGTTTATTTACAGGTTGTATTAAGCGGTATTTAAAAGCGGGTGCATAGTTAAGCCATGCCTATGTTTAGCTTTTGTACTCAGATAAAATAACCCCATTGGTATATGGAAAGAAATCAAGTAGTGACCTGGGTTTGAGAGTTTAAAACTATGGGGAATACAGACCCAAGCCTTGAAAAACCGCATAGTTTTGAACTCGCCTTCCCCGCTGGATCGTCAAGGGAAATAGACTTGTTTTGTGCTGGCCTTCCCCACTGAATTGACATGTGGAACAGACAAGTTTTAACTAGTGTTATAAAATGTACATTATCAGCATGTTCGAGTGTTAAATGGTGTAATGGTGTATTTAAATAAATTGCAACAAGTGAACAAGTATTTTTTCTTAAAGTAACACCCTATCAGTGCAGTTCAATACAGCATGGCTAAAAGAAGATCCGATGAAAGTTTTCCAGACGACATCTTTACGTAGGATAAGAAACGAGGACGGCGAACAGCTCGTAACAAAAGAAGCCCAACCTTTGGTTTGTTACAAACCTCTAACTGTAAAAAATAGGCAGCTATGTTTCAGCGACAAGTGTTTCACGAGTACTTCAGTTTCAGACAAAATTTTAGAGCAGCAAATTTAAGAGTCATTACAAACACTAACAACCTGGGTTAGTGAAAATCTTGGATGTACTGATGGAGTAGATTCTCAATTTAAAATCTTGAAAAAGAAACTTTTAAACACACGATTTTTTTCAAAAACCTACGGTCAATGGAAGTTAGACCGAACTTTATGATTCTTGATAATGCTGTAATAAAGGAAGCATTCACAAATGAAAATTTGTTTCATCACATTCCTGACATCCTTTATGTCCTGAAGAATTCCATGAAAATCTGCGGTCTGATATATTAAAAGTATTGATATATTCCATGTTTCTATATATTGTTGCCAAAATATCACTAATTTCTGGCGAGATAACATGCATAGGATCAGTTATGGCAGACGACTTTACATTTTTGTAACACATTCTTTCCCATATAAAATCGGCAAATTGTTTTAATGATTTCGAATTTATTTGAATTTTTTATTTTGAATTTCCGTTTTTAAGACTTAATTATAAGATGGGAGATTCAAGTTTCAAGTGACCATATGTTGTAATGGTCGAGTCCGAGTTTCGCATTGAGAGGGGGGAGTAATGTATTAGGCATGTTAGATTTTCTATACAATAACAACAATTATTAAATATATATATAAAGTTTGACTGATTTTACAAAGTTAATCTGTTTTAATTACAAATTTAGTTTTATTTGTGACAAATGCTATAGGCCTAAGCTTTTTAATCTTTTATTTCTTAGGATTTAAAAATAATTAAGTGATGTCATCGATTATATTGTATGTTTATTTGCTACAAGTATGGTACCCAAGTTTTCTTTACAATGGCATTAATTCAAAACAGTGCACGTTCATTTAACAGTCCTATTATATGGTGAATTGAATAGACTTATGTATTCAACAGCTGTTTGTTAAACTTTTTTTTTAAGTCTTAAAATGTTTGATTCAATGATGCTATTTATTTGTTGTTTACTGTGATGTAATTCCTAATTATTTTATTATTTCGATTATATGATTAAATACTTAATAAAATTGATATTTTTCTTTGTTAAGATTTTTAGAGAATGCTTTTATTAATATTGACTTTTTTAATTTTTTTGGCATGTTATAAAGTTGAATACCTACATATTTTTTATGAGGTTGGATGTTTAGAAAAATAATGAAAAACGAAATGTTCAAGAATCGAGGTTGAACGTAAGAATAGTAAACAGAAAAACAGGTATATTTATTTTTAATGTATGATCGTGCATTGAGCACTTTCATGTTTGCTGAAAGAACAATTATCACAGATAACATTTACCAAGACATGTTTATAAATTTTGTTTTCATCCCGTTAGAGACATTTAGAGAGAAAAATAATTTCTATAATTTTCCAGCAAGATGTTATCTAGGTTTTAAAGCATTTAAATGTATTTTAGGCTTGACCTCCCTTAAATATTATCTAGATTTGACACCCCTAAATTTTTTCTAGGTATTTCCATGCGCCTGGAAATATGGTAAGGTAGCTATTTCTATCCTTCTCTAAATGTGCCATTGCAAGCACTTTCCCTTGTAGAGCATGGCTTCCACCTGTTTCTCTCTTCATCTGCATTTTAATACCCCCTCCCCCTTCTTCGAATTCATAGGCAGGCTTAAACTTGCTTTCTGCACCAGATAATCTGGCTACCCTTGCCAACTGCTCCATGCTGCCGTAAAGATACTGGGCTTGACAGAACTTTTATGACAATACTATTTGATGATTTTATTTGAAGTTTCAAATTGAATATTCGGCTGTTAATTATTCAAAATTTTAAATAATCACACACCCTTTCAGTTTATATTGGGGAAGAATTATTTATGCTCTAGTATATTTACAAAGGCAGTGCTTAGTTTCTATCTGATTTTTTCAACTAATGAATTGAAAATAAGATTACCTGTCTCTCTTGGTTTATTTGTGCGACAGTGGTAGATGGGGTTTGGGTCTTTGGCGTGGCGTTAAGTGTGGTCCTCCTCTCTTCCAGCCACTGGTTTGAACTGTCTATAGCTTGCTGCACCTTCAGAAGTTCTGCCTCGGTAAGGTGGCTAAAGCGTTCATCCCCTGTACGCCACTGGTCCACTGCCTTGCGGGCCAACTGCAAGGATCCTCCCAAATCATCCAGCATTGTGGGGCGCAGTTCATACTCTAATCGACGTACCTTTATTGGCTCTCCTACCCCCTATAAGACAAAAATATTTTCAAGTACTCGTGTAATCCTCAAATTATCCTAAATGCTAAATCTCATGGAAATATGTAGTATGCAAGAGTAAGAGAAGCTTTGAAACTTTAACTTGGTTTCAAAACAAATATTAGCTTTAACTTCACTTCAAAAAAACTTCATGTTTTGAAGTTTAACTAATAAAAATATTTTAGAGGTGGACGAGATCCCGACTTTGAGAAAATGTCGGGAAACTTCCCATTCCCGAGATTCGGGCGGGAGTGACTGTTTACAGAAAATTTTCGGGCGGAAAACCAACCTTCAATTTATTATTTTAATGTAATTACTTTGTATTAATTTTACTATTCACATCACTTATATTAACCAATATAAGTGATGTGAATAGTAAAATTAATACAAAGTAATAATAAATAAAGATTCAAAATCCATTCAACTATCATAGGATGATACATTTCTAACAACAAGACACCATAACACCATTACTATCTATGACCAGACTAGACTTGTTTATTCCTTTCTTGCCAACATTTGAAATAAAAAATAATAAGTGCCCATTTATATAAAAATAATTTTGCTTCAAAAATAGTACTAAATAGATGGAAATGAAGTTCCTTGGATCCTTCATAAAGTTTGTTTTAGTTATTAGTTAGCAATGAATTATTAATATCTAGTCAATAGTAATATTTTTTTATCAAAGTAGATGATTCAAATACTCTTCCTTTTTTACCAAAAGTAGTAGTCTCACGTATGTTCTGTGAAATACAAACATCTGATTATATATGAGTGATTTCAAGTGTTCTTAAGCAAAAGTAACGTTGAGTATTTCAAAGCCGTGTTTTTTTTAATCTTTGGTAAAATCAATTCATGTTATTCCTAGTGTAGTTATGTTGTTAAAAGTTTTATAAAAATTGTGAAATAATTTTTTTTAAAGATGTTAAGTTAGTTTCAGTGGTTTTTAACGTTCTCTAAAGCCTTTAATAGGCCTAATGAGTAATTTTTGCTTAGACATAAAATATTAGTTGAAAATGGATCAAGGAATAATGGATCCAGATGATCCTCAACAATGTTCATCGAGACCTACATTTCTCATGTCATATAATAAGAATAGATGGTAAAAGGAAGAATTCTTCACAAAGTTGGCATTTTTTTTATTAAACTTGACAGTGATAAAAGACAAAGTTTGTTGCAATTCTTCTCCTTTATTTAAGCCTGAGCATAGCAACACAACAGGCATGCATAGGGATTTATTATACTACATTCACGGTAGGAATTACTCTCTGAAAGGTTTTTTTCCCTACCAATACCCTAATAAGTAATAGATTTCTGGTAGGGAAAAGGGCATTTCAGAAAACAATTCCTACAGTGAACAGATTTTACCACATCCAAATGCTTTAAATCCTTTCAAAACTAATTTAAATTAAGTAAGACATGTGCAAAACAAAATATTTCAACAGAGGCGCCTGCATTTTTAAAACAAACCCAGTTAACCAACTTTAATAAGTGAGGAAAAGACAATCCTAAACCGATTAAGATAAATGCTATAGGCAAATGGATGGCTACCAGTTTACATTCATATGGCCTGGCAGATTAAAATGGTTTAATTGAAGTTTTGACATTACCACAACCCCTATGTACTTTGCCTTCAGCAAAAACCTTTAGCAGAACAACAATTCCAAATCTTCATAAAAACACAGTGGACAATGTCAATAATAAATTAAAGTGTTTTTTTTCTAATATTGATAGTTTGGGCTCAATTTCAATTACATGTGATGTGGATTTCAAGGTCAAATGACTCATTTTTAAATAATTCTACCTCCACACTGTGTGCCTTGGGATATACAATTTTAATGGTGAATACAGACACGGTGTGCAACCTCTGAGAAGTTGAATGAGTGCTTTTCAAAGTGGAACTTAAGAGAAGGGCATATTGAAGATATTCCTGTTTAGGTTATTACTGATAGTGTTAGAAATATGAAATTAGCTATATCTAAATGAAATAATGTCACTCACCCTCAATGTTTTGCACATACACTAAAACTAGCTTTCTCAGATGCAAGAAAAAACACTACAGGCATGCAAGAGATGCTAAAAGGGGGCAGATTAATCATTTGCCATCATAAAGATAGCTCAACGACCACAGAAAGGCTTCGGAACGTTAAAAAAGAAATGGGAAAACCAGAGATGTCTTATTCAAGATTGTGAAACTAGATTTAGCTCAGAGTACCTTATGGGTTATTGGTTAATGAAGATTCACTTTCTAGAGATCTTCTTAATCAAGGGAAACAAGAAAACTTAACTCTGAATGGAGAATGATAGAGGGCTATGTAGATGTTTTATGGCCCCTATACCAAGCCACCACAAGTGAGTGGTGAAAACTCTCTCAACTCAGATTGTCATACCAATAATATTTTCGGTTAAAAAAAAAAAAAAGGAAAAATACAATACCAACAGTGAACATGGAACAGGAAAAATGTTTAGCAGGAATCTCCTTTTATCAATCAAGTCAAGATTTCCATTGTCTAAATCCAAGGAACCATACTTATCAGCGATGCTGTTGGATCTCCGATTTAAACATGTGGTTCTTTTACTACAGGAAAAGAACCTTAGGATTGCAAAATTAAAAGCACAAGTGATGTCTCCCAGAAGACCTATGTCATAAACATGTTTAATTCAGGTGTTAATTCCTGTTTGTACTTAGGTATATTAGTCTTGACATTTCAATTTTCCGTATACTATATTCGAGATTGAAATACCATATTATCACATTATTTGTTTTAAAATGAGGTGGCCCAATGGGGATGAGTTTTATAATATTTTGGAGTCTCCTCGAGTGAACAATACATCTCAATCGTCGCCGAGTAAAGAAATTGGCAAGTACTTTACAGTCATTGCTCACTCGACATGAAGACCCATATTTATGGTGGCGAAATAATGTTGATGGGTTTAAGAGTATGAAACGAATCGTAAATCGTTATTTAGGAATTCCAACAACTGAAGTTATCAGTGAGCAAGCGTTTTCATCAGCAAACAATGCCAAGCAAGGTTAACAGGAGAACATGTTGAAGAGTAGGTATTCTTAAATGAGGATTTAAAAGGGAAACTGAAAAAACAAACAAAAAACTAAGAACTAGGTCTAATAGGGTTAAAAAAAAACATGTATGTTTCCAATTATGTGTGTTATCTATAGTTTTGTGTCTAAATTACCTTTTTTTACTTTGTTTATGACATATCTATCATAAGTATAAAGTTTTTAATTAGGACTAATAAAGCTGTTTATTTTAAAACTACCAAGTACGTTTTTATTCTTTTGTAAATACCGATTTATGTTTCTTATGACAAAAAACTTGGGTTTTTAAGGGCTAATAAACTTATTGGTTTTAAAAGAGGTATTTTTTATTTGTATTTTAATTTTTTTTATCACATCTGTGCAAGAACCTCAATATCAGAGCATGGTGGCAATTAAAGAGCATCCCAAGTTAGGTAATGCCTGTATTCGTATTAAATCACAATGCATATTTCTTCAGTCTTTTTAGATTTTCAAACCCCCCAGGGTCTGAATTGAATCCTTTTCCTAGACTTTCTGTGTAGCAGAAGCTACTAGCTTCCAAACTGTTCAAGCTCTAAGTATGTAACTTTGGTATAATATGCACTTTAAGTTATCCTTTACTCTGACAGTGGTCGAAAACATAATTTCTTGTGTTTTTAGTAGGGGTCCCAATACATTTAAAAAACTATCTCAGGATCTACAAGTTCAATATTGTTGTGAGATAAATCAAAGGTCTTAAAAAATAAGTAGACAAATTGGGATGTTAGATTTTTAGAATCAATATGGCAGTAAGAGATAAAAAAAAAAACCTGAAATAACCTGATCCCCCTGGACTTGTATCTAACAAATGATTGAACAAAAAACACAAGAGATAATTTATGGCATAGAATTATCCAACCTAAACAACAAATATAAATTATTTATCTTTTAATGATAAAAAATTTACTTTTATAGTAACATGATTTACATTTAAAAATAGCCAATAAGCGTTAAAAGTTTAATTAACATATGTATAAATAACTTTTCTTTTTACTCTCGATCCCATTATTTTGAATAGTTTCCTGCCCCGAAATAAAAAAGTCATTTCTGTCCACCCCTTAAATAATTACCGCTAAAATACTCAATTTATGCTAATGATTTCCATTCTGAGTTATTTATATAATAAATTATTATTCATATGAAAAAAAAATCTGTAATAATTGAGTTGTAATTAATGATACCAGCATGATTTATCAGAATAAAACTATTACAAAAAACTTTGCAGTTAAAACTTTCCAAATTTTTTTTAGTACATACGGTTGGTTGTACAAATAACCACAATATTTTTTTCAAGCATAAACCAACTAACAAAAAAATTTAAACTTTGAATCTGCTTTGAGAATATTTCATATATTCGATATGAGTTCACATAAAATTAGAAAAGTTGACTTGGCAAACCCTTAAAAATATGTAAATTGTGAATGTAGGTTGAAAGCTCACATTACCTTAAGTGATGCGAGTTTGTCAACATAAAGTTGTCTGTTACACCCTTCCCCCTCCTCCGTGTACAACCAATCTTCCAGATTTTCCAGTTCCTCGCAAAGTGTGTTGCGGTCATTTTCTGTCACAAACTCCGAAAGTTCTTCTTCAGAGCCTAGCTTTCCACGCAACTCATACACATACTCTTCTAGAGCATTACGTGCATCACACGTTCGTTCTCCTGGCGATCGTTAGCTATCATCTTAAGCTGAAATTAACAACACACAAAACTCAGTATGGTCTTACTTTTTAGACTATAATAATAAATAACAAACTAGGTTTTGGTGGAAAGGGATTTTTTTTACGTCAATTAGGATTAAATATAAGTAAATTGTATTGAGTTTATGGCAGGATATCTAAGAAAATATGTTTACAAGTCCACATATTATCAAAATACATAGTGCAAAGGTATTTTTAAGTCATTGAAGGTAACAAACATAGGGAAGGCAGCAAATAAAGTTCTAATTCACATATTTTCTTTGAATTAATAATTTATTCCTTTTAAATTATTTTATTTTAACCAGGGTTCTTACACACATATGAAACATAAATTTAAAGACTTTTCAAGGACTTTAAGGACAAAAACATTTTTCTTGTAGGGCCTACTGCCAAAAGCTAAACACGTCAATAATTTTTTTTATAAATCATACCAAATTTTTAATAGATGGGAAACAATAACTTTTCACCAAATTTAATGAATAGATAAGACTATAAAAATAGAAATCTAACTTTGTTGTCACTTACTTCACTCTCCTTGGTTTATTGGTTAGTGCAGTCATTCTATATTCAGTATTTCACAAGATGAGTATGGATTTCATTATTTAACAATGTATTCTGCTGGCACATGCTTTTCATTTACGATATTTTATATACAGGAGTCTAAGCATGAATGTTTGTACTAACAATAATTAAAATATCAGTTTTTTATAGGTCCTAGAATCAGCAGAACGAGTAACAAATAGTTTAAATAAAAAAATATCGGGCCAAATAACATTTAAATGTTTGTATATCCATTTAACCTATCAGATAGTTGCTTGTTGATGTCAGCCAGTGCAGCAGTTTTTTATTCTTGCTGTTCTTCTGAAACTGTTAGACTTTGACACAAATATTAGATTTCCTGTTGTTTCTGCTTGCTCTGACAGTTTATCAGCAGATTTGGTAAGTGTGTGTGTACATCAGCCTGAAGCCTTTGTTTTTTTGCTTTGAGTTCATCTATTTCTTCTGTGAAACTTTTCCTTTTTGAATTCTTCTGTGCAGTTTCTTTACCTTTTCGATTTGCCTCCAAATAACTTTGCCATTTTTGTCGTGCACCAGCAACTGAGAATACCATGTCTTTGGTGATTTCAATATTAGTAACACCACCAACTGATGCAATTTGTTGACAAATTATTCGCTGTGCAATGAGTGTGCGCTGTTGCATATTTTCAACTTCTATTTGCTTGTTTATAGAAAAACCTCTCTCAACTGCTGCTTGACCATGCTATCTATAGAATAAGTACCATTTTCATCACACATCACAATTTGTCATATTTTGTTCTAGGCTTTGCACAAGCACATAACAGTGACTCAAAACAGTTTGTCCCAGGCTTAAAATTTTGAAATTCAGAAGAAAAACCAAACTCTGCAATAAATTCTTTATATAATGAAATTAATGCATCACTTTCAGTTTCCTGAAGTCTTTTAGCCTCTACTAGTATCTTAAGCACCAACACAAACTTTGTTGCACAGTGAGTATCCACATTCATATCTCGAGGATCCATACAACTAAGGTTTCTCACAATTGAGTACTGTAATGGACACTTATGCAAGATTTTCTTTACTGTTTCAATAAGAAAATCATGACATTCCATTCACACTTGAACATCCTTTTCTTTAACAATTTTTTTTTGTGGAGAAAATTCTTGACTGTTTTCTGCAGTGAATCCCAAGTTTATTTTGGTCACTGGCAGCTGGTTTTCTTTTTTCTCTACTTCAACTTTAACCAGTTTGTTACTGGTAGTTGCTTTATTTATTTCATCTTCTTTAATGAATTTCTCCATTAAGTTTCTAAGCATTTTCAACATGTCTCTTTCCAGAAATAGAAAAATTGGCGTATCAGTTTGGTACATTGTCAAAAAAAAAAAGGTTCTACTTGTTTTGAAATTGAATGAAATATTAATAGCTTTATAGGAGTAAATGCATCATTGGTCGTTTCTTTCACAACTGTAAAGGATTTGGTGTTTGGATTGGGAAGTTTCTTGTCGGTAACTAACTGCACATATTTAGTTAAGTGAGGCCACATTTCAATAGCGCGTGTTACAACAGATGAATTTTCAACCCACCTTATGGCACAACATTTTTGGGAAAGACTGCTATCAGTTACTTTCATGTAATCTTCTCTTCTCGCTGGTGCCCTTAAATAAGTAAGAGGCTAGATAAAACTCCCTTCACATCCCAGGTTGATGATAATGAGCCATGCTTAAAAGCACCATGAATGATATGAAGCCCACAACTGCCAGTATGAATTACTGCCATGTTTGTGTCTCTCTTCAATTGATCACACACCAGGTCATAAAAATAAAATTTCCAATTGACATTTGGACCATCCATGGATAGTTGCAGTAGAGACTGTTTCGGTAAACCAATTTCAGAAATCAACTTTTCAAAGGAAGTGAACATATCTTCTGCAGTAGCATGGACCAGGAAATCTGAATGGATGTAACAAGACTGCACTTTATCTGCTTCCAAGTGGCGAATATGGTAATCTAACTGCTTCTCCTGAAGCTTTCTGTTGAGGCTTTCATTGAATAACAAAACATATGAATCTTGTTTAAGCTTCTCCACGAGTGCAGAATGAAAATAAAGAGCAATGCCTAAACAACATTTATATGCACATTTTGTCTCTCCCAATGAAAAACTTTTTGCAATTCCACCGTCGAAAAACATTTTTTTTTAAATAATAGTCCGATATCGTTGCATGATTTGTAAAAATAATGACTCCTGCATACTTTCAAGGCCCAAATAATTTCAGCCTTTAGAGTTTCCTGTCCAGTTAAGAAGGAGATTAATATCTGCTGTCCTTGTGGTAGTTGTTCTGAATCAGGAGCCGCAGAACTCTAAGATTGCATTGGTTGTGTAGCACCGAGAAAAAAGTGAATTCCTAAAGGTTTTTTAACATGCAAGACTACAATGTTTTTTCCACATTCATGTGACTTGTTAAAGCAGACACCCCATTTTGGCAATGTCAAATACTGAAGAGCATATGCTACATCTGGCTTTGTTCCTGTCTAGAACTTTTACAAGCCATTTATTAAATTTGGGGTTATGTAACCACAAATCATTTAAAGTACAATTCCCCGGCATATTGGCATGAAATAAAAACAAAACAAAGCAAAAGGGTTTACATAACACACAGTATTAAAAGTGACAAAAAAAATCCATTCAAGAATAATGAAACAACAGTTTATTTATCCATGGCAGATTACTTGCTATCACACTTTAATAAAACTTTTGTGTGGAAATAAACACTGAGGCAAAGAAGCAAACTGAACCAGTACTTAAGGATTTCCATAGATATAAAACGCATTAAGATAATCAAACTACGCAGCTACCATCTAAAACACTAAATTTCACGGGATAATGTTTAGACACCAAAATGGTGCAACCATAGATAATAGAGTTATAGAATGGCAACTCCTGTAGTATGGCTAGAACAGGAATTTGAGCGCTAAGGTGGTTGAAAGATGAACTAATAGCTATCAGCGGGCATTTTAGTGCATAAATGTTATTATAGGTACTTACAGTGTTAATAGGTACTTGCAAATCTTCAAAGAATTATTACAAATGATGGTTTTAAATCAACTTATAAAAAACTGGCAAATGCACAGGAATTGAGTTTTTAAATATAGGAAATTAGAGAAAACATTGTATCTCATCGACAGTAGTGCTAATGTGTTTGCCAGAGAAGTTAACATTGTTTCCCCTTGCCCCTGTAGAGATCTCAACCCATGGGTTGATGTCAAGATAAGATAACAAATAAAACAAAATAAACGAGAAGAGTAGCAGCGGAGAGTAAAGTAAACAGCAGACAACAGCTAACGCTTGATCAAAGAGCATGCGCTAGATATTTCATGTCCCAGTACATCTTAAATCACGGTCTTTACAACTATTTCAAGAATCAATATTGAAACCTGGAAATTCCAGGACTTTTCCAGGCCTTGAATAGACACACATTAAATTCCAGGTCTTTCAAGGACCGTACGAACCTTGTTTAGTGTCAGTGTATCTTTCTATCATCTGGATTATAAACAAATGTATAATTATGTTATATATTGGGGGTGATGCGAATTTAGAAGAAGTGTATTCAAATCTTTGCAGAGGGAAAAGTGAATGCTACTCTCAGTCCATCAATCCAAAATTTGAACCTTGATTACACTGTCATTTAATCCAGTATATTTCATAGTCACATGCCATTTGTCCACAAAAACGGTTATTAATTTTATTGAATTGTGTTGTGAATTAAGAGTATGGAAAGAGGAAAAAACTAATCCTTAAAGTGAAAATAAGATTGATTTTGTCAATTATTTAAGTATTATTGATAAAATGAATATAATACTTATAAAATCAATTTAATTAAATTAAATTTTGAATATTTATTACTGTTAATTGAAAAACTAATTTTAAGTTGTAACTTAAAATGAAATAGTATTAAATTTCATATTCATTAATAAGGATAGGTAGAGACACCGATATTTCGCGAGTTGTGTTTTCACAAACTTTCACTTAGCACATTAAAATTGCCATAGAAACATAATTAAACATTTTTGTGGCAGTTGTGAGTGAAAATATTGACGCGAAATAAAACTAAATTAAATCTATTCGCGAAATTGACGATTTGGCCATTTAAACGCGAATTATAGTCACTTTTTCAATCTAAACGCGAATAAACAATAAAACATTGCTGACATTATCAGCCATTCCAAGACTTGAACACAAAAATAAAAATAGTACCAACTGAATCAATATAATTTTCTTTCAAAATAAAGTTTATTTCACTCAACCAAAGACTTGCTTTGAAAAGTATTAAAACTGGCTATTAAAACGGCCATATTAAGCACCAAAGGCAAGTATTTAAAGAATTAGAAGCCAAAAACATCATGTCCAAGCTAGAGTGAGCTTTCTCTACACTCAAATCTTCCAGATTACGTCATTTTCATCAGGTCGTTAGATATTAACGTTGTGTTACTCGTTAGTAAGATCATTTTGTTTTTAATCTCTCTTATATTTATTTAATATTTAAACATGCCTAAAGTTTTAAGTATTTTTGAAAGAGCGTGAGTTTGGAAAAGAAGGATTTTATATATTTGATAAAGTTAAAAAAATAATGATGTGTAAATTGTGCAACACGCGCGTTAACTGGTTCAAAAAAGACACGTGTTTGAAGCATATTAATAGTGCCTTGCATAAACGGAAAAAAAGTAATGTTTCTGAATCATCAAAACAAGCAACCCTTGAAAATTCTCTAATAAAGTCTAAAAACTCAAAAGAAGACCGCAAAGAATTCATTATGGATACCACGAAAACATTTATGGAAGCCAATATACCTATTGAAAAACAAGATCCTCCTTCTATGCGATGTTGGATGGATAAATATGTGAAAGGTAACCATTTTGAAGATTTTTTAAAAATTTCCTTTATTATTTAAAAATCAAAAGTAAATAAGGGCCAATTACTTTCCATTCTTTTCTGATTTTATTTTCCTAATGACAAGTGTTTTTTTTTAGCACTTGATTATTTACTAATTTATCAAAAAAATAGATGAGATAGAAATGTTTGATTTGGGTTATTTTCAAGATGTTTATATTTAATTACAAATAGTGAAATAGTCTAGTAAATTAGTGTATATACACTTTGTCAACCAACATAGCCTAATATTAGTTTGTTCTATCAAAAATTAGTTTGCTTACAATTTGGTTTTAGGTGGAGACCTCCCTAGGGCAGAAACTATAAGAAGTGTTTGGATCCCAGAAGTTAACCAGAGTCAAGAAGATAATATCAAGGACAATGTAAAAAATCAGCAAGTTGCAATTCTTAGTGATGAGACAACTGATAGAAAAGGACAGTGTGTTTTTGTTATTTTGTTGAAAACATTACGTGCTGATTCGAAGCAAAGCTTGTTTGTTGGTGCAGTTAAAGTTTTGCAGAACGCTTCAGCAACAGAATGTTTACGGGCACTTGTGGACACCATCACCAAGTATGAGATTCCTTATGAAATTGTAGTTTGTGTTGTGACAGATGGTGCGCGTTACATGGCGAAATGTGTGACCTCTTTGAAAGTTCTCTTAAGCGATGATTTTCTGCATATACAGTGCTGGGACCACAAAATTATTGGTCAGTAGAGCTGCCAGAGCTGAATGAGTGTGTTGATAAAGCAAAGGCTGTATTTCTAAACACTCGAAAGAGAAAACATAATTATCTAGCATTTCTGAATGAAAAATACAGTAAAGGTGAAAAGTCTGCTAAACTATTTCCAAACCAAGTTTTAACGCAAACCAAGTTTTATTCACAGAGGTACACCACTGAACAAAACCAAGAGTTCCATCGCGTTAGATGAAACTCTTGGTTTTGTTCAGTGGTGTACCTCTGTGAATATTTGGTGGATCTAGTGGAATATTTTTCCACGTTGGAGGAGGTGACAGCAGCACTTAAGTACTTCCAGGATATGTCAAATGATAAAGTAACCCTAATGTTGATTTAATGCCAAGCAACATTTTTAATTGAGCACTGTTCTGCACTGGTGGAATTAATTACTATACTAGAAGGTTCTACCTATGCCTTCAGTCATAAGCTGTATGGTAAAGTGACAAAGCTACAAAGTAATTTTAAACTGATTTCTGACATGAACTACAGTGAAAAAACACAGGAAAAATTGAAAATGCTTCCAACTCTAAAACAAGCAAATGTCAAAAGTCAGTTTCAATCTTTAGGACGGCAGTTCCTTATAAAGCTGAATTCACTCCATCAGTCAGACCCATCCAAAACACTTTTTGAAAACATTAGTACTCTTTTTGACACCCGCTCGATTGGGACAAAACAAGTTAATTCTGATCTCTTCCAATCAGCTCAGAAAATACCATTTTTAAAATTCTGTTCTGAAATTAATTTCCAAAGAGGATACTGTGCGTTGCAGACACAAGTGAGAGCTTTGCAAAGCAATAGTAAAAAAGTTGACATTTTGAACATATTGTTTGGACTGAAAGAAGACCATGAAGAGTTTGCCATCAACAGCATAAAAGTAATATGGATTCCAGTGTATAATGTTGACAGTGAACGTGCATTTTCGGCATATTCCAACATTATGTCAGATAAGCGCACTAACTTGAAAATTTGGAAACAATGTTGTCTTTGTACTTTGGTGATTGACGTGAAGTATGTTGATAAAAGGTATGGACATTTTTGTCTTATAAAATAATTCAGTGCAAGTACTTTCCAAGCTATTTGAGTTAATTTATTACTATTACCTTAAAAAAACTCTTAAAACTTTTTATACCGAAAATCAGGGTCATACTCTTTTATTTACCGAAATTCAATTTTTTATTTAACGAAATAAGTAATTTTATTTACCGAAAATTATGGTTTTACCCTTTTATTTACCGACTTTTTATACCGAAATTCAACTTTTTTTTAACAAACTCCAGTGGTTTTATTTACCACAAATCAGGGTCTCTAAAGATAGGTTTTCAAAACAATTTATTAAAATAGGGTTAGGATATAAGCATCTACTTTAAATTTTACACCTCAGGTGCAGGTGTCCATTTGTTACTCAACTACTGCAGTTGCTTATTAAGATCCCTGAATATTCATTCCTCCGAACAGGAAACCGGTGCCATTCTAGTGTTAAACTGGATTGTCGGAGACAAGTATAGTTTTGGGTTTGAAACCCAGGTGGGTGTACTATAGCTGGTTTTTTCAAAATAGTTCCCCACTCCTTCCATGAAAATAAAGGTAGGTTCCTATCAAATTCTACCTTCCTCATTCCTACTCCCCATGGAATGTTTTCTAAAATGTTCCCTTAAGTTAAAGATAAACAGCACCCAAATCTAGATAAATTTAAAGTATTGTCAAACTATTTTCAGACTGTGGCCGGGTCAGTTTAGAAAAATGAACCCTGTCTTTTCACCATTCTTACCTCCCCCGTGCACACTTTGTTATATGCTCTTTCCATCTCTTTCTTGGCCTCCCTGGTGATTTTTTTTCCACACTTTTTTTTTGCATACTCTCCTTCTCCATCCTCACCACATGGAAGGTTACCACCAAAAGGTGGTTAACCTGAGAACCTATAAATAGCAGCCCCACTAAGGTGTAGGCTTGCCTTATAATCTAACTTAAGACTAGGACCAGCAAAGCATCCAGTCCCAAGCCATTAATTTATCAATGTGAAAAGGTAAACCCACATTTCACCGATAATAAATTTTTTGACCATGCCAGGAATCGAATCTAACAGTAGAACAAACGGATAACAACTCAACTAATCAAGTTAAAAGATTGTTTTCAAACTTATTACCTCAAGTTCTGTATATGTGTTGATCTCAGACTGATTGTAGCCGTGCATTAGGTACTCTATGGGCAGCTCGACATTCTTCACCATTTGCTTCTTCTTCTTGCCATCAGCTTCCTTTTCTTGCTTCACCGTGGCAGACCCACTCTTACTGTCCTCCTAGAATGTGTGCAAGCAATGCTAGTTATCATTTTTAACATGAGTTTAGCAAATATTCATCTCAAGCGAATAATTAGTTTTTCTGATCAACTCACCCAGTTAACACTCAAAATCTTTTCAAAATTTAATACAACCTTAATCATGAATAATAGAAGTTTATTCACCAATTAAAAAATATTAATACAGGAAATTGGAGGCTTAAGCCAACTTGATTTTGGTGCAAATAAATCACCCACAGGTTAACCCAACTTGGCTTCGGTGCAAACAACTCAGCCAGAGCTTAACCCAACTTGGCTTCGGTGCAAACAACTCAGCCAGAGCTTAACCCAACTTGGCTTTGGCGCAAACAACTCAGCCAGAGCTTAACCCAACTTGGCTTCGGTGCAAACAACTCAGCCAGAGCTTAACCCAACTTGGCTTTGGCGCAAACAACTCAGCCAGAGCTTAACCCAACTTGGCTTTGGCGCAAACAACTCAGCCAGAGCTTAACCCAACTTGGCTTTGGCGCAAACAACTCAGCCAGAGCTTAACCCAACTTGGCTTTGGTGCAAACAACTCAGCCAAAGCTTAACCCAACTTGGCTTTGGTGCAAACAAATCACCCAAACCTATAAGGGTAAATATACTTCTAGTATAAAGAATTACAGATGCTAACTGCCCAAGCCAGTCTGTCTGAGAATTGCTTCATAAACTCTCTATGGATGCCATGTTACTTGGTCAATTTTCCATTAGTACAATATTTGTAACAAATTGATGGAATTAACTCAAAAATTGAGTATGAACATTGTGTGTGTAATCATCACAAATCATCTATAAACCTTTCAACAGTTTATTCGAGATGCTTGGAAAATATGATCGATATTAATTAACATCAAAAATTATTTAAGCAGCCCAATAGAAAAAACACACGCACGCACACACACACACACACACACACTCAAAGCTATACATAATATTTATACATGTATAAATAAAAAAAGTTTTGTAAATGAATAACATTAAAACTCTCGAAACAAGTTTCCTCACATTCTAGAGATGGTAGGGAGTTTATTTATTATAAAGTGTGTGTGACAATGCGGCTAATTTTTCTTCACACAGAGAGGGTAGAGATGCACCATCATTTCAAAGTTGATACACATTTCTTTTACTTTATGATCTAATTTTTAGTGTAAATATTTATACTAAATTATTGAATAAAAATTTATTATACACATTTTTAAATTCTAAATAGATGACCAAATTCAACTACTTTTCCAGTTGGATCAGTGTTTATATTTATATTTTGAGTATGAGAATAAACTCATTAATCACATTGAGATGTTTTATAATGAGGTTTAATTAAAGATGGACATGTAAATCACTGCAAAATAAATATACTACGATATAAGTTTATTTTTAATCACATGAACATTTGAATGGATGACGTTTTCTCAGCAACATGATATATACTAGATTTGTGGGAATGTATCAAGGTAAGCAAGAAATGATTTACATTTTTCTAGTTTAGAAAGCAGTGTTTGAATATAGAATTAAATTATTTTTCAATAATAGCTTGTGTAAATAAACTTTCAAACCATATATTTCCAATAACCATGCTGCCACCTACTACCTACAACCTGCACCATATCAAAGCTACGACCAGCACAATATGATTTTTGGCACTTAAGAACCATGATCTTTGAAACTAGTTTTAAGTAGGGATGGGCCATTGCCGATAACCGATCTGATTTATCTGCCGAAATTGGCACAATCTTCCAAGAATGGTCGGTTTTTTACCATGCCAATATTTTACACCAATGATTGAAAAAAAAATTTGAATACAGTCTTGCATGTAAACACAAATTCTTTAATTCAGCATTAAATATTCTAATTTATAATAAAAAGCAAAACCAACATTCTAAACAGAATAAGATATTCAATTATATTCACCTTAGGGCTTATTTCAAATTATGAAATACTTGATAGATATATTAGATAGTTTTCCTCAAATTACAAAGTTATTTGCTGTGGATTTATAAACAATTAAAAACACATATTATGGCTATAATTAACATAGTTTTAATTGAATACAAGTTGTATACCAACCTAATATGAAATATTACCTAAATCCTTCAGTACAATCTGAGGCTGATGCATTAAGATAGCATTTTGCTTTCTAATCAAATAATTTTCATATTGGATCTGATTTATTTATATTTTATATGGCCCTATTTTTCCCCTTGGTTGAACTAACTAAACTATATTTTATTTATGTGACCGTAACGTATTCACACAGCAAAAACAACGTATACGTCCAAGATAACAGTTATTATGGTATTGTGTACTCTGTGGGCTAGCTGCACAGAATCGCGTTCAGTAATCGTGTGTATATTATAATTGGCTTTTAATTATGTACATTATTGTTTATTATAACAAGGCAGTAGGTCTAACGATAAAATATATCTAATTAACTTCAATGATTAAAACTTTAATCAAAACATTTATTCAACAAATCTACTACTATCATGAAAAGGATAAAAGTGGCAAATTCAGATAATTCTTGATTTTGAGTTTTGTTATTGTACACTTTTGTAAAATTGCATAAAAACTAAATCAGAATCAGGCAACATCCGCAAAAGGGCTTATCAGACCAGCCCTAGTTTTTAGGTTATGCTGCCGGTAAAACTAGTGTTTTAATGTATTGTAATGTTTGTTCCAACTTTTAAAATTCCAGTTCCGAGGTGCACATGTTTATACACAGAGGCTACTCATCAGACCTATGTGTGTGTTAGATACTGCACGCTTCACATTCATGAAATAGGAAAAGTAACACACACACACCATTCTTACAGGTTAGGCAAGAATCTGTGCATATAGCTCTAAAAAACTACTGTTTTCCATACCTCTTCTTCATAGACACTCATCCTCTCAACATGCCTAAACCAACGTAAGCTACCTATTTCATTGTGACCTATTGGATTCACTTTCAAACCACAAGCCTTCAGCACCCATCTATTACTGACTTGTCTCTATGTGAGTTATTTCACATACATTTCTTAGATATCAAATTAACTTGCTCTTGTGATTCTCATAACAAACCCCTTCACAATCATAAAACGATGGCGTTAAAACATATTTATATACTGCCATCTTTGCTTCTTTCTATACTACTTGATTCTTTGCTATAGCGCACATATAGCCAACTACTCTCCAAGATGCATTCACCTTTATCTCGACTTCACCATTCATCCTTCCATTTTTACCAAACATTCTGCCCAGATAAACCAAATAACTCACATGTTCTAACAGTTTTCCAATTATAATAAGCTGTTAGTCATTTCCTGATCAATCCTTATAAAAAAAATAGCCTTAGCTTTGGAGACATTTATACAAAGATCCATTCTGCTTTCGCCAGTCAAACAATTTAATATATTCTGCATGTCACTTCCACTCTTAAGCCATTAATATGGCAACATCTGCTTATAGCAGCACTAATGTTCATATATTGAAATATCAGCCTGATGTTACGATGAGAATTAACAAATAGTAATAGAAATCATTCTGATATAAAATTAGGGATATGAAAGATATATTTTACTTGACATAATTTAGAGTGAGCAACTTGGCAAGGAACACATTATTTTGGTATAAAAATCAAAGCAACATTATTAACGGTTTGGTGTAAAATTGAAAATGTGTTAAGAATATAAATTAACTGACTCCAACCGAAAGAATATAACGTTAAATAACACACAGCAAATAACAATAAAAGTATATAAATTATGTTAACTAGTCAAGAATGACTGATTTAACTAAATATAGATTTAAAATACTAATATTTAACTGTTCATTGTACTATTTAGTTGGCTAAACTGTGATATTTGCAAAAATGCTAAACATGGAGATTTACCTAATGCAATGTTGTTTTTTGCTGGACATAAAGCAAAGAATTTGTAAGCTGGAATGTTCTAAGATTTGAAATCGATAAATAGAATTCAATATCTTGCTTTCCAAGCTTTGTTTAGTTTATATTCCTAGTCAACTATTCTATTGAATAAATGTCCACACATATCGAACAGTAGAGTACTCTTAAAAATGAATACCCCAACCCATGTAACCTAAAAGCAAGAAACAAAGCGAGAGCTACAAAATACTTTTTATACTTGGTTCCATAAGCTGTTTGTAAAACCTTTGACACAGTAGTTCCATGAATGTAGTAAATATAGTAATACATCACCAGTTACGTCTTGCCAACATCAGCAGTCAAGCCAACTCGACTTTCGAAGCTACCCCCTCCCCTCCCAGACGTACCGAATAAAACCACGCGAGGAGCTTGCGTTGAAGACTTTGATCCGAGCAGTTATTGTCCCCCTTCCTCTTTCCAAGTCTCACCTCGGAACCATTACCGACGTGGTTCTGTTGCTGCCCCGAAGCGGCACTGTCTGCGTTGTTGTCAGAGGTGTCCATGGCCGCCTCCTCTGCTGCCTCCTGCTCAGCTGCGGTCAGTTTCTCCACAAGTGCGGCACTACTCACAGAGAATATGCCGTGCAGGTTCACACGCACTTTCACCTTAACCTTAGCACTCTCTCCCTCTGGTGTTGGCTTAATGTCCTTTATTATGTACTGACCTAGTCAAAACAACACACACATTCACTTAGGTGAAACCAATATTTACAACAAACTTTACTGTTCTGTTAATCAACAAAAGAATAATAACGTTATTTGTTGACATAAGATTTGAAAATATATATCCAAGCAAAAACTCCTTCCACTCTCTCAACTAAGTTTTATTACATATTTGTAAGAAAACTAAAAATACACAATTATAATAGTTGCTTTAGACCAAAGTTTTTTCTTTTAGCGTGCATCAAAACCTTACTAAACACTTTTTAGACAAAATATTATTTTGTTCTTATTTGTAAAATTTACAATCTAAAAATGAATCAACATAAAAAACATTTTAAACCTCTTCTTTTCCACAAAAAAAACTATACAAGTTTAAAGAATTTAAATTTATGGTTCAGACCTCCTAAACTGTAATCCAATCAAGAGTTTTTGTCTCTTTTACTCACATTGTTTGAGATCAAATCACCCTTAGCTTCTAATTTTATCAATTTATGTTTGTTGGACTGAATGGGAAGGCTAAGTTTAGACTAAACCTATATTATTATTAATATTATTTAGCACCGCGTCTTACTACCCTTTCGGGTTATACGCTTTAAGTACTAATTACACTAATGGATTAGGAACTGGGAAGGTTGAATTAGAGGAAGTGAACCCACATTTGCGTGGAGGTAGAGTGGAAAACCGTGTAGGAACCCCCCAGTTCACCCGGCCGAGATTCAAACCTTGATTTCCCCGCCCTCGGCAATCGAGCTCAACACGACTAGCTCTTTAGCCAACTATGCCACCAAGGCGGGTCTAAAATTATAAATAGGATAAATGGATTAAAGCATAATTGGAAAACTGTTCTTTACATTATTTCCTGTTACCTGCTCAGTTACCCCGGGAAATTAATATTTCCTACACGAAAATTTCCCAAAGTCAAAATACCCTTCCTGCACAGGCCTAAGAGATAAAAACAGTGAAAATTAACAAAGACAAGTATGGCTTGTGCAATGAAATTACCACAGTTTACATTTTATATTGCTGCCAATGGGCAAAGAGGTATCGGCTGCCTCTTGAATAAAATGTATAGTCACCCATGATGAGTTCTGATAAAATGAAACATATCTCAAAGGAATGGGGAGTAGCAAATCCATCATCTTTAAGAGGTAGTAGCCATTATCTTTAGCCTTGTGGCAGCGAAGTTATCTCAGGCTCCGTGAGGCAATTTTGAAATATTCTTTATTTGTTTTTCACAGTGTAAAATACTAAAAGTAATTAGAATGGCCCCTTGTTTCAAATCTGAATAAAGGATGTTTGCTAAAACCACAGCTAGATAATATGTTTTCCTGGTTTTTTAAAATACTTTTATAGCTGTAAAATTTAACTATTGAATGTTCACTGAATTACCATAAAAAAAATTTGATACTTCGAGAATGTATTATTTTTGGTACAAGAGCACTTTCAGAAAGGTTTAGGAACCCCTGATGTTAAGTGCAAACTGTTTTTTTCCTTGTAAAAGCCAAAATATGTCTGTTCCCTTTTATGTTCTTATCCTCCTTTCCCGTCTGTACCTTCTTCAATTCATAAATTGACAAAGTAATTGATATAAAATGTAAACAACGGTGTGGTTGGTTTTGAGGTGCAATCAAGCATCAAGCTATATTTCATGAACCCACCTATAAAAGGATCTGGGTATGGAATGTTGCCGACATAGAAAGCCTTAATGGAGAAAGGTTCCTTTCGGTAGAAAGTCAAAAGTTTGGAGAAAGGAACAGGATGATTCTGTGGAAACACTTCCATCTCCCTGGAACATAAGAGACAACACACATGAGAGGCAAAAACAAAAGTTATTTAGCAGTAAAAATCAGGAATGCAAAATGTAAATAAGCATTTTATTTGGTTCTAAGCAAAACATTACTAGCCAAACTTATTTATTTTTTTCAACAGTATGTGCAAACACATTCTTAACTGAAAACCAAATACAAATTAAGATAGCATTCATAAAATTGTTGAAATTAGAAGTAATTTTTTTGAATATGTTCATTTAAACTGCCAGCAGCTTTAATGTAGTCCCAAATAATAACATTCAGCTAAATAAAATATGGAACTGCGGTCCGCCTGTTTTTTTAAACTTTGATCCAACCCATAAAGCACTATAATACTTTTAAATTATTTCTTGCTTATTCTGATTTTGTGGATAATGCCACTTGAGTACTTAAAAGTGATGAATAGTTATTTTAGATGTACTAGACTGTATATATTTGTATAAAGTTGTAACCCCAATTAAAAACTAATCCATAGGATTAATGAAACATATGTTTAGGGAATGAGCAGTAATGAAGAGAAAGCCATTAGCTCTTTGTCGGTAGCAGCAGTATAAAGTGTGAGCTGTGTTCCTCTTTCATTTTAAAAACCATATTGTTAGTTCCATTCCACCTTTCCTGTACTTTTTTTTATGTATATTGTATAATATTATATTTCTCAAAACGTGAAAGTTTTTAGCAGACTTGTAAAGTTAAACAAGTCTTATAGTGATTGGTTTTTTAAATACACAATAGTTCATTTCACCAATTGCTAATTCAGGCTCATTTAATGATGGTGTCCATTGCTAACTAATACATTGTAGCTACATAATTAAACCTTTAAAACAAAGCTAGCGATAAGATTACTTTTTAATTTTCTAATATAAAAGTTAATTATGAATATTAATTGTTAAAAGGTTAGGTAGTATCTGTACACTTACTATAAATTAGTTTGAAATCCAACAGTTCACTGTGAATGTACTGTATTAGAATATTATTTTCATATAAGAGGTTAAAACAATAATTAGCATTTTAACAGATGTTTTTAATTTAAAAACCTATTTAATCATTAATTAGTGGCATTATACCATTTTTGTTTTTAAATGTAATAGGGCTATAGTGTAATCCATCAAGGTATGGCTGCTACCTTGCTTGGTTCCACTATGGTGCAGCTTTTAAGATAGGGTCATAGAGTAATATGTCAAGGTAATACTGCCATCTTTCAGGGTATTAAGGTAGTACATTTTATTTATTTAATGTAGGCTTATTTTCTATAAAGGCAGGGATATAAGAAATGGAGGAAATATTGAATTTCAGGAATAAATACAAGATGTATTTAAGAAGAAAAAAATATGTAAAAGTAGAGTGGAGAGATGAGGAGTGATCACAGGACCTTTGATAAATGTAAATATCAACCAGGGCCCCAAAAAGGTTGCCAATCTCTCCACTACACCATTATCATTGCTGAAGGAACTGCAGGTCTTAAGCTTCACTCTCTCTCACTTAACTGTTGCCAAATGTTTCTATCCATTTTGTCAGGAGCTGGTGTCTTATATTTGAGTGGAGATTGACCAATAGTAGCCATGCTGTGTTTGGGATGAGGAAGGTTGAATTCAGAGTAGGTGTACCCACAATTCAGTGCAACCAACCAGGAACCAAACCCCAATCTCATCAGCAGTCCAGTCTACTGCAAAAGTGATGCCTTAGACCAGTAGTATTCAAACTTTTTTTAATAACTTACCCTCATAAAGAATTTATCTTCAAGATTGTACATCCAAAGTTGTTGGTGCATAATGCAAGCTAAATATTATTCAATGATCTAAAATAAAAATGGCTCTCCCTTATTGCATGTCCTTAATGTCCAGGTATCTTGTGTCTAAACCTATATATGATACAGATTATTCAGTATATATCATAAAATTAATTATCTATATGATTTTACATACCCTTTAAGGGGTCTTAGTATAACCCAATTTGAATAACCCTGCCCTAAGCCATTCAGACAGTGTCTCTCTCAAAGAATGTTACCGCCTCAGTAGTGTTAATCAAATCATTTGAATTCCCCCCCCCCCTCCTTTTAATTTGTTTAGCAACATCACTAATAGATTAAGGCATGTTGTAATGATTAAGTTTTCCCAAATCTTAGGTGTGAGATTTTGGGCAGATTTTACATTAATTAGGCGAGTTGTATTTTAGAGAGCAAAGGGTAGAGTTGATTTCATCTATAATTGTAACCTTTCATATATCGCATCTGACCAATTCTTAGTAAGTGTGGGTAAGATGAGGTATTTGTGCTTCCATGCTGGGCCTCATTAGAGCTAGTGTGTGTATTAGGCATGCACCACCACAACCAATGCGGCTACTCCATAGTGCAATCACAATTCGAGGGTATTGATACACTAAAATTACTTTTGTTTTAATATTCAAGTACAATAGATAGAATTAAATGTTATGCTTAAAAAAATTAATTTTGGTAATAGGAAATAATTATTATGAAATAAGTCAACACTATTTTACCAATATAATAGTAATAGGAATTTAAAAAATTACAATTAGCTATTTGTTTTTATTTATAAATATAGTTCCTCTTTTATTCATAATTTTCTCCAAGATTTGGATTTCAATTCAAGATTCATAGATAAAATAAATATTCAGATTTGTAAAATTGTATTATTATTATTATTATTATTATTACTATTAGCACCGCGTCTTACTACCAGTCCGGGTAATACACACTTGCGCTAATGTGTAATGGTAGGGTTACTGTGAGATGAAATGGAGGACTTACAGTTTTAATGTGGAATCTGAACCACGGTGGAGGCCTGGCATTCCCTACGTTCACAAGTTGTGATTATAGTCTTGTCATAGGTGAAGGAAGGGTTTGGCAATCAAATAAATCTGTGCCAAGACCTAGGATTGAACCCCAAACCCCCAGCACAGAAGTCTGACACCTTACCCATAGACCACCAGGTTATCCTGTGTAAAATTGTAGATTCAACCCAAACTCTACTACGAACGCCCAACAAGTAAAGTTGTGCAGCTTATAAAGGTAAAAAAATACACTGATTTGATGTATGGCATTATGTGAAGGGATCATCTTTATGCCTCTCCTATAAGGTGGGTTCGAAAGGAATGTGAATTAAGCCCATTAAGTTTAAAATTTGTATTGAAAGTTTAGTTTTAAACTTAAATATATTAAGTATTGCTCCAGTAGTTATGTTTAGTTCAATTTACAACATAATTATAACAGTTCTTGGATATTCGTCACCTACAAAATGTCCTCATAAGAGAAACTTTAAATAATCATAAGATATCTAGTTAAAATTCACCTTAAGTTTATGATAAATATAAAATAACTTTTTAGATTATATGCGTAGAAAATGAAATTAAAAATTTCTACTGAAGCCTTTTATTTATTTATTTATTTATTTATTATAGGCTAAAAGGCTTTGTTTCTGATAAAAGAAACTAAAAATTTAATCATTTTCACTTACATTCCCACTGCTCCCACATTAAACTACAATAATTATTTGTTTTGTCACTATTAGAGAATTTTAAAAATCTAAAATATTAGTATGATATGAGAAAATGTTAGTGAATCCCTGCCTCTAGCAACACGAGCAATCTTACCGAGGACACACCACACAGGATAAAAGAGAAACAAAGCACTTAGAGTTGAGAGGAAGACAGCCAGATCTGCAGAGAGAAACAACAAAGTAGGACTGACCAACCCTTAATATATTCACTTCATGTTGGGGCAAAAGCAAATTCAGTGATTCAGCAGGTACTGATTCTTGTCAAGTGAGTCTTGATGTGAGGAACGCGAGAAAAGGTTCGTGTTTTTCTAGTATTTGTATAAACACTTTTTTCAACTCTAAAGAAATCAAATAATTATCCAGTGGAAAGCTATAATTTAATTTCCTTCACATGGTATCAGTCAAGAGTGACTTGGAATTAAATGAAAACTTTTTATCTTCACTCAAAAAGTTTCTCATCTAATGGTGCTATGCTCATTGCAAATATTCAAGAAATGTGGATATCCCTCATGTGAAGAAAATGATACTTTATTTCTACCAGAGCAATATTTTATTTATCTTGGCCAAAAAAGTTTTGCTATAAAAACTGCAAAAATACTGCCCTTTTCTCGAGTTCATACACTTCCAAATAGAGGTCTGTACAATGTGAAATCCCTCACATCTGAAGATTTTTTTGTTTTCATTGAGTCATAGTACCAATTCGGGTTCTATACATGAATTAAATAAGCTAATGGAATAGAGAGAATGATAGTAGTTTAGAGGAAATGTACAAACATTTCCATGCCGGGAGAGTATTTTGAGGAAAACTTTCAGTTCACCTGAATGGGATTAGAACCCCTAATCTCCCTGTCACAGTCCAGTCAATCCGAGGGTGACATGTTTGAACGTTTGATCTGCGTTGTGGGTAGCAAGGAGTATTTAATCGAGTTAAATGATTACTACAAAATCTAAGAGTATTGTTTTTCTTACTCTAAAAACACTTGTTTAAAGATTTTTTTTAAATAGCAAAACACAATGAAAATTAATAATGATCATATGGTTTGTAAATTTTGAGGGATTGCAAAAGATACATTGTTATAAGCAAAATATTGTAATGTGTTTTTTTTTTAGTGGAAAAGCCAAACAATTTAACAATAGGCTTTAAAAACTATTGACAGATTTAAGACACATAAAAGTCTAAAAACCTATGAAACTGATTCAAAGATCTTTGGCCTGTATTTTATTGTAATTATGCCACCTAGCAAAGTTTAACACAGTTTAGGTTCATGAGTAAATATATGGTGGAAATGAGCAGACCCACCACTAGTTGAAAATTATTACCACTTTTAAACAACTATTTGTGGTACAAAGAGAAAGCATTACAAATTAAGTCATGATTAACATTTAAAGTACTACTTATAACACGTTTATTTAAAAATTAATCTTATTGGCAATAAAAGAGTTATTTTAGTATTGAGAACATTTCAAATTTAAAGTTTTTAGAGCAGTGTAGTTAAAAAAGATATATACTTTTTATTTGAGTCTTCTTTTAATTTGTAAAGTTTTTTTATTTACATATGATTAAGTGTTAAAAGGATTTATTTAATATTTATTCGACTAAATACTCGCAGTATTCTGAAAACTTAGGGTAGGTTCAAACAATGAAACTTGAATTGCAAACCCTTACCTAACAAGTTTGTAGCATTAAATTCACACACTATATATATTTTTTAATTTCTAGTGTAAGCAAGCCCTTACTTTACAAATATTTTTACACATATTTCACAACTATTCAAGAATAAAAACTTTAATCTATAATATGTTAAAATAAATATTGACCATTATTTTAAATAACTCAACAGAACTTATGACCTACCAACTTACTTTATTGCATTAGGCCTAAAAAAACTCACAATAGTACACCATCTCTCCCTATCTTGAACTAGCTATATCCAGTCCACATCATTACACCCTATCTGTATCTTGAGATAGTTCTATCCATTTCACCCCATTGCACCCTATTCCCATCTTGAGCTAGTTCTATCCAGTCCCCCCTCATTACAGCCTATCTCTTTCAGGTCCATTCTAATGTTATCCTGCAACCGGTGTCTAGTTCTTCCCAATGTGTTTACCGGTTACCTTTAACACTTTTCTAGATTCTCCCATTAGTACTTGATGTCCTGCTCACCTTAATCTACGAGACTTGACTATCACAACACATCTTGTGATGAGTTAAGGGAATATAGCTCATCATTATGTAACCTCCTTCACTCCCTAGTATCCTCATCCCTTTTTGAACCAATTATCTTCCCAAACTCTTGTTTTCGAACACCCTAAATTTGTTTTTGTGATTTAAACTAAGAGAACACGTTTCATACCCATATAGTACAAGTTTTTTTTTCTGAGTTTTACATACCTTGAAACAAGCAAGATGTCAACCTATTGACCAAGTAATAGCATGCATTTCCCGACTGTATTATTTACCTAATTTACATTCTAATATTGTTATTGCTGTTTAAAATTGTTCCTAAATATTTAAACTCATTAACCCTTTAAATTAAGTGGTGTTTGAAGTAATCTCAAAATTATCATCCCCAATCTGTTTTCTGTGTGATCAACATTCAATTCTTAGCCTATTTCTTTACCAGCCTCTAACAAAATGTATGTATTCCTTGCAACAGCTTCCTTACTATTACCCAACAAAACTGAATCATCTGCATACCCTGATAGCCGGTTTCTTAAAAAATATAACTTTCTAAATCATGCTCATAAACCCTTTTTCATAGGAAAAATAAGCTTATTTAACCGTTATTGATTTTATTGTAAAATTGATTAAAGTTCCTTTGCTCTTCAACATGTAATCATCTACATGTCCCCTTTGGCAAAATGAAAATTATATCACTTTTAATGTGTTTTTTTGAAAATGTTTAGACAAAACACACACTAAAAAACTACACAAATGATAAACCAATATTTAGTAGTTAGTCACATTACTTTATTCATAAATACAGGAAAGAGAAATAAGAACAAAAAAGAACAAAATAGAGGGACATCTCTGTGAAAGCAACATTGTATTTGTTACTATTATTTGTTTTACCCTCATTACACTTTCTGTCGTGTATTTTGCCTATTTGTATTTTCTTTTCCGTGATTGTAAAACATATGCAAGATATATATATGCATTTCATATTATTATGAGTACAATATGAATTTTACAATGCCTCTAGATGCTTATTCTGTTGGTTTTAACCTATTTTATGAATAAGAGTCTTATCGTGCCTAATGATAAATAGTTTCCAATGAGCGGAAATTGGGTGGGCAATGGGAGGATTTGCAGACACATTGGGAGGAAACAGCTCGCCGTTGCGGCAGAAAAGTTCAACCTCTTCGGATACAGCAAATTTGAAATTTTATCCCTTGACATCGTGAAGTAGAACTATGACCCAGTTCATTATTAAAAACCTAAAAAAGTATCTAGTGATTAACAACCACTTTGGTGGTTGAATGCATCACAATCTCAGTATACTGGACTGCTGATAAGGGGGAGATTTAGATTCAGGGTGGTATGCAAGAACATATGGTGAATGCTTAGTGGACCGATAGTGTGGTCCCGAGCTCACTATCGCTCCACCTTTTAACCTATGATGACGTAAGCAAACCCCCTCTAGTGCCCACTTAGCATCCACTTAGTCAAGTTCTTGCATATGGCCCCTAGAATTCAAAATAAAAACTTAAAAGAAGTTTCCTATGAAACTTAAGATATTTAAAACTTGTATTGACATGTTTAACCACTATACTATCACTAGTTTAGTAACTATTTAGCTATAGAATTATGTTGGTTAATCTGTCTAAAATTGGTGTTGATCAGCATTGGAATAAATATTTTACCAAAATTCACCAATTAATTTTTTTTTTTTTTGTAAATAATATTATTGCATATTATTTAATAGATATAGTCGAATGAAATTATTTTTCATCTTCAAGTATGACCATTAATTTTACCAGTATTAAAAATTGAATTGAAATAAATTTCACAATAAGATAATTTCTAGAAAGAGACTACACAATGTGGGTGTTTAACTACGCATAGAGGAATGGAATTGGAACAGTAATAGTAATCATGCGTGGTGATTCCACTAAGGATCTATATATTAAATATGAAACATTTAAATTTGTTAGTTGTTTGTGATTCTTAACTTTTCTTATAGGGTAAATAAAGTTATGTAAGTATATTATAGGGAAATATTAGTTCATTAAGACATTAATATTGTATAAAAAAAATTATAATTGATAGTGTAATTTCAATGTCTGCAAGGGAGTGTTAAAACCATTTATTTATTTTAGCTATTATATGTGTCTTTTAAACTCCTGTTTTAAAAGTGTTATTTTTAGTTTAGAAATCAATATTTTCATTTTTAAGCTTTCTTTAAGTATTAATAAACATGAGTTCTTATGTAAAGAACATTTGTGGTTTTTACATTTTTTAAATCTCCAATTATAAAGATGTAATATTTAAATTTTGTGTTTGTTTTGACTGGTAATAAATTAAAAATACAATTTTACTTTTAAAATATACAAATATCTACCCTTGACATTTAAAAATTATGAATAATTTGAGAGCTTTTGACTCAACTTTAGACTTGAATGAAAAAACCTGAGCTCACAGAACCCCTAGTATTTGATACATAATAATTATACATGGTGAGTTTTACAAACACAGATCACTTTAAACATTAAGTTACATTATTGTGAATAAACGATTTTAAGGTCATTGAAAATTAATATTGTTATAAACGCATAAGAGTAAATGTCAACAGAATCACACCCCCAAATATATTTTTAAAATAAAAAGATTTGGTATTGTTAGAGAGGAATGAATGAGTCTGAAGATTAAATCAACAATATTGTTTTTTCAATTTTCGTTCATTAACACGTATGCAAGCATACGTAATAAAATACTAGTGCAGATATTATTTAGTGAATGTGACCTCTCATACCAGCTAAACCTAAGCATGGATTTGCACACACGTGCAATATATGACCCTGTTTAAAGTGAAGGAAATAATCAAAGCAATCTCACACAAATATTTGTTATTGTTATTAAATGGTGTTACGCCAACTGGAAAAGCAACTATTGGTAATAATTTCAAAGTAGGTATAAAAATACCCTACTTGAATATATAAACCCTGAATTTTGGCCATGTCAAAAGGAAGGGAGGACTAGAGCATGATAAATGTGTTAGTCTTTTAGTGTCATTTTTCTCAAAATTCAGAATTCGTAGGTGAAATAAGAATCAGTTACGAGATTCGGATTAATAAAAAAGTAGATTAAACACAAATCTCTGACCCAAACAAACTCTAGTTATTTAACTCAACTCTATTAATATGTAAGCTCAACATAGAGTTTGAAAATTTTGTAGGCTCATCATTTTCAAGCTAATAATAAATTTTTATAATGCAATAGTAAGCATAGTCTAATTGAGATATCGGTATTCCCACTTATAAATCATTCAGTTGCTTAACAAATTGCTAAAAATTAATTTCAATGTTCAAGTTAATAATGTAATATAACTTTAAAACCACTGCAGACCAGTATATGTATTCAATATTGTCATCCATTTTGAATTATATTTGATTGAAGATGCTTACTTGTATTGCCATGACAAAGCAATGAAAATAAAAATAGCTAAGAAGATTACATAATTGAATGATTCTTATTACTATTTTATCAGGTCTCTTTCTAAAATAATAATTTATGTAATTAAATGTCAATTATATATTATTATACTAAATGTTTTTAAACTTAAGCTATTTAAAACTCTTATATTAATACATTTAGATACAAAACTTGCACTAGTTTAGTACCTATCTAGTTATAGAATTATGTTGGTTAACCTGTTTAAAATCAATGTTGATCTTATTTTTTGCATACATCTTTACCAAACTTATTTATATTTAAAAAGCATTTACTATTTCAATAAGCATTAACGGCTGAATTGAATTAAATTTCTCAATAAAATAATGTCCAATGAAAGCCTGTACAATGTGCATGTGCAATTGTACATAAAGGAATGGAAATGGAACAAAAGACATAATTTATGTACGATTACACTAAGAAATAATAAACAAAATACGAAACACTTCAAATTTCTTTGTTTATCAGGGTGTCTACTCAGTTAAAGGTACAAAAATTTGTGAATTTTTGGTGACCTTATTTGACCACAAAATACCTTCGGGGCATATAGCCCAAATGAGCAGTAAGACACAGTGCAAAAAAAATTCTTCAGTAAACAGTTGAACATTATATTTTACATCGGGCCTAGATATTATAATTACAAATACAAGTAAATACTATTACTATAATCACACCAACAAGAAAGCTTACTTGTAATTAAAGATGATTGAAGCTCCCAGAATCTGAAGTCTCTCAACAAACAAATCTAATATTGTTCAAATTTGTCACCTAATATTTAGTTTATACACAAAATCATTACAGGATTTACATCTGCCTCAGTCATTTCTTCTCCAAGTCGATTTCAGTTTGAAGTGCTGAAGCCTCTTCTCCAGCCTGTTGGAGAAGTTTTCTTTTCTTTGCCTCGAGTTTATTTACAGTTTCCAATGTTGTTTTTGATCTGTTAGCTTCTTCACATTCTTTCTTTATTTCTTCAATTGCTTCCCTCCTTTTGGATCTTGCTCGCCTAGCTGCATGCAGCATACCACTTATAAATTCTACATTTTTATGCCACCTACCGACTGAACCATTGAATATATGCTACGTTGGGAGATTAGAGAATGCTCTTTCATATTTTCAACCAAACATTCCTTGTTTACTGAAAAACCTCTTTCAACAGCACTGTTTCCATGGATCATTGTAAATATCATCGTTTAAAATGACAGCAATGCCTTGCAAGCTTTTGTATTAATGAAGATGTTGAAGAGAAAAGAATCTAGTCTGGTTTCATTGAAATCAAATGTCTTCAGCTCTTCTTGAGCAGAAGACTGCTCACAGATTTCAAGGTAGTTTTTTCTTATATGTTTAGCTTCAATGTATGCAATATGGTTGGTTGAAGTGTGTTGTTCGAGTGCTATGTTAACCCACTGTACTCTTAGAGTGCCACTAGTCATTACTGCTGGTGAAAGGCATGAAGCACCTTTCACCATGCACTTTCGTAATGGAGGCCTAGGCCCAGTCCATTTTTGAAACATTTCCACTAAAAAGTGACTGCAATCTTCTCTAAAGAGCTGTATATCAAGTTCTTTCACATTTTTACAAAACTTCTTTGCACCAAAGCCCATGTCTACATTCGAAAAGCTCAATAGATTTTCATTTTTGACATCAATTGCCAAGAGCTGTCCTGAGTTTTTCACATTGCTTATAACCTTTGCCTTAAGGACGCGAGTAGCAATGCTACGTGGCATCGAATAAAGTTCGGCATGCACAAAGGGCAACATTGGATTGTCATTTTGAAATATTTTAAATATGGTTCCACTTCTACTACTGACTGTAAGAAAAAGAGTTTTGCTTCAAGACGGTTATCTTTTAGGAAGTCTCGTACAACACCGAAATTCTTTGTTTCAGGTGGTTTGGAACACACAAAAGCCACATATTTATTTAAATGTGGAATAATTTTCAAGGCTCTTTCAATTAATTTTTAGTTTTCCACCCATCTGATGGAACACATTTTAATTGGAAAGCGCTCTGATTCACTTGAGAGGATGTAATCAGATCTTCGAGATGGAAGATCTTTAAACAGATAATAGAACGCAGAAAATTATGAACTTGCCATTCACATTTATTATGAGCTGTCTTATAAGCCCCATGAACTGTATGAAGAGAGCATGTGCCAACAACAATAGATTTCTGGTCTTCAGAGTTATCTAAATTTTTTCCCATCATTTGATTGAAGTCCTTAAGGAATTTTAAATTTACATTAGGTCTATCAACAGCAATTTGTAGAACATTCGTTAAAGGCAGTCCTAATTCAGACGTACCTGACTTAAAGAAATCAAGGTCAGCTGATGTAGAATGCCCTAAAAACACAGTTAAAGTATCAGGTCTAACCCCACATTTAAACTTGAGTTCCAATAATGGACAATCATGTCCATTTGTCCTTTTTGGGCAATTCTATTGAAACTTTCGTCAAGTGAAAATGCAAACTTCTTTAACTCTGCAGAGTTTTTTCTTGGAAGAAGGGGCCAAGACCAAAGGTTGTCAAATAGCCAAATTTGTCTTTTTGCATTTTGAACTTCTGTGCTATTACACTGTCAGGAAACATGATTGAGAAAAGATCACTGGAAATACATGAACCTCTGTCAGAAGTATAAGTCATAACCTTAATCATGGACCACAGAATTTCTGCTTTCAAGGTATCATTTACACAAAATTTACTTTAAGGTCCTCCAAGAGATGAGGAAGATGAAACAACTATTGTAAACAAGCTGCAACCAAATATACATCATTTTCAGAAGTAGGCCTACTTGTGGAAGGTAATAATTCTTTTGCCGGTTCTGGCTGTTTACATCCAACTTTTTCAGAAGATATAAAGCTGAGCGTGTTTTGCTTACCTTGGAGTAGGGCAGAGGTTAGTTCCAAATGCTTCTTACCTTTTCCTTGAATTTTCACTCCATTAAACCCACTGTGACTTATATCAAATTTCCATTTACAAAATGTACAATAAGCCTTATACTGGTTATCTTCAATAGGGCGCAAACACTTTGAGTATTTATTTTCTTCAACAGTCAGCCAAAACTCTTTGAACGAACATTTACCAGGCATCTTCTAACAGACTAGCCTAAACTTCACACACAAAATCTTTGAATGCCCGCCAAAAAAATAATGGATTTTTTCGCAACATATGATTAAAAAATAATTTAGGCCTAATATTTTATGTGCCCATAAGACAACAAAAATCATTTTAAAAATTTGTAAATTTCAACTGTTTTGAATGAATGGTCTTTAAAAGTACATGAATTATGTCATGGATCAAATATTACCACTAATAGTATTATTTTATATTTTATAAAAAGTACGCCATATTTCACTGTGAAAACGATCGCTATTTGCTGCCAACGTTAATTTGAAATTATAATATACATTTTACACCGCTTTCAAATTGCAGTTGGATCACTGAAAGCGTAATAAATTGATAATTGCCGTCAACATCTTGATTCAGATCCACAACACAGATGAACGCATGGTTTGTGTAGAAAATGTCCTGGTATTTTCCTGTATCATCTACAAAACCTGAATTCAAATTCATTCACTCAAAAACCATTATTTGTAGACACACACACAGCATAATGCACTCACACACCCCACGAGACAAGTAGCATGTCACATTAAAATTTAATACAAGATGGCGAACGTTAACCTTGTCATTGGAATCACAAACAAAACAATCAGGCAACTTCCGACTGGCGTGTGCCATCACGTGTAGTGGATAGCGCTATCTTTGAAGCATTCACGTTGTTACTTACGATGTGCAGGAAATTCAAACTAAAATTATTTTCGTGACTTTATGACCAAACTATTAAAAATTCGTGACTTTCGTGTTGTTTTTTTTTGTTTTGTTTTTTTGTGACTTTCGTGACTCAGTAGACACCCTGTTTATATTTCTTTTGTTTTCTTAAACGGTAAATTAAGTTTCTGAAACACATTTTGTGGAAATATAAGCTTATTAAAACTTCAATTTCAAGAGAGTGTAGAAACACACTACAATAATGTAAAGTGATAGTGAAGGAATCAAACCTGAAGGGATAGTTAGGTTAGGCCTGGATATAAACAAACAAACTCTCTTTTCTACACTTTTTACACTTCCCCCTACTTCAAATTTCCACAGTTGCACATAGTTTTGAATTTTCGGAAATATTTATCTTTCATATGACGAGACATTCATGAAAAAATAATATTCCCGAAAATGCAAACGAATGTGGAACTGTGGCAGTTTGAAGCAGTGGGAAGTGTAAACGTTTAATAAGATGTAAAGAGAGAAGTGTGTTTGTTATTATCTAGGCTTAACCTAATTATCCTTTCAGGTTGGCTTCCTTCACTATCACTTACTTTACATCACTGTACAGTGTTTCTACACTGTAGTGTTATACATTTCCAAGCCATCATGCAATTATCGATTATATTAACCTTTTTTATAATTATTGTTGGTGTAATTTTAATGTCCTTAAAGACATGAGTGTGAAACCATTTTAATTATTTTTATTTGAGTGTTTTTATTTTAGAAATGTGTTTTTTAAATGTTATTTCTAATTTTAAAAACCAATCTTTCTATTGTTTATCTTTTTTTTTTCAAAAGTATACTCTTTATAAAAATGAATGCTATCCATATTTTAAGAACATATGTTTTAATATACTTTAACATTTTAGAGTTACTTATATACTCGACTCAAACTCGGGAGCTTTCAGAAATACTCGACTCGAATGAAAAAACCCAAGCTCGCAGACCCCTAGTTACAAATATATCAATATTTCAGTTACACTTAGAATGAACCATAGTCTCAATGTTCAAACTTGACTTTAAATGAAAAATAACTTTTAGGAAACCCATTTAAAAATCTAGGATCAAAATGGAAAAAACTAATTTTAAATCTTCTAACTTTTCTTAATCCTCAAAAAGCCTTAAATAGACATACCAACGTTTTGTGAACCGTGTTTTCATGAAAAGAGTGGAAAATACATTATATAAATAAACACAATATATTAGTTTGTCACACACAAGACAATCAACCAAAAAAAACTCGATCTTCAACTTAGTTTAGAGATTATTTCATATATTTAATATGAATTTGCTTTGAATTGAAAAAAATGAACTACACACACCCTTTTTGATATGCAATATTAAAACTTTCTCATAAATTCTTAGTGATACTCATATTTGATAGAAGTTTTTATCCTTACCAATCAAGTTGGCATCATTGAAGACAAAATTCTGTTCAGTCTAACTACTACTACTTCATGAGAAAAATGCTATAATAGCATCAAAATATTGAAGTGTGTGTAAACATGTGTTAGTATTTTTACTTTTATTTGTGCTCTACTATTCTAACATTTTATTTATTACAAATCATATTTTATTGAAAGTTTATGTTCATTTTCCCCTTAAAATTGTCCATGCTTTCATGAGATTACATAATTGTATGATTAACAGACATAATAAAAGATGGCCAACCACTCACCCATCATCTCCCATGGAAGCATCCCACACCAACTTTATGGGGTAGTTCTGACAGTCGGTGACAGAAAAGTCCCGCACCCGGATAGCTGGAGAGAGCATCGCGCATTGTAGGGCACAGCCCCGAGACACAGCCTCATCCTGGTTCAATGTTGTGGAGGCAGGCTTCCCGAAAACCTTTTCTATCAGGCCTTTAATAGCTGGGATACGGGTGCTACCCCAACAATCTCCACAGCATAGATATCATCAATTCGCAATTCTGAGGACAATTTAAAGAAATAAAATAACTACAAATAACTTTGTAAGATGTTGTTGTAATAAAAATATTGTTTTAAATACAACAGCAATGACATTGTTCTCTCTAACACACTTCAGTTTTCTACCCAACTAATAGAACAAAACTTAGGAAAAGAGATGATCCTGTTATTCTTTGATAGTCTGCACGTCGTTTTGGAAAATCTTTAAAAAAATGATATATTGAGAGCAAAAACTGGTTACTAGTCCAACTAGAGATATGTGGTGTTTTGTAAGCACCATGAACTATGTGTAAAGAACAAGTTCCAAATTACAGTAACTCAGGATCTTGTGGAGAATCTTCCTTCAAATAACTTTTGAGATCACTTAAAAAATTTGAGGTTTACATTAAGTTCTCAAGGTCGGCCGGTCTTTAAAACGGGACAATGATTAACTTATAACCATGCTGTCATAGTCCAGTTTGTTTTTACTCACTTCTGCTGAAGGGACTGATGTACTCTGAAAATTACATTAATGTGTTTTGTGGTGTTTTTCACTGTGAGCTTTGAGGCCTACAGTTTTCTGTTTAGTATGTAGGCCTTGCCTTTCTATCCTCGTGTAGATTTTTTTTAATTAGCCATTCGGTGCCTTTTTTCCTTTGAAAGGTTGAATTCTATTTTTAAGCCTAAAACCTATTTTGCAGCAGTTCTTTAAGGCAACATATGAATGTAGGCAAGGAATCCTGATATTAGATTGAGCAATATACTCACTGGAATCCTCTAGACACTGCCGTAGAGTTTTTTCTGCTCGTTGAAACAAATGAGCACACAGCTGCTCCATGTCTACCCTGAAACATGTGTCGATAGAAGACTTGTAACATACCTCTTTTCATTTTATGATGTAATTGTATTATATATGGAAAAAGGTAAAGTAAAGGTGGATTGAAACATATAAAAACAAAAAGGATATGGCTTTTGCAGTTCACACTTTACATTGATGTCAGTAGACAAAGAGATAATAGCATCTCTTGAAGAAAACCATCATTACTGCTCAACTTAAGATTTCATTTTATCATAACAGGTTTCCTAGAGATACCTTATTCCCAATATAAGACATTTAATATAAAAAGTAGACTTCACACACCCATAATTATTACATTCATAATTTTATTTTCATTGGTGATTTGAATTTGTCCTGTAGTTATGTTGGGGCTGAACCATCATTAAGCCGAGTTAAGAGATATAAAACAAAAGCAACTTTTTTAAAAAAAGAAGTCCGTTTTTAATCTCCAATAGTCTATACTTGAAGATTCAAGAATTCCATCCCTAGTACACACCTCTTCATATCACCATAGACATCTTTGTCGTCCATGAAACATTCAATGCTCATGGCATTTTTGTGGAGTTGGCAGACATTTGTTTCTTGAGTTTCTCAACCTCTTGCAGCAAACGTAAGAATGCACGAGGTTGCTCCTGGGATCCAGACGATACCGCTGTTGGAAGTCTGTACAGAAGTGCTCGGCCAGAATCAGATCTATATCACGGCCACCAAGCTGAGGGTCTGATGTACACGACAGCATCTAATAAAGCAAAAACAAAAAAGTGCCGTTAAAATAATGTGCTCATGTTATCTACATTGAAGGGGTATGCAAATCTTAAAAAACTTTTTTATAACCATAGCCTATTCAGGTATATATAATAATTACTCTAATGGTGTAGGAATGAGAAAGGAAGCATTTAAAGGTAATCTACCCGCATTTGCATAGAAGAGTGGGAAACCATTTAGGAAAACCTAACAGCAGTCGACCTGACCGAGATTTGTACTGTGATCTCATCTTCAGCAAGCAATTTTAACATAAGAGTGACGTCTTAGAGAACGTTCCTCCACTGAAGCTGGTCACTTAGCTTTGATTCAAACACTAACAAGGTTTGATTTCAAAAAATTTAAAAATAATAAACTTGATTTTACAAATAAAAATTTGGCCAATTAAGGTAAAGTTAATATAAATATTTATGTTCAATTTTTATTTTAATTTTATGCTGTTATGTACATAAAGATCCAAGTTGGGTTTTTTTCATTTACTTTTAGCACCGCGTTTTACTACTGGTTTGGATCATACACCTACTAATTACTATAATGTGTTTGATGTTTAAAGATGAGGTGGCCCATTGGCTAAATAATTTTATAATAAAGGAAATTAATAAAACTAAATAAAAAGTAAAAATAAACTACTAATAGTAAATTTGATGTAGAGATCTGTTTGAGATGAAGGTTGAATTTAGAGGAAATTTGCCTGCATTTGTGTTTTGTAAAAATGGAAAACCACCCTGAGTACACCCAACTAGGCTGAACCTTGATCTCGTCATCAGCAGTCTAGTCTATTGCGAAACCGACACCTTTAGTTTACATTTATAGCTAGTGTAGTTAAATGATTTATTTTTTAAGATCAAGAATCTGACTATACAATACTGTGAGAGATTAAGAAGTTAACTAACCTTAAGTTTTCCTTTGTTAAAAGCGCAAGCGAACACCTGGAGAGATGCTTGACCCCAGTCTAGAAACACCACATTTCTGGGGCGTTCCTCTGCAGCAGGCAAATCCTGTTTGTAGATACCATAGGCTAGTGCAGTCGCTGCACTCTCATTCATCAACCGCAGAACATTAAAACCTGCAACCTGTGCTGAATCCAGGAGTGCCTTGCGCTCAGCATTCGTGAAGAAAGATGGAACCTGGGCCAAATGAGTGACATTGTTTTTAAAACAGTTAACTCTAGTGGGTTTAATAATGCTTTGACACAGCTTATAACCATGGACATGGGTCGACCAAAGAATTTTAAAAAAACATTTCAATGTTTTACATATACATGTACAAAAATTCTGAACTTTTCCATAAAATAATATTTTAAGATTTATAAATAAACTTTCAATGTCAGCTCAGGACTATATTAAATTTGCTTGCCCGCAGTTTTTTTTCTTTGTTAAGAATGTCCCTGCCTGGCCCATAAAAATGTGAATCTCTTCCACAGCGATTCACTTTGTTGTAGGGGAAAAAATGATTAAAAGGAGAATTCTGACTCAACAAGGGGGGAAGGGAGTCACCTTCCTGAACCAACAAATCAATGAGAAACAAATAAGAGGAATTCCCTGTATCCACGGGGTATTCACCTTGCTAAACAAAATAGAAACTGATGAAGGGTCTCTGCCTCCAAAGGGGATTTCTTTCTTTTAACAGATAATTTATTAATGAACACAAATACATAGAGTCAAACAAAATACTTTATACATGACTAGATAGCTGTTGCCCGTGGCTTTGCTCGTGTGGAAGTTGATTATATACAAATACGAAAATATACATATGTATTTACAGATTAATTTAAAATATTACGTTACGTTGATGACCATAATTTGACCTCAGATCAAAAATAATGCAAGTCCGATACAAACTTTCACCCCCTTTTTCATCCCTTATTAAATAAAATTTCCAAAATTACTGAGACACGTATTTATTTGTTTTACGTCAATAACCGAAATACAAAATTTTGTTTATGTAACTTTCAAAATGACGGACTTTCATACATATTATCATACATATTATCATCCCCTATTTTGACCCCTTTGGGGTAGAATTTTCTAAAATCCTTTCTTAGTGGGTGCCTACATAACAAAATGAATATACAGTCCGAATTTCATGCTTGTAGCCTTGATAGTTTGCACTCGGTGACGATGAATCAGTCAGGACATTTTATTTTATAAGTATAGATGATTAAAGCCCCATGAAAATGGTGGTAAAAGATCTTTAGTGGGCAGTGAAAATTATATGATGGAATTTCAAACTAACTTTTTTAAGTGTGATTCATGCCAAGAATAATCAAGTTTATTTAGAAGCTAGAAAATATAATGTTTAATTGTAATAATGTTGACCATTACAACTAATATATTTTCTCATAATGTACAAATTGAGATTTACAACCATTCCAATACAGTTATAACCAACACGAAAAAAAAAAAATATGATCTACCAAAAGAAAAACAATAGAAGTACTGCTGCCAGCCATAGAGCATGAACCATTTGTAAACATTCCTTTCACTGCATAAAATGTACCTAGTAGTATGACCAAACATATAATTATATTAATAATCTACATTTTTCATATTGAGTTAAATGATATAAACCGTAGTTAATCTGCTTCATTCAATGATTTTCATTATTAATAGCATATAAGATTAATATAGGACCTTTACCTTCAGTTATAAAGTGTGTGTAAAATTGTTTACTAAATCCCTAATTAATTTTGAAGATGGGAAATTTTCCCATCTTCAAAATTTTCTGGAAAACTCATATCCCTGCAACAAACTTCAAATCATTTGTGCTACATAAAGACTAAACCTACCTTAATATGGAGTTAATCACTGTCTAGTGGTAATTTTGGTTAAACATTAGTGACTTTTCTTTTACATTTAACAATGACTAGAATATTTAGGGAAGATATGGTAGAATCAGTAACAGCAAGTGTGCAGGTGAGAGGAGATGAATGGACGAGAGGAAGAATGGTGACAGGTCAGAGGGAGATGAATCATTTTTCTAACGTGACCTGGCCACAGACTGGAAAAAGTTAATGATGAGATTGTTTACAACAAAGCTAAACAAATATACAGACTTAACTTACCGAAATGACGCAGTCGTTGACCTTTGTCTTGAGGGCTGTCTCAGCGGTATCCTTGAGCTTGGTGAACAACATGGCAGTGATTTGCTCCGGAGAGAACACTTGTTCCTCACCCAGGTAATTGGCCTAAAAATAAATATTTTTTTTTGTTTTTAAAGAAGATTAATAAAAACAAGTATTATTTAACTTAATACATCTAAGTTGTTTTAGCACTTTAGTGAGAATTTAGCAACATTATACAAAAATTACACTTTTACTAGACAAAATATAAATAAGATTAGATTTAAGAGAAAAAATTGTTCCATTAATATGGAGGATTTCTATAAAAGAGAAAAAGTTTTTAAGGAAGTAATATTTCAAAACGTTCAAATGAATGCCATGCGTTTAAATTCCCTGCTTCTTAAATTGCCAAGAGAATAGGTATAACCCACAAAATCAGTCTAATCTAGAGTAATTTTCAACCCCAACTAATTATTGTAACCACACCATTCAAGAAGTTTCCGGTACTCAGGATCGAATGTGCATCAAACGAATTAGGGCAAAAGTTCCCGATATGTTAAAACCATTGTTACCTTGATGCCTATACCGCCACCAGCTTGCTGCACAACCTTGAAAGGTATAAACTGGAGTTCCTTCTGAACAAAGGGGTCCGAGAACTTCCGCCCCAGAAGTCTCTTGAAGCCATAAATAGTGTTCTTCAGATTTGTGACCATTTGGTTTTTGGCTGCAACACCCAGGATGCGGTTCTTGCCAGTGAACGCAACCCATGATCTGAAATAAATAAAAATTAGTGAATGTAAAATGTAATTGGAAATATAGGATGAAGTTTTAAATAATATTCTGAGCCGTCCACTTAAGTAAAGATGGTATTAAATGAAGAGCAGCAGATACAGTAATTAGTTTATTTGCTATAAATGTAATAATTTTGAAGATAAAAAATATGTGTTTAATTGTTAGTAGAGTGTTTATTCTTCAAAGTTAATTTTATTAATAATCAATAATAATAACCAGACACAGACCTTCAGGTTAAATACCCGAAGGTTGGTCCTGATGTGCTACCTCATCCATCTGAAGCAGCGCCCCCACTCTCAGCCCTTCAGCCAATTAGTGAGGCCTGCCTGATTCATCCGGGAGAAAGCACATTACTAGAGAAGTTGTGAAATGCAATATTTTCTCGTTGCTTCCCTTACAGAGCTCTATGAATAAGAGCCTCCCAGTTTTACCAGAAAGACATCTCATATTACCTTTCAAGGATATTTTGTATGCCACAATTGGCATAAGACAGACAACTTTACTTGCCCTCTAAAGGAAGCTGTGCTAGAGATTGTCATCAATTAGAAAAAATATGTTGACGTCAGGTGTGAACCCGCAAACATCAGGTCGTGAGGCAAGAAGTTTGCATCACAAGAACCCAGAACAAATAAAAATAGGCAATCAACTTGGATAATATAGTGTTTCCCATATGAGAGTTTACATGTGATTTATTTTCCAAACATTTATAAAAGGCCTAAGGAAATTACTCAGACAAAATTATTAACTTATGGTGTGATCATGTAGAAATATAAAATTCGATAATCATTATTTGTAATAGTAGACCCCTGACAATTCTGATAAAAAGTGTTGAAATTAAATACTAATTAGTTAATTAAGCATGTTTATAGAAAAAATCCACATTCAATGTGATAATTTGAGCTATTGATTACAAGCTATAAAATGAACATTTGAATTTACTGAACCAAAGAGCGCAACACAAATTAGACTAGTTTTTTAACATAAGCTAATTTTTAGCGTCGAATTATAAATGTTATATAAGACATATTTTTTCCATCCTAAACAGAATCTGAAGCAACTTCCCTAAGTAAAGTTCTCAGGCAAGGTTTTTTACACCAGTTCAGAGCAATGTCTTTCTATGATGTGGCTGAATGTAAAAATAAAATGTAATCTTCTTTAACACAAATGCAGGTAAATTTCTTCCTTCCAAACCAGTCAGTGTAAATATATGGATAGGCAGAGCACTGCAGAGTAGTATTCTTTAGAACACTGAGAAGCTAATAGTTTGGTATCGTGCACCACACATTGGTTCACTTTCAAGAATTAGCTGGTTTCATTTTGTTGCATGAATTTCTTGTGCAAATTCTTTATTATTCTATATTGATCTCGAAATTTCCACAAAGCCTAACCCTCGAGAGGGTTCACCACTATATTTAACATGTGCAGGTATGCCGGTTACTTTATTCCCCAGCCAGTTTTTACTGATGATGCTTCATACCGTACCTGTTGCAAGTTATGTTTTATTGTGAGTCATTTTAAATAAATTCCACTAAATAAAATAAAACTTATTGATACATAATATCCATTGTTTGCTAGTAAATATAAAGTTACATAATTCATAGCATGGTACTTTTTTCTGAAAGTGATAGGGCTACAGTAATTTCAGGTATTTTTTAAAACTGTTTAGGCTATTATACCAATTAGTTAATTAATTAGGTATTTATACAAATACTATATGATTATACACACATGACATTTTAAATTTAAAGAGTAAATTTTAAAATACTTTTTTTTAAATTCAAAGACTAGCCTTCAGTCTCCATCTGAAAATTCCTGCAATATTTTATGAATATTTGCTGTAGACATAATCCGAAATGGGTAATAATTAGTTTTTTGTTTTCATTATGAAAAGATGCACTTTCTAAACCAATATTTTAAATCAGCATACTATTTACAAACCAACTTATTTCTAAGGCATACAAAACCCTCAGAACCCTGTAAATTCATCAATGATAACTTTAAAGCTTTACTGGGAATTAAACCCAGGAAACGTTCTTAAAAAGATGCCACAAAAAGCTCAAAATATTAGATTGTGATAAACTATACGAGGCCTTCTTAAGGCCCTGCCTACCCATAAATGCACGGTTCTAAACAAAAGAATTTAGAACAAAATATATTTAATAATTCAAACTTGTTTTTTTATTTATTTTAGTAACATATCTGGGCATCTTTCATAATTCTTATGGAATTTTCAAACCATGCTAAAAATAGTTATTGAAATATTTTCATTAAAATGTTTCCATTTCAATGCATTTTAAATGGGAAAACAAAAATTATTAATGGATTTATTTATTTTCTTTGTACAATTAAGCTAGAGTGTTTGTTTATAACATGCTATTTAATGAATAATTTCTTTTTCTTTTTAGACATATTTTTTAATTTGGGTTAGCTTCAATAATCACGACGATATTGAGCTCTAACGACTCCCAAGTCGACTCTCTATTCAAAATACATGGTTTTAAATACAACTTTTCCTTCTGCAACTAGTTATCATAGCTGATAATAGGTGCCGTTAGTATGATCATTACCCATTTACAAGCTAGTATCATTTTGCAAGCGTTGGCTAACCTGCTGTATCGGAATGCAGGCGGCAATGGAGGGTTAAACTAATCTCTGTGACCTTCTTGAGTCAAAGAAACATTAATACCATGTACGTTAGGATAAGAAGGGCCAATGTCCAATTATGAAAATTTGCGTAATTAAATATAAACAATTAAACATCTTAATATATTCAGTAACTAAAATACTCACAAAGTCTTCCTGCTGTGTGAATAAATATAGTTGGTCCCTACTTACTTCAATGAGAGTATTACTCTAGTGATACATTATTTTCAAAGAAAAAGCCACATGCTTCTCCATACACAAAGTTTTATGACATTAGCCCTTATTTAACTGAGACAGTAAAACATGTAAAATTTATCACTCTTATCTTATATTCTTTCTTGAGTTTTCTCATTCTTTAGCACTACACGTTGTAATAATAAGTGTTAATATTCAAAGTAAATGAAAACTACTGTACATTGAATTTTTAATCCACTATTATAATAAATAAAAATAAACATTCCTGCTCATATCAAACATAGTTATTTTAAATAAAGTTTGGTCTAAATGTAATTTGGAGACGTTCTCAGTATAATTTTATATACTAGTTTTTATTTTACGGTCTAGGATTTGACTCTCATTGGACTTTGGAATAAGTTATTTTTCAAAAAGTTAATGAACGAAGTTTTTGGTAGTCAAGATGTGAAAATGTTAATTTTATTTTATTAGCGTGTTAAATGTGATTACTTTTAATTTGAAGCTGTTGCATTCTCGCAGTTTGTGCGCTCGTTTTGGAAGAAATGTATCGAATCCCGAACAATAAGTACCCACGGTGATTACTTTTTATATAATTAACAATATGTGACCTTTTTGCTTTCGAACAAAATCCAATGGATTGTATAAATTTTGAGGTGGAGAAGTATTTACAAAATATTATTTTATATCCTTGTGAATAACAAGTTTATGAAGAAAGGGGGCACAAAGAAAATCAAAGATATAATTGATTATTTAACTTCTTGTAGTAAAGGGTAAGTTTTTTTTAATGGTATGCATATTACTGGCGCTTAGGCTATCTGTATCTACTAATTTAAGTACAATGGATGAGCAGCGATACTATTTTATTTACTGTAGAAATAATATCAAAATTAAGATACAAATAAATACTTCTATATAACAATGCAGCGATTATTCTGATATTTCAAGTACTTTTTTTTTTAAAGAAAAGCTCTTAGCTGAAAGTAAATGTTACTAACACTCTGTAACGCACTTATTGTATGTTCAAAATCTCTTGTGCCTTGGCCGAGTTCGTATCACGCTAGTACTAAGTAATTTCAACCTAACAGGGAATCGAACTAGTCAAGTTGTTGAGCTGATTAATTTACGCACTCAGTGCTCAGTCATAGCACTTTAGCAATATTGACCACGACATGAAGCCGATGATAAGTAAATATATATTTAAAACCATTAAAATTAATGAACTTTTGTGTTCCCTATGCCATAAAGTAAGTAAGTATTTGATACCCGACTGCCTCTGTTGTATAGTGGTCAGATTTACTGGCTTCAGATACTGAAGTCCCAAGTTCGATCCCCAGTGCCCCTAATTCTGTCTGTGAAGCAGTGGGTCTGAAACGGAACCAAAATCAACCTCGTGCGGACAAATGAGATAATTGAATGAATAAGTAGCGCTTCAGTCTAGAAAACTGAGATAGAAGTCTGGAGGGCTCGTTGTGCTAACCACATGGCACCCTCAGCTTGAAAATGTTGGCCCTATCTTTGCCAACATACGGCAGCCTCTCGATTGGTATAGCCTGCTTGCAGGCTGACACCATGGAGATATTACTCAAGTTAAACTCTACCAATAGGATAAAAAATTATTCCCAAAAACATTTATTTCTGGAAAATTGTGTAAATCCTATAGATGTTTGAAAACTGTAAACACCGTATTAAATAACAGATACCCACTTCAGTGGCTGAGTGGTCTAAGGTGTCACTAGTGTTAAATTGGCCTGCTGATAGCGGAGCACTTGGGGTGCAAATCCTGGTCGAGTCTATTGAGGGTAGTTTTTCCTAAATTGTTTCCCCATCTTCCAAAATAAAAATGCTGGTAGATAACCTCTCAAATGCTTCTTTCCTCATTACCACCCAATTAGATTATCATATATGCGTATAACATGAACAGGTAGTATGACGTGGTAATATCAGTAATAAAAATAACAGATATATTTATAGTCAAAATTGTTATAGTCTTCGAAATGAAACTGCTTTTAAAATATGTTATTGCCTCCTTAGCCTTTAAATTTTAAAAATTAGCCAAAGCACAGTGGCCAAATTTAGCACATTAAATTTTAGTTATTTTTTATTTTACCTGCTTACTAATAAACTCAAATAAATGGTACAACAATATCGTAGGCTACATACTCAATCGTATAGGTTATTTATTATAGTTAGTGACAAAACCTTCAAAAATAAGTTATCTCTAATTTTACCTTAAATACATTTTTCTCTGATAAATAAGTGTACATTATTATTTATCACTACCCTCACCAGATATTTATTTGAAAAAATTTCAATAGTGGTACAACAGCATTAACCTGGAGTCACGTGACACTTTGATATGCTAATTACTCAAAATGGGTACGGGTACAAAACAGTATAGAACTAGTACAAAACTTTGGCATGAAAAAATTCAAAAGTGGTACAACAGCATTAACCTGGAGTCACCACTTTGATATGCTAATTACTCAAAATGGGTACGGGTACAAAACTTTCTCTTTGTGGTACAAAACGGTACAAAACTAGTACAAAACTTTGGCATCAAAAAATTCAAAAGTGGTACAACAGCATTAACCTGGATTCACCACTTTGATATGCTAATTACTGAAAATGAGTACGGGTACAAAACTTATTTGTGTTACAAAACGGTACAAAACTATTACAAAACTTTGGCATCAAAAAAAGTTAAAAATCAAAAGGGGTACAACCGCATTTACCTGGAGTACGTGGAGTACTCACTTTGATATGCTAATTACTCAAAACGGGTACGGGTACAATAATTTTTCTTTCTGGTACAAAACGGTACAAAACTAGTACAAAACTTTGGCATCAAAAAGTTCAAAATTAAAAAGTAGTAAAACAGTATTAACCTTGAGTCACCACTTTGATATGCTAATTACTCAAAATGGGTACGGATACAAAACTTTGGCATAAAAAAAAGTTCAAAATTCAAAAGTAGTACAACTGCATTAACCTAAAGTCACCACTTTGATATGCTAATTACTCAAAATGGGTACGAGTACAAAATGGTACAAAACTAGTACAAAACTTTGGTATAAAAAAAATTCAAAATTGGTACAACAGCATTAACCTGGAGTCACCACGTTGATATGCTAATTACTCAAAATGGGTACGGATACAAAACTTTGGCATCAAAAAAAGTTCAAAATTCAAAAGTGGTACAACTGCATTAACCTAGAGTCACCACTTTGATATGCTTATTACTCAAAACGGGTACGGGTACAAAATGGTACAAAACTAGTACTAAACTTTGGCATCAAAAGGTTCTAAATTCAAAAGTGGTACTACAGGTTAATGGACGTCTAGCTGACTGGAATGAATAACCTAATTTTTCTGCTCGAGAGTGTGATTGTATCTTGACGTTATGTCTCCCCACGTTTAGTCAAACTTGGTCGCCTACACACTTTACGGTCTGCCACTACACTTCTTATCTCTCTCAATTCTTGGAAAAAAGTTTGCTTGCTGCCTTTACTGATTACCGGTCGTGGTCGCCAGTCTCCTAATTGTTTAAACAAACCAGTAGTTCTGCCAACCTGATGGCTGGAATCCACCAGTTTGTATAACGTTAGCAACGCCATCTATTTTAGAGCTGAAAGCTCAACACGCCACCAGGGAGGGTAGGCAGGGCCTTAAACTGTGGGTCACTACCCGATATGGGGTTACGTAACAATGTGGAGGTCATGATACATTTTGCCACAGTTAAGGGTTTTTGAATGCTCGCCGACCAAATATTGATTCAAAATCAAACTCTTAACGATTCATAGGTGTTTCTGGCAGCACTCGCCAGTGTTCCATCACAGGACTTCACTGCATCTTTGGTTCTGAACACATACCAAATTGTAACCTAGCTATGTTAACAGATAGAATTGAAAGTTTTACCAAAAATGTTAATATGGGGAAGAATAGGGTGAAAAGTGGTTATTTAAAAATGTTTACAGTTACAGATGATTTTATAATTGAAAATAATCTTCCCAAAGATTTAATTGTAAGAGTTATAATTGATAAACTGAAGACAGTTTCCAAAAATACTTTCCTTCAAATTTTGATAAACCATACTCAATTGAAATAAAGGAGTCAAGTCATCTTCCATTAAAAGTTAAAGAAGAATTTGCCGAGTTATCAAGCGACACAGGTTTAAAACTTGAGTTTCCTAAAAAATCATTAAATGAATTTTGGCTTGGCATTGTGTGAAGTGACGTTCTCAGCATTGACAACTATGACAACTATAAAATCAAAATTTAGACCAACTCTGAAAAATGTTGAAGATGCTCTACGTCTTTCAGTATCAAATAATAAGCCAAGATTTAATTATATATCTAAAAATAAAACAGATCCATCTCATTACTATGCAAATTTGTTTTGGTCTTTAATTAATGGTTTAATAATATGTATATAAAGAAATGTTTTGAAATACATTCCTATTATTATGTATTATCAATAAATGTTTGATTTGTAGGCCTATTTTATATACCTATACAACCGGGATTGCGTAAAAATTTCTCGGGTGAAAAGGGGACCCAAGTGGAAAAGGTTTAAGAAGCCCTGGACTATACAATACAATAATTATTCATACATGAGCACGGAAAAGTGGGTGTTTTTTATTTAGATGCCGCCAATGGGCTATATATATATATATTTTTTAATTGTTGAATAACCAAAGATGCTTTATTTTAGACAAGTTTAGTTAAAGAGAAAATTAACCCTTTTAGTGCCATGAGCATATCTGATCAGCTCCGCCTACTACCATTAAAAGTGCGAGCATATCTGATCAGCTCCGCCTACAACCATTAAAAGTGCGAGCATATCTGATCAGCTCCGCCTACTACCATTAAAAGTGCCACGAGCTGATGAGGTCAGCTCTCCAGATAAGAGTTCTTGCTTTATCTGAAAGATAGTGAAGCAGTGTCATGTATTACTGGAAAGAGAATATTTCCCTCTATAATTTTATATAGGGCTGGAAACAAAAATCAACCATAAATAGTTGTTATTGGAACTAGAAGTTTTAGTATATATACAATGGGATGGTCATGTAATCAATGTGCTGAGTGCAACACCGGTTTATGTACTAACTGCATGGTAAAACATAAGTGTGGCTCACATTCGTATGGGTGTGAATAGTTTTGTAAACAGTTTTCAAATGTATGGGTTAAATTGTTCCGAGTTTAGAAAAATATACTATTTAGATTTTCATGTTATGTCATGTTGGTTGAAACTATTTATTTAAAAATGTAAGTAAATAGGTGTAATGACTTTATAAATCTATATTTTTTTTAAATATGAAATTATTAATTATAAAAGGTTTTTTGAAATGAAAAACGCATTAATTATGTGTATGCTTAAATATTTATTCATGAGGTAATCAATATAATATATCTTGCTAGGAGGTAAACAATAACGACCCAAAAATATATAATGTAAGATATCTAATAAAAATTCCTGTTATTACTATTTAAAGTCATATATATTCAAAACTTTATTTTCTTGTTAAGAATTAACTTAAATGCACTACAATAGTATAATATTTAAATATATATATTTTTAAATATGTTAATTAGCATTAGTTTTGAAAACAAAATTAAAATTATATTTAAAATTTAGATATTAAATAATTTTAATTAAATTATATTGATTTATTATTATTAAAAATGGTAGAAGAATCAAAATAATCGCTTCATAAATCAAGGTTTGGCGAATTTTCTTGCAAAACCTTACAAAAATGAATAAATGGCTGTGGAATTATTCACACACAAAACCTGACAGGCCTATGGCATTCTTCCCGCATGAATTTTGAAATAGGTGTGGCACTAGGAGGGTTAACCCGTATTAGCACATAAATATCCACAACGCACTTAGTCAGGATTTATACAGAGAGACAAATCCGACCAACCACTTTGTCAACAGTGATCCAGTTCAAGCGAGCTTAACGTTTTAGACTGTGAGAAAGCTGGTGTGGGTTTTGGGTTTAAAAAATGTAAATATCAGTAGGCCTATCGACTTACAAACGCCAAATAAATGATACAATAAAGCTTGTTAAGATGTCTTGTTTCAAAAGGTTGGTTGGATCCTCGACAGTTACACCTGTCCGCTCTAGAGCCAAGGAAGCACTGTGGGGATGTACTAGGGAAAGGAGAAGTGAGGTTGTTTCCTCAATGATCCAGAAGGTATACTATTTATTGCACATCAGTCTGACAAGTTTGCCAACTGGACCTACAAGTGACACCTTCACTGCATTCATCACAGGAACTGGCTGTATGTTAAATATAATTACGAGGAGCACTCATACCTCTGCCACTTTCATATTTGTCAAAGCCGTAAGAGAGACAGACAGATCAATTAAAGTAGCAATTCTTTCTAGCCCATACCAGAAGATATATTGCATTGTAAACAATATATTTGATCAATTTCAATAAGATCATGATTTTAATAGTTAATAAAAGTGTAGAAATGTTGTGGACAGGCCTATATTCCATTCGTGATAGGTTTTTACCTGGGTGACAGTTCCAAAATCATATGTTTAGGTTTTGGGTTACCAACACTTATAAAAGATCACAGTTTTGTTATAAATGTAAGGATCTTTAATTACCTGCTATATATTACATTTAAAATAATGTAAACTTCAGTTTTCTCATACTATTTCATTTTTTTAAATAATTTCTTTTTATCCAACTTGAAACAAAATTTTAAACATAATTAAAAGTACTTATTTTTCGTTTTGGAACATTACTGATTTTGTGTAATATAGTGCACACATCAATATCTTTTAATACAGGCATCGTATTTACTTGGAAAAGAGAAGATTGTTGTCATTTTCTTACATACAATAAATGATTTTATGATTATTTTATCATATTTTGAAATATTTAACTGAATAAAATATTTTCATCAACTGCGTGTCTGCATAATTGTAAACAACTTGTTTACCGTTATGTTCAATCATATGGTTTAGATTCGTCAGTCGCCATTTTAAAGATATATTCGTTAGAAGTTTTTGTGAAAGTGGTGTTAATATTTTAAGGGGAATAAAACTATGAAAAAACTTTGTGACCTACCTCAAATAAATATATAAATAATATTGGCCTAAATTACTGTGGTTAACTATCACATTAATGTATTAACATCTGTTTTCATTACAGTGATCCAAAGTGATAGATGTCAGCTGTTGGCGTAGTGATATATCAGGGATTACTTTTAGTAACATTTCGAGCTGTCATCCAGGTAAACTTAGCTCGTGAATGCCTTATATATGCACTGGTCATGTTTTGGTGTATTTTATCAGACAATGTATAAGTTTTATTTTGAGTTTATTTACTCCGACAATTGAGAATCAAACTATCATTTGGCTCAATTATAAATAATTTTAAGCCCCTCAATGTAGTTTACAAATAGTCAACATTCTTGATATTTGAATCAACTTAATCATTCATGTAAATATCAATATTCACTATAATAGTTTGTCAAATGAATCATTTGAATGTAAAAATATGTCAATAAATCTATAATAGGCCTATCTATACTTATAAAATAACATGTCCTGATTGATTGATTGACTGATTCATCATCGCCGAGCGCAAACTATCAAGGCTACAAGCATGAAATTCGGACTGTATATTCATTTTGTTATGTAGGCACCCACTAAGAAAGGATTTTAGAAAATTCCACCCCAAAGAGGTCAAAATAGGGGATGATAATATGTATGATAATATGTATGAAAGTCCGTCATTTTGAAAGTTACATAAATAAAATTTTGTATTTCGGTTATTGACGTAAAACAAATAAATACGCGTTTCAGGAATTTTGGAAATTTTATTTAATAAGGGATGAAAAAGGGGGTGAAAATTTCTATCGGACTTGCATTATTTTTGATCTGAGGTCAAGTTATGGTCATCAAATTAACGTAATATTTTTAATTAATCTGTAAATACATATGTATATTTTCGTATTTGTATATAATCAACTTCCACGCGGGCAACAGCTATCTAGTTGTATATTTTACTTGTAACTATAGCTTGATTATGGTTATAAGAACAGTTCAGAAAACCAAAAATAATTTAGTGCGGCCAACTTGGAACATTTTACCATATTTTGTTATTTTATAGGTATTGATAGTCCCCTATCTATCAAAAGTGGCATATAACATGACTTGATGTATGACTATAATAAAATGGTGTTATTAACTTGAATAACCAACATCTATTATTCTTCCTACAACTCTCTTGTTATATAGTTTGTTACTCATATAATTTACTATTCAGCATTAAAACAAACAAAAACATTGGTTAGAAACCATACTAGAATGTGTGCATAAGCATAATTTATACTAAGCAGTTTTAAGAATAAATTACTAAATTTGCACTTGACATTAAATATATGATGAAAGATATGACTAAAGTGCATTCATTTAATCAAGTTCATCAATTTATTTTTAATATTTATTATTATCCTTTTTTATGTTATAGCCTACCTCAATGGCATAGTTAGATAATGCGCCAGTTTCATGTTCAGCTAGACTGCCGAGGACGGGGAGATTGAGGTTTGAATCTCGTTCAGATGAACTGGGGGTGATTTTTCCTAAATGGTTTTCCACTCTCCCTCCACACAAATTTGGGTTCACTTCCTCTATATTCAACAGTCCAAATTCTTAACCCATTAGCATAATTAGTACTTAAGTGTACAACCCCAGCAAATAGTAAGACACGATGCTAAGTATTATTATTATGTTGTAACTTGTATATGTAATTTTATTTTGTAGGCCAACATGAGTTGCATAATATGTGATGCAATATAAATAATGAATTCTAATATTTACCTGCCTAAAATCTGGTTATTAGTTTCATGCATATTAATTTTATGACTAGCAGAACTACTAGATTTTGCCAGGGGTTGCCATGCAATACACTCCATGGTTACCCTAGGCCTCACTTTTCTTTGCTTCAAACTAACAGTATAAAAACTCAATTTTATTTATTCTTGCCTTTTTGTAAAAGATTTATCACAGGGCTAATAATTTTAAAATTCAAGATCTCTGTGTGTTGTAGTTATCGTGCAATGCTCATAACAGACAGGTACAAAAATGCTTAATTTTATTAATATAGATGTTTGGTGCATATACTGTAGTCCCTAATGTTTTTGTTGAATAACCACCATAGAGGAAAAGCAACCATTTGCTTACCAGCCCCTTTAGTTTGTAAAATGAGGTCAAGTAAGACCTACAGTTTCAAAAGGGTGCCAAGTTTAAAGAAAAAAAAAATTAGTCCAAGGATTTCATTCAGTTTTTATTCATTTACTCTAGTTCATTTTGGCGAAAATAAATTAAGACGACTGTAGCAATACAAATCATAAAGAGTTTAACCTAAAATTATTTTTTACAAGTCATATATGATTAAGGTTGCAATTTGTGGTTCTAAGTTGTTTTTTAAATTACTTTATTGATTGAAACTCTCTTCTACAACAAGCATATATGACCTTTTGGGTAGTGCAAATAACTCATTGCAATTAATGGTTAATTAATTGTCTTTTCATCGTGTTTTAAAAAATATTGAACAACAAAAAAAGAAATGTACATATGTATGTAATTAAACTCTTACAATTTGTGAGGGCTTAGGTTTGGTTTGTAGTAAATCATAACATATCAATTATATTAAACAAACTAATTATATAAAATTATCATTTATATCATATTAAATTACCTACAAACTAGTCTAAACTGACCTATTCTTCCATGTGAGAAAATTAAATGTTAGGCCTACCAAAAGTTAATGGGTAATGCATTTATTTATGAGGAAATTTATGCTAGTTTGGAGATCAAAGTGTTTCAGAAATTGTTTAGGAATATGGTCACATAAAATGCTTAGGAATATGGCCGAACAATAGGCTAGCCCTGGGATGGGCCACATCCTTTTCAAAATAGCCACAAGTGTGGTGAATGAGAAGTAAAATTTGCCACATCATGTAAAAATTGAGAAATTAGGGTGCTCAAACGAGTATTTAAATCAACTACACAAATTTAACTATTCAGTTACAATTGGTTTAAAGACAAACTATTAAAACTGTTCATATAGAAAATGTAAACAATTTAATGTGAAATTTGGCAGTCCTTTTATCTGGCAAGTTGCAGGAACATTGACATAATGTTTGAACTCAGTGCAAATCTTGACTCCACCTCCAGATTGACAAACCATTTGAGATCTATATTTATACTTGCGTCACTACAAATTTTAGCCCCCAGCTTTCTTGAAAGTTTCACTCTTCCATTCTCACTTTTTTTCTTTTTACCACTAGTTTCCGAATCAATGAATTTGTCTGCTTCACTCACCTCAGCACTATCATTTGCTGCTGGTTCACTTTGTTTTCGAATCACCCACTTTTCCATCTCTCGAGAAGAATTTGGGAAAATTTTAAAATAGTTTTTTGTAAAGCAAAAAAAATCAAGCAAAAAAATTGTACACATTGAACAGGTGGAAGCGTGCCTCTTAAAATGTTTGCTATTACTTATCAGACACACCCTGTTCAAGGTCGGGGCTAGACAAGTGCAAGAACGAAAATCAATAAAGGGGTGAATGGACCCTAATTACTGTGAAAAGTGAAATAGAAGAGCAGTCCCAAATAACTTTTTTCTTCAAGGTACTTTTACACGAGGCCAGTTGATAGGCAAACTCAAATGGTGTCGGTCTAATAGGCCAGTTTTTCAACTGGTCTCGTGTAATCACTGCTTCACAACTCAATTCCTTTCCAGGAAAGGAATTTTCCTTCTTGAAAAAACCAGCCAACAGTAATTTCTCTTTAAAACGCAGCTTGTTCTTAAATACAGCCCTTCAAATTGTTGGTAAAAATGTGGAGGTGAGTATTGGATAGCAGTGTTATATCTCCGACTTATTCCCAAAGTGGAATGTTTCCAATGATATAAAGTAAATATAAAGTTACAACAACGGTCCCACTAAGGAAAAAGTTTATTTTTCTGAAAGAGCTAGCAAACTCAAATTTGTCACAATTTTATAGACAGTTCGACACATTGTGGCGATTGGCGACAGGGTTGCCCACCCCGAGGCTAGCCTCTAAAATATGTTAATCAAGCTTTTATTTTTGAAATATGAACTTAAATCATGTTAATATAACATATTTTTCTTTAGTATGTCAAATGTTGTGAATAATGTTGTCTGGTATTGTTATTTTGGTGAAAATATTTTTTTTTCTGTTGTTTGCAAGCTACCTATGAAGACCCGGTTTGAAGGTTGGATGTGTATTAAAGACATTAGTTTTAGCTTTCATAGGCTCAAGCCTTTGTGTGATATTAGCTAATAGGTGTGTCAAATGTATTCTGTTTAGTTCAAGTTTGATAGTTTAATGAGTTAACATCATGCAACTTTATTAGTAGGCACTATTATGATAAAGATTTTTTTTAACAATATAAAAAGACAAATGTACCCTATTAATAAGAGATGGGTTTCTAAAGAAAAAAAATATAGGTGAAATGTGAACATTTTAGATTATGGTTGCATGTTTGTAAAAACAATTATTATTTGAGTTCTGTTGTCTTCTCGAACTCAGATTTACACAATGTTTTAAAGCAACATTATCAACAAATATTGTGTAGGCATATGTTTAAGAGTTAAGTTTTTTATTTTGTAATAACTAAAAAATAATAATTAACTGTGTAAATATATCAATTCACTGTTTTAGGTAAATCTAACCAAAAATGTTGATATTGTGGAAATCAAGATAAAAAAAAATTATATGAGGTATAATACATTAACAACCTATGTTTACTTGGATGACAGCTCAAAAAGTTACTATAAATAATCCCTAACACATCCCTAGGCCAACAGCTGACATGTCATTTTGGATAACTGTAATGAAAATGTATGGTAATGTATGAATTTGACAGCTAACCTCAGTAATTTGGATCAATATTATTTGAGGTCGGACACAAAACTTCTTTATAGTTTTATCCCAATTCCTAAGCTTATTATTCACATCACTTTCACAAACGGTCTAATGAACATAACTTCAAAATGGTGACCAATGAATTTAAATTCGGTTAAATATTTCAAAATACGATAAAATATTCATAGAATAATTTATTATTATATATATATATGCAAGTACTTTCTATTTTACAAGTAAATACAGTGCTTGTATTAAAAGGTGTTAATGAATGCACAATATTACACATAATAGATAGCATTCCAAAACAAAGAATAAGTACTTTTAATTATGTCTAAAATATTGTTTTGGATTGAGTAAAAAGAAATTATTGAAAGTTATGAAACAGTGTAAGAAACCTTGAGTTTACGTTATTTTAATTGTATTGTATGTATTTAAGAAACTTAACATTTAATACAAAACAGCGATCTTTTACAAGTGTTGGCAGACTAAAACCTTAACATATGATTTTTGAATTGTTATCAGGGTAGAAACCCATCATAAAAAAACTTTACTCTATAATCTATAATGTGGGTACTATCCCCAGCTACTAAGACTACAGGCTCAAGCTAGGAAAAAAAATTACAATCAAGTCCTTTGTCCATTATTATTATTATTATTATTATTATATCATTATTACAGTGTCTTACTACCCGTTCGGATTATACGCACTTACACTAATGTGTAATGATAAAGTGACTGTGAGAAGAAATGGAGGACCTACAGTTTAACGTGGGATCCAAACCACGGTGGAGGACTGGCATTCCACACACATTTGTGATTAATACACGTATTGTCAGAAGTGAAGAAAGAGCTTGGTGATCAGATAGATCTGTGCCAGGACCGAGGATTGAACCCCGGACCCCCAGCCCATAAGACTACACCTCACCCCTAGGCCGCCATGTCACTGAATCAATTCCTTAAAACATAACCACCAAGCAAATTGATTTTACCAGGAAAATAAGTAATTATACTGATCAAAAATTTAACCCTAGAGTGTTATTCCTTCATAAAATTGGCTACTGAGGTTTACAGGATTGTCATGTTCCCTCCCTTACACGATGGGGGAGGGGGGGGCTAGACTGTTTTCCTCTCCAGTACTTTCAGTTGGCCTTGAAACTTCACTATAGAAGATAGTGTTTCCCTTGTGGCATGCTTTAATTGTGCTCTGGGAGAAACTCAGTCATTAAAGGTGTGTGTTTAGTATTAATGAAACATTTACTTATAAACTAAAACAAAACAATTTGTAATATTGCATTCTATTACACATGAGAACATGGTAATAAACCAAAAATTCTGAATTAACTGAAACCTACAATGAAACCAAGGGTGCATGAATACAACGTTTTGCAGCCACAGTTCTCATGCCATATATAGAGAACACAGCACAAAATCTTGTATTATCATGTGATTCAGTTGTATTAAAAAAATTACAATCTACATAAATACATTTGAACTAGTTGTGGATGTTTTTAATTTTGTTAATATTGTAATAAAATTATGTTTTCAAAATAATAAAATGTAAAGTAGTAAAATTTACTGAGTGATGAACATTCATGTGTCATAGAGAGGTTTGACATTCTAAGGTAAGTAATATGTGGGTTGTAAAATGACATTCAGAAAAGTTGGAACTATTGACTACACCCAATTTAGTCTTGACCTAGGTGAATCACCTGACTAAAAAAAAAATCATAAGCCTGGTCTTTACCAATTAAGGATATGATAATAGGTATAGTTCACAAAATTTCGAACTGATGTTGCCGACCCAGAAACGAGAGCGGATTTCTATAATATACCGAAACTATATTGACTATGTGGAAGAATGAAGATAATATATTAAAACAAATTAAAAGAGTTGTTTAACCTTCTTTTGAGTAAAATGTATTTCATCAATCAATACTTACGGTGTTCCTCGTAAACTGTAATCATTCGCAACCGTTTCGATCCCACCAGCTCTTGCAACAGCTATATAACACGTATCATTTCCGAAATCAATTCCTATCACAGACATTGCAGTATCAAACTTTTTCGCAATTCACAATAACAAGAAAATTGTATATTAATTACAACCGACCTCTAAAAACCTACTCACAGACGATGAACAAGCAAATTAGAAGTTTCTCTTCAATTAAACGAACCAATGAACTACCGGCAATTCAAGCGAATCGGAAAATTCTAGCACATGGAATGGGGGAAACTACAATAGATCTGCAATGCGCCGTGTAATGTTCTAGAATATTTTGAAGGAAATAAGAGAAATAGTATGTCACAGCCTTCTAAAGAGTCCACCACGTTATCACAATTTAAAGATAGATACTCTTTTTATTTAGAATGTTACGCATGATCTAAATGATTGTGGTATTTTCGAATGGCTTTTGCAAAGAAAAGTTAGTAATACAGCAACAACAACAAATATAATAAATATATATATATATAATATATATATATATATATAACTATAATTTAAAATTTAATGCTTATCAAAATAATAACCATGCTTTCCTATACAAACTAAAATGTCATCATTGGTTGAAGTAGAGTTTATATTTATGCATTGCTAATAAGAAATATTATAAATCAGTGAGTAATGTGATCTGTACTGTAGTACCAAAACCCCTAGTTAAGGTAATAATAAAAATGTTAATAAAAATAGTTAATTGCACAGTTAAAATTTAGGCAAAACATTTTTATACTCATTGGGAATAGTTTTCCAATCTCAAGACCACCTGGTTAATTCACTCAATCAAAAAAGATGCCCGGTCTTTATGAAGAAAGGTGGGAAAAGGTCAAAACAGACTAAATACTAAATTTGTAGAAAGTGCAATACCCAACAAACAATGGAAAAGGTATATTGTTGTCCACATGCACACAACATAAACAATACAATTTAGGAATTTGTTATAACCCTTTAATTATGATAAAGAAAAGTATTATAGCTATTGTAACAGCCCTGCTCGGTCTGAAGGACCAAATACAATTTCAATACACCACACAACAATGAACATGTGTTATTAATATTACATGTCTCTAATATACACAATATAATAGAATTGTTATAATCCTTTATATTACAAAGAAAAGTATTGTACCTAGTTATTGTAATAGCCTTAACGAGTCTGTAAGACTGAATACAAGTTAAATACGCAACACAACAATGAGTATGTGCTATCAATAGCCTCATGCACCCTACATCGACAATACAATAGTATAATTTGTTATAACCCTTTATATTAAAAATATTTTTTTTAAGTTATTTAAATATCTCTACCCGATCTGAAAGACCAAGTAAAAGTGCACCAAGACACACAACAATCGATAAAACAAATATATATATTTGTTTTGTTGTAACAAAAGGATAACACTTAAAATGTTTTTACCCAGTCTGAGATAATGTACCAGTACACCATACATCAGCATTACAATATTAATTGTTGTTACTATGCCAAGTCGCACCGAAAGAAAGCCAAAGAATATAGACCGGTACACTGAGGTAATAAGTCACCTAAACTCTCCTATTCTCAGACAGGATTGACAGGACTGGATTTACATGTTAAAGCTCACTAGGCCCTTGCATTGACATTGCGATAGCAACCCCACACGCCCCCTTTCCAGACACAGAAACCAACAGGAAAAAAAAGCGAGTTTCCGTTATTAAGAATAACTTATATACCAATTTTTGCCTGTTAGTGTAGGCAGCCTATTTTGGGTAAATAACATTTTAACGTAAAAAAATAATTACCTCGAAATTAGGCCAATTTAATCTATACTTTTTACCCCTTGTTTAATATTTTTGGACATACTAACAAACTAAATTATGATTAAATAAATTTCTCCCTAAATAAATGGAGTAGCCAAAATAATGCTGTGAGAGAACTGGCAGTATTGGTCGAAGCATGCTCATTTTCTATTTTACATCACGTAATCCCAGACTGAATACCTTTAAAAGGAGTCAATGATGGATATTAGAAATCAAAAATGTCTAAGTCAATTTATTAAATATAGCCTACTCACTGCCTCATTTCTACGTAGACTTGTTTATTAAATTATATATAAAAAAATCTTGACGGAAATGCCTTAGCATTGCCTTTAAGTGGCGCCCACCAGAGAGTTGCGTTCTAGGCCCGGGCTTAACGGGCCTAGTGGTAAATCCAGCCCTGAGAATGAAGCACCATATAGAGACTTCTGGGAAACCATTTGATTGTTTAGTCTTCGGTACAGGACGAATTATGTCTTCGGCTGGCATCACCAAATCTCTTTCCACACTAACCAGGTCTCCCTAATTTATCATCTCAGTGATGTAAATATATATAATCGTAGTTATGGCTGTTAAAATCAAAAGCTCCCATCTCATTTACGATGCAAGAAGAATGCATGCTCGATCCCGATGCTAAACACAATACCTCACAAGTGTATCATTTACGCAGTTTCACCCCTTTCCATTCCCATATATTAGTTGATCGATATAACTTTGAAATTCACCGGTTCTAAGAGTTAGAGATAATAATTATTTGTATATATCACTTGGGCCTGGATTCACTAACGAAAACAAATCTGCTCCAGCGCAAGTATAGAAATGGTGCAACTTTGTTCTCAAATTGCGCCAGCTCCTTTTAGTGAATAAGGATTTGAGGCATCTTTCAAACTTGCACCGGCGCAACTATTTGCTCCCTTTTAGTGAATCCAAGCCCAGAAGTTTACCTAACCTTTTAATAAAGTTGAGTTTGTACGAAGTAAACTATTGTAAAGCATTATTTTATTGCACTGTAGCACCTTTACAATTTTTACTGTACAATTTTTTCTCTAACCGTTCCACCCGTTCAAGAGGGGTGGTGGTCACCCTCTTAACTTCCTGAGACAATACTGCTTCACATACACCATGCTACATCCTCAAGTAAACTACCCGAACTACTTCTTCCCGCGGGAGAAAACGCTCTGCGACACGGCCAGGTACGCACGCGGAGGTTTGTGGGAAACACTTGGCGTCCGATGACGTAATTCGGCACACCCTTCCCTCCTCTATATGACAGCAAAAGGGAAGAGGTAGTCCAAGGGTACTTTAACAAGGCTCACTAATTACAAACTTTCACTTATGCATAATATTATATCACTTAAATTCTAACACTCAATGAATTGATTGATCGAACTTTAGTATTTATTACCGTAAAGCTACAGCAATTAATGTATAAAAGCTAGACTGGACACTATTGGAATTAAAATGAGTAAGCTCACCATTGCTCCATTCAGCAGTTTCACCTTCCTAGTGTACTCCCCGCACAAAAATAACATGCAACAATGAATTTAACTGACCAACTAAGCGAGTGAAAATCATGCAAGATTGAACTGTGCATCATCGTGGGGCATGATGGGAAAAGTGCGACGCACATGCGCAAGAAAGTGGTGATGTGTTAAAACATTTGATCTGGAACTATCTACAAGCTGCTCAATTGTTCTACCGTCGTCTGATTATCCCCTCCCTCTCTTCGTTGTTTTGTGCTTGCCTTTGTTTTGATTACCCCTCTTCCCCCTCTCTGAGCAAGAATATTTTTGTATATAATGGTGTAGTCCAGATGGACGGACTACTCTTGTCAGGATCTTGTCCTTGGATGCACATAGGTGTCCGGGGTGTTTTTAAAAGGTACAAAATTCTTTTTCGGCTGTTGTATTTTGAAATTCTCTTTGGCAAATTAACGTTTAAGTTTAAAACCTTTACAACTTTATAGATAACTACGTAGGGATATCACGTATCACTTTAATTTTTTTGGATACGTCATGGTCAAGAATATTTATCTTCATTTTAGTTTTTCTTGACGTGAAGCCCCATCTGGGTTCGCGTGATACTAAGTTTGTCAATTTTTACAAGACGCAGTTTTTTTTATGATCGTAGCATATAGCCCGTACGGCATGAAAGTTTTGTATTGTCATGAGAAAGAAATGTTAGTAACTTATAGCCTGTCTGGCATGAAAGTTTTACATTGCCATGAAAGAAAGGTTAGTAACTTATAGCCTGTCTGGCAAAAAAGTCTTGTATTGTCATGAGAAAGAAAGGTTAGTAACTTATAGCCTGTCTGGCAGGAAAGTATTACATTGTAATGAAAGAAATATTAGTAACATATAGCCGTCGGCATGAAACTGATTTTTGTAATATTCTTTACTACTTGTTAAGGGTAATCTTTTATAGCATTCCACTATATTGGTTGTTAACCAATTCAGGGTGATTGATATTGCCCGCAACTATTGTTACTGTCGTAATATATATATATATATATATATATATATATATATATATATATATACACCTATATTTATTACTCTTCAATATTTAATCTCTCTTTATTCAATATCAATAAATAAAATAGTATTTACAGAGATATTTCTTTATATCGAATATTAATATCTTATATCCTTCACTGATATCCGTAGGATAGATAAATATTCAGATTATTAAATAGTTGAAGAGTGGGTACATGGAAGCAGAAAATGAACAGGCCTGAGTATGGCCTATTTACTTTTGTGATTGTACTATCGGCTCCTCTGCAATTATTATTTCCTTTTTTTATTCTTAGTTTTGTTGTGCACCAACCTTTATTCGTTGGGGAATAATGGCGCTGCTACAGATCAATCATAATTACATAGCATTTGACGAAAACGAAAACTTACATTCCACTTAGATGACAACTATCCAAGATTACAAACAATAAACATGCAACATATGGGTATGCAATTTAAGCTAACCTATGCAAGCACATATTTTAACATAGTAACAGTATTAACTGAGCACATCCCTATTTTAACAACTTAATTCCTATAGACAAAGAGTACTCTTTATCAACCTAATTAAGTTTATAGAATTTTATATGTTATAGGGAAAGGGTTGTTCCAAGTGCTCGTAATTAATTTTACTCTATTAAAAATGTATTTACGAAAAGAATACGGAATCCCCCCACACGGTAACAGGAGAATAGGGGAGGAGATCGCCTTACGTGAGTTGGCAAGGTTTTAATTTACTCTGGTGAGCTTTCCTTGTTGGAAGGCCTGTCTCTAGATCCTTCAGCTGAACCGTGACTGGGGTCAGAAAACGTTCAATCACAGTCAGCTGGGACCACCTGTAGCAGAGCTTGGCGGCTATCCCATCGGCCGCTCTGCTAAGTTGATGAACTCTATACACTACCTTATCTCCCACCTTGTACGGTAGAGGGTATATGGACTGGTTGTAGCGTTTATCCACCACCACAAGGGCTCTTTTCAGTACGGTCCATGCTCTCTCCCATCTTTCTCGGGGGATTTGGCTAGAGTACTCTTCCCACTTGGTAGTAAAGATTTCCCACTCCAGATTAATGTGTTGAATAGGGTCATAACCAAGCAACACCTTAGACGGCGTACTCTTGTGACTCTCGTGAAGGGATGTATTGAAGGCTAACTGAAGCCACGTGAGGTTGGAGTCCCACTGTTTGTTGTGGACGTTGTGGAATGCGATCAACACACTTTTCAAGTTTCTATGGAAACGTTCGATAATAGGATAATAGTGACTTGTGGTGAAGTGACGTATGGCGTATCCCTTTTGCGAAGCACATATCTCGAAAAGCGTGAGATCTAAATTGACTAGCATTATCCGACACCAAGTTACACGGTAACCCAAAGTTTCTAAATATTTCCTTGTCCAATGCTGTCATAGCGGTACTAGTCGAGGCCTCCTTACTGGGACCAGCCACACAAATTTCGAGAAAGCATCTAACGCCGTAAATAGATATGTGTGACCTTCTTTAGTCCGTAGCAGGGGGCCAAAGAAATCGACCAATAGTCCTTCCATCGGGAATTTGGCCACGACTGACGTCAATTCTCCATATTTCGAGTTTTAGGCCGGTTTCGAACGTAAACACGTTTCGCATTTACTGACTAGGGTTACGTATCTATTGATCCATCCCTTTCTAAAAGAATAGAGTTCTAATTTTTGCAATAGTTTTCACTTTGCCTAAGTGAGCCCCTATGGGGCTGGAATGATAATAGTTAAATAAGATGGGGACATGATTTGGAGGCACTGCCACTTTCCATTTTGACTTCGGTTTGATTAGAAGGATTCCCTCCTTAATCTTGAAGTTGGGCACTGCCTAACCTTTGGACGTCAATTTTGTAAATTTCCCCTAGAATGGGGTCTCTCATTGGCTTTCGCGTATGTGTGTGAACAGTTCCAGTAAACGTTCTAGTAGTGTCAGTGATGTGGTAGGGTCTACCTCATCATTTAGGGTGCTTTGTTTTCTTTCCTCGGATCCCTCGAACATGCGTGACAGCCCATCCGCCAATATGTTTTTTCCTCCTTTCACATGGACCACGTCAAAATTCAATGCCAACAGCTGCGCTATCCATCTACCTATTTTCCCCACTTGGCGAGGATGTCGAAGCATACAAACCACGGCTTGGTTATTACAATGAAGTTCAAACTTATCGTGTTCCAGATATTGCCTAAACTTGTCTATCCCAAATATTACTGCCAGCATTTCTAGTTCATAGGTGGGATAGTTCTCCTCATGCTTGTGCAATGTACGACTAACTTACGCAATTGGTTGAAAATCTCCTTCGGTCATTTGTCCTAGTACGGCTCCTAGTCCTGTTGAGGACGCGTCCGTTTGTAAGACAAATTTCCGGCTAAAAACTGGTAGTTTTAACACTGGTGGGCAAGTCAGAGATTCTTTGAGTTTTTGGAAAGCATCCTTGCTTTCCTACGTCCACTTGAGAGCATTTGCCTTTTTTTCAGCTGGAACAGTGGGTAGGCGACCGATGACAAGTTGGGAATGAATCTGCCAAAAAATCCCACCATGCCTAGGAATCGTGTTAATTTCCAGCATGTATCAGGTAAAGGATATTCCCGAATCCCCCTAGTCCTTTCGGGGTCTTTTTATTGATCTGTTCGGTCCCTTACCAAGGTCACGGAAAGGACACAAAATTTTACTTACCATAGTTGATGGATTCTCGAAGTTTGTGTGGATGACGCCATTAAGGGTGGCGACTTCCAACTCGGTAGTTGACGCTCTTGATGCTACCTTGTTTCGCAATTTGGGTACCCTCATATCCTGGTGTCCGACAACGCGAGCCAGATTACATTCAAAATATTTGAGGATATGTGTTTTAACAATGGTATAAAACATGTTACTACAACCCCTTACTATCCGCAACCTTCGCACGTGGAAAGGTTCCATCGGAACCTCAAGGCCGCCTTGATTGCCTTTCACCACGTTCACCATAAGGACTGGGATAAAAACCTAACGCCATTGCAAATAGCGTTTAATAGCGCTGTACATGACAGTCATAGGAAGACCCCTTCCTCCTTGATGTTAGGTCATGACTTACTTTCTCCCATCAACCTGAGGTGGGAAATACTCCCGGGAGCATTGGAGGATCAATCTGACAGATGCATTGAGGCCGAGTGGGATGAAGCTTTATGCCAGCTGAAAAAAACACAGAGTAAGGTAGCACGCAGATACGACGCAGGGAGGTATCCAGTACCATACAAGGTCGGGGATAAAGTCGTATACGAATTACATAATTACAGTAGAGCGGTTGACGGCAAAACGGCGAAGTTGGACTACCGGTGGTCAGCTCCGACGATCATATCCAAGTTTCTCACCCCTGTTACGGTCCAATTATTGGATCCTGTCACTGGCCTCGCCATGCGTCGTGCTCATGTCACGCAACTAAAACCTTGTCACTGGCTCCTAGAGTGAACCTAGTTCTTAAGTTGTCTTGTGGTTTATATGTATGTTTTGCTTGAAGAAGAAAAGTGTGTATTTATAAGCTGTTGTTCATTTCCGTATGTTGCATGTAACGCATATCTCAGCATAATGACAATAGGTTGTGAGTGATCTTTGCTAAGACGATAATAAGTTCTCCTAGATAATACGGGGCAAACTAGGGACTGAGTGAAATAAGAGTGAACATAAGTTATAATGACTTGGTGTTAAGCCAACTGGATATCTCTGTTTCTTTTTTTTCCCCTAGAAAATGCATTTCTAGCCATTTGCCTAATTTTGGTAGAGATAGCGATTGTGTATATTGTTTATTCTGTTCGTTCTAATAATCATGTTGTTTATACCTTAAGTCCTTCGAGGAATATTCTTTGGACATTGTTCTTTAATATGTATATATTTATATTGATGTAACTAGTTCCGCTGTTGTAATTCTAGAATAGGTGGTTAATTTTTAGCGCGCGCGCGCTGAGCTCGGGTAGACGTTAAATTTTGAATTAGGGTATATTTCATTCTCTGTTAATAAGTCACTGCTGTCTTGTTTTTATTATTTCATCACATGTGATATTGTTTTTGTGGGTATCCTTGGTTGGTCCGGATTTTTGGGTTAATTTTACTTTCTTTGGACACCTCATCTCCTCCCGCCCTGCCCTTAGGTTTTAGGGGGGGACTCTGTGCCCAGTGTCTCGTCACTCATCTTTGGGCCCGCACGCAGCGCGGTTTGCCCGTTCCCCCTCCCTTTTTCTGTCATGCTTGGTTGGCTGCGCACGGCATCTTCGCTCCTCGCTCGCCAGGTTGCGTGGCTCATTCTACCTGGACTTGGTTTTTAGACTCCGGTGAATACGGGTCAGTGGTCCATGAGCGGTTGGCTCTCAGTTCCGGGAGTGGGCAGAGCTGATCGGGGATAGTGACACCATCATGCGCGGGATTGGAGATGGGGTTCCTTCCTGTATACTGTTGTGTAACCGAACTGACCAAGGGGGGGCACACAATCAAGGTTGTGAATAAATATTGGTGTGACAACATCCTGAGTAAACTTTCTTCGTACAACCACTATACAACAACTTGTCGTATCGCGCCCCAACTCTGGTGCGCGAACCCCTAACATCGACACCGGGGACCACGGGGGCAGACACATGGTCTCCCACAGCATTGGATGGGTCCACGAGAGGTGTGGGCACAATAAGCAAACTTCAAAATGTAATATAGCATTCTATAGTGTACTAGTATTGGCGAACACATGTTTAGATTTGAATTATCTAAAGCTAGTCTTAACTCGTTTGCATGTTAACATGTTCGTTTATAGGCTGTTTTTAAAGTAGAAGAAACTTTTAGGTTCGTCTTTTGATTCACTAATTTCTTTCGAACAAAAAGAACACTATATTTTGTATACTTTAGTGGAAAATATATTTTATTTTAACTGATTGAGTTAACCTAAAACACATGTCAATGATCTAGTAGTCTTATTAAGCCAGAGTCATAAATTCGTTGGAACACTCCCGAATCAAAGTGTATAAATAATTACACACCTGTGTTCGGGTAATGATTCACGGAAGTTCATGTTTAATATTGATTTAAATATGATTCACTTTTATTCTTTATTAAAGAGCAATTTTAATCTTACAGTTCAATTAACGTACTAGCATTGTCTACTTTCCTTAAACACCCATTCTAAAACCAGATATTATATTTCTTAAAATAAACATACATTTATATTTATTTTTACTTATGTTTCAGTAGGCTCGATCGAGGTGATTGAAGTTTCCACGTGTTTTCGTTGCATTTAACGTAACGTATTGACACCACTTTCACTTTCGAAGTCCGGCCCGATACTGAGATGTATTTCGTCGGGGTTGAAGTGCACCGGTTCACCCTAGTACAGTCTGTTAGTGGCTCTTGAATCCGCTGTCGTGTGATTGTTTTTTGATGGTGCCCTCATAGCTCACTTCATCTACAGCGTGCTCGTTCCGGGTTGACCATTATTCTGACCATATAAGTTTTGCGCTTGCGTGATGAATAAATTCATAGGTCCTTAATTTTCGCCCTGATACTGTTTCGAGTACCGTATCGTAACCATTAATCTGCTACCATTTTGTACAAATAAAGTATTGTAAAGCATTCTTTTATTGCACTGTAGCACCTTTACAAATTTTTCTGTATAATTTTCTCTCGAACCATTCCCCCCTTCAAGAGGTGTGGCGGTCACCCTCTTAACTTCCCGAGACCATACTGCTTCACATACACCATGCTACATCCTCACGTAAACTACCCGAACTATTTCTTCCTGCGGGAGAAAACCCTCCGCGAACCAGCCAGGTACGCTCGTGGAGGTTTGTGGGAAACTCTTGGCGTGCAATGACGTAATATCGGCACAAGTTCTTCTTGTGAGGCTGAGCTTTAGCATATATTTCATTTTGTTAATTCTTTTCTGTATCGTTAAATACAAAAGTTTTTCACAGTAAATTAGTGTTTTATTACTAAATAATTTATTTTGAAGGTATTTTTGTTAAATAAAATCAGGATTCAAAATAATATAAATTATATTTATTTTGAATAAAATATATTCAAACAGGCTAAGTTTTTTATACAAACTATACTTAGATTTATTAAATTCACATATTCCTCTAAAAATATATTAAAGTCTTAAGTGTAAAATGACTTTTGTAATAATGGATACAATTTTGTTAATCGTATATTAGCTTTAACCATTAGAAGTGATCATTTACACTTAATCCATTTATGTGATATTACAGCGAGAATTGCCAAATATATAACAGTCCAATACGGTTCAAGGTGAAGTCTATTCTCTTTAAACATGTTGCAGACATAAAACATTACAATACAAAGCACAAATAACAAGTCCTTAGGGTAACACCTCATACTCTCAACTTGGTCCTGGATATAGAGCGTAGTTTCTCACATATCCACAGGGGGCTATCATCATATCTCCCTCTAAAGATCGAGATAGTCTACGGGTTTCCTGGACCGTTGACTTCTTCGAGCGGGAGTGGATGAATTGGGAAAAGAACCATCAAATTGCGGTGCTTCTATTACAACCTCTGAAGATGTTGGATGAACTGATAGAATTGACTCTCTTCTTGGAGGTGATGAGCTGTTATTTGCCAACTCATCTATCTCTTACTGGACTCGATGACAATTTTCATTAAACGGCTGGAGAGACTTTCAATTCCTTCTGAATTGTCCATCCTTTATTTGGATTGTATGCAACCGTGGTGTATCATGTTTCTTCACTATAGTAACTTCCTGTTTCCGGTCGGTGTTATAGATTTTTGCTCCAGGGTTCAAATTTGTTAAATGCCCAACCCCATGATGACGATCATAGTTTTCTTGTTGTTTTGGCAGTCTGTGTTCTTCTCTGTGGAACAACTGGTCGTAATTAACCGGTGATGGAACGAGGCTTTCATGGCAATTTTGATTAAAATCCTTTAAGTTTTCTCCCCATCAAGAGCTCAGCTGGGATATAGTCAGCTTCTAGAGGTGTGGAGCACAGCACAAGTAAGACTCTGTATGGGTCCTCACTCTTTTCAATATGATTTTTAAATTCTTTACTTCATACTCTATAATGCCGTTGCTTTGTGAGTACTTCGGGCTGGATGTAACAAGTTTAAAATTATAATCTTTAGAAAACTGGAATTTTGTTTCACTTATTATATTATTATAGATCCATTGTAATCCATAATAAGCTCTAATAATTTAAGGTGGGCTACTCCATGCCTGGCTAGAATAAATTTAATATTATTTATGACACAACTAGTAGTAAGGCACTCCATCAAAGCCATTTCTGGATATCTGGAGTAGTAGTCAGTAGCAATGAGATACCATTTACCTTTCAACTTCCTAAGATCTATGCCTAATGTTTGCCAAGGCCACTCAGGAAACAGAGTGGGTATTAAAGGTTTTAATCGATTTATCCTAAATTTGGCATACTTGGCACAATTCTCAACAAGATCTCTCAGTTGTGTGACCAATCGTGGCCACCAAACATTTTGTTTAGCAAGTGTTCTACATTTTGTAATTGCTTGATGTCCTTCATGTAGTTTATTCATCATTTCCTTTCACGTAAAATTAGGAATTATTAGTGTATTAGTTTTTAGAAGAATTCCATTTTGAGAGATATTTCGTTTCGATGTTGCCAATATGGTAAGCACATTTCTGGTAATTATGATTTTAGAGGCCACCCGTCTTGGCAAAACTGTATTAGGTGTATACTATTCTCGTTCTTATGTAGATTCGAACAATTTTGGCCAACTTAGCATCAGACACAAGAATACCACATTCAACCTCTTGGACATAGGCCATCACTTCTTCAGCTAGTTCATCTTCCCCAGCAAGTAGTGGCTGTGGATTGCAGGAAAGAGCATCAGCAAATAGTAGATTTTTACCAGCTACTTGAACAATCTCAAATGAATACCTCATCAATCGAAGCCTAAATCTCTGTAGCCTAGGGGTTATATAATCTAGAGCCTTGGTGGTGAAAACAGGAACTAAAGGTTTATGATCAGTCTCTATTGTTATATGAATGCCTGGAGTAAAATAACAAAAAGACGTTCACATTCCCAAGCAAGAGCCAGTCCCTCCTTCTCAATTTGTGCCCACTTTCTCTCAGCTTCACTGAGAGTACGAAAAGTGTAACTAACAGGTCTTAGAGATATATCATCTTGGTGTTGCATTAAAACTGCACAAAGGCTATAGAATGATGCGTAATCTGACATAACAGTGTCATTATTGCATTTATATAAATCAAGACTAAGTGGCTTTGCTATGGCTACATTTATGTTTTCATATGATTGAGCCTGTGGACAACCCCATAATCAGTCACCATTGACCGGAGAAGCTCATTAAGAGGCTGTGATAAGGTAGACAGATTTGGGACGAGCTTGGCCAGAAATACTATAAGACCCAAAAATACTTTTAGCTCAGTTATATTTGTTGGAGGTTTCTGTTTGAGAAATAGAGAAACACCCTTCGCAGATACAATATGGACAAGAAAGTTGATTGAAATTTGCTGAAACGAACATTTTTCCACATTTAGAGTCCAACCTGCTTCTTGCAGCCTAGAAAGGACCTTATAAAGCCGTGAGTCATGTTCCTCAATAGTTGACCTATATACTATAATATCGTCAAAATGGCAGACAACTCCTTCCAATCCTTATAAATTTGCACTGACCTTCTTCTGCAAAACCTACGGAGCAGGGGATATCCCAAAAGGTAACCGAAGAAACCGATACCTTCCATACGGTGTGAGGAATGTAGTTAGAAATTTGGAAGAATCTGTGTGGGGAAACTGCCAAAATCCTGATTTGCCATTTAGTTTTGAGAATACCTTAGCCCTTCTAGTTGATCTAGGGAATAATCAACTGCCGCCATAGGGAAAATTTTCTTTCTATATGTTGATTTATTTAGTTAGGTTAACACACCACCTTGGGGATCCATTTGCTTTTTGGAAATATAACCATGAGAGCAAACCAATCTTATGGCTCGTCGATTCTTTCTATAACTTTATCCCCAAACATCCTTTCCAGTTATTTTATAAGAAACGTAAATGTAAAGGAATACGTCGAGGAACACTAATAGAATGTGGTACAGCCTCCTTCTAAGTTTTATGTGGTATGGTTCTCGAATTTTTCCTAGTCTTGTAAAAAGCTTAAGGGACACAGTTTTTGGAACAAAATTAGCTTTTCCTACCCCAGATATCTTCTTAATAAGGCATAATTTCTCACTAGTATGATGGCTTGGAAGAATTCTATCTGCTTCTTGAACTACATAGAGTGTCTCAAAAAATATTTTTGTTTTTGTATTGGGGTTTTCCTTGAATCTTGCAAATATTCACATCTGCGCCTATATCAATTTAGCAGAAAGTTCTTTCCCACAGAATTTGGTGTTTATCAATCATTTATCATGCAAATAATTAATTTCTGTAGAGGGAAGGCTGACAAATTCACCATCTTCATCTAACTCGTCCTCCATGTCAACAGTATCTACAAAATTTTGCATAATGCTATTTATATATCGATACTGATGACAGATAGCACTCCTAGCAGGGAATTTGGTTCTAGGTTGTTTAGTATTACTCCTACACCAAAAACTTAATTTTCTATTTTGACTTGTATCTTCGTCAGAAAAAGTGTTCATAATATAACAGAAAAAATTCTCTTTTTTAAAAGCTTTATTTGTAGTACTAACCTTGTCAGCTGCAACTTGACTAGCGCCTGTTAACGTTCCCTGCTGTTTTTTCACTTGCTCAGATTGCATATCAGAATTAACAGCTGTTTCCAGAGTTAATTTTTAATCTAATTGTATTTTAAACAAGAGATTTATTTATCTCTAATGCCAACTACGACTCTTTCTCTAAGGGCTTCGTCATAAAAAGTGGCAGGAAAATTGCAATCTTGACCAATAGTATGATGATTTGTAACATAATCGCTTATTGATTCACCCTCTTGTTGGAATCTAGTATGGAACGGTGCTCGTTTAAAGATGATGTATTTGATGTGAATAAAATGGGTGTCAAACTTCTGAAAAACTGTATCAAACTTCTTTTGATCGGATGATGATAGCTTGAACGATAGGAAAATAGTTTCAGCTTGAGGGCCCGTCAAATAAATCAAAGAATTGATCTGATCTTCTTTTTCCTACTTAATCATACTCGAAGCACGTCTAAAACGGATTAAACGATCCTTCCATGATTTCCATTCCAATGTCGATTTGAAATTGAAAGGTTCTGGAGCCCGTATTTGATACACAGGAGCTGACATATTTGTACTGGGTTCTTTATCTATGTTGGAACTGTTAACTTCACCTTAGTTATACTTTAATACGGTGCAATATCTGACCATTTCCACCATGTGCTATTACAATGAGAATTGTCAAATATATAACATTCCAACTCGGTACAAGTCGAAGTCTATTCTGTGTTAGATTAGACATTACAATAGTGATGGTTCGCTCGTGAGTGAGTCATTCAAATTGAACGACTCTTGAACGAGAGCTGGGAACGAACGACTCTCGCTTCGCGAGCGAGTCATTCACGCTGCCATTACTCACGACTTTTTCGCTCTCGTTCATCCGCTCTGGAAAGAGTCAGGAGTGTTTGTCAGTCACGACGCTTCTGTCGTTCTTCGTTCGCTACTAAGAAAAATATCAACTATAAATGCTAACTATCGTTTCTAGATAGCAGTACTGCCTACAATATTAAACTAACTATTTTTCTTAACATCACTTAGACATAATTATGTGAATTGGACACTAAAGATGATATGCTAAGGTTAATTATTATAAGTTATATGAGTAAGTAATAGAATTAAAGAATCAAACACAATAGGATTCAGATAAATTACACATACAACTTAATTCGTCAACAAGTTGAAAGGAAAGGGACAGATTTGCACGCTCGGAACGGGAATTGGGAGAACTAGTTAGCGCTCGCTTATCAAGTTATGTTTGGGGAAGGGTTGAAGGGATTGGGAGCGAGCGAGCCATGTGGTGAACGATATGACTCTTATGAACGACTCTTTTGAGTGAGCGAGCTTATGTGAGCTAGCTCACGTAAATGAGCTGGTTCGACCCATCACTACATTACAATACATAGCCACAGATAACAAGTCCATAGGGTAAAACCTCCAACGCGCAACTTCTTCCTGGATAAAGAGCATAGTTCCTCACATAGCCGCAGGGCGCTATCAATACAATTTATAATTGTGAATTTTCTAACTGTTTGTTACCCTGTCAATAAATAGGTACATTTGTTTTTGGCTCCAAACGTATAATGTTTTTAAATAAAAAAATATCAGCTTGTTTATTTTCTTCACAGGTCTAGTGTATTTACATACTTACTATAATCATTAATCGAAGTTTTGTTGCATACATTTTGCTTTGACTTGTTACTTTTAATAGTACATGAAACATGTTAACAATTTAAAAAACGACGATGTCAAGCTTTGGCGAGCAGATTGAGGTTTGTTTTCTTTTCATTTATACATTATAATATAATAATACACTTCTCACAAGTTCATTGTATAATAATTGTATACATTTTTTATTTTCAGGAGTACGAAGTCCTCAATCTGCTCGGGAAAGGGGGATTCGCGAGTGTATATAGGGCGAAATGCTTGACATCTCAAATGGAAGTTGCCATAAAAATGGTAGGTTGAGTGATAATGGTAAAAACTAACCGAACACCTACCATAAACAAATTCGTTATTTTTCTATCCATGTTTCACCCTTATTAAAGAGACAAATGAGACTCAATAAAAGTAAAATAAAAATAATGCCTTGCCTTTATTATTGAATTGGAATAGGTACAACTTTTAAAACAAATTGGTTTTTCTATTATTGTAATACCATTTCAAGTAACTAGGAAACAAGGGATTCCCACCTTTCCCAACTCCTAACCATGTTTGTGAATGGTCTAGATAAAACCTTCACCATATCTCAGTGCTCTTGTGGATTAGGGATGAGGAAGGTAGAACTTTATAAGAAATGTGCCCATGGTTTTCCTTGGAGGGGCGGGAAACGAGTAGGAAACCATTAAAAACTAACCTCAATACACCTGACTAGAATTCTAACACATATCTCACTGTCCCATCAATTCGGTCTCACATGAAAGTGATGCGTTATATCTTGCGACTACTTATGTAGGTTTATCTAACCTGAATATACTAATATATTCTATTTTACCTGTGTTTATTTTCTATATTATGTATATTAGGTCTATAGGACTCTGTAACTCCAAATGTAAACTTTTGAATACTACTTAGGCCTACCATAAATATGACATCATCTTCTATTTAAAGATATTATTATAGAATGAATATATATATAAATGCCTGAATATTGAGTAACATTATAAGGCATTAATTATTTGTTGTATTAAATTTATGTTTAAAATCACCTTAATTCGCCTACTGATATATATCTACAAGACATTCTTAAATTACAGATCTTAATGTTTGTGTTCAGGGACATTTTGCATGTGCCCTTTTTTAAAAAAAAGTTTCTAAACTGTGTTCTATTTAATACAAACACATTTTGTGACAGATTGACAAGAAGCGGATGGGAGCAGCTGACATGGTAGAACGAGTTAGACAGGAAGTAGCTATACACTCGCGTCTCAAACACCCTGCCGTACTTGAGCTGTACACCTTCTTTGAAGACACCAATTATGTATACCTTGTCCTTGAGCTTTGTCACAATGGAGAGCTTCAGCGCTATCTAAAGAACAATGCCAAGACATTGTCTGAGAATGAAGGTAATTAATGCCAAACTAATGTGCATACAAAACTAGTAAACCATTATTTGTAGCAAATTTAGAGAAGCAGATAACACTTATTTTTTGTTAACTTTGCTTTTCTTCATGATTTCAACAAATGTACATTTTGCTATATTTATTCTAGTATAGGTCCACACACTTATCCATTTTTACCTAATACATTACTTTATCTGTATCTAAACAATAATGCTTAGGCTTAGACCATTTGACCACTGAAGGGAGTTATTTTCTCTAAGGCATCACTTGGGTTAGAAAACAGTGGCAGTCGTCTTGGGAGGAAACAACATGACATTGCTGGAGAAAAGTTAAACCTCTTTGTATTCAACAAATTTGAAATTTTTACCCTTGATATTGTGTGACGTAGAACTCTGCTTTTCAAATTATTTAAAAAAAACTTATATCGGAAAATATAGCTCATTTAACTATATACAATCTAGGGAAGTATCTAGTGATTAACAATATCTCGCAGTAGACTGGACTGTTGATGAAGTGGAAATCGAGATTTGAATCTCGGTCCAATGCACTTGAGGTGTTTTAAATAAATGATTTTTCACTCATCCTATATTTATTATCCAAACGTGTAACGAGACGTGGCTTCCCAAAAAATCTAAAAAAACCAACAATGTGAATGGTCTGTAGGGCCAATGTAAATAAATAGTAGGTAGTAAAATCAATTTTACATTACTTTTTGTTTACTTTTTCCCCCCTTAAGTGCCCCTATCCCATATTTTTAAGGCTTTTTTGCCTGCCTATTTTAAACATTTTTTTGTTCTTAAGAAGCTGCACCCTAGCCTTATGGACTGAAAAATATTTTTCATTCTCAAAGGCTAGGTCATGCGTGTTCACAAATTACAAATACAGGTTGTGACTAGCAATTTCATACCTTTTGGTGAAGAGAACATGTGAATTTGTACTTTAAAAAGGTGATAATGTTGCATAGTTTAAAGTAGTTTTACTTGAATCTATTGATGTAGATTATAATTAATATTAGAATTGGGTACACTCCATTACTTTATGAATCTGAATCTCCAATTTACCTTCAAATCCCATACCTTGAATTCAAATTTGAGTTTTGGAAAAATTTATGAACATAAGAGGAAATATAAATATAATAGAAAATAGAAATAAAAACTAAATGTTAACATTATTTCTTATAGGCCTAATCAATTCATTATAATATCTATACATTCATTTAAGGGTTAAATTACTGGTCTGGGGCCTGGTTGTTAATCTTACGTTATGATTAAAATTGGTTCTGAACCACCAAAAAACAGTATTAGAACTTTAAGACAATTTTTTTTCATGAAAAATTAAAGACTTTGTTTTTAAAAGGATTGAGTCTCGAATCTGGAATGTTGTTGAATCCTCGAATCTCTAAATATTCCTAAGGATTCAAGTGTCTCATCCCTTATTAATATATTTTGTTTCTATCTACTAGTTACAATAGATTTTTTTCTAAATTTGAAATTGATGTCTTCTGTCAATGTTGTTTTTGTTTGTTTTTTTGCAGCGAGCCACATCTTGAAGCAGGTGGTTGAAGGTCTGATTTATCTTCATTCTCACAATATTCTACATCGAGATATGTCTCTTGCTAACCTGCTTCTTACCAACAACATGCAAGTGGTAGGTTTACTTCACTCTCTCCTTGTGTCCAACTGACAAAGCTTATCAATAGAATAATGTTCAAACAAATGTGAGGAGTCTTCTCCAGCTGGATAGGGGTCGTCCTTTAATTACTTAAGGCTTTTTTTTTCATGATTTTCTACTCCCTCCGACCACCCACATAAGGGATGGCAAGATTACCATTACACCCCCCTTTCCACCTCCTTTATCTATGTATTTTTTTACGATATGGTAAATTATATTATTTTAATCATTTAATTATTTTATACATAAGGATTGGTAATAAAGTGAGTGATATGAAATTTCAGAATACTTAAATTTGAAGTAAAATTAGGTGTAACACGTAAGTTTAAATGAAATATGAGTTTTGTCAGAGATTTGAAATACAAACTCTATCTTTGTGCAAAATATGAGCCTATATTTTATTTATCACTATAAGTGAAAATTAGTGATTAAATTGGGGTTAGTTAATGAATGAAAATAAACATTTCAGAATTTACTGACAAACTTTTTTTTATACTTTGTCCACAAACTAAAATGATAAAAAACTTTACTACCTAAGATGGATTTCGAAACACACCCGTCACCCCCCACCTATCCCCCGTAAGTAAATTCTGCCCCCCCCCCCCCCACCCACACACACGCACGCAAACACAAACCCTAAGGATGGCCCCATATGAATGTCATGGCAGTGTTTGAGTAGTGACGTATTACTTATCTCATTTAGGAGATAATATTTAAGATCTTGAACCACAAAATTTTGAAGTTTTGTCATTTATTTAATTACCACCTGCCTTGATGGTGTAGTTGGCTAACATGTTAGATTTGTGTTGAGCTATACTTCCGAAGAGGGGGAGATCGAGTTTCACATCTTGGTTGGGTGAACTGGGATGATTTTTTCCTAAATGGCTCTCCACTTTACTTCCATGCAAATGTGGGTTCACTTCCTCTAAATTCAACCTTCCCAATTCCTAATCCATTAACATAATTAGTACTTAAGCATATAACCTGAATGGGTAGTAAATAATAATATATAATAACTTGATTACTTTACATATAATTTGTAACTTATGTTTATTGAGGCAACAATCCCTTCTTTCCTTCATTTAATTTGGTTTATATTTCAGAAAATAGCAGATTTTGGTTTGGCCACACAACTGTCTAGGCCAGATGAAAAACATTTGACAATGTGCGGGACACCTAACTACATTTCACCAGAGGTAAATTTCATTCATTCGTCAAATTCACATATAAAATAGTAAATTACAGTCTAAAATGTTTATTTCAAAAACCCATTTATTATTTTATAGAATATAAAGTCATTGTATTTAAAATGAAAGGATGAACAGAAAATCCAAAATTTGTTCTACTAATTGCAGGACTCACATTTAGCACCTTAAGTTCCTGTTTTTTTTAAAAAGAGGTTCTTGAAAGTCCGTGTTTGATGAATGTTTTATAAAATCCCCAAAACCTAGTTTTATTTTAGAGTAGGGCCTATTGGAATATTTTTTAAATTTATGTTATTTGAAAGGATACTACTGGCTTTTGCCCTTGAACACTCAACTATTTGAGGTTTAGTTGTAACTTTGAAAAGGTGTTGACTCACATAACTATATTGACCAAACACAAAGAGGTAATTTTAAAAGCAATAGCAATTGTAAGGTACTAAAGTGTATTCGTTCTCACAATTGTTGCTATATTATTATATTTAAAGTGTTTATTTCAAATTGTTGCTAATCATGGTGAATGTTAATGCCAACTGATAAGAAATGGAAAAGTGACAAGTAAAGTTAAAATGGTTAAAACCGACTGAAAATAGGCAAATGGAAACAAAATTGGTTTTAAGCAATGAATTAGATTTATATAGGACTGTTCTGTACTGTGTGTGATGTTAAGTTTAGTCTTTGGAGAAAGATTTATGAACATACTAAAAACAAAAAACACATTAATATTGTAAATTGAAATTAGTACTGCTTTGACTAAATTCGGGATTACAAAGTATTGGTTACAATTCCGCAATTGTTACTGATAGTCTCCATCAACAAAACCTTGCACTATAAAAATGTATGGTGTAAAATATGCAACCATATAAGCAGAATTAATATGGGTTACGCTTTAAAATTTTGCGAGCTACTATGCATTAAACAAAAACTAAAAGGTTCATTTTTAGCATGATTGTCATAATTTATTTTACTAATAAAATGAGTTACCTTTTATTAGAGATGCATTGTGGCCCTTTTAAAAAAAAATTAATGGCACTCAAGGATCACATGATACATTATTTTATGGCAAAACTAAAAAATATGCCATCCTAAAAAAGCAACATCAATCAGATGCTTGTCACACATGACTAATAATTTGGTAACACAGTCATTTAGGAACTTTCCTAATGGGGCACGCTTCAGCAAACAATGTGGAAAAAAATATGCAAGCAAAATTAATTAACACTAGCCACTAATTGGCCTATTAATGTTGGGCAGTGTAAGTAATAAAAAGTTGCTAAATTAATCAATAAAGAAATTAGAATTGAGAGTCAGCTTCATCAAACATGTACAATTAAGATGGTTGACCTTAGGGCCTGCTGCTGCATCACTTTAACTAGACATCGTGTGCAATTAAAAGGTAGGTTCACTTTCTCAATTTCATCCCAAATAAATATTTCAATCTTATATCAAGCCCACAATATAGAATAATTTTCTCCATGCTGAAGTCCCAAAAGTGTAACTACATTTAATCATTACAAGTTCTTCTTTATTCAAAGAGTTCACTCATCTTTTCCAGAATGTTGACTCAATGATGCATTTAATGCATGGTACTTTAATTGAAATCATGATAATTAGAGTGATGCTATATTACTTTTTAAAGATATTCAATTTTACATAAAAAATGAAACGGTACTTTAAAACACAAAAGCTTCAAACTATCTTTTAGAGAAATTCACGTTCTACAAGACTAATTTGCTCAAATATCTCAAATGGGAAAACAATATGACCTTCGACTGGCCTCGGTTAGGAGATTACAAAATAAAATGTGTGCTGTTTAGGCTGTTTTGTCCCTCTAGTTCATAATTTCAACACCTGGCACTGAGCACTGGGAAACCCTTAACTGTTATATTTTGTTATGCCATGAATTAATACAACTTCAAAGTGTATAACCCGAACAGGTATTAAGATTCAATACTAAAAAAAGCTTTTATGTATATAATCTTTGAGACACGAAGAATGGTAGAAGGATAGAGGAAGATGAAGGAATTTTACTAAACTGACCCACCCACAGGCTGAAATTACTTGTTAATGATGATTTAGTTAATCATTAATGTAGAGAAATATTTTAAAATTCTGAATTATTAGACCAAGGTTTTATCTCCCAACTTGTTGCTTATAGTCAATTTTACCGATTTTCTATTCTTATTTCGTATCAATATTGAATGTATTTCCTTTTAAATTGAAATTTCTCATTGCCACCATTGATTAACAGTTTTATCAGTTTAACAATACAGTAATATTAACCCAGGTTGTGTTTGTTGTTCCAAGGTTGCCACTCGCAGTTCCCATGGTTTGGAAACGGATGTGTGGGGTTTGGGTTGCATGCTGTACACCATGTTGGTAGGAAGACCTCCGTTTGACACTGATGCTGTAAAAGCACACTTACACGTGTTGTCATGGCCAACTATGAGGTAAGGCATTACATTAAGTCTCCTTTCTTGGAGTAATCAATTTCTTCTGTACAAAATAACTGACTGTACACAGTAACATTCTCAAAATTTTATTATTTTATTATCAACATTACAAAGAAGAACAACATTTTATATAAGATTGTATTTTTTTTTTACATTTACAAAAGCACATCACTTAAATGAATCAAACATTATATCATATTGGCCTGAATATAATACAGTGTCACAATAATATAACCCTAAAATTTTGAAGGTGTTCTACATTAAAAATAAATTGTCTCAAATATATCATGAAGTAAACACTAAACAAATTTAATACAGTTTTATTAGTCTTTATAAATGCATTTCTTGATGCACAAGCACTACTAAAATGTCTTAATTTTTTTCCTTGAAAGTTGTATATTAGCCTCAAAAACACCAATCTTTTTATCAGCCTGCACATTATCTGTTTGTTACACCTCACATATTGCTCTTAATTTAAAATTAATATTGTAGCTTCTTCTCATTCCCTTGTTTACTTGAAATACCAAGGAAGACTTCTTTACAACAAGATTGCTCACTTGCGGATCAACCATGGGTGATTTTTTTAAATATCAGTAACTTAGCACAAATTCTTCCACCAACTAACACTGGCCTATTGAATTATCACTCCAGTGACACTGAGTGGTGGAAATCATCTCTCTTTCCCTTTATTTTGATCTTGAGTTTATTATTAGATCCACAAGATGATTCCCGCCAGCCAGTACAGTTCTACCCTGCTACAAAATAGACTTCTGTAGAAATCTGTTAGTTTTTTTTATTGAAAAATGTTAGACTGCGCAAATAATACGAGCACAGTTTTCGGAAAGACATTTTAAGGAAAAAAAAAATTGCATTATATGTCAGAATTGTGGAATCAGTGTTCTAAGTTTTTGACTCTGACTCCTTCAGAAATGGCTAAAGAATATTAACTAGTATTAACAAATTAACTGCAGTAAAATGCTAAAATACAGATTACTTGGTGGGAAGACTATGACATTGTTAATTTATATTTAAATAAATTTATCAATAAAATTTACAAACATTGGTGCTAAAACATAAAAGAATAAAATTAAAATTATATATTTACTATATATTGTTATAATATTGTAAGTTTTTCTTCTGAGGTAAGAGTGGGTACATATTTACCGACTCCGACTACACAGCCCTGCTATATTCGAGCCAATAATGTAAACCACTTATGTTTACAGATACTCTCATGTTCAATGACATGCTACTATAAGATATATTTTTATTAGTTTGTTAAAGACAATTTTTATCAATTAGGGGTCTGCGAGCTCAAGATTTTGAAAACATTTTAATAGTTTGATAAGGAACATAATATCAAGAATATTTGGGATAATATAATTCAGTATAAATTGAGTGAGAAAATATGTATAATTGAAAAGAATAAATTGATTCTTGTACAATATATAAAACAGTAACTTATCAAGATATACTATAACAAAAAATTACATTAAATTATGATATTGTCAAGACAAAAATAAATAATATAAAAGTTTTATCACCTTTACAATTAATATAAAACTAAGATAACATTTAACATGTTAAAAATACATCCAAAAAATACACATAAAATTTAAAAAGATTTATTTTTAAAACATGTTAGATGTTATAGTCATATCAAAAAATGTTATGAGATATAATGTACACAATATAGAATGTTATGTTAATTGAATTAAAAATTGGATGATGCTGGAAGTTTATAACATTCGAGGGGAGTGACAATAAAATTGGTGAAAATAAAAAATAAATATATATCCTTATAATATAATAATAATAATAGCCTTTATTTATCTGGCGAAGTTAAGGTGTTAGCCTTCTCTTCCACTTAACCAGAGCTGAGTACAACATACACTATTAAATTTATTGATATACAATTTAATAAAAAAATATTCAAATAAGTATAAAAACATTCACAAGCTCATTCACACACTCATTCAACATTCATATAAAGATCCTTATGTGGGTTAAGATCCCTTATTCCTTGTATCTAGCTGCCTATGCCGCACATTACGCACACATCGATCTTGAACGAGTTTCTCATAAAGGTTTTGAGAGTCAAGTCAAGCTTAAGTTTAATAAATATGTTATTTAAAAAAATACATGTTAGGATTATTAATATTTTTAATGAAATAAGACTCTTATATTAAAAAAGTTTTAAAATATAAAACTGCTTATTTTAATATAGTTAAAAAAAAGTAATATTAGATTAAAAGATTACATTTTATAAATACTGAGATAGTATGATTAATTTTAATGTGCCAAAGAAAATCTGTTTGGATGTGAAGATTTAGTTTTTTTTTTAAATAAACCACCCCATTATTCTCAGTCTATTGGAGTGTAATTCCCTCTTACTGAAGAGGTAAGTTAAAGCATTAATGATTTTTTTTAGATGTACTTAATCAATACAAAACATACCTCAACACTTAGTCATTCATCCCCCCCCCCCCACACACACACACACACCACCCCCAAACACACACATACACACACACACACACCATGAGGCAAAGAAAGAACCCTTTTTCAAGGAGCTCAAAATTAGAAATTGCAAGCTTATAAATCTTTAGATCCTAAGCTCCTCTATATATTTAAAGCTAGGCTCAAAGCTCAAAAGCCATTTATTAGCAGAGCCCTATTATTAATTATATAGGACTGAGGTGATAAAGCTCATTTGAATAGCAACAATTTTTAGATTCATGACATGCCTGAACTGTTGACATTCAAATGACCTTAGTATTGGTCCTTAATCTAAGGACTAAGGAGGAAGGAAGTTTAAGAGGAAGTAAACTCTGATTGGCATGGTAGCAGCAATTAAACCCCGCCTCCCTTTCACACTTCAGAGAGCTTGTCTAGGACTCAATTTTTTTTTTTTATCAACAACGGCGAGTGTTTTTGGAATTAAATGGGTAACATTATACATTTTAATAATCTTGCAACCATTTTAAATGCCCTATTTTTAATATAACACATTAATTGTAGAGATGGAATCCTTGACCTCGTAATACTTAAGGATATTTGAAAATTGAGGAGTAAAGTTTAAAACACAAAAATCAAATTTTGAATTGGAATTTCTTTTAGAACTCTTAATAATGCTTATTGGTGGTTCAGCACCAACATAATTATAATAAAAACTCAACAATCAAACCCCAGACCATTATTTTAATACTTTATAAATGTATGAAGGTTTTAATTAATGCCTTTTAGCAAAAAATACTAACAATTAGTTACCTAACTATTACTAGTATATAAATATTATTCTGTTATATTCCTATTTTTATTCTTCTAGATTTCAAACTATGTTACTATAATTGATTTAATCTCAGGTTCCACCTCACTTATCAATTGAAGCTAAGGACCTGATTGAATCCCTGCTGAAGAAGAACCCTAAGGACAGGATACCACTTCGAAGGATCCTTGATCACCCTTTTATGAAGAGGGAACATCACAATGAGTTCTTGCCACAGGTACAGAACAATGTTTAAGAACACTTTGAATTTGGGATCACAATCTCAACTGTATCCAGCCTGTGGCCGGGTCAATTTAGTAATATGCTACCATCTGCCTCCATGGTGGCTACCGACAAGGAAAACCTGGAAAAGTCAGGGGAATTTTTGGATGACAGGGAAAACAGGCAAATGTCGGGAATTTAACTAAAAATAAGGAAAAGTCGGGAATTAAAAATTATATCTAAAATATCCCATTAATTTCGCAACTAAACACTTAAACAAAAGTTAATAATACCTAAATAAAATAACATTTTAATTTTTAAAATAACTGATAAAATTGTTTATGTTTAGTAGATACAAACTTTTTTTAATATGTGATCAATAATAAATAAAACAAGTCATTATCCACCATTAAAACTGGAAAAAAGTAGTCAGGAAAAATTGAAAAATTGTTGCCTGGAAAAGTCAGGAAATTTTGTAAAATATGTTTTGTAGCCACCCTGCCCTCTGTCTTTCCACTATTTCTCCTCCTTTAACTGCTCCCATTCTTATCCTCTTACTTGCACTCTTTATTTTATCTGCTTCTCCCATCTTTATCTTGGTCTCCCTTGTGGAGTTTTTCCTACATACATCATCTCCATAATTTCCTTTGTATTCTTTCCTTTACCTCCTCATTACATGCCCATGCCATCTCAACCTTGTTTCTTCTATCTAATTTACTCCCTCTACTACTCTTGTCTGGATAATTCATTCCTATTCCTGTTTCTCCTAGTAATATCTAATATGCTACTCACATATTTGATTCCCACGGACTCCACTTTCCTTGTGTCTCTCACATTCACTGTTCATAATAACTGCTCCATATGTGATTAGTAATACAAAGCATGCCCTATGCCACACTTCCTTACACTTTAAAGACATGTCTCTTTCGCCATAGTAGGTATTTTACACACTTATAGAACAACTCTTCCTGCTGCCCTCCCACCCTTCCCCTCTACCACGCTTCCAAGATATCTCTACCTTTCTCGGCTCTACTCAGCCCTATCCACTTCATTGTCATTACCATCACTTCAAACCTCGCCATGTTAAATTTCATTCCACTTTCTTTCACTTCCTCATTCCATTCCTGTAGCTGTTCCCGTACTTCCTCTTCCTTATTCCCCCATAGCATTAAGTCATCTTCAAGCATAATGGCGTTCATTCTTTCCTTGAGTTTTCATGCCACTTTATTAATGACCATTTCCATTACCATTACAAATTAAAAAGAGTAATAGTAAGAATGTTTAACAATAAGGTGGATCAATGGTTAAATAATGTTACATAAAGTAATATACATAAACACAATATAATATTTTTTCAGGCATAAAACAACTTAAAAAAATATTTGGACTTTGCACACCCCTAATATATATGCTAAAAATTATTACTGTTGATGACTATAATTAGTCTACTTATACTAATATTGTTAATGAAACACTTTCAGCTATGTTCAGATGCCACAGTGGACAGTGGAATGGGCACCATGTCCACCAACACACAATCAAGTAGAACTAGAGACACATACAACCCTTTAACAAAGTCTCGGGCAAGGTAAGATTTTAAAAGTAATGTACTGTGAGCAAGACAAACCTTAAAAACCTACGGGTGAGTGCATTAACATCCTAAATCAAATAAAACAAATCAGGTTCAGTTTTAATATGTAAGGCCTAAGTTTGGTAAACTAACTGTGACAACTTATATCCTGCTCTTTTTTTCTTTCTTTTCTATCAATAGAACAGTTCAATTATGATTGAATTTTTAGGTTTTTACAAATTTTCTTTCACATAAAATAACAGGCAAACAAGTTCTAAGTGTCTTATATGAAATATGGATATACAAATATATCATTGTTTGCTAATACATCACCATTAAAAAAAAGGAGAGAGAGAAAAATACTCATTTAAAGAGAGAAGGTAATGAATTGAAGGGTTAAATTAGTTACGAAACCCAGATATTGTTTCTATCTACTTGGGATTATATAATTTGGTTAAAAGATACAATCTGCGACTCTCACTTGATAAATACAGGTATGAGTAGATTGAAGTATTACTGAATAAACTTTTGTTAACTTGAATAAAGAGTGCTAAATAATGTACTTAGCTCATTACTATTTTTTCTTAGCAGAAGCTTTAACTGATTCTATATTTGCAGGTCTGAGGAAAGATTTTACAACCATCAGCCCAATCCTAACGCTAAGTTTTCAGTTAAGTCCACTGATGAAAACTGCCTTCCAACAAGAACCCAGCAGCCCTTTAGTGACACTGGAGCTGCTTTGCCAACCTGTCCATCTAAACTGGCCCATTCACGACGAACTTCAGCATCTTTGTCCAGTCTTCACGAAGGATTCAAAGTCTCTACAAGTAGGAGTGTTGTTTCAGACTGCCCGAAGGAGCACTCAGCCTGTTCTGGTGGTTGTGCCAGCCAAAGGGGCAAAAACAATCTTAGCAACAGGAAGATATCTTACACAAACAGTTCAAATGGGTGCTGCAGCAGCAGTAACCAAAGTAGTCACAGCTCAAACAATGGCCAGGCTGCATTCATGCACATTCACAATAAACAAGCTAAGAGCGATTGCCTGGGTAAAAGTGATGGAAGCAACTATCACGCTTCCGACAATAACTTGCACTTTACCTATGAGACAAAACCTAGACAATGTTCCTCATGCAGTATAGGTAAAATTGTTAGTTGTGATGATGGTTCACTAAGCAACACAGTGCAACATTCAAAAACAAGCCAACATTCCCACACCACCAATGATTGTCCCAGTCCACCTTGTCTTCGTCACCGCAAGAACCTTCCAGGATTTAAAAATATAAACGAAAGGCCTTTGTCAAACCACCATCATTTACAATGTTGCAATGCTAGCAGTGAATGTGTTTGTCACCAGGAAAAATCATCATTGGGTAGTAATGAAACTAAATCCTCATTAATATGTAAAAGTTATGAAACAAGGCGCCTTGAGGAAAAGGGCTTTGACCCTAGCTGTAATGACTTTGGTGACCATGATGATCTGTTTGAAGAGAGAGGGAAACAAACTTGTAAGACTATAGCAAGAAACATTTTACACCAGTGCATCAGAGAGAGTACATGTGAGTGTCAGAAAAATAAAACCACGACTGAGAGAACAAATTGTTTAGCTGAAAGTGAAGAATTTCGTCCATATAAAAAGATCCCTGAAAACACATTGAAAACATCTAATGGTGAAGTTTATAAGCCTGGTCCCACTGCTCAGCCACTCAATTCTGCACGACTTCAACCTACAAGACATCGTACCAAGAATGCCGTGCTCAGTATTCTTGAGTCCGGGGAAGTGGTCATAGAGTTCTTGAAAAAGAGAGGAGACAAAGTTTCCGATGTGTGCAGAATATCTGGCGATGGACTTAGGGTAAGTAGATGAGATGTTAATATCTTTAATTGACTACTTAGCCATGGGCATAATAATGGAGCATTGTGCTTCAGACAATATTGATCCATCTCTGAGAGATTTTGGTCCAGAGCCAAATGTCTATAAAATCTTTGGTTTGATTCCCACAGGGCTTAAATAAAATGTGTCTTCACAGAATGTTTAAACAATAGGGATCTGCAATGCTTTGAATATATCAATACTATTCAATAACTTATTAGACACCTTAACTCAGTCAGTAGCGTGACTGCTTGCTAAGCTAAGGGTCCCGGGTTTGATTCCCGGCATGGCTGAAAAATTTATCATTGGTGAACTGTGGGTTTACACTTTCACATTGATAAATTAACCGCTGGGGACTAGATGTTGTGCCTGTCCTAGTCTTGAATTAGATTAAAAGGCATATGAGGCCTATGAGGTCTAGCCAGCCATTAGTGGAAAAGTATATTTGGATAAAAAATAGATTCAGACCATAGAGTGGAAACAGTAATGGATGTAAATGTAAAAAATTATTCGATAACTCGAATCAAACTGAACTAGAAAACAACCAATAAGGTTTTAGGCTATTGAAAATCCCAAAGTGTGCCTAAAATATGTATATTTATATATTTTTAATAACAATTCCTGTAAGGTTAAGTAAATGATTAACCATATTGACTGAAAAATACGCCACATTTTTTCCCCAATAACTCGCCTCTGTGACGTAGTTGGCTAACACGCTAGTCGTGTTGGGCTCGACCGCCGAGGACGGGGAGATCGAGGTTCGAATCTCAGTCGGGTAACTGTTTTACCTCACATAAGGACTTAGAACCTCTTGGGTAACTTATTAAGAGCAATAAGCAAATAATAGGGATGAGCCCTCGAATCCTTACAGATATTCGAGACTTTGAATCCTTAAAAAAAGGATTTTTTTTTCTTCTCAATTTTCCAAGTTTTAGAGTTATTATACTGCCTATTAGTGGTTCAGAACCAATTATAATTATAGGATAAACTCAAGAACCAGACCCCAGACCAGTAATTTATCATTTAACTGAATGTTTGAATGTTAAAAGACTGGATTAAAAGAAAGAATGTTTACATTTAGTTAATATTTATATTTTTTTATTATCTTATTATATTTATATTTCCTCTTATGTTCAAAATATTTTCTAAGATTCATATTTGGATTAGAGAGACTCTAAAGTAAATTGGAGATTTGGATTCATAAAATAGTGGAATTGACCCAACTCTAGCAATGAATGATAAGAAAATAATAATGTAAAAACTAGAAATGGGTTGAAGCATATAGATCTTAAATCTGTATTACAAATCTGAATCTTAAATTTTCTTTTAAATGTCGAGTCCTCAAATTTAAAAAAATCTACAATTAAAGTTTAAGTGAAAATATTTAAAATTGAATTTAAATTTGGTGCCACCGACACATGCTCTTTACCTAGGTGGGCTTTCTTCATCAAATTTATTCTTAGTAGTTTATTTTTCCTTTTTCTTTAGTTTTATCAATTTCCTTCATTATAAAATTATCTAGCCATTGGGCCACCTCATTTTTAAACATAATTGTATTTGAGATTCTGTTTTGAATTTTTTTTTAAATATTAAATATCCTGAATTTCATTGGATTCAAGGAATAAAGTTGTCCCAACCCGTAGATTTTTCACTAACCATATATAATGCCACAAGTCTCCCAACGCGCCCGATAGGTTACTTGTGTTTTACACTTTGTAGAAATTTGTAAAGAATGATAGGACACATAGATAGGAACATATTAAATTAATTTTTTGTTTCCTCTTTTCGGAAGTTATGTTTCCCACTCCCTTTTGATGAGTTCCAATAGAATGAAACCTAGGTCAGGGGATTGGGCGGTAAAGATCGATTTTCTTTAAGGGACAACCATTACCTCTTTGTCCAGTGGCAGCAATGTAAAATGTGAACTGTGTTCTTTTCATTGTAAAAACCATATTGTGTTTGTTCCCTTTATATGTTTCTGTCCACCTTTCCTGTACCTTCTTTCAAATATAATACAATTACTTCATAAAGCAAAAAAGAGGTTTTCCTTAAAGAAAACTAGAATAGACACAAATTAATGTGTGTGTGGGTCATTTAAAACTACAAAATGATATTGAATTGTAAATTTTAAAATATTGAATTCTATCTTATCTGATTAATGCCCTTGTTCCTTTTCCATAAAGCTGGTATATTTCAGCCCAAGGTTACTAACCTTTTAAGTTATTGGAATATTAAAGGTTTAAGATTGATCAATACAATATCATTGTTCAATCTTAAACCTTTAATATTCCAATAACCATACAATTTATCAATTTACGCCATCTTCACTTAAACTAAACTTGACTTAAACTATTATGTTTTAATTATTCATTTTAATATGTTATATGTATACGTATTGTATTTAAGATGGTCTTGCTGTTTTAATGTTATAATGAATATTAATTTGTTCTTTCAATTTAATCAATTTATGCTCAATCTAATCCACATATTACTTTTGTTATGTTATGATGGTTATATATCAGAGTTCTTAATCTAATTAATCTGCACTCAATGTAAAGTTCATGGTTTTATTCAGGTTGACCTTTGCGAATTTGTAACAATTCCAAACTTCAACTATACCTTTTTTATATTGAATTCTACGTTTATATTATGAATACATTTTAGTTGAAAAATTACAACCTGGACACTGGAATTAAACCTGAGTCAAAGATCCTAGAATTGATTCTCTTATCTGTGCACAAGTAACTTTTGTGTTTTCTATAATTTTCAGGTCATCCTATATCATGCAGGAAATGATGGGGTTCCATTGAAACATTGTCCCCCTGAGCTACCTCCTAATGGGGCCGACGCCATACACAGCTTCGAGTCTCTGCCACAAAAGTACTGGAAGAAATATTTGTATGCTTCCAGGTATGAACTTTTAGAAGCATAATAATCTATGTTAAGAATGTTGTTGAGAAGATCAGTTCACAATACGTCATGGGAGAAAAATAGTGGGAACCATCTCAGTCATAAATCTCTTGAGCTCAAGTCATAGTATATATTTAAATCTTGGCTTGCCTTGAAAATTCCAGACATACCAGCAACAGATCATCGGAACAGATCATATGGAATCAATGGGGAAATCCCCAAACAATGACACTGCATTGACCCCAGTTAATACTGCTTCTAGATTTTACTAATAAAACATTGATTAGTTGAGGCTATGAAATGTTAAATAAAGATGATTAGAATGTGCAATCAGTCAAAGCCAGCCAGGAGAAATTCTGGAACACAAATTAATATTTATTTTATTCCCAAGAAAGGACTATTTTTTTACCATAAAGGTGAATGATTTGGAAGCATTACCTAGTTTTTTCTACCTTGGGAGAGTAGTTGACAGTAGAAGGTTTTTTATTGCAAACATTGGCTGAAAGTATTATCAGAATCATTTGATAACACTTTTTATCGCTAATATAGTATTATTAAGCACATAAGTTATTTCCTAATAGGTTGAAAGTAGTGACTTTCAGCCAATGTTTGTAATAAAGAACCTTTTGCTAGCTGTCACCTACTTTCCTACCATAGATGGGGTGTAGTTATTGATGGGTTTTTTTACATCCATTATTATTTCCAGCCCGTGACCTGGGTGTATTTTTTATTCAAGCCATATATTTTCCTCTACCGGCTTGCTAGTCCTGTCAGAGCTTCATATGGCATATAATCTAACCTATAACTAGGACAGGTACAACATTCAGTCCCCAGCTGTAAATTTATCAATATGAACCGGTAAACCTATATTATCATCACTGATAAATTTTGGGCCATTCCGAGAATCAAACTCGTGACACTCAACTCAGCAGGTAGACATGCCACCGACTGAGCTGAGGTGTCGGACAGTTATTGATGATAATGCTTATTCAAATCTTGTGTCCAACCAATTCCTAAGTTATTATGATTTTCCTCTTAATTTGCTCTAAAATATTTTTAATTAGTTTATAAACATTTATCTTTTCGAAGGTAAAATTGTGTGTAATTTATATTTTTAGGTTTGTAGAACTTGTTAAAGCTAAGACACCCAAAGTGACCTATTACAGTGAGAAGGCAAAGTGCCTTCTCATGGAGAACACTCCAGACCCTGATTTTGAAGTCGCATTCTACAATGGTGAGTTCATTTTACTAATTCATAAAATCTTCCTCGTGGTTAAAATATTTGTATAAAACTGTACTGAGCTGTATATTCTCCAGGGGGTAAGGTGACCAAGACAGGGGAGGGTGTGAAGATCATTGATCCTGGGGGAGACTTGGTGATGAAGCCTGGTGAAAATGTTGAAGAAGAGTTTTTATGTCCTGCCACCAGGTTGCTCTACCAGCACTACCAGCAGGTACAACATATACAGGGACAATACAAAGCTATTTCAAATGAGGTTGGGCCCCTTGTATCTATATAAATATTCAAGATCGAGTATTTAAAAAAAATCATATTCAACATTAAAAAAAAGTTTAGATTTTAGTCTAAATTATATTTTTAAAGCTATTATTATTCTAATTAGAGGATTGGGCCAATATAATAATAGGACAGATCTAATAAGACACCAAATTTAACTTAACACTTAATGTTAACAAAATCAGAACTGAAGAGAAAATCGTTCAAATGCAGTAAAGGTAAATAAACACTTATGTTTATAATCTGTTTTAAGATTTGGATCCAGGATTCATAGGTAAAATGAAGATTTGATTTGTCCCAGCTGATAAAAAAAAGTAGTTTGAGGCAGCCGTTTGTGTCTCTTCTACTTAAAAGTAATTGTCATAGCAAAAGTATCCTGCATTGCTTCAAACAAGCAGAAAAAAATCTAATCAACATTTTTAAATTTCAGCCCTCTCTTTGTTGTATATATTGTCCAATGCTCATGACAGACAGACATACAAACTCATTTTATTGATGAATGATAATAGGCATCAATAAAATATAACTATTTTTGGAGTAAAATAAAAACCTAGGTTGGGGGATTGAGCCGTAACTATCGAACAACTATATTACCTCTTTGTCCAAATGGCAGCCATGAAAAGTGTGAACTGTGTTCTTATTTTCACTGTGTAAGCCATATTGTCTTTGTCCATTTTATCTATTTCTCTCCACCTAACCAGTACCTTCTTCCAAATATAATATAATAACTACTATTTAAGAGAGATAGGTAGAATCCATTATTTTATTAATCCAAACCTTCATCTTACCTCTAAATCTCAAATTCTAATCTGAATCCTGTATAATATGACCAACACTAAATTAAATATAAAGTAATGATTTTTTTTTGCACTCATTAAAACAAATTCCAATTTATCATTATTTTTAATTTTACTATTTTACTTCTTTTGTTGGGTGACCCGGCGGTCTAGGGGTAAGGTGTTGGACTTCTGTGCTAGGGGTCCGGGGTTCAATCCTCGGTCCCAGCACAAATTTATCTGAGTGTCAAACCCTTCCTTCACCTCTGACAAGACATGTATTAATCACAACTTGTGAATGTGTGGAATATCAGGCCTCCACCGTGGTTCAGGTCCCACGTTAAACTGTAGGTCTCTATTTCATCTCACAATCACTTTACCATTACGTTAGCGAGTGTAAACCCCGAACGGGTAGTAAGACGCGGTGATAATAATAATAATAATAAATCACCACTACTTTTTTCGAATCTCAAATCTGAAACCATCTAAGATCCTCAAATATCATTAAGGATTCTAGTGTTCCATACCTGCTATTTAATTATATCCTTGATTGATTGAAATTCATTTGGTTTAGTTAATCCTATTTGTTTTACCGTTGAATGTCTCCACACAGTGCTACGCTCACTGCTGCCGCTTGGAGGCAGTGTTAAGTGAGCTGAGAGAGGGATCACCAGGACCCACTTGTTTCCCAGTGATTGTTGGACGAAGACCCGTTACACCTCTTCAACCCACTTGGTCCAGTAACAAAGAGAACATCACACCACCCCAGGCACCAACGGTAATTTGGAAACATTAAGGGTGTTTGAAGTTTTGAATACTACTTCTTTGCTTCATGTATATTTAAACTTTACTAAAAAATGCCTGTTCACCATTAAAAATATTGACAGCCAAAATATATATTTATGTTCAATTCTTTCCATTCTCTGTTATGTATATGACCAAAATTTGTAATAATTGAATAACAAGTTTCATTACTGTTATTCATTTTATATCACTTTAGGCAATATATATATATATATATATATATATATATAGAGAGAGAGAGAGAGAGAGAGAGAGAGAGAAACTAAAAACTCAAATTTATGTTTTTATATATTTCTCCAGAAATCTATTGCTAACATCAAGTTAAATATTACCTGATGCTGCCGGTATGTGACATTACAATGAATCAATCTTTAAAGAGCTATTTGTAATGTATCTGTACTTTTGTAAAAAAAAAAAAAAAAAGAAGTTGGGCTCTCAAATTCCTCAAATCCTAAAGGTTATTTAAGGATTTGAGAAAATTTCATATTTGAAACTCCAATAATTTATCTATTTTTTTTCAATTGAAATTGGTTTTATTAGATCTTTAATACTTCTAATTGGTGGTTCAGAACCAATTATAATCACAGGATGCACTATTCTATTATATTTATATAGTATTTCCTCTTATATTCATAATTGTTCCAAGATTCGGATTCAAAGATAAAATTGGAGATTAGAATTCACCAACCTATCTTAATTTAGGTAGCAATATCAGAAAGATAAATCAAAATAAACATGTAATATTTACCTTTAAAGAGGATAGGAAACCACAATCTGGAAAACATATTCCCTAACTTATTTGTACAAGAAACAAACTTTGATTTTTTGGATTATGATCAAGTAACCAAGTGTTCACCAAACTCTACTCGTCAAAACAGAGAAAGTTGAATTTCAATCTGCATAAAGGTGATGATAAATTTGCACTTGTAAAATATAAGATGTGTTACGTTGCAGCTGCAGTCATTCGATGTGTCATTGGTTAGCTCTGTTCAGCCTAAGGCTCGACTTCATAAACCAAGTAGAGGCTATACCATGGACATTCCGCATGTGGGTGTTGCTACACAGGTTAGTAAAAATGAGTGGATTACTCTTTTAACCCACACTCTGGTGCGGGCGTTAAACAATGTCTTTGTTTGTCCAAATGTTCCCTGGTGCGGGCATGAATCAAGGTTTCATTACAATAACTTATTGCAATGAAAAGTCGATTCACACTTGCACCAGGAAACATTTGGACAAACAAAGACATTGTTTAATAGATGGGGCTACTGGTTCAATGCTATATTATAACCATGAATAAAGCAATACATGAGAAAATTGTGTTGGATAAGAGTATGCAAGTAGAAAAATGGCTGGCGGGCCTGCGTAGATCGCTGTGCGAAACACTCACCAGGCAATGATTCAATGTATTTCAAATACAAAAAACTCAGCCTAACCCCTGAATTTTATAGGAAGCCAACTTTCAAACACCGACATTGATTGAAAGTCACTAAAATTTGAAATTCTTTAAATAGATCTTATTTTGATTTATTAATTATAAAGTTCATCTAAATCATCTTCCACCTTTCACCTCAATCACTTGTGATTGAGGAAAGTTCATCTAAAAAGTTATCAAAAGCTTTTAATAATACCTCCTTATGAATTACTGTATACATGATTAATGAAATGGACTAAGATTGTAAATACAATGATGTAATATTTTTTCCCAGCCAGTGTTTTCAAATATGTTAAAAGTTCAGTGGGTGACTTATTAAATATTTTACTCAGATGTTGACAGGTGAGGTGGAAGTACAGTACCTAGACGGCTCCAAGCTCACTGTACATTCTGAGGGTGGATTGATCAAGTATGTGGATAGTTGCGGACGTTGGATGCAGTATGCTCCAACAGACTGTGTCCCAGAAATAGTCAAGAATAAGCTAAAGGAGATCCCCACAGTAATCCGCAACTTAATAACACATCAACAGTCTCAATCAAGGCTTAGATCTTTGAGGTAAGTTGCAATGACGTTTATAAATAACAAGTACAGCTCTTTGGGCACTTTTCAAGATAATACATTTTGTTATATATAGAAGAAGGTAACATACACAATATGGCTTTTAAAATGAAACAAACACACAAGGCAGCTATTACCTCTTTATCCAGTGGCAGCAATGTCAGATTTAAACCAGGGCTGTGGATTCAGAGTCAGTAAAAATGTACCGACTCAGGCTTCAAGATAAAAATGTATAGTATTAATACAATTTTACATCCATTACTGTTTCCAACCTGTGGCCTGGGTCAGTTTTTTATTCGGGTCATATATTATCCCCTACCGGCTGGCTAGGCCTGATGTAACTTTACATGTCTTATATCCTTACTTAAGACTAGGACATGCACAACATCCAGCCCCAGGCCGTTAATTTATCACTGTGGAAAGGTAAACCCACATTTCACCAATGATAAATTTATCAACCATGCCATGGGATACACCCTAACTGAGCTAAGGTTATTAATACAATTTATGGTACAGGGAATACATGAGATAATAGAGGAAGCAAGACTGAAATGGTATGGGCATGTAATGAGAATGTAAAAAGAGAGGATGCCGAAGAAAATGTTGGAAATGAAGTATTGAGGAAAAAAGACCACAGGGAAGGATCAGATAACAGAAAGTGTCCAAGTGAGAGAAGAAGAATGGAAGAAATTAATGGAGAAGAGTGGTGGAAAGATAAAGGAAGGTGGAGGGAGGTATTTTACTAGACTGATCCGGCCACAGGCTGGGAACAGTTATGTATGGTAAGTATATAATTTTAACATTACACTTTTATTATTCTTTAGGACCAATATTTATAATTTGGACCGACAAATTTATTTATGTAAATGTACATTCACAATGCCAAAGAAGCTTCCCTTGAAATAATCTGTATTGGAGAATTTTACTTCAGTAATTTTTTTATTACTAATTATTAATAAGACAGTGTAAAAACACTGCACAATAATGTAAAGTAAGTGAGAGTGAAGGAAGCCAACCTGAAAGGATAGTCAGGTAGAAAAAAAAAACACTTTTCTCTTCATTTCTTCTTAAACTTTCACATTTCCCTCTTTTTTTAAACTTCGTTTTGAATTTTCAGAAACATTGAAAAAGGAATATTTCCGAAAATTCAAAACAATGTGTAGCTGTGGAAGTGTTAAGTGTATTAGTCTAAGAAGAAATGAAGAGAGAAGTATGTTTGTCTCTTTCTAGGCCTAAACTAACTATCCTTTCAGGTTTGCTTCCTTCACTATCACTTACTTTATATTATATTGTACAGTGTTTCTACACTGTCTTATTACACATTTCCAATTAATTAGGCAATAATTCATTTTATTATTACTAATTAATATACTTTACCATTTCTGAAGGAGTTGGGGGCTTGGAATACTGATTCCACAACTCTGTTATGAACTGTGTTCTTCTTTTCACTATAAAAGCCAAATTGTGTACGTTCCCTTTTATATATTACTATCCCCTGTTCTTCTAACTTCTACCATATATAACAATATAACAGGGATGTAATTTGTTTCAACGCAAGGTACAACCTCCTCCTTAGGGATATAAGAGCATTACTCTCAGACTAGTTTTTTTAGGAAGGGGGGGGGGGGGGGGCGTTTCGAGGTTTCCCACCAACTCCCCAATGTGGACAGCCATATAAAGCAACCATATTGGCTTTCTCTGCACATTAAAATAAAGTGGAACATTGTTACTACACAAAATTATTAGCAATGTCTCTTGATAGCTTAAAAAGGACTACTGTAGAGTTTTCATACATAAACACCTTAAGCTCAGAAGTGATTTTTACAAGGTCCATTTTTGATTAAATTAATTAATCAGTCTGATTGATTTGAATGCAAATCCATTGTCCAAGGTGTCACACTCCAACAATTGACTACAGATGACAGGGATATTGTTGTTTGAATCCCTGTCATGTGTAATGAGAGGGGTTTTTCCTAGATGGTTTTCTGCTCAGCCTCGTGCAAATGCGGGTACACTTCTTCTAAATACAACCTTACACATCCCCAACACATTAAGGTAATTAGTACAACAAGTAATAAGATGTGGTGCTGAGAAAATGCAATGGGAAAATTGGTAAGAAAACATTGAAATCTAAATTAAGAACTAGATTTATACCAAATAAGCCTAAGTTACAATTTCACAATCCCAACAGTGGTGGAAGACATCATACTATTCACTTCTCTTAAAGTGCATGTTTACTACCAACATATATCATGTTTTATATTTAAAATTTACCATCTAATTTTGTGAGAGGCATGTTTTTGCAACTGACCCCAACCACCATTTTTGTTTACAATAAAATAACTTGAAGTGCTTTACCTTGGTCAGAAAGTTGATACCAAGAGGTAATCAAGTCAATCGCAAAAATTTGTCTAATATATATTAGTTAATCAATTAATAATTTCAACCATACACATTTCATTAAATGGACAGTGATTTTTTTTAACATTTGTCTCTTACTTTCCAGGTAGAAATGAATTTCATCCTTGGACACTAAGGACACAAATTCATGTCCTCAAACACAACCCAGAAACTGTTTAGTTTAGTAGTGAGATAGTAAGCATGACTAGATTTAGACAAACATGTTGACTAGTTTTAAAGAATACAAATTTGTGGATAAAGTCTACACGCAAAGTCACAAAAACTGTAGGGGAAGTATAATAGTGTTTTATAACGATTTGTTAAAACAATAGAAATGAATGTTTCAGATGGAACCAAATTTTTTCACCAACAAAATCATCTAAGGCTCATATCTATAGGAAAACAAACCTGTGTCCATGTAAATGTGGGTAAATTTCCTCTAACATCTACATTTCTTGTCTTTACACCGTTAGTGGAAATATGTGGATGGCTCAGATAGCTGTTAAAGATGACATAAAAAAAAGTTGTGAAATAACAAGGCTCCACTCTTACAATATACTAGATTGCTGATGGTGGGAAGTTCAGGCCGGTCTTATGACTACCGGTAAATATTGCTATTGTGAGGTTAAAGTTATCTATCAGATAAAAGTTATCAGCCACTTAAATGTTTTACACTTCTAATTAACTGAATTTATCTGCCACATAGCTAACTGTAGGATAAATATATTTTTATGCAGAATATGCAAGGTTGGTACTGTTTTTACTGGTGTTCGCATGTGTATCAAGCCCTGCTGATAAGCTCTACAACCTAATGAGTGGTGAGAACGCTCAACATTTGTTAAATAATAGCGGCTAAACAGTGCGAGTAAACAGATGGTGTCACATGGGCGCAGAAGCTAAGATGTCTTGCAAGCACTAATTTTGGTGTTTGCCAAAATGTGGGCGACAGTTGGTTACAACGTTTACAAAATTGTATGTATTGTACTCACATTTTGATAATTTTTCTTATATAAATATAACTCTACAAATAGCTTTCAGTTTATATAAACGTGAATTAAATGTTCTAACTTTATATAGTTAGAACCTGGGCTTGTGCTTACTAAACACTTGAACCAAGATTTTAACCTAAAAACAGATTCTGATTGGCGAAGCCTCATTAATAACAATGTGTCATAGGAACGAGCATTTTAACTTGCAGATAAAAGTTGTCAGGTACTTAAACCGCCCGATAAAAATGTGATGGATAAACACATTTTATCGGGTAGATAAATGTTATCTGGCAGTCATAAGACACACTTTTAACTTATCCGCTAGATAGAAATATTTATCGAGGAGTCGTAAGACCGACCCTTATAGGGTCTACTGAGGGTGGTTTTTTCTAAATAATTTTCCACACAAATGTGGGTACACTTCATATAAATTCATCTCTACTCATCCTTAACACACTAACAAGATTTGGTGCTAAAAAAGTTTCTCTCATCCCCTAAATTTGACATGTTTTCACTGTGAAGAGGGGAACATAATGTGTGAAACATTACCCCATTCAAGATTTAACTATCATTTTTTTAAGTTGTTAATATTAAATTTGGTCCAAATCCAACTTCATTTTATTTATAAATCCCATGCTTGAGAAAAAATTATGACCATTAGAATTAAAAGAAATTTAATATAGGGTCGGGCAGAAAGTGTTGACACGTTTAATAACACCATAGCTTTACTATTTTGAGTACTAAATGCGTCAAATTAAACTTAAAATAAAACAATTTTTTTATGTAGCCTTGAATTATTCATTTTTATAAACATTGTTGTCTTTAACATTAAAATAATGAGTTTCTTCAACCTCCCCTTTTCTTTAAGATCCTGAATTGTTCCTAGGTGAGTCATCTAAACATGACTCTTTGACATGTCTCGCAAGAAAAAGTTTGAGCTGTTAATTCTGGTGAGCATAGTGGCTATACAATGTCCAAAATTGCGAAATAAGTTACCCAGGAAACATTTTGCTATGCACTTCCATGGTGACCACATATTGTTGGTTTCCATTTCCTTTCACTGCAGTTCAGGGGTCAGACAGTTTGAACATCAATTTAGGTACTTTGTTTCTTGGACAGCTCATTTCACGATATGGTGACATCGCATGGCCAACATATTCACCATACTTGACAGATCCGGAATGGGGCTATTTGTGAGACTCACCCAAAAACAATTCAGAAACTTAAAGAAAGAATTGTGATGAAAATTGAAGCAATTCATCAAGAAACATTGCATAAGTCATGTCAAGTTTTAAGGAGTGCATTTAAATATGTATTGCGTATAGTAGTGGCCGTCTTAAGAACACTGTTTAAAAATAAATAATCCAGAGTGTGAAGAAAATTATCGATATTTTGTTATTTTAAATCTAATTTGAATAATAGTGTTGTTAAAAGTGTCAACACTTTCTGCCCAATCCAGTTAACTAAATTTATATATCTGTACTGCATTCATTATAATATTCAATCATACATTGTCAAATGTTAAAATGATTGACGAGGTCGTTATTGAGTTGGGGTTGAATTACCCATAAGCAATATTATAGTTCTGAAACACATAATTTAACACTTTTTTATTTAAAAAAATCTTAAATTTCACTAAGGATTAGGTATGTACTTATATATGTAGACACTTTCACTATTAGAAAATCTTTTCAAACAACCACAGTATTATTATGTGTAACTATTTTAAAAACTGTCTGTTGGTTTTTGTGACTTTTATTCATTTTTCTTGAAATGAAAATCAGGTGACATATTTTAGCTTAAACATCACCTTTTGAATTGATTTGTTACTGTACAATACATTGAATTGAATATATATTTATATATAAGCACATTTTATATTAATATATGTAAGCAAATTTTATATTTGTATATGGTCTATAAATAGCTATTAAAGAAAAGCCAACATATTTTACAAAACCTAGAATATTTCAATGAGAGAATTGGAAAAAGAAAGTTTTTAAAATTTCTTTATTAACTAAATATCATCAACTAAAAAAGTACAAGTATAAACATCTTGCATAGTATATTAACAAAAATAATTGTAGAAAATAGTTATAAATTAAAAATTAAATTTGTTACATAGTTAATGTAAAATTAATTTATTTGCTATTGCTTAAATTTCATTATAAATACAATCTTAAAATAGAGATCATACCATCCCTCCCTCTTCAAAGAATAGGGCAAGGATTAGAGCCCTGCATTGACATAACATATTGGTCTTAAGATTATAATAAAAATAAAATCTCCCGCTAAATATTTTTAAGATTTCAATAGTATCAGACTACAAAGCTCTGCGGGCATTAGGAAAAACCTAATACATGTTGTGGGTTAATATATACTTATTAAATCATTTCTAAGTAGTTATGGCATTTCATTCTGATAGGCCAAACAAAATATTTAAAGAATGTAAGTAAAAGAAAAACCTACATTGTTTTAATCAAGATCGATACAATTTTATACCTCCTAAAAATTATTATAATTTGTTAAATCAATAGTTGACTAAATATATAGATAAGCCAGAAAACTTGCCCAATATTTTTAAGTTCCAAGGACCAGACAATGCCAATTATGGAACAGTTGGAATTACTCAATATTGAAAAGACACTATACCAGAATATTATAAACCCAAAAGCTTACATTTAAACCCCATCCAATATATACGCTGAAAATTAATCTAAAGGGTTGGTTTTATTCATGTAAAATCGTGGGCCTTTAATTACGTAAGCACTGGCCAACTATCACCTGAATTCATAAACAGGGGAGCATAAATGCTGCTATGGGTTAACAGATCATTTAGTTGTGAGTAAAATAATATTGGAATAGTGTTAAGATTTTTTTTAGGTGCTAAATGACAATGTTGGAAAAATTAAAAGGATCTGCACGAAAGCCCTGGGTAACAATAGAAAGGCTTAAAGAAGAATTCAGGTCGAGGATCTTTATGGCTAAGGAAGCTTACAGCAAGAGGTTACTGCTGACCAGCAAGTTGAGTTTGAAACTGAACAAGAAATGGATAAAATGCTACATTTAGAGCATCAATCTGTATGGAGCAGAACTACTTGGAGAAGACTTGATAATATGAGGTGACAAATGAAGATGTCATAAGTAAGAGTGGCTGAGAAGAGAAAAGTAAACTGGATTGGACACATCCCCAGGAGGAAAGTTTGAGGGAAAGAGGACTCAAATATTGAATGACTTGAAGGGAAGAAGGTACAGGAAAGGTGGCTAGAAACATGTAAAAGGGACGAACACAATACGGCTTTTACAATGAAAAGAACACAGTTCACACTTTCCATTGTTGCCTCTTAAAGAAATTTGATTGTCACTGCCCAATCCCCCAACCTAGGTTTCATTCTATCTGAACTCATCAGGGAAGAGTTGAAGGAACAAAGGAAATCCTGGGAGAAGGATTCAAATATTGGATGACTTAAAGGAAAAGAGAAAATTCTGAGAGCTAAAGGAGGCAGATCACAATGATGGCCTAAGATCACTGACATGTTAAGACAAAAAAAAAGTTAAATTATAATGCAATGTTGCTTAAATTTGCGCTAATAGTTTTTAAGTATTTTTTTTTTCCTTCTTCTAGCTGTCAATAGAATAATAACCAGACTCTTTAGACTTCCTCTGTTTATCTGGACTTGATAATATTTTGCAACTTTGCACTAGCAAAATGGAGAGAGAAGGAACAGGTATTAAGACCCACCTGGTGCACATAAAAAAATGCAATGACATAAAATAATTTTACAAAAATAAAACTTTGTTGTGCCTCACTGTTCAGTCGGCCCTTGTATCCTTCCTACGCACTTGCACAAACTGCGCCAATCACCCTCTCTGTCTGGTCCGCTCCACAGTCTATGTTCTCTGAGCCGTCCGTGATGAGTTACCCTCTGTACTCAGCGCCCATGAGAACTCCGGTTTCTATTGGCTCGCTTGGCGGCCACTATCGCTCACGTTTTCTCACGTCAATGGGTAGCTCCCTTTTCTCCCATTGGACAAGGCCAGGTAGCAGTGGAGGGTATTTAGCATGGTGGTGCCTCTGTCAGAGGCCAGTCGGATAGTGGCTACCCAAAATGGCTATGTCGTGACATCAACCAGTTACCCCCGAAGTCGCAGGAAGGGATAACAACTTGTTTGTTAACAGTAGAGTAGATTTTAAATGCAAGGTTTTACTCATTATTTTAATAAGGAATTGAAATAACTTAGAAGGAAAATTAATTAATATATAAGAATCTGTATTAATGTAGCTGTACATGTTATATCTTTAAAATTATTTGTACAGTAATTGTTAAAATAAAACATATAAAACACCTAACCAAATCGTAGACAAATTGTAAATGTAAATCAATGTATTAAATTGATATGTCTTTGATTCTACAACAATAAGTTATATATAATATTCTAATTGAATATATGAATTGGACATAGAAAAACTATACCTACAGATTTTTGACAGTGAAGGGACACAGTTTGGTTCTCAAACATACTATAAGTTGAGCAGTAACAGCACACAAATACAACTCACTTTAAACTCTTTTATGTATATGTATTTATATAAACAATGAAATTTAAATACATTCACAGTATAAAAAATATATCTATATTGGTCTCTTTCTTGGGTTTTGAAAATTGTGCAGACATAATTAATTCTTGTGCATATAATTGTATTCAAAATTATAGAGCTTTGGATTTTTGAAGATACATATTTATCAGAGATGTCACATTTCTGATTCTTAAATTTAAACCTTGATTTTTAATAGCACTTAGAATTACCATATTGCTTCGATTCTAAGATGCCACCAATAGTATGAAGCACCTTAATTTTTCAATACTACCAACATAAAAAAGCTTAGATTCTAATAAAATAAATAAAAATAAAACGCTAAAAATCCTTTATCTAAGAAATATTTTTATCACAGAATTTAATTTACTAACAATACTATTATGTATGTTATTCATCTCTTCCTTCTGATTCAATATCAGTCTACTTCACATTTGGAATCTGATTAGTCTGAGCAACCTTTATTATCCCAAAATATATCATTGTTCTGAGCTATCAACAGTGTTGGTCGAAAAGAACTGTGATTATGAGACCCACTCGTTTTTAGAGACATTTAAATGAGAAAAAAGTGTCTTAGGTATCGAAGAAATATGGTAATATATTTTTTTAAATTAAAAAACAAAGTGTAAATAGAGAAGAACTCCCTAAGATCGATTCCATTAAGAATCAAGGGTATTGAGCGCTCTATTATACATCAATTTAAATAGCTAACCATTAAATAATAGGCAAGGGCAAGTTAAAGAATGTCAGGTGTAACTGAGCTGCCCTCTAGTAAAATACCACAAAAACTTTATTTTTTAAATCACTTAGATAGTAAAAATAGAAATGTTAAATTATTATAAAGACCACCTATGTGGTCTAGTGGTCAGAGTTCCTGGCTACGATCCGTAGCCCAATATGATCCCCTGTGCTTCCAGAATTTTCCTTTGAAGCAGTGTCTCAAACATGGTCAAATTCAACCTGTGAGGACAAACGGGTAGCTACACGAATAAATAAGAGTTAGGGTTTGTTGTACTAACCACATAATACCCTCTATCTGCAAATGTTGGCACTATCATCATTAATGGCGGCAGTCGCTATGACCGTGTAGCTTGCTTGCAGGCTAATGCCATGAGATATTTATTATAAAATGAACACACTATTAGGGTTTAACTATACCTCACTAAAAGACTAATAATGATATTTATGATTGGCCAGACTTGTGTCGATTCTACACTTTGGAACCAAATTTTAAATGTCTCAGTAAGGGAACAATGCAATACATCACAACTCTTTGAACATGTCACTACTCGAGATAAGTTGCATACCTCAAACCAATATGGTTTCTACCTTCCCACCCAAATTATCTATGTACAGTCAAAACAATAACACTTAATTTATACTTTCTAAGTGATAAAGATGTCTGTGGCAATAAAAGCTGCTAGAATGTGTTTGTTCTACTAGATTTTTAAAACCAGTGAATCTTCACAAAGATAAGCCAGACTCCTATTCTTTCAACTCTAACAATTTCATCTAAGACTCTAAATTATTGACACTTTATTAACGTTTATATATAAAATTGAAAATGTTGTAACTTTAAACTTGGTCTTACATTGTGATGTAGTCAAGAAGATGCATTTATTTGTAGGTAGCATCCTAAAAGAGGGAAATTAAAATATAATGTACCTGGCTTGATAGAGCTCCAAGCATATCATGATTTCAAAAATCTAACTTAGTCTATGTTGTTTCAACTTGACTTATATATAAGCTTTGCCCATGCCTATTAAAAATATTTATTCACTATGATAATAGTTTCATCATAATGTTGAAATTGCGTCAATTTTGTACAAACCAATCTTGAATTAATACTGGTAAAAGTACCAATTAATCTTATAACTAACTATTTACAATAAATCTGCCATCCTCGTGTATTACCATAATTTTCCTGTACTACAATATCTAAAATCTTAAATAGAATTTTTCACAAACATTAGTGCAAAATAACTTTAACAACAGAGAATCAAAAATATATTTTGCAAAATATTTAATTTTCCCTGTTTTAAAATCATGTATAGAAATATTGTACCTACTAGTTAAATCAGGGTAATTTTTTATGCACATATAAAATACTAATGATTGTCTAGCTAAACATACTTAAAATTTAAAATAAATCTATTTCTATCTTATTTAGATAAACATATTAATATCCTAACTTCAAAATAAGGACTGCTTTCACAAATTTTAAGGGAATATTTTGGAATGTTGGATAGATATGAACATAAAATTGAAATGTTAAATCCAGTAAACATTGGAAATTTACCCTAACTTGCTGATTTGATACAAAACAACATCTTAACATTATGAACTGTTTCACATACAGTAGAGTCAAGATAGTTAAAGTTAAACAGGACAATGACCACTCAAACAACTGTCTAAAACTCCAACTACAGAATAGTGAAGAAAACAAAATAATTACAGGTTTTTAGTTTAGTGTCCCCATTATATTGTGATGTTTTTCTCCTAAAAGTGTCCTTCCAGAAAAACCTGTACTTGTGTTGTATGCACAGTTCCCAACATTTGACAATGAAAAAACTACAGATTCTAACAGAGGTATATTTTGTAGCATGCGGTAACTATATCGGCAGGCAGGAATCATAGTGCATGTCAAAAGAAAAAAAACTCAAGGTTAAAATGAAAAGAGCGTACACATTTCACCTTTCAGAATCTGTGCTGTGCTAATGAAATCACCCATAGGAGATCCACAAGTGATAGATCCAAATAAACAAAGTAATGAGAAGAAGCTACATAAAGCTAAAATAAAACTGTTAACTTTATTAAGTTTACACCTTCAGGTATACTCGAGACCTTTTATTTTTCATGTATAATACCTTCAAAATTTTAGGTTAATACTATGTGCGAGGTTGTATTATATTCAGACCAATACGAGTTCATTCTTAAATTTTTTTGATTGAATTTTTATGTCAATATCTTCACAAACAGGAAGTTATTTTATAAGGAATGTCCCGTTTTTCACATAATTTTATTCCGAGTCATTAGTCCTCAGACAGTATGTAAATGTAAAGAGATGTGTGCACATTCATACCTCAAACTATCAAGACTCTGCTGTATTAACAAAATGATGCCCAACCCTCACATCCTCCTTTAATGTCACACTTGTGCCATCAATTATGGACTTAACCATACCTCTACAAAATTTCCAACAAGAGAGATCTTCATGGCAAGTTCCAAATTTCAGCAACTATATAGAAACAAAAATTATATTTTCTGTTTGTGGACTTACTTATGTTACACCCTTTTATAATACTTTTATAATAATGAATACATATGTTTAATAAACATCTGACATCATGTATGTTGGACAAGTCCATTAAATGTTATGGTCACATAGAAATAATTTTTCTGCAAAATATCTAGATCTAATTTAAGGATGAAACAAATGTATTTCAGGCTTATCACATTAATGAGTAATTTTTAGTTAATTATTTAAAACTTTTATTATCTCATTAGCTGCAAGATTGACTGCACTCATGACTCGAGAGGCAAATGGTAAATACTTTGTGTGATGGTCATTTTTGGACGTTTTCCATCCACACTGAGCAAATGAGAGTGTAGTTCTTTATAAACTCACTTTCTTTAACATTTTTCCCTGGGTAGGATAGTTTAAAATATAGGGGTCAGACAAAGCCTGCACACTTAAGAAAAAAATTGTAGGGCCATTAATATTATTTCACAATATGGCAGCTTCGAGAGCAGAGAACCGATGAAACTGGATAATAATGGTTCTAAAATGATCACTATAATTTATATCATGAAAATGCTTGTTCAAACATTAATTTTGAATACAATGAGATTATTGAGAGTAGTATTCTAAGAGCCATAATGATAAAACGTACCCATCTCTGTGCCATATCTAATTCTTACCTACTCTATTCAATTAATATGGCATAGTTAAGAGATAGATGTAGCTGATGTTGATTGTCAGTTCAACTAAGTATATAGTGGAGAATACTGAAATGGATGGAGTATACCAAGTCTTTTTCGTGTAGCTGGGAAATGGTGATCACTAAATTTAGTTACATTTGATTAGGGCACCTTAGCTCAGTTGGTGGTGTGTCTGTCTACTGAGCTAAAGGTCCCAGGTCCGACGATTCCCCCGGCATGGGCGAAAAATTTATCATTGGTGATATGTGGGTTTACCCTTTCACATGATGAATTAATGGCCGGGAATTGAATGTTGTGCCTATCCTAGTCTTTAAGTTAGATTATAAGGCATATGAAGCTAGGACAGGCCTAGCAACCCGGTAGTGGAGAATATATGGCTTGAATAAAAAAAACTGAGCCAGGCCACAGGCTGGAATCAGTAATGGATGTAAAGTAAAGTTACAGTTTGATTAAGGCTCTGCGAATACTCTTATTCCAAGCTTGGAGTCCCTTTAAAGATAATCAAGAGCCTTGAAAAGGGTTCATTCTTTCCTTGCATTGTGTCTGGTATTGAATGAGTTATTGTCTACTATTCTCTATACATGTTGGGATGCAGGTGTAAGAAGGGAGGTAAGAACACTGTAACAAAGAGGGTACTCAAAAGATGACCATTGAAATCGCAAGTTCAGCAAATTAGTAAACTGACTTTTATGATGAAAGGAAAATAGTATGATAAAAAAATATATAAAAGTAGTCCTGTGCGGAATGACATTTTCAGGAGGCAAATAACAATTTCCTGAGAGAGAACAGGTTGGGAAACAATTTAAAAGCAATTTAATACTATCTTGTCCAACAAGTGTTGATAAGATTTTGGATAACATCATCATCATCATCATGAACTGTTTCCAGCCTGTGGCCGGGTCTGTTTAGTATAATGCCTACAGCTCCTTCTGTCCTTCCAACATTCTTCCTCCTTTACTCTTTCTTCCCCTCTCTTCCTATCCCTTGCACACTTGCTATCTCTTCCTTTAGTCTTCCTTGTGGTCTCTTTCCTACATACTTCATATACATTAATCCTCTTGGAATTCTCTCCCCTTCCTTCCTCATTACGTGTCCATACCAACTCATCTTAGCTTCCTCTACTATCTTATGTACCCAACTTTTGACCTTACATCTTCATCCTAATCCTATCTTCCTGTGACAGCTAGCATGCTCCTCAAAGCTTCATTCCCATGGCCTTGTTTCTCTTTTATCCAAAGTCCAAGCTTCTGCTGCATACGTTACTATGGTATGAAGTGTGCTCTATACAGCACTTCTCTTTTCCATAGTAGGTCTCTTACACACCTGTAGAATACCTCTCCCTGCTGCCCCCTTTTGCCTCAATCACACTACGCAAATACTTCACTCTTTTTGCTTCTTTCAAATATACTCCATCCAGTTCTATCACCTTTCTTGGCCTTGTTCTCTGCCTTGTCATCACCATTGCTTCACTTTTTGCTGTACTAGATTTTAATCCACACTTTCACCTCTTCATTCCATTCCTGCAACTGTTCTTGTACTTCCTCTTCCTTTTCCCCCATTCCATCAAGTCATCTGCAAAAAACATTGCTTTCATTTTCTCCTCACCCAGTTTCCCTGCCACTCTATTATCATTTCCATCACCAATACAAATAGTGATGTTGAGAGGGCACTTCCCTCTCTCATTTCCACTCCTATTTCTACTCCAGCCTCCTCCATTCCTTTCCATATTTTCTTTCTATCTATACGATCATAGGCTTTCTCTACATCCATAAATGCCACTACTAGATCCTTTCCAAACTCATATCTTTTTTCAATTAACTGTTTGGTTCCAAATATTACATTTATCGTCAACCTCTTCTCTTTAAACCAATGTTGCTCCTCTTTCTATCTTCCCTCCCCTCTTTTCCTCATTCTTCTTTCCGGAATCTGTTCGTATATTGATACATCAGTGTTATGCATCTATGGATGTATTGTAAACAGTGACGGAAATTTTTTAGCCTTTGTTTTAAAATTGTGTGAAAGGAAAAAAAACTGTATAAAAAGAAAATTTATTCAGGAACTTAATAAAACCTTAACAAAAAAAAACCAAACTTTTTTACTTACTTTAACTTAAATTGTTACAATTCAAGCTTGATCTATTCATTTAAAAATAAAATCCATTCTTCTTGTTTTAATTTGAGTAAAAAGTTCAATAACTTTCTCCATCTCTGGATGACAATTGAGGAAATTTTTCTCCATTGAAAGTACTGCAAGCGCATTTAGTCTTTCCAAATTCTTAAAAAGGTTTTTATTCTTTTTAATGTTGAAAAGCAGCGCTCTGCCTCTGATGTAGTCATAGGAATTGTCAAGAGGATTTTTATTAGTTTCGTAATTTCACTAGAAACATCATCTAGATTATTTTCCAAATAAATTTCAGCAGCTGAATTAATTTGCAATATTCATGAATATCAGTCCTACAAAAGAATACTTTTAGTTCAGTTTCAAGCTTTTCTTTGTCAATCTTGGGATAAGCTTCAGTGGTCAGTTCTATTTCTTTTGTGGGATGTTCATTCTTAAATCTAGTGAAGCAATTCTTGTTGAACAATTTAGAGCTACTAAGTGTTTAGTGGAAGAAATCTGTCCATTATATCAACACATATATATTCATTAACTTTAAACACATTAATGTGAGATTGCTTTTGGTTGTAAATTATTTCAACATGAGGTATAATCTTATGAAAAAGTTCTAACCAAAACTTGAAATTATCATCATTCAGGTGTTTTAAAATACCTGTTGCTTCTGCAATGGTTTGATCTGCATTTGATGTTGAATGAATTTCAGTAAGGTAGTTGTTTAAAGATTGCAAATTTTCCTGAACTCTGTTTATGGTCTTATGTTGAAATTCCACCTTGTAGAGGATGGACGTGGAATGCTGATGTTCCATGTGTTTCTTGAGAATGGACACACGTTGTGGTGATCTTCAAGAAAATGTTGAGGAAAAAATTTGTGTGTTTCGTTTAATATTTGCTGCATTTCTCATTATTAAATTAAGTTGATGTGCATAGACATTGAATGAAATGTGCATTACTATAAACTGATTTTATTTTTGCTTGAACTCCTGCTTATTTGCCTTTCATGACATTTGCACCATCAAATGTCAGAGCTGTCAGTTTTTGTCCATTTCCTTGAAGGATTATGTCCAATTGTTCTAAAATATGTTTTGATATGTTATCTGCAGTTTGAATTCCTGGAATAAAGAATCCCCCAAAACGCTCAAATATTTCTCCATTCGATACGTACCGTAGAACAAGGACCATTTGAGTGTGTTCTGAAACATATGTTGTGTCATCAGCCATGACAGATACAAAGGAAGCTTTTCTAATTTCCGTCCTTATCTCCTCATGGTATATTTGTAGCAGGCAGTCAAGTATCTCACTCTGAATGGTCTTAGAAACACCTTTGAAGACTGCACTGGGTTCTAAGTGATTCTTCAAATCTGAATCTAATTTAGATGCAAAATTTAGTGATCCTATCTAAATACCCCTATTTACTGAATCGTCTTTTTCCTCATGTCCACTTAAGGGAGTTTCAAAGTTTCCACAAAAGTAAATGCAGTCTATTATTTTGGATAAAATTTCATGGTTCTGTTTAACTTTTATATTATGCTCATTGATTGAAAGTTTGTATGCCTCACTAAGTTTCTCTTTAATACTTAAGGTTCCTAAAAGTGACAGTGAAGCAACATTATCAACGTGCTTCTTTGACTTTCATGCTTTTCTGTTTTTTCTTTCATTTTGTTTATATTTCTAAAACCATCTTTGGTCCACAGTACATCACCTCCAAACAGCAAACACGGGAAACAAAACAGAATTAAGGCTACTAATATATTTCTTGTTGTTGCTTTTGCCTGGCTAAGATATTAGAATATCAGGTGTTGAACGACCTTTTTTCTTAAATGTAACTTTCTCGTGGAGAGATAGCTATGACAACTTAAGCTGTTGAAGTTCACTTACAGTCACAGAATTTATTTCTTGAGGGATGCAAGGCCATGGTTAAAGTTTACTGTTAAATAAAAGAACCGAAAAAAAAAAAGAATCAAATAGAATGGCTGGAAGCAGAATAATAATCTAACTCTACACTCTTCTACACTTTATCACAAACAAGAATATGGTACACGGTTTTTGAGCACAACACACGCTGAGTAAAAAAAATTCCTTCCACCATCACTGCGAGAGCAATAGTGCTCTCTCTACCTGGCAGCCCCGCCTTCCTCTCCATCCCCCTCCTCTGTGTGCATGCGCACAACAGTCAAACACCACGATGCTGGCACCGTGAAGCACACAGTTCCATACAAAGATTTTTGTATATTTTTCATAAACTAGGGGAGGCTACTGAAGTACTGACATTAAGCTTAAGGAATATATATTGTACTACAAAAGTAAAGAAAGAATTAAATAAAAAGGACTCATTATATTAAATGTTATCAATAATATCAAGTGGAAATAGGGGGTGCTGTAGTTCCGCAGTGCCTATACACAAGCCGCCACTGATTGTCAATTAAAAAAACATTGGCCTAATGAAACTATTATAATTGTGCATTTTTAAACCAAGGTTTTTTGGTATAAATATATTCTAAAAATAATTTTAAGATTGAGTAAAAAAGTTCTTAAATAAAAAACTAATGGCATGAATGTTAGTAAATACTTATAAAGTAAAACATCAAAATATTAAAACTAATGTGAATGAATAAAAGGGGACCATAGTTTTGTATATAATAACAAAAACATTTCTCAACTGAGCCAGTGTGCTTTTTTACCTCTTACGTTTTAGTTAATAAAAGCTCTCACAAAAAGCACTGTTGGATTCCAAATATATTACTTCACCAAACTATTATTATCTAGGATAAAAAAGAGAATGGATGCCTTTCCAAATAATACCATTTACCTAACATACTTGTTATTATGCAAATAAGATTGTGAAGGTGTATTTCGTGAGTGATTTGATATATTTAAAAGCCATTTTGAACTTTATTTTGCGGTAAAAATGTTTTCCATCCTTAAATCTATACAGGAATAGATATTTCCCTCAATTTATGTAACGTGACATTGATAGACAGTCATTAATGGTAATTTTTTTAATTGTTTTTAACAAAAAATACCAGGAAATAATTTTTCCCGCCAAGTTTCAGGAACAACCAAAGTTTGGGTCCCACGCAGCCCTAATACAAATCTATTTTTCTCTAGGGATTTTGGAACACAAATAGCTTAATGCAAGATGGCATAAAGTACATTTCAAGGCAAAAATGTACTATGTAGATCTTACAAATCGTCAATGTTCAAATTTCTCTTTGGTAAGAGGCTAGTACTATGTGAACAGCTGCCCTTCAGATGAAGACGGAATGTGTTTTTTTATTATTGCTAAATCTTCACATCCAAACATATTTTCATTAATGCTTTTTGTTATAACTTTCCTTGGGAACATAAGATTGAATCATAATCAATTTTTCAGTTACTATCACAGTATATTTAAAATTAAGTCCTATGAATTTATAAAGAATTAATTTTTATTAATTATTAAAAATAGCCAAATTTGGATTTTAAACTTTAAAAAAATTAGGAAAGGAACTCAAATCCTTTGAATCCTTAAGGTTGCAAAAATTTCAAATTCGAGCATCAAATATTATAAATATTTATATTTCAATTTTTCCAGCAAAATTTTATAGCTTTAATACTGCTTATTGGTGGCTCGGAACAAATTATAATCATAGAATGTACTTAACAACTAGGGCCCAGAGCAGTAATTTAATACTTAAACGAATATATGAATGTTATAATAAATGGATTTTTAAGAAAGAATGTTAACATTAGGTTACTATATTTTCTATTATTCTATTTTATTTATATTTCCTCTTATGTTCATAATTTTGTTCCAAGATTCAGATTCAAAAGTCGAAGGTAGATTGGAGATTCTAATTCGTAAAACATTTCTTTTTCTTTAAAAAAATGTAAATAATTTTGACATGTATTTGTTTTTTATCTACATAATTAAGTTTTAAAATCATATATTTATTAAAATCAAGCTCGACTTCGCTTGGTAGTCGGGAGTTTCATGAGAAACTCGTCCAAGATAGATTCAAACCAGAAAACTTGAGTTCACAGACCCCTGATATTGATGTGCATCAACACATCCGGACAAAATCATCCTTCTACCAGGAGTTCAAGACAGCAGGAATGTGCAAAGTTTTCAAACCTTAAACAGTGCATGAAAATAAAAAGATTCTGTCTTTGACAGTTATGAAGTTTGGCCAGTAAAAATAATGACGCTATACACATGAATGTTCAACTGGTATGTTCAACATGTATGTCCAACAGATCTCACAGAGATTTTGCAAAGCATTTTCTAGTGCTAAGTAAACATTTGAAGATATTTCAAAGCACTTTTATGGCATGAACATGCCTTAAAAGTCTAAAACAGATATTATAAAAGCTGTAAATATTGTTTGTGTTTCAACTCTGAAAAAAATTGCCCAAGTAGAGAACAATTTACTTGCAACTGTTGAGAAGGTTTTTCGGAAGATTTTTTCAGGTTCTGTAAAAAGTCTCACAACAAAGAAAGGGTTGGCAACCCTAAGCGGGTCCTGGACCGCTATATTAGGTTGCTGTGGTCCCTGCCATGAAAATCTCCCGTGCCCTGTCCTAGAAGCGATCCTTGGATCCTCCCATGGATAGCTCAGGCTCCTGAAGGCACTGCAGATCTTGAAGCTCCTGGAATTTCTCATGGTCACGGATGTGAGCATAGTTTGCAGACAAGCACATCAGGTAATGCACCTGGGGGACACAAGGAGAAAGCATAGTCTAATAAAACCGCTGCTTGTCATAGTCTAAAAGAAAAATAAACCATAATACTTAAGTATACTATAGACCCACTCAAATAAAATATTATAATTTTATTTTAAGGTATTATATTGACCTGAAAATAGGCCACCCCCCGAATAAATTTTCAACCCCTTTCAGAGAAAAAAAAAACAATATCCCCACTTAAATATGATTAGTGTGTATTAAATCATTAAAAAAAATACCGGTAGGTGCATACACTTAAAATTAGCTTACTTAAATATATAAAATCACTTTCAGATAAAAAAAATTCACACTATTTACACTTAAAATGATGTCACTTGGAATTAAAAAAAGTTATTCATACAAAAAATGAGATCACTTGTAAATTAAAAAATAATGATACACTTAAAATGTGATCAGTGAAAAAAAATAAGCTAACAATGAGACACTTTGAGAAAAACGAAAAATTATTCATCATGCACTTTGTTCTCACAATAGAATAAATGTTGACCGACATAATGAATCAAAATCTAAATTATTGTTCTCACAATAGAATAAATGTTGACCAACATAATGAAACAAAATCTAACTTGAAATATTTTGCTCCCTTTACCAAAAGGATATATTGCTGATAAAATGCGCTGAAGAAACTAATTTTATTTTGTCAGCCATTATGGCTCAAATATTGTATACACAATTAAGAGTCATTCTTCATCATCTATTTTTAAATAAATTGCCATATGTCATGGTTCATCTATTTTTAAATAATTTTGCCAACTATCAAGGTTCATCTATTTTTTTAAAGTGGTGCCTATTAACTTCAATATATATCGATTTAACAACATGCGTATCCTATAGGTACAAAATTGAATGTGTATTATCTAAGAGGCGATTATAGGCCACATTAGAGTTTTATGAGAGCTGTTTCCTGGGAAAAATTGCGGCTTATTTTCAAGCCAATAAGGTAAATCCATTTTATTTACTTTACCTAGTAATCATACTTATGGCTTTTTTTTTATCACTTATCACTACCCGCTCGGGTTGTCCGCATATGTATTAATTATGCCAATGGTTTTAGGGATTAGGGAGGATATATAAAGAGGAAATGTACCCACATAGGCATGGAGGGAAAGTTTAAAATTATTTTGAAAAAACTCCCTCATACCGAGATTTATACTTTGATCTGCCCATAATTGTCAGTCTAATCTTCTGTGAGAGTAGTACGTTAGACCATGCGGCCACCGTATCAACGTATGGGTACGTAATATTTTGGTTTACTTTTATTTCATTTCTTTTATTACGTTTGTACTAAAATAGGGGTGTGGAAAGCTTCTAAACTTCGACATGGCTTTGTAACAAATATCAGCTCCGACTTCACTTTAAGAAAATGATGGCTTCAACAAATATGAAGCTTTGCTAATAAACTATTGACAGCTAAAATTCTTAGTTTATGTTCAATTTTCACCCTTCTGAGTGGTCATAATCACTACAAATAAATATTAATCTGGGAAAATCCGAAGTAATTGAATTGAAGTTGTGTAAATAACTTGATTTATCAGAATAAAATTAAATATTACAAATAATTGTGAAATTAAACTTTTTCTTAGTAAATCTGGTACATAAAGTTTTATAAATAACAAGAATATTTCATATATTTGACTCGACTTTGCTTCGAATTGACAAAGTGGACTTCGCACAACCCTATTTTTACCCCCCAAAAAATCTATACATATATTTTATTGCTTATTTGATTAAAAAAAAGGAACTTCCTATAAAGTATAGCTAATAAATAATCTTCAACACATTAAGCACTCACCAAGCTGAGAATGACAAGCAAACAAGCCACAGTGGCGAGTATGAACATGATTTCTGCCCTCTCCACATAGTCCTTACAAAACAGCTTGAGCTCATGAGTGTCACAGACCTCCATGTCTTCTGGTCGAGTATTATTTGGGAACATAAAGCCTGAAATGAAGTCAGTCGCACTTTAATACTCTATAAAACATTGTGGTATTCAATATCACAAAACATAGAAAGTCTCTTATCAGTGTTTTATTCTGAAATGATTATTTTTTGGAACAAAGACTTTATTGAGTCTTGATCATTTGTCAAAAAATGTATTTTTAAAGGAAAACTTTTTTTTAGTTACATTAATTTAATCATGGAAGAATTTACAGGGAAGACCTAGAAGAAATTAAAAAAACAATATGATAGGGCTTTTACAATAAAAATAGGAACACACATATTGTTTATCAATTATTTTTTTCATTTAATTTAATTAAAATTTATAATTTGATTATTTTCACTGTTTAAGATGTATAATATTACACCTGGAAAAGGGGATAAAATAATGAATTTCAAAAAAGATATAAACCAGATCCTCAGCCCTGCAGAAGTTCTGACTGCGCTCCTTGAGGTAGGTTGAGTCCATCAACACTGGGGTTCGCTAGTATCAATATTCAGTGGTAAAAGCACTTTCAAATGTGCTGTTGCTAAACGAATCATTTTAACATGTTTATTCATATAGGGATCATTCTAATTGTTATGTAATGTACAGTCTGCATAAGCTTTGTGAAGTAGGATTATATGAAGAGGGGGTTAGGTCGCTACCTAAACCTAGCTTTATGGAAGCTGGTCAATTGACTTGAGAAGGCTATTCGTATTTTCTCTATAGTGAAACAATGTAAATATAAGCTTTTTTTTAAAAAAAAAAAAGCTCTTGCTGGCATCTGGCTATACCCCTGTTGAAGGATTCAAGATCTCCCAAGGAGTGCAGTCATTTTAACCTGGAGGCTGTAGGTATGATTTATACCTTTCTGTGGGCTAGAGGAATAATGAGAGGGAAGTTGACTAGCACATTTAACACTCCCCCTGCAAGAGTTCTGATTGATCATAAAAATCCATCTTATTTTTGTCTTTATTATTTTTTGCTCCTCTCTTCTCTGTAACTTCAATGTATAATATGCTGATTTACCCGAATCCAAAATGACCATGTATCTGAGACGACTCACAATTATTCATTCAGTGGTTATGGATTGATTTTTTTAATTGTGGTAGTTTTTTTTATCACAAAGAGAATAATAATCATGGTAGACTTATTTGTAATACTATGGTACCATTTTTTTGTTTGTTTACAAAACAAAACACCTATGTTGACTTGTACATGCCCTACTCCCCCTAAATACGAACATTGGTCTCGGCCATTAACACTCTAGCTTCAAAAACATGACAATTTCACTTTCACAATGATACACAGAAAATAAAATAATACAAAGTATTGAGAGATAGGAAGAAATTAAAGGATAAATATGCAACAAACTGTTGCTTTTATAAGGAAAACATATAACACGTTGCACATGTTACAAAAAATCTAACTGATAAACACGTCTGCTGTGAACTACCGTAAAAGTCAGCTGCCATGACAGCCAAGCATAAAAACTTAATGATTACTAAACAAGCATCTTTATTCTTATTTCAAAACCGATGATCTAGAAAAATCAAATAAAAGATAATTTATTGATACTATCCAAAAGTTAGATATTTTTTGGAGATTCACAAATTAAAACTAAAGTTTGGGATCACTAAAAATTGTCTAGTAAACTCTATGTATTATCGATAGTTAATTTAAAATCGATTCAGGTTTTCAGCCTACCATTACACTTTAGTGTAAGTGCATATAACTCGAATGGGTAGTAAGACGCGATACTACTACTACTACTACTACTACTTTCTACTATTACTACTACTAATAATAATAATAATAATAATAATAATATATATAAATAATAATACTTGACTAGCGCTAGCTATGTAGGTAAAGATTTAAGAATTAAATACGAAACAATTTGATAATTCATTATTTGTTTTTAAATCTATTTTGATTATTTGAATGGCTGAATTTTTAAAATTGTAGTGAAGTAATTAAATGTGACCTGGTGGTCTAGGGGTAAGGTGTCAGACTTATGTGCTGGTGGCCGGGGTTCAATCCTCGGTCACGGCACAGATTTATCTGATTGCCAAACTCTTCCTTCACCTCTGACAAGACATCTTGTGAATGTGGGGAATGCCAGGCTGCCACCGTGGTTCGGATTCCGCGTTAAACTGTAGGTCCTTCATTTCATCTCACAACCACCCTACCATTACACATTAGCGTAAGTGTGTATAACCCGAACGGGTAGTAAGACGCGGTGCTAATAATAATAATAATAATAGTGAAGTAATTGGAGATGTATTCAAAAACAACACAACTAAATAAAATTCAATTTGATTATTCCTATCACTATCCCCAACCCATTTGTGGAGTTAACCGTGTGGACTAAAGAGTGGTATTGAGATTTTTAGCGCATAATAGGGCTATGAGAGTACTCATATTTCAATCTTGAACTCGAGCTTCCACTGGATGTACTTAATAGATTTTTAAAATGTGATAGTAAGCATAATCTATTTATTTGAGATAACAGCATTTTCACTTATAAATCATTCATTCACTTAACAAAGTGTTAAAAATTAATTTCAATGTTCACATTAATAACGCAATAGAGATTTAAAACCATTTTCGACTGGTAAATTTATTCAATATTGTTGTCCATTTTGAATTATACTTAATTGAAGTTGTTTGATTACTTGTATTGCCATGACAAAGCAATGAAAGTAAAAATAGCTAAGAAGATTACTAAATAATTGAATGATTATTTTTACCATTTTTACCAAGTCCTTTTCTAAAATAATAATTTATGTTAAATTAAAAATGTAATATAAAGAATATATGATTATAATAAATGTTTTCAAACTCAAGATATTTAAAACTCGTATTAATTAATATGTTTAGCTACAAAACTAGTGCTAGTTTAGTTACTATTGAGTTATAGAATTATGTTGGTTGACCTGTTTAAAATCAATATTGCTATTATTTATTGCAATACATATCTTCCAAACTTACCATATTTATATTAAAAAAGCACTATTTCATCTTGTTTGCTAGAAATATTATTTTTAATTTTTAAGTATGATCATCAACTTTTATAAGCATTATAAATTAAATTGAAGTAAATTTATCAATAAAATAATGTCTAAGGAGAGCCTGTACAGTGCGCATGTACAACTATGCATAGAGGAATGGAAATGGAACAGAAAATGTGATCAAGCACAATTACACTAAGGAATAATAAACGAAATACAAAACACTTCAAATTTCCAATTGTTTATGATTCTTATTTTTTCTTATACAATAAATTAAGTTACTGAAGCATATTTTAGGGGAAATATAAACTTGTTAAAACGTCATTTTTATCAAAACAGTGTAGAAACACTCTACAATGATGTAAAGTGATATTGAAGGAAGCCAACCTGAAAGGATAGTTAGGTTAGACCTAGATAAAAAAAAAATTCTCTATTTCTTTTTACACTTCCCACTTTTTCAAACTTCCACAAATGCACATTGTTTTAAATTTTCGGAAATATTTATTTTTCATATGAAAATACATTAATTAAAAAGTAATATTCCCAAAAATTCAAACTATTGTGCAACTGTAAGTTATAAAAGGTGGAAAGTGTAAAAGTTTAAGAAGACATGAAGAGAGAAGTGTGTTAGTTCCTATCTAGGCCTAACCTAATTATCCTTTCAGGTTGGCTTCCTTCACTATCACTTACTTTACATAACTGTACAGTGTTTCTACACTCTATTGTTATACATTTCTAAGCCAACATGCAATTATACATTTTATTAACTTTGTTTTATAATTGTTAGTGTAATTTTAATATCCTTAAAGACATGAGCGTTGAAACCATTCTAATCATTTGTTTTTTGATTAGATTTTTATTTGAGTGTTTTTCTTATTTTTAAATTGCATTTTTTAAGTATTATTTCTAATTCAAAAATCGATATTACCATTAATTAACCTTTTTTCCCCAAGTATTTACTATTTATTAAAAAGTGTCATCCATATTTTAACATGTGTTTTAGTATAATTTTTAACATTAAAAAAAATTAAGAATAGGCCTATACTCAAACTAGGGAGCTTTTAGAAATGCTTGACTCGAAGAAAAAACCCAAGCTCGCAGATCCCTAGCGCATAGTATCAGTTATTGTGATATAAGTGGATACTATGGTTATTGACTATCATATCGGGCCACAACTAGGTAGTTATTTTTAACAATAACCTAAAAAGTAGCCTAAAAATCTGTGAAAATAACCAAATATACTGTGATTTGTATTATGCCTCTAAAATGTGTGAAAATGGATAAAATCTGTAAAAAATAAAATTTAAAAAATCCCTGCACTATTGTAAGCAAAGATGTAACTGTTACCTACTCATTCCTTAGTTTGCAATTTTAAGATAACCCCTAGATTTTGAAGCTGCAAATTTGGGAGAAAAAACCCGTCTTAGATTCAGATATATATATATATATATATATATATATGGTATTTCTTTAAGGGAAGCTTCTTTTCAGCTTGTGAGATAAGTTGAGATATAATGGGAAGAAGGTACAGGAAAGATTTATAGAAACATTTAAAAAGAAACATTTGCAGATAATTGTTTATTTAGCAATATGGGATGTATACTCACTGAATTGTCTGAAGTCAATACACTGCCTGTTGGCCTGAACTTGTGGATTGGAGCACAACGCCCAGAAGATGGTGAAGATGAGTGTGACAATGACCAGGAAACACAGCATGAGGAGCCAAGCAACTTGTAGAACATATGTAATACCAAGGAACTGGGGGGGAAAAACACTACCGTAAACCAATTGGATATTACTATCCAGACAATTCAACATCAATTCCAATGGTATTTTGATTCAGCACGTCTTACTACCCATTCGGGTAATATGTACTGATTACACTGATGGTTTAGGGATTAGGAAAGTTTTAATTAAGATGAAGTGCACTCACATTTGTATAGAAAGAGAGTGGAAAACCACCCTCAATGCAACCGACCTGGATCGAACCCTGATCTCCTTGTCTTCAGCAATCTAGTCTAACACGAGAGTTAGACCAAGTGGCCACCAAAGCGAGAGAAATTTATATTAAATCAAATTTAAAGTATTACACTTATCACCACAACGTAGTGGTAGTATGGTTATGTTCATAAGTATCATTGGTGCTCCAAACCAAAGTTTTCGGGTTCTATTAACATGTCCTTGGAGTCATTTTTTAACAAATTTAAATTACTTGAAATATATTCAACTACCTGAAGACATAACCATAATAATATAAATTTCCTTCTTTTGTAATTAAATGAATTTCCATACAGTAATTGCTATCTAGTATTGTACACTTTGGCAGCATAAAGCTGGCCATGAGTCACTTCAATTATAATAATTCCGTAATATTTTTACGCAAGCAAATGAATTTAATTTAAAATAAATAAAGAATAAAAAAGTGAGAAACAAAAGAGAATGTGAACATACCTGCTTCAAGTTAAACTTTAGATTCTATCAAGGAAGCAGAACTAACTATATTGTGTTCTGATATATCCCATTAACTACTTACTCTTTTTTTTATAGCACCATGGCTTATTGCCCGTTTGAGTTACACACTTATGTAACCTACTAATTATGCTAATGGTTTTATAAGGATTAGGAACGTTAAATTCAGAGAATGTGTACCCGCATTTGTTTGGAGGGAGAGTGAAAAACCAGTTTGGGGAAAAAACTTCCGTCCATCTTGATCTCTCTGTCATTGGCAGTCAAGTCTACTGCAAAAGTAGTGCGTTAGATACGCGGCCACTGAAGTGGGTAGCCATTCTTTTAATTTTGCTGCCAATTTAAAGCTGCTGATAGTACCAGTTTTACCTGGAGGTGCTCTTGTTGGCGAGGGTGGGTGTTTTGCCCCTCATATGACAGCTGGTTTCTTAGTGCCTTTTCCTCCTCCCGTTTTTCAGGTTCTCCTACAATCTTAAGAGCTTCTTCTTTGTTCTCACCTTTGGTGTCTAGACCCTGATACAACATGAGCCTGTTGAAATGGACAACTAAGCACTTTTGGCCTTTCTTGACACGATTTGTGACATCAGAAACTCTATCAAGTATGGCCCTTCCCGTGGGCGGTGTAGTTTTGGTGTGCATCCATCTTTGACGGCACTGCCAAGTAGCCACACTTGCTGCCCTTCCTCATTAGGGGAACCTGAACATCGTTGATCATAAAGCGTCTTCTGTATGTGTTGGCAGTTTCCCAGTTTTTCTCGGACTCTTTCGTATGCCAACTTTAAACGGCTTCGCATGGCTTGCACAGTAAGGTTTCATTCAAAATATTTTTTTCCGGGTGACCGAATGCAACATTGTACTTCTCACCCGAACATGAGATAAAACGGTGTGTAGCCTGTTGATTCATGCTGACTAGGTCTGTAGACTAACAGGACTCCGGGGAGGAAGTTGTCCCAGTAATTGTGTCGCTCATTAACCCACTGGCTCAACATGGCTAGAAGTGTGTGATTAAACCTTTCGACTAATCCATCTAATTGGGGATGGTATGGTGTAGTGTTTGTTTTCCTGATTCCCAGAAACAAGCACATTTCTTGAAATATATTATATTCAAATTGACACCCTTGGTCACTGTGGATTTCATCAGGAGCTCCAAATCGACACACAAATTCCTCAATTGTTATCCTTGACACTGTCACAGTTTCCTGCTTTTGTCTATTTCGTGAAATGATCTGCTACAACCAGGATGTATTTATTGTTTTGGGTGGTCTCAGGTAGTGGGTCCAAGATGTCTATGGAGATCCGTTGTAATAGGTATCCTGGTCGACGATTGATGAGTGGTGCTCTAGCAGCCATATTTGGGGATTTCCTACTTGCACAATCATGGCAGGATCTGCACCACACCTTCACATCTTCTAGATGCCCAGGTCAATAGAACAATAGAACCACTACCAAACTTTATCTAACGTTTTATTAAATCCAAGATGACCTTCTGTTGGTGAACTATGGAGTGCCTCCAGGACTTTATTTTTTAGGTTTCGTGGTAGGAGTAGCTGAAGTCTGTTGTTCCTAATATCCCCCCCCCCCCCCCCCGTCGATACACCAAGCCATCCCATAGCATCAAACTATCCTATTGTTCCCATAGTCTTAGCACCCGATGACTTTCTTGCACGATTGTGTATCGGGGTGGCTGTTCTCTAGCTTTACACCACTGCACTGCATGTTTAACTACAGGATATTCTTCCTGTTTCTTCTGTAGTTCTTCTAGAGACCCTCCAAAGCTGTTGATTGCAAGAAAACTCCCATTCAGTACTTTACTTAAACTTCACTTGAAATTAGTTGACATTTCCTGTGCTTTCAATGCTTCAAATGCATATTTTTTCACACTGTCTCTTCCACATTGTTGGAATGGTCGCCGAGATAGCCCATCAGCATTCCCATGGGACTTGCCACTTCGATGTTGCACTGTGAACTCCAGCTCAGCAAGTTGTTCCAGCCAGTGGCAACCTGCCCTTCTGGCTCTTTGAAATATTGAAACCAGTGTAAGGAGCTATGGTCTGTTCTGACAATAAATGGCTTGCCGTATAAATAGTGCAGAACATGTCTGGTGGCAACAACTAGAGCCAACATTTCCTTTCTTGTCACACAATAATGTCACTCTGCCTTTGTCAATGTACTACTCATATAAACTAATACCTTCTCTTCGCCATCACATTTAATGATCAATACAGCACCTATACCTATATTGCTTGCATCTGTATCTAGAATAAAGTTATCTTCAGGTGAAGGAAATGCCAGAACAGTACTGAAAGTAAGGCGTTTCTTTAGATCTTTGAAAGCTACCTTACAGGTTTCATCCCAGGTAAACCGTTCACCTTTTTGTGTAAGTTGTAAAGAGGAGCAGCCACTCTTGAAAAACTTTTAATGAACTTACGGCAATATGAAGCAGTTCCTAGAAATGCCCGAAGTTCCTCTATGTCATTTGGTACTGGCCACTACTCAACAGCACACACCTTCTGTGGGTCTGTTGGAATTTCCCGTCCTGAGATGGTGTGTCCCAAGAAATTGACTTGATGCTGCATGAGCTGACACTTTGAAGGCTTTAGTTTGAGCCCTACTTCTTGTAAATGCGAGAATACTTCTTGATGTAGAAGTAAATGTTGGTTGAATGTTTTCCCATAAATTATTATGTCACCTAGGTAAACCAGTGTGGACTTCCACTGGGCCCAGCTAAAATTAAGTCCATTAGACGTTGAAAAGTGCTAGGTCCACTACACACATCGTAGGGTAGGACTTTGAATTCATATAGCCCCCCTTCCCCTGTTGAAAATGCGGTCTTAGGGCGATCCTAGGGGCCACTTCACATTGCCAGTACCCTGATGCTCTATCTAGAGTAATGAACAATGATGCACCTCCTAGTGAGTCCAGAAGATCGTCGATCCGTGGAAGAAGGTAAGCATCCTTTGTGTTACTTCATTTAGCTTCCTGTAGTCCACGCAAAATCTTGTAGTTTCATCCTTTTTTTTCCCCACAAGGACAATGGGAGAACTCCATGGAAATGATAACGGTTGTATAATATCATTAGAGATCATGGCCTCCACTACCCGGCTTGCTCCTCCCCACCGATGTATTGGGAGAAGTCTTGGTAGCTGCCTGACAGGAATAGCACTACCTGTTTCAATGTGATGATAAATACGATTAGTTCTCCCCAGGTCATTTGATCCCTTGGAGCAGACATCACTAAACTTGTTTAACAAGCTGCAAAGTCTTTGGCGCTCTTCCTGGTCCAGTTTACATTTTGTCAGGTCAAAAGATGTTCTACTCGCTCGTCATTCGTGTTTATTTTTGCAATTGTTGCAACTTACATCTCTTGAGCTACTTCAAAAACTTGCCTATATCGTGCCTGCCTGCAATGTAACTGGCGAGGGACCTGGGTTTATTAAGTCTAAATGGTAATTCCTTGTTCTGTTTACATGCCAATAAATGGGCAGCCAAAACTCCGTGCTTCTCCCTAAGATTGGCCGAAGGCTCTAACAATCCAGTCAATTTATCGTGAGCTGCGTTAACCGATCCACAAGTGAACACCTAACTATATGATGGTACTATAATTGTTTTGTCCATAGCTATGTTCCACACATTAGTTTATTCATATTATTATTTTATGGAACTGTTATAAACCCTACCAGTGAGTCACCTAGCCTTAGCTCTGAGCTAGAGAGTAAAACATCCCCCTGATTTTTTATAAGAAAATCTACTGCAAGAATGCACTGTTGGGTAATATTACAGACATTAGTAATCCGTGTAGCACTTGAGTAACACCAATCTTCATAGTGATTTCGACCTCTCGCTCTGTATTTATTGGATCTCCACTCGCATTCACGATACAGGCTAATGTGGGTGCTACCGATATTTTAGACCGTCCTTTAACACTTTCCCACACGTCTCTGCTTATTAAGGACACGGCATCGATGTCAATTAAAATACAAACAGCACAACTTTCTACATGTCCGTTCACATATACTGCCCTGTCTGACTTTATACACTCCATACTCCAAATGTGACAGGATACTGTCAATAGCCTACGATTCGCGCTGACATGTAGGGACGCAGAACCAATCTCGTGCCCCTCACTCACATGTGAACTTACCTCACAGCTACCATCCCCATATGAACGATTATCAGCCAGCGTGCATTCCGTGATCTTGGGTAGATCCTCCTCAAGTGGCACGTGTTTACAGGTCTCTTGTGAAGCCTCCCCATTTGACGTGCATTTTGCGGTTTGTGCGAAAGCTTCCTCACCATCGCGCGTTTCACTATCCCGTGTAAAGTCCCGGCTAGCAAGAACTCATTCACACGGCCGCTGGCCGTTTCCCTGAGGGCACTGTGCCATCCGCGGCAGTTTTCCCGCAAGCCCAACATCGCATTAATCAACCAGATGATGTATGGGTGTCGGTCAACCTGTCCCATGATGCTTAAAGTGTTGTTGATAATTGCTGCATTGCTGTCATCAAGGCCTTATGCGTTTTTTGTTGTTCCTGAAGCAGCTTGCCCAAATCTTGCCGAGTAAAACCTGCCACCATTACCGGAGGATTGGTGGGTGGCTCATTGCCACTTGCATGGGTGGGTAGCATCCTCGAACATTCCACTTCGAGGATAGATCCTATTTCTACAGCAACAATCATAGCTTTGTCAAGCGTTTTAGGTCTAGCCTGTCACACAAAAAAATATTAAACGCCTCTATAAATTAGTCCTGGGCGAGAACATCTCTCACAGCCGCATCTAAATTTGGGAAAGCTTTAGCTGAAGGTCAGCGTAAATCCAGCCCAAGCGATGGGAGTGGTTCTGCGGGTGCATGACGTCGATTAAGAAACATGGCTTTAAAAGGTTTGTCTCCTTGCCCCAAGGGACAGAGCTTGTTTTAATCCATTTTTAACTTTAGAATATTGTTTTTGTTCTTCTTGGTCCAAAACAAGATACGATTGTAACGCTTTGCCGGCCTTTGTTGCATCATCCGACCAATTGTTCACTGTGCCCACTAACTCAAAATGTGTGATCCACTCAGACACATCACTTTGACTGTAAAATGTTCGGAGCAATAATATAGCGCTAACCATTGTAGTTTAGTATAATATAATAATGTACTATCCCACTGCTGCCACCACTATTAAGGTTCTTATTTACTGCTCTACAATATTACAAAGAATTAGTACTTATTAATAAGTCTATTAAATACACATGTCTTGAGTTCGTCACACATGTCCATTACAATGTGAAAACACGCACTCTAGTGTTGACACAATCAACCCTGTTGCTTGAATGTCTCTTTTGTCACACCTGTCCGGTTTAGCCCTATACTCTGCCTGTTGTAATTTACCCCACCCCCTTGCTATGAGGGGTGGCTCAAGCCTCGCTGTTCAGAGCTGGCTTGAGCATGATCTTGCTCGCTACAATATTATCAATACCTATGGAATAACACCCACTCTATAGAAAATATTATCTGTGTTTACCACAAAAAATTATATTTATATTTTCTAAAAGTATGTTAATACTGAAATCCTGCTATATATAATAAATTGAAAAATGCATATGGATGAGAATCAGGGTAGAACAGTTGGTACAGTGAGTGGAGTGTAAAACACGACAAGATGACTCACCACAGCACAAGATATTCTGCCACCAACACGAGCACCCCATGCCCGATACACCTTGGTCCTTGTGGCTCCCGTGGCAAGACAGCCCACAAAAAGAATCATGAGCCCCAAAGCACCCATACTTGCGCCAATCACCACAAACACCATCTGAACAGTCTCCACCCTAATCAAAATAAACAACATTCAAACTTACTTAGAAACTTATCTTTATTAGCTTAGTAAATAATAAAATTAAGACATACTCAAACAATAAAGTGATGGTTACTAAAAAGTAAAATCTCACACTTTTTATAATATAGATGTATCACAAGGGGTTAATCAAAATCTAATCGCATTCTGTGTGTCTCAATTTGTATTCAACTAGTATTTTAAAGATTCTAATCAGATTTGTTTTAATTGTACTATAATAAATTTTCAAGACAGTCAAAATATATGTATTCACTAATTTAAAACAGGTTTGTTACATTCTAATGAGCATAATTTTAAGGAAAAAAGGAGAGAAAGTATATTTCAAAAGGGCAGTATTACCTATTTGTTCAGTGACAGCAGTGTCAAGTTAAATATGTCTTTTTTTTGCAATGTGCAAGCCAGGTTTGATGAAAACGTACTCAAGTAAATCATTTCCTCCCATCACTTAGTTACATTAGGTAAGGTTGTTCACTATTTTGTGCATGGTTAGTCAAATGAAAAGCGAGGGAAAGGAAACAATTTACTTGTAAAGTAACTTATATACTTGGCACCACGTCTTACTACCCGTTCGGGTTCTACGCTTAAGTACTAATTATGCTAATGGGTTAGGAATTGGGAAGGTTGAATATAAAAGAAGTGAACCCGCAGTTGTGTGGAGGGATAGTGGAAAACCATTTAGGAAAACTCCCCCCAGTTCACCCAAACAAGATTTGAACCTCGGTCTCCCCATCCTTGGCAGTCTAGCTCAACAAAAAACTAGTGGTAACTAACTACGTCACAGAGGCGGATTTGTAAAGTAACAATAATGAGATACCACAATTTAGCAGCTGAGCCACTTTTAAAAGTGGATTTACTTGTTATTTAAAAACCACTTGTGCCTTGGAAAAATATAAATTTTATAAAAATTGAATCCAAAATGATTACAAGTATATTACTGTGTTATTAAAATAATAAATAGAATATTAAATTTAACTAAATAGAAGGATCCCTGTTCTATCCTATAGATTAGAATATTTGTTTATTATTAAAAAAAAGTGTAGAAAATTATTTTGGGTGTTTGATAAAATCATACAGCTTAATTCAAGACTATGTTTCTTACCAAATAAGTCGTAAATGAAACACTTGGTCAAACATGAGAACTGCTAACATCGCCCCTCGGTACATTGTGCCACAAAACACACCGACCCCCACAATGCACATGATTGTGGCTATAAGGGTGGCGTAGGGGATGCGCGTAATACAGCTCCGACATTGGCTCCCTGCCAATAAAAAAAAACATTTTTTTTTTCAAATACTTCTGATGACTTAGAACTAGTGAATTTACAGAAATTCATATATGGCACAGATCAAATAAAAACATTAACATATGAAATTACATTTTCTAGACATATGATTCCATCTAAGGCGTAAAATATATTATAGGTCCAAGCCTATCTATAAGTAGTACTTAAGTAATATAAAGGCTTTTTTTTATTCAAGCATGTGTAAATCAGCAATGTAACTAAACCCTTTTATTGTCACAAGCCAATCTAATCAGCTCCACCAGAGCATATATACAACGATAAAGTTGCCATGGTATTCTTAGCTAATAAAACCTAAAACAGACTTGGCACTTATCACACATGAATCTGGTATAGAAATGACACTATAAGATCATGAACCCCTATAATATGTCTCATTATCAGGCCATTTAATCATCATCATCTGTTTCCAGCCATTGTGGCAAGGTCGTAAAATGCCTCCATCTTCAGCTACCCTTCCATCATTCTTCCTCCTTTAATCAATTTCATTCTTCTCATCTCACTTTATGTATATTTGCTTTCCATCTCTTTCTTGGTCACTCTTGTGGTATTTTCCTACATACTTCATCTACATCATTGTCTTTGGTATTTTCTCCCTTCCCATGCTCATTACATGACAATACCATCTCAGCGCCTTGCTTCCTCTACTATTTCGTGTACTCAGGGGCGCCGTGGAGGAGCCGGAGGGGGGGGGGGCAATTGCCCCCCTGAGATTCTGTGGTTGTATAAATATTAAAAGTAGGCTAATCCCGCCCAACAATGTTATTAAATAAAACTCAAACAGTGCCCCCAACTTACAAACATAGAATTATAAAATATAACTAAGCTTAATAAACTAATTAGTAGCACCCGCCACCAGGCCATCTGCCGACTTTAGGGTTGATAGATTGGCACATGTGCGAGCTATTCCAACAGCATTCACCATCCAAATAGCAAAGGTCAAGTGTCCACCCACGAATTTGGGTCCATATGAAACATTTTTCTTTGTGAATAAAATAGTCAAACTATTATTTATGATTTTATTGAGGATTTACATCATCTAGATGGGTCATTCTTGTGAAACAGGCAAATATCAGTCTCTGTTTATTAATTTTATTAGGGTTATAGTAAAAAAAAAAAAATTACATACAAAAAATAAAAGCCTAATTTAATGATATGAAAACATTATTCAAATTAATATTTTTTATTTTTTTTCAACATTTTTTATGGTTAGAACATGTCCAAAGTCATTGTCCTGGCCTGTCTCCACACACATTTTGTCATAATAAAATCAGATTTACCTAATAGATATTTAAAATTTTAAAAATATCTTAGTGACATGTTTTCATATTTTCTTCAGGCTTAGCAAAATTCTTATTTATGATTTTTTAAATTATTGAATAACATGTATAATGTATTCCTAAACAGCTGTCTCCAAAATAATAATCATTGTCCTGGCATCTTGAGTTACATTTGCTGGTGCAATAAGAGATGGCAGCACAAGTTAGCTTTTGGGATGGTGGTTGAAGTTTTGTCTTTCTGCTACTTGAGAGTGTGTGTATTATAGTTTTTTTCCTTCCAGTTATTTGACAATACCTAATTTGAGTAGAGGTTTTGTCTATTTATGTTTTTAAACTGTCATTGTCCTGGACACTCTAGAAGACCAAAGGTAAGATGAGATTTTTTCTTTCTTCTTGTTTTAAGTACTAAAATTAGCTCTACTGTTGATGTGAAAATCTTAACTTCAAATGTTTTGGAGGGAAACTTTTATTCCATGTGGAAGCCTATTTCATCATTGTCCTGGGCATCATTGTCCTGGTTAGTTAGAGCCAGGATGATGATGATTTGGCAGGACAATGATAAATAATTCTGCTTTATTTAAATTTTTAATTTATATTGTTTGTGAAATACTTAACTTTAGGCCTAAGTCTAATCCAAAATGGTTATTTTTCTTGTCTAGTTATATTTAAAACTCAGGCCTACTAAATTCTATCCATTATTTTTCAAATTAAGCATGTGTGTGTTAAAATTCAATCAAAACTAAAAGTTAGACTTGAGGTTATTACAAGGTGACCTGGCAGTGAGGCATTGGACTTCCGTTCTAGCGGTACGAGGTATAATCCTCGGTCCCGGCACAGATTTATCTGATTACCAAACCCTTCCTTCACCTCTGACAAGACGTGTATTAATCACAACTTGTGAATGTGAGGAATGCCAGGCCTCCACCGTGGTTCGGATCCCACGTTAAACTGTAGGTCCTCCATTTCATCTCACAATCACCCTACCATTACACATTAGCGTAAGTGCGTATAACCCGAACGGGTAGTAAGACGCGGTGCTAATAATAATAATAACAATAATAATATTACAAATAATGTTGGGTAGCCAAAGAAGAAGTAAACTATTTATTTTATCTATACAAATGTAAGCTTATTCATTTATTATGCATTTTTTTTTACTAAAGTAATGATTTTCTTTTTAGTCTTTTAACTGCAATTGGAGTTTCCAATCAAAATGGCTAAGAAAAAACAAAATAATGAAGATCGGTTAGCAAAGAAAAGGTTGGCAGAAAAAAAACGCCAAAAAAATCAAAGGTGACCCAAACCGTGAATTACAAGAAAAATTAAAAAGACATGTGAAGTATGAAAGACAAAAGAAAACGGGTGTAGTTAAACCAGTACATAAAATGACGGCCAGAGAAAAGAGATTAACACGTAAAAAGTGGAAAGAAAATTCTAAACGCTACAGGCTGAAAAAAAAATTAGCAAACGAAAACGCATGTCCTGACACCATAACTGATTCTGTGGAGCCTCTTCCTGGCACAGCAAATAACAATATTAATACTAATAGTGATTCAGATGGGAGAAAATCTCGTGGGAGAAAAAAAGTCCGAAGAGACAGAGCACAAGCTTACAACAATATAAAAATACTAAAACTAAATTTACAAAAAACTCAAAGAGATTGTCAAAAGTACAAAAAAAAATATTTTAGATTGCTTAAGAAAAATGAAAATGTAAGTAAGGAGTCAACACCACGTACCAAAGTGCGTAGGCTTTTAAAAGGCAGGAAGGTGTCCAATGTAGTAAGGAGAAGGTTGATTCTTGGGGAGGTTGTAACTGAACAATTGAAAAGGAGCTATGCACAGCAAAAAAACAACAAGTCAAAACAAATGTACACAAAAATTATTTCAGGTAAAATTATTAAAAAGTATAGATTTTTGAAGGAAAGCAAACCTTTTTTAAAATATAAATGTTTTGTTGATAATTATAACAGATATGATTTAATTTATGAGAGAAAAATCAAAAGTGAGGGCATAAAGCTTGAAGAAACCATCACATCCTTCTTAGAAAAAGAAGAAAAACAGTCGCCTTTGCCCAGGAAAAAAGACTGTATAACAAAAGGGAAGATAAAGAAACAAAAACGGCTTTTAAACGAGTCTCTGAAAACTCTGCATGCCAAATTTCTGTCAGAATGTCCCTATAAAATTAGCTATGCAACCTTTCATAAATACCGACCATTCTGGGTGGTGCATCCTAATGTAAATAAAAGAGACACATGTTTATGTGTTACACACGAGAACATGAACCTTCTATCTGAAAAGTTGCATTTGTTGAAAGTCTTTAACTCTAAATCCACCCAAGATACTATGAAAGAAATGACTTGTAATTATAAAGGAAGAGAAAATTGCCTACTTCGTAAATGTGATATCTGTAAATATAATCTGGTAGTATACAATCAATTTGATAGCAACGAAAATATAAGTTATAAAAAATGGGTTACCAAGAAGGATAAAAGAGAAGTAAAAGGAAAACCAATTGTTGTTAATATTATAACAAAAGAAGAAATACAAACAACTGTTGGTGGAATGGTAGCCGATTTTGAGCGGTCCATTCCAAAATATGAGATCCATTCAGCCACAGCTAAACATCAACTGCATGAACTGCGTGAAATAAAGGATAACCTTGCAGAGAATGCTGTCCTGTTTCACATTGATTTTAGTGAAAACTACAACTTCAAATATTATAACGAAGCTCAAGGTATGCATTTTGGTGCCTCTAGAACACAGATTTCACTACGTACAGGAGTTTATTACTTGAATCTTGACAATAAAACTACACCAACAGCATTTTGTTCTTTATCAAAATCTTTGAGAATTGATCCAGTATCAATTTGGGCACATTTGAGTCCTATTCTAGAAAAAGTAATGAACATTAAAACCATTAATAAAGTTTACTTTTTTAGTGACTCTCCAGCAACCCAATACCGTAATAAAACTAACTTTTTTCTTATGGCAAAAGTGTTTTTATCATTTTGAGTTTTTTGTGTAATGATTGAGTTTTGTCTTTAAAAAAATAGTTGATTAATACTAGCATTGTTTTTAGGTTCAGGAATTATTTCAAACCTAGGCCTGCAAAGTGGAGACTGGGTGGTTGTCTGCTACGACAAACTACTATATCCTGGTGAAGTAGTGTCAGCCAACACAAATACTTGTGAAGTGAATGTAATGGTCCCTGCTACTGAGAAAACATTTAAATGGCCAAATCAGAAAGACATTCTAAGCTATTTGTATAAGGATGTTGTGAAAATAATTGATCCCCCTGAACCATGTGGCAACCGTGCATCCCAATTTGTTTTCAAGGGCTTTCCTCTTTGTGATTAGCCTTAGGCTTCCCTAATTAGTTTTAAGAGTAATTAAAATTGGTTATATTAACTTTATGGAATGTATCAACATAAACATACCATAAATACATAAAACCTGTCCTAGTAAACATTAATATACAAGTATCTAATTTGACTTTTTGATATTTGCATCATTGTCCTGGCAGTACTGTCATTGTCCTGGAATGTTGTTTTGAAATTATTATTTTTTTATATGAATTAACAAAATAAATATACTGCTGGTATGTTGATTATGCTTTCTAGAACGTATACAAGTTAAATATAATTTTTAATGTTGATAAATTTGACATTTATTTGCCACTAATTTTAAAAGTTAAATTTGCCTGTTTCACAAGAATGACCCAGATATTATATTCTGAAAATTGAAAAATGACACCTGGACAATTTTCAGAATGTGATATCTAGATGGAGTAAATCCTCACTAAAAGCATACATTATAGATTTGTCTATTTGATTCTTAAATATGCAATCCCTTACAATTATAATAATTGTACAAGTGGCAGCAATAAGCCAACTAGGTGGCTGCATTATCTGATAGCTCGTGATCTTAATAAAAAAAATCACACATTTGTAGCTGACAATTTTCACACGTCCATCATAGACTCTGCCTTAAAATATGAGTGAAGAATGACCATGGGCACGGGATGATTCCTGGATAGCTCAGTACCCAGAGCACTTGCGTACTAAGCCAAAGGTCCTGGGTTCGATTCCCGTGTCCAGGTGTCATTTTTAAATTTTAATTTTTCTTTATGTTGTAGTTTATTTTTAGGAGACAAGGATTGCCTTAAAAAGCGCCTTTTTAGGCTTCAATTAAATAAATTTAACCAGAAACTCCCCCCCCCCCCCCCTTGCAATGGTTTGCCCCCACCCCACCTGGAGAAAAATCCTGCAGGTGCCCTTACGTGTACTCCTTGCACCCCCAACTCTTTCCTGGATAACTTCATACCTTACACTGTTTCTCTTCTTGACAACTAACATGCTACGGTACTTACAAACTTCATTCTCATAGCCTTCACTTTCTTAGTTTCTCTTACATTCAATGTCCACACATATGACTATCGGTACTAAGTACACACTATATAGCACTTTCTTACACTTTGAGGACACTTCTCTTATTTATTTGTATCCTGGGTATCTAACCTAGCATTTATAGTGTGAACATGGATTGAAAACATCTCCATAGATTTTTATTTTTTGTTTAAAAAAGTTATAGTTCAAAGTTATCTGCTAATGACCTACCAAGTTGCAGTGACAGCAAGTGAACTATTGGGACCTGTTATAATACAAGTTAACTTAGATTGTAAGCACTCACGTGTGGGCTATATTGTGTAATTTACATACAATTGTTGTTTAGAGTCAGTTACCCTTAAAGTATATTTGCTCAAATAAAGAATAGGGAGATAAAGTATGAGTAGAATGAGGAGAAGAGGAATAAACTTTCAAATAATATTATAGCCTCAGAGTTCACATCCACTAAGGTAGTGCCACTAGGCCAACTACCTTATTCCAACACCTAGAAGGCACCACCTCCAAGGGCGAGAGCCCCTTTCACACCTCAAGCAAGGAACAGCCAGCCAGAAAAAGTCTCATGATGCAGTTTAAGGGAAGAAAGAACAGGAGGAAGATTGCCCATGAAACTCTGCAACTCCTCATCTACCAGCCTCAAATCTCTAGAAAACTCCCTTTTCCTTCCCCTTTAAAATAATTTCTCAATGTCCACACCCCAGTACATATAGCATAGCTCCTCCTCTCTCTCAGCCTCAACTTCCATTCAAACCCGAGACATTTCCCCTCCCAGCCCTTTGAACGTCCACAAAGCCATCGTACTCCGCCACTTTTAGCAAAAGCTAATTCCCTGGGATCACACAAAATGGGACTTTGCTTCCATTCTACACCAAGACAACTCACCTTCTGAGGAAGATGACAACTCAGCGCGCAAGCACCAACACAGTAATTAACCCCCAAACCAGCCATAACCACCAGAATTACCTCATATCGAAACAAGCCTAAGAAATCAAATACAATGACAAACAAGGAGAATGATATTTCTATTTTTTCAATCAAAGTCTAGCCTAATATCTTAATTTTATCATTTGAATTTCTTCTTCAACAATACCATAATGTTTTTTCTTTGCAAGAGGAGCTACTTGAGAAAATTATTCCATCTGTCAACAAATTAGAAATACTGTATGCCTACATACAAAACTTCTCAATTTTAATGTAGTCAAGTCGTAGTAATTATCTTCCCCTCATAATGACCTTGGTCTGTAATATGCTGCACCTATTTTAGTTTTTGAGCTATTAGTTTGATACACAGTATTTTTATAGCTTATGCTAACCTATTTTGAGATTGTAGCTTAATAAATTTTCAGCTATTGATAGCCTTAATAAAATTCAATGAAACGAGAAAAAATCATGCAATTAAAATCAAAGTAGGCCACCTATAGGATTAAATTAAATTACAGAAGAAAATTTAGGTTTAGAATTTAAAAAAATTTAAATGTGAAAAGATTTTTTTATTATTCCTTTGTGTTAAATGAAAGGGTACGGTATAGGCTATTAAAAGGAATCATATTGTCGTATACTTGAAACATATCCCCTAATCAAAGTGCACAGATAGGTCCATTAAGAGTAAACATTGGAAACTATCAGAGTCATATGTTGTCCCCTGATGTTCCAAAAGTCCACAGTTACAACACTTGTACTACGTAGAATGTAAATTCTAGAAATAAACAAGAGGGTTATATAAACCCTATAAATTGAGCTCTCAGAGACAGAAAGAAAGAACTCACTCCTTCAAGCAGACCAACACAGTCTGAACGTTATTATTTTAATCTGGTTTCCTTGTTGAAACAACTAGTACTTTAGAAGTCAATAAATAGTTAATCTATCATATTACTTCGTACGAGTTTATCTTCTAACGCTCAAGCTTCAAGGTTTATATCAAGAAAGCAGAGAATCAAACATTACCATCCTCGAGTTCCTGGTCCTGATCACTGAGATACGACAATATAAATGGCATAGGTATAAACGTAAAACTGGGAACCCAGTTGACGTAAAGCTCAATAGTTAGTATGTCTAGAATAAAAAACTATCCCAACCTAACAAGTTTATCAATAATCTGTTATACATTAAAAAATAAAAGGTTTGGTTTAGTTGTGATGGGTAGTAATGTTATTTAAAATAGGCGAGTTACCCATGTTTTTCAAAATAGAATAGGACCAGGAGGTGTAGAGGGTGGACTAGGACTTGTATGGAACAAATACAAAGAAGGTATGTTAGTAGATTATATAGTTAATTTATTACTTCAAATAAATATTTGGGCCAACAAAGCATTTTGATAATAGTAAACAAAGAAAATATGTTTCTAGTAATCATACAATTGTTACCACCTAGGTCTATATTATGGTTGAAGTTGATCAGTTAGGTAGGCTAATATGTAATAAAATATAGATTGTACAGTAAAAAAAAGTAGGCATAGAACTGACAAATTTTGTCTTCATATAGACTATTGGAATGAACTGGTGTTTCTTATATCTTTACTTTTAGCACCAGAATATGAGAGATTAAGAAGTGCTGATACATCCACATTTCCATTCTTATGATAATTATTAAATTACACTCAACACTTGGCCTTGAAATAAGTGACCCAGTAATTAGGGTCACTGTATAAATACTGAATCAATTGTTCCAGGATTAAAAAACAAGACTTGTGAAACTATCACTCACCTGTCCTGCCTATCCTATAGCCAGAGTGTAATGTATTTTCTGAATATCTCCCTAAACTTTCTTGAGAAATTGCTATTCTTCGACGCATAGGAACCATAGGCGTTACCTCCATTTCATTTGTAACATCTTTGGATGTTGGTCGAGGCATGTTTACTAAAATTATGTAATAGTTTTACTTAAGAGACTCACTTTTACACTTTTGTATAAAACCCAGCTGATAATGGGGAGGAGCTAGTTTAAATGGCTACACAACTAGAGATAAAAAAGTGCCATGGTTCCACCGCGTTTTTCAACGGTATCAATTATGTTAGATCAAACTGATTACTCACACCATTTTATCTCAGAAATGAATCACACTGAGAAGCTCAACTTCCGTGTTAAAGCTTTTAAAAAGAACTTTCACTAAAAAAAACCTTTCGTCTTAGTGGCATATTATAATAAATGAATACTTCATTGCTTGACACATCATTTGTAAACATCGATATTCAACTGTCGCGAAATATGGGGAAACCTTTTAGAATAATTAGAACCATTTTATTTGCAAAATATGTTAGCATTAAGCGTCAGCAAAAGCGAAGCAAAACATACAAATAAGTCATCATTATCTAAAGTTTCTATCTCTACACTCCAGCAAGGTCTGTCTATGAATGAAAAAACTAATAATAGATAAGTATTGACCTGTAAATTATACAAATCAACATGAAGAAAGTATGGAAAGCTTATTTTCTTTATACCTAATTTAAATAATAATATTAATAAACGTAATTTTTTTTTAAAGATCTATGTTACTTACTATATTAATGGAGTATTGTAAATAGACAAGCAAGCAAAAGAAAAAGTATATACATATATTTTTAAAAAAGATGTTAATTATTTACTTATATTGTTGTAAATACTTGGGGTACGAGTATAGCAAGACATACATAAAGCCATTTTGTATTAACAAAAAACTTTTATCTATTGAATGCATATTTATTATAGCTATATTGTACTGTTTCCTTCATTTTATGAACTTTATTGACTTATTTTAATATACTATTCTAAATACCATTTATAATGTTTATGTTCACATTGATATAATTTATTTGGTACATTTAAAAATAATGTGGTTATTTAAAAGTATGATGATTTCAGAGGATTTGACTGTCACGACCAGTTTCGAAGGCTGACATTATACTGGAAAGTCTCTCAAATCCTGAGTGGAGGTGTGTTCCTAGGGACTGCTCAACCGCACTGCAAGATTTCGGTCATAGCGGTTGAAGGTTGACACTCAAGACTCCTTGTAGCTCAGACACGTCATTATGAAGACACCGATCAGATTACTATTATAACAATAAAATAAACCTACGCGAAATATGACAGTGATATTCTCGTAAGCTGTGTTAGTTTGATCGATAATTTTGGAAAAACCCTTGAGAAAGTGTAGGAATTGTTTTGTTTTTAAACTAATGTTATTAAACCGTTTGTATTATAAATAAACTTCACTGTCTCCCTCCATTTGAATTTAAAATAGAATTTGTCTAAATTTAATTATGACTATATAGGGAGGGATCATAGATAGATTCTTGCGTGGATGATCAAGATAGTAGGCCTATGCACAAACTATTAATTTATATTCATGGCCATGAATTTAGCCCGGTTTGCGCGTCCACGGATTTTGTATTATATAACAAAAATTCCAACCTCATTCTTTAATTTCTATCAGACCATTTTTAATGTATGTAACTTAGTTTGTAATCCATAAAATTAATAATTGATTACTCAAATTTATGAAGGGAGTAATAGAAATCTGATGATAAAATAACGAATATAGTGGTTTATTTCTTTAGCTTTATACTATCAAGGAAAATAAACATTAGATACTAACATGTATTACAAATAAAACAGAGGCTCGAATAAAAAATTTCATTTTTATGTTTAAAAATATCAAAAACAGTAAAGAGTTAACTACCATGTATTTATTTTGTCTAGAAATGTGAAATGAAATGTTAAATTTCATTTCACATTTCTAGACAAAATAAATACATGATAGTTAACTCTTTACTGTTTTTGATTTTTTAAACATAAAAATGAAATTTTTTTAGCTCGAGCCTCTGTTTTATTTGTAATACATGTTAGTATCTAATGTTTATTTTCCTTGATAGTATTACATATAACCACATACTTGATAGTATTAGATATAACCACACACATAGGGACTTACACATAGGTTTTGAATGGGGGCTCAGAAGTCCCTTAACTCCTATTACCAATTATCTAATAGCAATTTTTCCTTACTAAAGGCTATTCACAATGCTTTTGACATGCCGCTAGTGTGATGAACGGCTGTGAACCGCGTAGTTGTGTCGTGTCTATGAAAACATTGGACCACAACTGTCAGTTGCAGCGGTTAACAGTGACTAGGACATCCAACTATAACGTCCTATATTTTAAGGAACATAATATATAAAGTCGATTATTATTATAATTAACAAAATTTATGACACAGGAGCGTAGCCATATGATTTATTAGCCTAAATATTGGTCCTCTTTGCAAGTTTTAGTCCCCTCGTAGATATTCTGCCGTCCATACTTGAAGCGCTAGTCCTGGAAGATACTAGGTTCAACTTGGTGTAGTTCATTATCTTAAGTTGTCCTCAGCTGCCTATCTTGTGGGGCGGGACTTCATCTCATCGAGACTTATCGTAAGTTGGTTAGGCTGGTTAGGCTAGCCAAGGTATTTTATGATCGCTAGTCATGCGAGCTACAACATACGGGACCATCAGGATAAATGGGGCAGTTGGGATGGGGTGACTGGCCCTGTCACTATAACACGCTCTACCACTGTGGCACTGGCTACAGGAAAAAAGAAGGGGGAGGGGGGGGGGTGCGAGTAACGGGCACTGTTACTATCACACGGCCTACCACTGGGCCAACATGAAAAAGAAGGGGGAGAGGGTTATGGACACTGTTATTATCAAATGCCCTACCACTACTTTTAGCATAGGTAACTTCTTGAACCCACACTTAAACATTTCCACCTCTTATCCAGACTGATGCGGACACCAACTTATATTATTTTCGGCACTGTATATCAACGTGCCCACCTACAACCAAGAAATTCACTGACTGCGCACAATTTTACGCAATTGACAGTTGATACTGACATATGGCACTGTGATTACATAAACACAAACAAGAAAGAATTCACTATTTAATGACCAAAGACATCTAAATTATAGTACACAATAAAACAAACCAGAAACTAAATATCCAGTGGGAAAGAAACAACGGCGGAAATTCTCAACCACATTTCCTACTCCACGCTTCTGGCTGACTGCCTCCAATCTATTAACTTCCTTTACTAGGTTCGCACCAAAAGCCATTGCCGCCATTAGAGAAACATGTTATCGAACATGATAAAAATATAAATTAAAGTCAAAATCACTTGGTTAAGACTAAACAATAAAAATTTATGTATTTAGATTCAAATAAATAATAAACTGTTCAAAATATCAAACAAAACCAACACCATATTTTTAAACATGGCGAATTAATATTGGTAATAACTTTCATCTACCCTACTATACTTTGAACAAATCTTTCCGCATTTCACGTGCCACCCCGATCAAGCTTTGCGCAAGATCCCACAAATGGCAGCAACACCCAGAAAAGTTTAAATTTTTTCCCGCCTCTTATCCAATCCACTTACATGTCAAATGCAAAAGTCACACCTTACCATCATCATAAACTGTTTCCAGCCTGTGACCGGGTAGGTTTAATAAAACGCCTCGATCTTCCTCTGTCCTTCCACCATTCTTCCTCCTTTAATTTCTTTCATTATTCGCCTTTCACTATAACACTTTCTGTTATCTGCTCCTCCCATCTTTTTCTTGGCCTCCCTTGTGATCTTTTCCCTATATACTTCCTTTCTAACATTTTCTTTGGCATCCTAATTACATGTCTACACTTCAAGGGGATTTCCCCTCTCTACAGCAGGCCTCTTACACACACCTATATAAAAACTCTCTCTGCTGTCCTCTTCTCATCGAATCCTCTCTAGTTCCAGCTTACATCTCAATCACGCTTATTAGATATTTTACATTCTGCACTTTTCTCAGCAATACTCGATCCAATGCTATAGCTTTATTAGGCCCTATTCTCTTCCTTGTTGATACCATCACTTCACACTTTACCATTCCATTCTTTTAGTTTTTCCTACACTTCCTCTTCGTTCTCCCCACACACCGTGGCTTTAATTCTTTCCTCTTCGAGTTTTCTTTACTTTCTATTCATGGCCATTTCCATTACATAAAGTAGTGGTGAAAGGGAACTTCTCTGCTTCACTCCATTTTTAATTTGGAACCACTACGTCCTCTCGCTCTCTGTCTCAACACAAATCCTGTTATAGTTGTTATACATGCTTTAACTCTCATTACAAATCCTCTTTCTACTTCTGCCTCCTTCATTGCTTTCCAAACTTTATTTCTACTTATGCTTTGATATGCCTTCTCCACATACATAAATACCATTACCAGGCCCTTACCATATCATAACTTCTTTACATTAACTGCCAGCTGCCGTATCGCAAAGCTTAAGTCTATTGTAGACCTCTATTCCCTAAATCCATGCTGTTCCTCTCATTTTATTTCTTATTCTTTTTATAGTAGCTTGTTATATTTTTGTAAAGTGGCACATCAGCGTTATCTCCTTATAATTTGCAGACCTCTTCCTGTCACTTTTCTTGAAAATAGGTATTATAACTCCCTTTTCCCAGTCTTCTGGTACCATGTTCTCTTTTCGAACCACTCTCAGCACCCTGTATAGACATTGTGTACCTACTTGACCTGCTGTTATTATTTCCGTCAGTTCATCCACGCCGGTTCTTTTCCTTGTTTCCTCCTCTTCTCCGTTTCACTCCAAGTCCTTTCATCTTCTCCATTTCACTCCAAGTCCTTTCCTCTTCTGGGTTGAACAACTTCTCTCAAAATATCTCCTCCAGAGTTCCGTTTCTTCCTCTGCCTTAAAAAACGTTCTTCCTTCTTCATTCACCACTCTATTATATTGTCTGTTCTCTCTCCTCATGTGTCTTACTTTGCTATAAAACACCTTCTTACTTCCTTCCATGTCCCATTCGAGAATTTCTGTCTATTTTTGCATCTAATCCTTCCACAACAACTTGCTTCTCCTTATATTCTTACTGTTTCTCTTCCTACCTTTTCTTAAAACTCCTTCTGGATGTTTTATTCTTATGCTCCAATGCTTCTTTCAGCCTGTCGTTCCACCAGGGTGTCTCCTATTTCCTCTTATTGTCCTCCCACATGGACACAAACCTCATTTGCAGCACCAACCAAACTGTTCTTAAGCCTTTCCCATTCAACATCTATACTTTGTCTCGCATCCTTGCCAAAAAAATAATGCCCAGGCCACAGACAAGGTATGCACAAGACCCACAGCACTCAGGTTAAAATATCTGCAATCCGTGGGAGAACTTGAGTCCTTCAGCATGAGTATCCCTAGGTGCAATCAAGGGGCATTAAGAAAGGCTCACATTAGACATGGTTTCACTAGAGTACACAAATATCTATCTTGAGTCAATGGTCCGGCTTTCACAGAGCTAAAATCAGGTATCGACCCAACCCATTCTTAAAATAATCCTACCTCACAAAGAGCTTACACAGGCTGCCCATTACAATTACAATACTTTTGTAATGATGATCATGGTAAAAATGAGTTGTTGTAACAACTGCATATTTGGAAGTGATTTTATCACTGGGCTTTGACAGTAGCAAAACTCAGGCAATTTATGGCCCCGAACCAATCACGAACAACAATCATCATCAGGCCAAAGGTTGCTTGCTACCATTGCTGAATACATTGGCCTCAACATAGGAACACTCGGACAACGAATTAATGGTCATCGTTTTCCTAACAAACACCATCAACCCTGATAAGCCAGTAGCACTTCATGACCAAACACATAATTCAGATTTTAACTTGTGTTATAGTACTAGAGTTATATGAGCCCTCCCCAATAGTTCCAATGCTTCCCAGCTTTGTAGGTGGGAAATTGCCCAGCAATACATAACCAAATCCCACATCCATGGTCTCAACCTTGGATAACCTTCTGTCCTTTCCTTACAAACAGGTCTACTCACATCAGTCAGTCATTTAAATATAAATTATAAACAATAATAGATAATATAATTTAATATAATACAAATACAACATTCTATCCATCTACCAAGAATAAAGAGACAAGTTTGAACAGACAACTGCAGAATCCAAGCCTATAGTTTTTTTGAATCAAAAACAGACAACAGAGTCTAAGTGACCATGATCAACCTTTACTCATGTTGCCATAGTTCAGTTTGTTTTTACTCTTTTCTGCTGAAGAATGAGACTAATGTACCCTGAAAATGACATAATTTTTTCTCTCGTGTCTTATTAGTGGCTGACAATTTTCTGGTAAGTGTGTATGCCTTGCCCTTCTATCCTCCTTTCAATGTTTAAATCAACATTATGCAACACAGTAAAATATAATAAAACTATTTTTTTAAATAAACTAGCTAACTTTTAAGGCCTTTGGGATGCACACTGCATTTTGCCTGAAAGGTAGCAGTCTTTTCTGGCTGGATTACACTATGATGCAGCCTATAAGAACCCTAGTGTAATCAATCAAAACTAGATTGCTATCTTTCAGGGTACAGAGTGAACAAAGTTACATTGATATAATTTAATATTTATCAACAGTCAGGGTGAGTATACAATAGTGAGATTATATCATTTATAGAGATGGGATGTAAAAATCCTCAAACTCTTTAGGATTTGAAAATATGAGATACAAAATAACCCCAAAAATATATCGCAAATCCAAACTTGAGAACTTAGATTTTAAATCACAATTTTATTGACCCATGTAATTTGAAAAAGCACATTTTATTTTCCTTCAACTAAAAATAAGATTAAAAAGATCAACAAATAAGTGCAAAGATGTAAGAAAATATATAATTCACTTGAAAAGTGTTATTTTTTTTATAAATCATTAATAAAACATACAGAGAAAAAGATTGTTCTCTCTACAGAGTTATGATCCTTAAGTCCTCTGTCCTTACCATGCTGAGGAAATTGACTAACTTTTAACTTTCTAAGGACTAGTCAATATGGACTGCTAATAAGGACTACTACTCACAGCAAATTGGATAATGAATATGTATTCACATGGATATGAACCCACCAATGGTGTCAGTGAAATGATCTGTTGCTATGGAAACAAATACCAAACGATACAAAGTTTTATAAACAGATATTTCAAAAATATTTTTCTGATGAAGTAATGTTTTAAAAACAGGGTTATTCAGGAAATATTTTTCTGAAAATTTAAAAACCCCGGGAAGTGTGCCATTTCAGAAACGATTTTCTGACAAATATCAAGCCCTCAGAAAGAGTGGTGTCACTTTGTTAAGTTAAGCCTCCCTTAGTATTCTTAATAAACTTTGCTTCACAGCTCACATCTGCTTGTCGCTCAAATTTGTTGGTACACTTGTAAAGATTCAATTTTTCTAGATTTGAAAGAAAATGTTAGATTTGGGTTTAACTTATCTCTATTAGTTAAAAACACTACAAAATAAGTAGTATTTTGTAATATAATTGTATAGCCTTGCAGTGAAGGAACACAAAATATCAGTAAAATAAGCTATAAACAATATTTGTAGCAATAGAGTATTTTATTTACTTTTAAGAGAAAATTATTTCACTTCTCATTTCTTTTGAAAACGTCTGTAAAATGTTAACAAGACGAAGACTGTATAATGTTTAGATGGAATAAACTCTGATCAATATATATATAATATTTGCTTTACACAACATAATATTAAAAGAAATAATATTTAAAGGTAGTTTACATAAAGAAATTTTGTTTTGCAAACCACCTTTGAAAAAGCGTTTTTTTTAAAGGTTCATTAATCAAAGGTGCAAAATAATAGTTATTAACATTTACATTTTATGCATTAATTCATCTGCACATATGCCACATCATTTACATAAATCTATATACATGTTATGTTCATATATAAGTCTTTGAATGCACTAATATACACACAGTAGATTACGGTCCACTTCTTTGTACACACCTTAAATCAGTTCTTGTTATTATAATAGTAATAATAAAAAAACAATCTTGCAAGGGATGACAATGGTTGTGATATCACCAATTGCTATCTATAGCAGATCACCACTATCCTGTTTTTTCAGCATAAACTTCACTTTAAATATCCAAAGTCAAATTCTAGCTTTTGCTTTCACTGTTCAGGATATTTTCCTCCCAATGCAAACTACCACGTATTAAAAAAATCTTCTATCATAAAAAAAAAACAATAAAATTAGGGATGTCGCTTTTGGCAAACTTTAATAACATGATTCAACTGAATTTTTAAATTATATTTGATTTGTCAAATAATAATGCTTGGAACACTTTTTATATGTATTATAATGATTAACATACATTTTAAGGACTATCTTAACAAAATAAATTCTAATTTTATCACAATGTGTGGCAAATTATAAATTCAACAGTTTATATATTTTTGGGGATTTTTCGGTGATATATTTTATAGAGGTGAAATATACAACACTAGTAAATTGCATTGATTGAAAAATAAATTTTAAAATGTTACAATGATAAAAAGCTAATAATACGCATAATAATTTCTTCTTACAATGCATGAAATCATGATGACATCACCAGCTAGGGTTTTTATCCAAATGATTTAACATAGCCATGGCACATCTCTGACTATTTTGAATGGTTGCTTTCACAGGAGGGAAAATACAGAAAAGAAGGCCATTTCAAGATATGAAATAAAGTAAACATAAGATGATGGAAGAAGGTAAACACGAGAAGGCACTCTAGTGGTAAAGCAGGAACAGATATACCGTTGACATATTACATAGATATTATTTTTATCTACAGTCTTTCAACAACGGTCTAAGAAAACAACACCATTTTTTTTAGTATTGTATTTTATTTCTGTCTAATAAACGAATCAAACGAACAGAATGAACAGAAACAGAAGGTGTGCTTGAGAGTTAAGAATGAAAGCAATTAAAGGAGGAAGAATGGAGGAAAAATAGAAGAAAATGTAGGTATTTACTAAACTGACCAGGTCACAGTTTGAAACATTTAATGATGATATTTAAGTCAAATATTTCACTCATGGAGGAAAGAATGAAATACAAGATAGAATAATGTACTTGAAATGTAATTTCTTTTCCTGCCAAATCACCAGACAAGCCAGTAAAGTTATCTTTTCCAACTTCTATTTAACTGTAGTTTTACTTTATTACACATAGACTGCTGGATCATCTTAAGTTCATACATAATTAATATTTATAATATAAAATATTTGTTGTAGGTGGCTGGAACTGTGAGTACTGGGTTTGAAGGAGAGATTACGTTTTGTTACTACTGGGTACAGTCTGTTTGGCTTGATGTTCCAGCTTGTCAATCTGCGCCACGATGTTCGCACTGTCTTGAACAACTACAAACAAACATGTTAAATATTTTCAATAATTATTCAATATCTTATTGAGAATTTATTTCAATGTAATTTTTAATGTTTATAAAAGTTGATGCTCATACTTTAAAATTAAAAATAACATGACTAAAATAATATTTCTAGTAAACAATATGAAATAGTAAATGCTTTTTTAATATAAATGTTGTAAGTTTGATAAAATACAGATTTCAATAAGTAAAGATCAATATTGATTTTAGGCAGGTTAACCAACTTATTCTACAACTAAATAGTAACAAAACTGAGCAAGTTTTGTAGCTGAACATATTAATTAATACAAGATTTAATATCTTATATTTGAAAACATTCAAAATAATATATTCTTGATATTGTATTTTTAATTTATCAGAAATTATCATTTTAGAAAAGGACCAGGTAAAAATAATAAAATTAATCATTCAATTATTCAATAATTGATTTAGCTAATTTATTTTCATTGCTTTGTCATGGCAATTGCAAGTAAACAAGTTCAATCCAGAATAATTCAAAATGGATGAAAATATTGAATAAATTTACCAGTCAAAAGTATAATTTTAAAGCTCTATTACATTATTAATGTGAAAATTGATATTATTATTATTATTATTAGCACCGCGTCTTACTACCCGTTCGGGTTATACGCACTTACGCTAATGTGTAATGGTAGGGTGATTGTGAGATGAAATGAGGAACTACAGTTTAACGTGGAATCAGAACCACGGTGGCGACCTGGCATTCCCACACATTCACAATATGTCTTGTCAGAGGTGAAGGAAAGGGTTTGGAAATCAGATAAATCTGTGCCAAAATTGATATTAATTTTAACAATTTGTTAAGTAACCGAATGATTTATAAGTGGAAGGTGACCTGGCGGAATTCTTTGCTGGGGATCCGAGGTTCAATCCTCGGTCTTAGCACAGATTTATTTGATTGCCAAACCCTTCCTTCACCTCTGACAAGATGTGTATTAATCACAAATTGTGAATGTGTGGAATGCCAGGCCCCCACCGTGGTTCGAATCCCACGTTAAACTGTAAATCCTCCATTTCATCTCACAATCATCCTACAATTACACATTAGTGTAAGTGGTAAACCAGAACAGGTAGTAAGACACGTGCTAATAATAACAATGATAATATATAATAATAACAATAATAATATAAATAATAATAAATTGGAAATGACAATATTATCTAAATTAAATAGCCTATGCTTACTATTGCGTTTTAAAAATTGATTTTTAAGTACATCAAGTGAAAGCTCGAAAATGATAATCCTACAAAACTTTCGATCTCGATCTTAAAAGACAACCCTGACTCAAAATTTGAAGAAATCCAAGTGTACTCACAGATCCCAACACTTTTGCCATATTAAACTAGGATATGATTTGATAATTATCCAAAACTTGAGAATAATAATATCTCTAGGTGTGGATGTTTCAAATTACAATTACATAAGAATATGTTCATACTAATAACAAAATTTAATATATGTGAAAAAAATGCATTGAGCAAAAACATTTTGCAATAAATAAAATGATACGATATAAGGAAAATGGTAGAGCACAAATAAAAGTAAAAACACAACACATATTTGCACACACATCAATATTTTCGATGCTATTATAGCATCTTATTCAGGAGTTTAATTACTACTACTTCCTGAGGAAGATGCTATAATAGTATCGAAATATCAAATTGTGTGCAAATATGTGTTAGTGTTTTTACTTATATTTATGCTTGACCATTTGCTTAATATCATATTTTATTTATTACAAAATAATAACAGAATTTAAAATAGTTTCAATAAAATTATTAATGATATAACTCAATAAGGAAAACCTCTTTTCGCTTTATGAGGTAATTGTATTTGTGGTAATTGTGTTTGTCCTTTATGTTATACCTTTTACATGTTCCTATCTATGTGTCCTATCATTATTTACCTTTTTCCTTTTTCTCCCTTTTGTTTTTTGGTTTTCTCTTTTAGGAAGTTGCGTTGCACGTTTCACACTCCTCCCTGATGAGTTCAGATAGAATGAAACCTAGGTCAGGGGATTGGGCGGTGACGATCAATTTTCTTTAAGAGGCAACCATTCCTTCTTTGTACATTGGCAGCAGTGTAAAGTGTGAACTGTGTTCTTCTTTTCATTGTAATGGCCATATTGTGTTTGTCCCCCTTTTATATGTTTCTATCCACCTTTCCTATACCTTCTTCCAAATATAATACAATTACCTCATAAAGCGAAAAGAGGTTTTCCTATTGATTTATTTCTAGTGATGTGTAATTTAAAATTAATAATTTCACATTTTTGATAATTTTTTGTAAAAGTATAAAAACTTATGGACTAACACTTATATGCATTTTGTAACTCAAAAAATATCAGAAATTTCCAATAACTAGAAACATGCAAATTGTGAGGTTATTTTTAGGAGAAAAGTGGTATTTTTCTCAAAAAGTGATGACATTATATGCTTAAAACGATATTATTTAAATAAATACAAGTCAAATTAGTATTCATTAAAAAAATACCTAAGATAAAACTGTCTACATTTATCGTTCAACTATTTACCAACATATAGACCAAACAATAATAACATCGAAAAATGCCATAGAAAACTAAACTATCAAATGAATATGGAATAAAAATTAAGAAGATATAGTTTTGCCAAACATGACCACCTGTAGCAAGGTCGATTTATATTAATGTCCTTGCTTGGACCTAGCATGAAATCTTTTAAAGGCTGAAAACAAAGAATCAATCTATCGAAATAAAATTTAAGTGTCGTAATGTGTAAAAGTAGAAATCATGATTTTTAATGCTAACCTAAAAAAAACCCAACCTAAATATCTGTGAAAATACTCATATATCCTTGATCAGTTTTATACCTTTGAAATAAGACAAAACAGATACGATTCATATAAACGGCAGCCCTGGCATAGCACTACGCAAGTGTTAACACACAGAAAATTTTATTGCATGACGTATTTACCAAATTACAAAGAAATTGTGTTTATTTGTACAAAAAACAACTTAAATTCATATTATTTGTGTAAAAAAGAGTAGAATTCAGGTAAAATTTTGCATTATCACAAATATGAATTTGGCATGTCCCTACTAATACTTCTCCCCATTAGAATGAATTCCCTGTTTTCAAGGTGATTAATATCTTACCTGATTGAGCCACGCCTCATCTGCAAGCAGTTCATTGAGGATAACAGTGGTATCCTTCTTGGGGTCACTCAAACGTTTATCAGCTACACGCTTGGCACACTCTATGTACATAAGATATTTCTGGTGAGCCACCTTGTTGTACAGTTTGACACGCCCTGCACATACTGCACACACCAGAAAGTCCTGAAAAAAAATCAACCCAACTTACATTCAAAGGTTAGATGAAGACAATAACTCTAGAATGCATACAAAACATGTCAAAAAAAAATTATGCAAACACAAGCCAAACAGGTTTAAGTGAGGTTAAGAGTTCAACTAACATTTTAAATTCTGCTATATGACTGTATAGTAGATATCTGTGAGTTATAAAATTTTACAAGAATGTTTCTTTATTTTGCAATGTGTGTCTGGTGTAAAAGTGGTTGGAGATTTTACCCCTTCTCTTAGCCATTTCAGGGATATTTATAGAGATGTGAGGCTCAAATACTCAAAAAAGCACTTCAACTACAATTATGAATACCTTGACTTGATATATAACAATTTTAAGTAATCGGCAGTGTAGTTGGGAGATAAACAAAATAAAAAAAGGTCAAAATCATACTTAAAAGAATTAATTTATTAAAAAGTATTCTCTTTGTTGATTATGATGGAATATATATTTAAAAAAATTAGTTGGAAGTTGCAACAAGCATTAAAAAACTTTTCCCTTGTGATCCCAGAAAATAAAAATTATAGTATTTTGATTCGAGATTAGGATTTGAGAAATATGGAATTCAACCTGTCTAATATTCTATTTTCTTACATATATTTATATTCAAATTTTTGAATATTCATACAGTACTAATTAGAATGAATGCAAAAACCACAAGCCTCCCCCCCCCTCCCCCCAATAATCATGTTATTTTATAATGAAATACCAAAATTAATCAATTTATATTCTTGTATTCACAATGTGAGTAATACCTTATCCTAAATCAGGCATTCCACCTTATGGTCCTCGGGCCACTTGCAGTACCTAAGTACATGCTATGCGGCCTGCCAGCTCGAATGGAAATACTTCAAATGGCAGAAATAAACAAAAAATTAGTCTCTGGTAGCTTATTTTTGCTAACTTCCACGTAGTTTCCATAATCATAAGTATGATGTTACTTGTGTAATGTATGTATGGTTGGATGTGGGTGTAGGTATGGATATATTACATCAGGTATTATAAATCTAATGTATCTCCTCCTTTCAATTCCCAAGAATTTATGCTGCCCTCAGTCATCTGTCCTAGAAGCTTTAGGGAACTTTAAACTACTTAAAAGAGGGATTTAACAAGTACCCTTATCTTTGAATGTATCACACCCAAGTCTCATTTAGTCCATTGTAAATAGACAAAGAAAAATTACCTTCTGACTCGCCACTTTGGGGTCAGGCTGGCAGCCTTCTAGAGTGGTGCTGTTGTACGGCTGTCCATACATCTGTACACGCACAGCCACAGGTGCCTTATCACATGCCACACAGAGCTTGCCAGTCTTCTCATCAGCAGGAAGGTCTGTGATGAAGTTGAAGCACGGCCATGTGCCAACACTGTTAGAGAGGCTGGGTTTCCACTGAGCCACTCTCAGCAAGCGTCCCTTGCGTTCCTCTGTTATTTCGTCAACGCACTTCACATTGGACAGGAAGTAGTCGTCTGCAGCATTCACAAACACTTGTGTGAAGAGGGGGAACAAGCAAAAAGTTTACAAATGGGGCAGCAGTGGATGTGAACGACAAGGCTATATTTTTATTCCATGTAGTTATACATTAAATGGATACTTTTAATCCTTTCCCTAATAAAATTAAACCTGCACTGTTGCCCATTGGGTACACAGACTACTTTTTCCACGTTGATTTTAGAGACATTTTGTTGAAGTCAGTTGGTCTCCACTAATAATCTAATGTGATAAGAGTTTAGTTTATTTGTTTATTAAGTTTGGAATATTACATGCTGTAAATCATGATTTAAAAAAAGCATATGTTGGCCAATGATTAATATTTTGTTATATCATTTCGACCCATAATTTATTCAATATTGTCGTCCATTTTGAATTATATTGCTTGATTTAATAATAATAATAATAATAATAATATTTTAGCACCGCGTCTTACTACTTGTTCAGGTTATACGCTTTAATTATAATTACGCTAATGGATTAGGAATTGGAAGGTTGCATAAGAGGAAGTGAGCCCGCATTTGCGTGGAGGGAGAGTGGAAAACCATTTAGGACCCCCCCCCCCCCAGTTCACCCGACCGAGATTCGAACCTCGATCTCCTCGTACTCAGCAGTCGAGCTCAACACGACAAGCGCGTTAGCCAACTACGCCACCGAGGCGGGTAAGTGTGGTAAAGGAAAGAGGAGGAAATGAGAGATATATTGGGGAGAGATGGAGACAAACGGACACCTTTTACAAAAGCGTCAGAAGTCTTGTTTGGAGTAGATGTGTCACAGAAGGGCAAAGGAGTGAGGTAATGTGGTGGGAGGAGAGAAGTAAATGGAGAGGCTTATGTTTGAGACAGACCCTGCCAGTCTTCTTCCTCCACCTTGGCCCAATCCACTCCTCTACTCTCCAAAGTCCTTGGCACTCCCTTTATCCACCTATCCCTGGGTCCTCCTCTTGACCTCCTGCCTGTCACCTCAATTACGAGGATCCTCCTCAATCTCACCTTCTTTATCCTATCATGCAAGGGTTCCTCCTCACTATGTAAATCCTTGTTACTCCTCAGAAATTTCATCTCACATTCCCTTTCCTTCATCACCCAGGTTCCAAATGCATAGTGGGACATAGTACGCCCTTGCCTGTCTATGATTCCATTGTACGTCTGCGGCACATCTCTACTCCAGACCAGACGTATATGATACTTTTGTAAAGGATAGAGGTGTACCGATTCAGTAAAATCAATTTACAATACCGGTTATCGATTATTTAGACCAATTAAACTCGATAATCAATTATTTATTAATAACTATTGGGAAATATACTTAAGGGAAATATAACAGTTAATGGAATGAATACAAAAACATTGTAATGATACTGTTTTGGACCCCTCTAATATATTCAAAAAGTCATGGATGAGAAGTATTTTCTTTTAAAGAACTGCCTGTAAAATTTCCTTTTAATACTTCATCCATGGACAATCAAGCATTTTTTGAAGTAATTTAAACACACTATGTTTTAAAACTTTCTTTCACTAAAAGACAAACTCTGATTTATTTTGAAAATCATGTGACATGCTCGCTCCCTTTACCCAATAGGAAGCTAGCATTCCCAACATCAGGTTGCCAGGAGTTCTTCGTTAGTTAGTTTTGACACTGGTGACAAGAGGTCCAAGAAGCAAGGGGTAGGTCATGTATAAGCAGCTTGTGTGTATGAATCCACATAGTAATATAAATCTACACAGTACACAGTACTCAGAACATGGAACATGTCATCACAGAACAACCATCCGTAAATTAACAAAAACTGTATAATTTAATATCATATCTTCAGTACCAAAGGTGTATCGTTTAAATAAATTGTGTGCAACATCAAAAGTCTTGCTCATTTCATAAGAATAAATATTACATATAATCAGATCACATAACCGTGTGATAAGTGCGTGGTAAGGCATACACACGTCGTCATCATCATTAAACCCAGTAACGTTAAACTTATTGCTCACTGTAAGGCATACAGGGGTCCACATCCGCGATATCATTTAAAATCCCATATCGTTATAAATGATCCCCAATCACAGAGCAAATATCACATTAAAATTCTAATATCTTTATAATATATTTTAAGCATAGCCAATGAAAGTTGGAACTAAATTGATAGTTTTATCAATGGTATGAACTATATTAATCTATTTATGTAATCTTTGCATAGCCCCAACCCAATGAAGTGTGTGTGTGTTTTTTTAAACTTGTATCAATAAACTCCTACCTAGAAAATTTTGATTTAAATTTTACTTAAAAATACAAAATGATTAATCGACATAATCACAGATTACGACTAATTAATGATGCACTAATAATCAACCGATAATAATTAATCGGTATCTACATTGTACACCCCTAATAAAAGGCCTCTGATTGCCTCAACCTCTCCAATTTCTCACTAGTTTCCTCCTCTTTCCTCTAACACACTTTCCAAGTATATGATGCCTTCCACTTTCTTAATTTGCTCTCCCACTAATATGACTCCCTTGTGTGTGTATTTTCCTACCATGTTTTAATCACTAACTTGCTCTTCTTTACATTACACTTCATTTCATATTGTACTAGCACCTCACTCCATACATCAAACTGTTCCTGCACTTCTAGTTACACGTTTACTCAAACCATGCAGACACCATTACATACATTTTTCCTTCCCTTACTTTTCCTACCACCTCTCCATCATTACTATATTAGTTTAAAAATCAACATATATTTGTAATCTAAAATTAATCTTAAAAGTGTCATTTTTATAATGTTCAGTTTCTGTGCTGATCTCGATATTTGGATTAATTTCCCATGCTGCAGTAAAAATGTAATTCCTTTCAATCCCTTTCTAATTTACACAAACATTTTGTATGGTATGAAAAAATTCAGCGTAAAAAAATAGTTGTGTGATAATATTAATAACTATTTCTATGAAGCTAAGGAACACTATTTTCTTTAAGGTGAATAATAATAATAATAATATAATAATAATAATAATAATAATAATAATATAATAATAATAATAATAATAATAAATAATAATTATAATAATAATAATAATATATAATAATAATAATAATAATAATAATAATGTGTTATTACCTTGTTCTTGGAAAATTTCAGTGAGAAAGTTTGAGTCTAGAGCTTGAGATATAAGAGTTTGTATGTACACCTCAAAGTTATCTTGGTATTTTGCAGTCTCCTTCATTGACTTTTCAATCATTTCCCTGAAAGAAAAAACGAAGTAAATAAATGTTATGACAAAATATAGCATAATTTCTCCTATAGTCTATAATAGTTTGGAACAAAATGTTCAAATATTTGTTGTCAGTAAACTATCCCTGGAAAAAGAGTTAACTGTGTTATTTAGTATGTAAACAACTCCTTAGATATTCATTTTGAACTGTTGAGAGCCATTTTCAAAATTTTGAATCTAAAAAAATCAGGCATCAGGGATTAAAACCAAAATGTTTATTGGTTTTGATTCTGGTCCTTAAATAATAAACATTTTAAGGTTCCAGTTCTGGTAAGAGAAAAATAAAATTTCCAGTTCTTAATTATGTTCCGGTACTTTCATTTTTTTGTATTCAATAGTTACACTCACATTATAAGATTCTAAAATAGAAAACTAAATTAAAAACCATCACAACAAAATAAAAGTTATTTATATAAAAAATGTAAAGAGATGTAATTCATAAGCTTAAATATTGCACAAATTATTTATTATTTAAAAAGGAGTTTGTTTTATGTGGTTTTACCCACCACATTTCAAAAGAATAATCAATTCAAAATGGATAATTAAACTATGATCTTTAAAAATAATTTCAACTCATTTTCAAATTAACAACTAAAAACACTTTCTATTCATATTTACAGTTAAAAAACATCCAAATTGAATGATCTAATGTTAGTTTTATGCGGCAAAACCAGGTAATTACCATCTCATAAAGATAAGGGCATAGTGAATATGACTATAGTTGATTTGCTTCAAAATAAAATGATAAAATTTGTTTATCAGTTATATTTATATACAAAAACCATATTTTAGAATGAGCTAATAGGATACTAAAATATTGTTAACGCAATCTAGATTTCAATTTGGAACATTTTTAGTTTGATATGTTAGTACTTTCTTTTAAATCCTTAATTTGTATACACACCAAAATTAGTTTACAGGAGTTCAATATATATTTTATATAGGTACTCTACTTCAATAACCCTCCTAATGTGAACGTTGGTGTTAATGTCCCTGTTTTATCTAAAGAAATTCTGCCCTGGATAGTATTACCGTATTGGCCCGAGTATAATACGGCCTCAAATATAAGATGGTCCCCCTATTTTTCCCTTGGACGAGTAAAAAAAAAAAAATTTGGCCTTAAATGTAAGATGACCCTTACCCTATTTTCTTCACGGCTCAATAATATAAGAAAAATTGTGTTTAATACATATAGTAGTTGAATATTTTAATTTACAGATAATAGGTATAACTTATTCAGGGACACTTGGGTATTAATTATGAATATTAATACATAGGGTGGATGTTATGCACCACACATTAAAAATGATGGAGCTTTCACTTTCTGGTTCCCACTCAGAATATTCCTCGGACATCTCCAGCTGGCCAGTCGTGATATTAAGTTTGATAGCCCAATCAAAACATAGTTGGCATATTGGCAAAGCAAGTGCACTCACTGGTCTTCCACTGGCATCTCTGTCCTCATAAACTCCACAATGGTCTCCAGTCTGTTCTGGACTCGGAACTTAACAGGGACTTGCTGATAAATGTGCCTGTTTTGTGGTGTCCATCCAGAATACTGCAAGAAACACAAGGTACAAATAATAGAATATAATTTTATAGGTTCTACAATTATACTAGGGATGGAACCTCGAGTCCCTAGAAAATTTCAGAGTTGAGACTCAAATCCTTAAAAAATATCTCTATAGCTATCTGTTTTTATCCACCTTTCCGGTCCTTTCTTCCAAATATAATGAAATCCATAACCATAATAATAATAAATTTTTCAAATGAATTTGTTTTAGATCTTTAATACCGCTTATTGGGAGTTCAGAAAAAAATTATAAATATAATCAACTTAACAACCATGTCACATGTACCAGACAAGTAATTTAACACTTAACCGAATGTATGTTTGTTATGATTATCAGAAAGAATGTTAGCAGTTAGCTATTTATTAGGGCTCTGTGAGTACTTTTATTTCAAACTCAAACTCGAGTTTGTCGCTTAAGCTCAAGATTGAGATAAAAAATTGTGCCAGGCTCGTCATTTTCAATTTTCATATTAATAATGTAAACTTCAAGTCTTCGAAGCTATTCCCTGTTGCTAGATATAGCAGAGTGACGGCTAACCTCTCATCCGGTGAAATGGATTTTCCCATCACCATATCTTCCATTTTTTATTAATGGTGAAATCAGCATCACTAACTCGTGAAACAATGCTTCATCCATTTGTAAAAAAATTTCTATAGTCTTCCGGCTCTTTAATGAGTTCTCGAATCAGGTCCTGATGTCCATGAGTGGAACGTCTTCTCAACCAATTCTTGGTCCACACTATTCGCTGTCTCTTTTTTTTACACTTGTTCTTTAATGCTGTATACAAGGCAATTAATAAACTACTGGACTCAGCATCATTGAAAAGAGACATGCCAGGCACGTTTAAAGTACCGGTAGCTTCTCTATGTGGAAACATCCTCCTTCAAAGCAAGATGGTGACTGATAATATTGACCAATATTATTGAGCCGTCTGAGGGGGTACCAATTTTTTCAATATATTGAAGCAATAATATTGAAATAATATATTGATCGTGTAAGAGGGGCCTAACGAGAGCCCATACAATGCACATAGAGGAATGGAAATGGAACAGAAGATGTGATATACACGATCACTCTAAGGAATAGTAAACGAAATACAAAACACTTCACATTTCTAATTGTTTATGATTCTTACGTTTTATTTTACAGTAAATTAAGTTACTGAAGCATCTTTTGGGGAAATATCAGCTTATTAAAACATAAATTGTATTAACTTTTAATCAAGACAGCATAGAAACACTATAAAATAATGTAAAGTGATAGTGGAGGAAGCCAACCTGAAAGGATAGTTAGGTTAGTGTAAAGTGGTCAGGGTTTAAGGCCCTTAGCTCTCAACCATTTCATTTATAAAATTATATTAGTTTGCCTTTGTTTACATATTAATACGCTCAATATACTGGAGTACTAAAATGATAAATACATTTTTCTTTTCCATTCGTCTAGTCCTAATTTAATTCTCTTTATTACTATCAAATGGTTAATTATAGGAAAGTGTGGGGTTTACTATGGTAATTATAAGTTATGTACATCATAACCAAAGTTGTTTAAAATTTCAATTCATTAACTTCATTTTCAGGCCTTTAAACTTTTAATCTAATAGTTTTTCATTATTTAAAGTCTTTGTAAGAATTATAGTCATCCAAATTTATTACTTTTACTTTTCATTTTAAGCATCATGCAATGTATTAATAGCTGAACCCGGCAGCTGAAAGACACACCTGTGGCTTGCACGTGTGGTCTCTTGGGGGGGGGGGGGGGGGGAGGTTTTGGCGCGGACTCCTGGCCAATCAGTGCATTCGATTTAGCGTCTGTTTGACCCTATGTGGAAGGGAAGCGTCAGATGCGACACTAGCCGGTTAGCACGCAAACAGATAAGACCTGTATTCAAAAAGTTATTTTTGTAACGTGAAAAGATAGGGTTTCAAGATGGGTGGAAAGCGATGTAGACCAGGTGGCTAAATTACCACTACCTCAAATAATTCTCCGTATTCATGTAGTAAATAATTGTTTCTCTACATTAAGTAACCTGTGGTACTAAATGTATTTTATTTATTTAAAATAAAACTTCAAATTCTCCGCTAAATATTATCTCTTTAATCGGCTGTGTCCATCTACCCCCACCATTATCTGATTAACCCCGAGATGCTCTACTGGAACTTACTGACTGCCGTGGACGACACCTTATGAATAAGATGAATGCCAGACCTCCACCGTGGTTCAGATTCCATGTTAAACTGTAGGTCCTTCATTTCATCTCACAATCACCCTACCATTACACATTAGCGTAAGTGTGTATAACCTGAATGGGTAGTAAGACTCGGTGCTAATAATAATAAAAAAATAAAAAATAATAATAATAAATAAATAAAAATAATAATAATAATAATAATAATAATAAGAAGAAGAAGAAGAAGAAGAAGAAGCTAGGATGGGTGACTAGTTACAAATTGCGTCCAACGATGGGGCTGGTTACTGAACCACTGACAATAGCGGGTGACTAGTTACAAAAAGTAATATTGCCAAAAATTCAAACTAATGTGCAACTGTGGAAGTTTTAAAGAAGTGGAACGTGTAAAAGTTTAATAAGACATGAAGAGAGAAGTAAGTGTGTTTGTTCTTATCTAGGCCTAACCTTAATATCCTTTCAGGTCGGCTTCTTTCACTACACTTACTTTACATCACTGTACAGTGTTTCTACGCTGTCTTGTTATACATTTCCAAACCATCATGCAATTATTCATTTTATTAACTTTGTTTTATAATTGTTAGTGTAATTTTAATCTCCTTAAATTATTATTATTAGCCCCGCATCTTATTATCCGTTCGCGTTATACACACTTACAAATGTGTAATGGTAGGGTGATTGTGAGATGAAAGTGAGGACCTAAAGTTTAACATGGAATCTGAACCACAGTGGAGGCCTGGCATTAAAAGTCCTTAAAGACATAAGTGTTGAAACAATTTTAATTATTCGTTTTATATTAGGTTTTTATTTGAGTGTTGTTTTTTAAATTGTGTATTATAAGTGTTATTTATAATTTAAAAACCGATATTTACATGGTTTAACTTTTCTTTTCAAAAGTATTTAATGTTTATAAAAATGGGTGTCACTCATATTTTAAGAACATGTGTTTTAATATACATTTTAACATTTTAAAACTATGAATAAGCCTATACTCAAACTCAACTCAAACTTGGGAGCTTTTAGAAATACTCGATTCAAATGAAAATACCCAAGCTCAAAGACCCCTACTATTCATATTTTCTATTCTTCTTTTTTTTACATTATTTGTTATTATGTTCATAATTTTTTACAAAACTTGAATTTGTAAAATAGTGGGTTTGACCCAACTCTGATTTTTTAACACCGTCTATGGTTACCAAGTGCTGCCCTAAGCAATGGTTTTCAACAGTGATGTGTAGAAAGTATTGGAACAGCTTTGTGGGGAAAAAAGCGAGTCTGACTAAATAGAATTTAAATAATTTTGTCAAAGAATTAAACAACTTCCATAGTTTAAAAAACAAATAAATCTTTTTAGATGATATTCCGGGAGGAGTAGGAAGCACAACTTCCTAAAAGATAAAACCAAAATAGCACATAAGGGAGAGAAAAGAAAATTCTAAATAATGATAGGACACTTAAATAGGAACATGTAAAAAGGACAACATAAAGGACAAACACAAGAAATGGACATTGGATGTGAATATGTACATAATACCTCTATAAGGAAAACCTCTTTTCGGTTTATGAGGTAATTGTATTATATTTAGACGAAGGTACAGTAAAGGTTGATAGAAACATATAGCTTATGTTTATTTAAACCTTTCCTGTACCTTCTTCCAAATAATATAATTACCTCAAAGATATATTTCTTAAGGAGATAATTCAATATAATATATCGATCTAACTGCAACCACTCATTCAAAGTAGGTATTACATTTGTTAACTATTGTCCAAAATTGCAATTATAGAGCCACACTAAGGTTTAAAAAAAGATATTTTTGGAAAAATGTGGCCTATTTCAGATCAATATGTTTTTCCCCAATTACCATTAAAAGAATTAATATTTTTTGTGTTTATTAGTTATACATGGATCTATTATATAAATTCAACCTGAATAATTTTAGTATAAATATTGCACTTTATTACTCAGAAAATGTCTAACACTCGAATTAAAGCTCCACTTGAAGAAAAAAATGAATACTGACACAAATCTATCCATTAATTTTTTGTTCAGTGGTAACAGTATTAAGCAGCTAATAAATAATTTTACTTTATGTGTTTAATTTAAGTACTCACTGTTGATATATTCCTGTACAATGTCTTGCCATTTTGATCAAAGGGCTCATACTTCTGCAACAATGTCTTCCCATCAATCCTCCAGATGGGTGGGTACTCCTCATTCAGATCACTTTTCATTACGACAAACTCACCCGACTAAAACATGGCAAAAAAATTAATCAGAAAGGGGATTGACATGTTCTTTGAAGGATTAAAAGATATTGATCTAATAATAGGGCAACAATGTGAAACTTAAGAATATACACAATTGTCAGAAATGAACTGGATAAAATCTTGATTATTTGTATGAATAGCAGAAATACCAACATTTTACAAGATATGTTCTTATGAACACTTACTTAGAACATTAAAATGACTACTCAAACATATTTAAAGCTCAATGTGGAATTTTATAATTTATAATACATGTGCTTTAGCTGATAGCTCGCAATCTTAAATGCTCACTCATATGTAGCTGATGATTTAACACATCTATCACAGACTCTGCTCTAAAATATGAGTGAAAAATGACCCTGGGCACAGGACAACTCCAGCAGGGCTCTTGTGAGTGTACATCGGTAAAAGTGTTGATATCTACCCTTTCTGATAAATTATCGGAGAGATATCAAATGAGTGATTGTGTCCGTACCGTGGTAATGGCGTGGTATTGCTTCTGACGTGTTTCCAACAGTACCTAGTTACGTTCATAGTCACTACACTATTGACTAAAGCTGGCAACATATATTACCCAGAGTTCATAGTGCCTTGTCTACTTTGGTGCCAGTTTTGTTATTTTGAAGAGAGCGTAGAGTTCTCAAGGCATTTATTATCTTTAGAAATTTAAACTCTGTTTTTATTAAGTTAGTGTTAGAGTAATTAGTTCATTTTTTCTTTGTTTTATTAATTTTGTTTTGTTTAGTAATCTTGGGATAGTTTTATTTAAGTGTAGGTTATGTTTAGTTCCTTTGTAAGAAATTGTTTTATTAAATATAATATCAATATAATTAATTAGTATTAGGAAGGGCATTTTACAGTGCATTTAATATCTTTTTATTCTTCTATTACATTGTATTTGATTTGATGTCTTCAACTAAAGAAGAAAGGTGAGTAAACACTTTTTTAATATGTTTTAAGTAAAGGTTTGTGTCATAATTATCGTTATTAAATTGTCATGTTGACAAAGTATGACCACTAGTTTAGAAGTTGTCTTTCTTGAAGGCTGCTTACAAAAACACATAAAGGTATGCCTACACACATTAAATAGCTAGGCTCTAGTTTGGCCTAGGCGTAAACTTACTAATTGTTGGGTCAAAATCACAATTAACATAGTTTAGAAACATTAAAGAAAAACAGAAAAATACTACCAAACACTTATTAATCACATCAAACACAACAAAATACCTGACTTATCACCAGTGTCAAAACTAACTGATAGAAAAACTCCTGGCAACCTGATGTTGTGAAGACTGGCTTCCTATTGGGTAGAGGGAGCCAACATGTCATATGAATTTTCTAATACAGCAAAGTTTAGCTTTCAAAGGAAAAAAGTTTTAAAGCACAATATATTGAAATTATTTGTGAAAACGCATGATTCTCCATGGATGAAGTATTAAAAGGAAATTTTACATACAGTGCTTTAAATAAAAATACATTACATCCATGACTTTTTGAATATACGAGAGGGGTCCAAAACAGTATCATTACAATTTAGGCCTATATTTTTTGTGTGTTACAGACCCAATATTGGAAGTATATCTTCTTTCACACCAAAGTAAGCAATGAAATTATGAATATATTATACAAATTGTCCCTTCATGTAACTTTAACAATAAACTAACCAGCCTGGGTGGTAGTACATTCTAACGCACTGTCTTCTGTTAGACTAGACTGCTGAGGACTGGGAGATCAGGGTATAATTCTAGTCTGGTGAACTGAGGCTGGTTTTTCATAAATGGTTTCCCACTCTCTCCACGCAAATGTGGGTGCACATTACACCTACCCTCCATATGGTGTAATTAGTACATAGGCGTATAACCCGAGAGGGTATTAAGGTGCGGTGCTAAAAAAAGTTTTCAAATATAAAATATTAAAATTAATACAAATTAACGCAAAATATAAATTATCAAAATAATGAGAAAATAATCTAACCTTATATAGTTTTATAATACACACTGTTCAACTGGTTGTCCAAACCTAACATAACACAACTATAAATATGATTTAAACAAAGCGTTTTATGAGCAACTATATCAAACTAACATAAACAATAAAAAGTTCTATAATATACACTGTTCAACTAAAAAATTTATCTAACACTTATAAAGTTTAAATAAAACAGACACAAAGCATTTAATGAACAACTATACAGCTTACTATAAACACGAGTAAATACAACACTGAAAATATTAGACGATAAAACACAAATACTACTATAACAATATGTAAATAGTATATTAAAATCATTGAAGGGAAATGAAAATCTAAGAACGTATCAGTAGGCTAACAGAGGGGGTAGAGAGGTCCTTTAACTTATTGACAAAACTCGTTTCATACTGGGTTGGTATCTTCCAAAGAGCGCTCACAATCATACTACTTGGTAGCTACACGGTGTTGTTCCAAACCGTCGTTGGCAACTGTTCCTGTAGCGGTCACAATAGCCCCACTGGATAGCTAAGTGGTTAGAGGATTGGCATACAAAGTCAAAGGGCCCGACTTCAATTCCCGTGTTTAGGTGTAATTTTAATAAAATGATATTCAGATGCAGCTATAGCCATAATTAAATATAATAGCTTGGTTATTTAATCCATCATTTAATGGTTTAGTTTGTAAATATATTATGAATTGAAAACAAATATTTAGTCAAGGCATATCACAATAGGTGATAAAAATGTGTAATTGCACACTGTATAATAATGTAATATAAGTTATGGAGAAGGAAACCAACCTGAAAGGCTAGTAAGGTTAAATTAGGCCTTGATAGAAACAAATACATTACTCTCTTCATTTCTTCATACGAAATTCACACTTAAGTTTTTTTTTATAACTCTGACAGTTACTGTAAATTCACACATTCACCGAAAAACAAGAGTAAAGCACAAACGTAATCATGTGATGAGATCAAAGTTCATCACAAAAGCTAAGGCTCATTGGTGCTGTTCACTCGGTGCGACTTGAAATAGTTTCAGCTTTCCTTTTTCTGTGCGACAACATTAGCTTGGGAGACCCAATTAAATTTCAAAACTAGCCTACTAATGTGCATGCGCCTAAACAACATAATCAGTGTGAATGAATCTACAAAGCGAGATACTAGCAACAACTACATCTATAGTTGGGAAATGATTTAAATAACTTGTTAAATCAAAAATACTGTATTGACCCAATAATAGGTGGCCCCCCCGAATATAAGCTGCACCCCAAATTTCAACCATTTTCATAGGAAAAACAATATACAGTTAAAATAAAATTTATAGTTAAAATAAAATAACTGTTTACTAAACCACTTGAAGAGGAAAAACAATATTTATAGTGAAAATCCAAGAGGAAAAACGAAAATGGTATTTACAGTTAAAATGAGTTCATTTGCACGGAATATATTTACAGTTTAATTGAGATCACTTGCAGAGAAAAACCAATATTTACAGTTAAATTGTTTTCAAATGGTCTGCCATCTTAATACTTCCGAATTTAGTACACACGCCTAAACTATCTCAACAAAGAATAGCAGCTTCAATCAAAAATGCAGCTAAATTTTAAAATAAAAGTCAAATAAAATCCACTTTGTTCCTTATAGTAGTAAAAATATATGCCAGTAGAATGCATTGAGAAACTAATCTTTAAGGTTTTGAGAGCCATCTTTATGTTGGCACGAATAAGATACAATATATATCGATATTAATATATGCACATCTTAAAGATACAAAATTTGGTACTTATCATCTAAGAGTGTGATTGTAGCTCTCATTAAGGTTATATCAAAGCTGGTTCCGGGAAAAAAGTGTGGCTTATTTTAGGGTCATTATGGTACATGTTATGTTTTTGTTTTCTTTCATGACACAGCACAATGTTTTGAAAAGACCCATCATGATATTAATCATAAAGATATGTTAATTACCTAGGAAATAAAATATGTCGGTAATCAACAGGGCCATAAGACATTTCCACAAGCTTGTGAATTGTTATGAAACTAAAATAGATTTTACTCTTAATTTTAACTAATGTGTGAATTATATTTAACTAACGATTTTTCAACATTTAAACCTATTTGTTTTATTCTTTTTTAAAAAAGGTAGAAACTGGGTGACAACAATTTGGTAAGTAACAAACTTGTGGTGTTGCCAGATATAAGGTTGCCATAAAATGACTCTTGGATGACGTGTTGAATAGAGATAATTGAAAATAATATTGTGTACAGCCCGAGCAGCTAGTAAGAAAAGATAGTAAAAAGATAATGAAGAAAGTAAAAATGAAAAGTATCTTAGGTTAAAACCTAAGAAGTTATTGTCTAAGCTTAGAGTTGTTGCAGTTCAAATTTTAATATAATATTTATTTGTGCAGTGGGTTGAAGAAGGTAGAATTGAGATAAAAGGTATCTGCATTTGTATGGCAGTAGAGTGAGGAATTATTTAGGGAAAAATCCAGCCTCTGCTGCCTATACACCCAACCGGGATTTGAGCCTCAACCTACCCATTCCCAGCAGTCGTCTATTGCGAGTGTTGCGACTTAGACCATTCAACCACTGATGCAGCTCAATTGATAGTTTCAACTCAGGTTTAACAATTTTGAACATTTAACCAATAAATTTTAATAATTTGAAAAACATTAATTTAATTCAAAATTAGGCATGTCTGAACACAAATTTTGCTTACACTTACTTTGAACGGAAGCATGTCTGCATCTGTGTCATCTATTGTGACAGATCCTTCCTTAGTAGCCGGTTGCACAGGGTTGCCAACGGCCTTGAGACTCTGAGAGCGCCCACGAGAGCGATGGTTAGCTGAGGACTGCCTCTTATTGAGGGGCATTGTCTCCAAATCGTCAGTGCTGAAAACCCATCCTCAGTGCGACGTGGCCTTTTGGAACGAGTTGTGATCCCCACCACCAGGGATCGATTACGACGAGATGCTCTACGGCGCGGGGCATCTTCGTCAGATGAGTCCTAAACAACAATGACACAATAAACAGGCCATTTAATAACATTTCAATAATGGATCAAGAATTCTCAAGGATATTAAAGATTAAAAAAAAAATTTTTCTCGATTTTATTTTTATTGAAATTTGTTTTAGAGCTCAAATACTGCTTATTGGTGGTCAAACCCCAACATATTTAAGGAAAAACTTGACGGTCAGGCCCCAGACAACTAAGTTAACACTTAACTGAATGTATGAATGTTATAATGGATACATTTTAGCAAAAAAAAAAAAAAAAAAGTTTATATATAGTTACTATTTTCATTTTATACAGTTATGATATGTACTTATTCCCTGTTATGTTCATAATTTTCTCCCATATCCAAATTTTAAATCAAGATTTGGGGGTGAAATTGATATTAGAATTTGTAAAATAGTGGATTTGACCCATATATAAATTAAACCCTAAACAAAATTAATGGTTTTTAAAGACTTCTAAACTAAATAACAAAGTATGCAAACCATAAAAATATCAAATTAGAGATGGGTGGAATACACTTTTTCTCTAGTAGAATTTTTATTTCATACACAAATTTCAAAACTCAAATCCAAACACGAATCTTAGAAAACAAGATAAGCATAAAGTGCTATGATAATCATCGCTTCAATTCTGATTTTGCTAACATTGCTTTTATAGTTGTTACAAAAAATATGAATCATAATTTAATTATATTATTTTTAATATATTGTGAGTTCTTGTTTGATTAAATGGTAAATTAATGGTCTGGGTTTTGGTTGTGGTTGTTATATTATTATGTTGGGTTAAACAGCAAGTAAACTCTAAGAAAAGTGTATTTTAAAAAAAATGTCCTTTTAACCTTCAAATAATACAAAAATTTGGACTCATCTTTAATAATGATGATAATGATGGTAATAATAATAATACAAGTAAAGCCTATAACAATCAAACAGTTCACATCATTGCTAAAAAAAATTAAATTTAGATCAAATTATGCATACAAATTTATTTAACAAGCTAATATTGGCATAAATATGCACAACATAATATTCTTTATTTTTTTACCAACATGTATTACCCATTGGGGTTATACCTCACTACTAAATATACTATTGTGTTAAGGATTAGGAGGGTTGAATTTAGAGAAAATGTACCTACATTCATGTGAAGAGAGAGTGGAAAACCATTTAGGAAAAACCCCTTTCAGTGTACCCGTCCAGGATTGAGATCATGCCCCCCTCCTCCTCTACTTGTCTTTGGCAGTCTAGTTTATTGCAAGAGTAGTGCCTTAGATCAAGCAGCCATAAAAGCGAGTATTCTTATTAAAACAGATAGTTAGTAAAATTGAAAAGAAAATACTTAGGTTAATTAGTTTTTATGAATTATTAAATTAAGTCAAGTTACTGTGCAGGGCAGCCAGAAGTGTTGTGTTGAAAATATGTGGTTTGTGAGATGCTCAGTGAGAAACAAACGTGTAGAATACTTTTAAAAATTGACATGTCAAGTTGACATGTGTCAAATAATGTTTTCCTATTTTATAAATCAAGTTTTAGAATGTTGCAGCAGCTCCAAAATTAAAGGATTTTTATTTAATAAACTTGTCTGGCATAACCTACCATATGCCTTCCTTTTAGACATTCTATATATTGAGGTATTCCTAAAGGACCTGTGAGCTTGAAAAACTCAAATTTCAGTGATACTTTACTCGGAAGATCATTTCACACAAATTAATTAGCAAAAAATCCACCTTGCGAGCGTGGTTTAGTTCCAAAGATACACGGCTCGGAAGTTTCCAGTGAAGTTAGGCGTGACATCATCATAGGCCAGCTAAAGCCTAGCGGCTACGGCGTGACTTTTCTACTATGCACACGTTACCGTTCTGTGTTATTTGTTGTTTGTGCTCTTTCTTTGTTACACTGTGACAGACATAATGGATGCGAATTACAAATCATACCAGTTTGAACCTGAAATAAAGCATATTGAAGATGATTCATTTACTGGTAGTGACAGTGATGAAATTATTATAAATAAGGCAGGGCGATCTAACTCAGGAAGTTGGTGTTTGTGCAGATTGTGTTTAAACATAGTAACGGACGAGGATTGTGTGTGTTGCTGTGAGAGTGACAATGTTAAACTGTTAAATCATATCAATATCAGTGCGGTACACTTAATCCTTCATTAAAAAGCTTGTCCTAGGCAATGAAGTGCAAACAACATGACATAATTTAAACCCGAAAACAAAAAACCTAAATAAAAAACACCCTCTCAGTTCAGACAGTCCCATAAACAGAACTTGGCGCTACGCTCCGTATAAGAAGTTTGTCTTCTGGATAAATGCATGGACTACTATCGTTTATAGAAACCGTGTAGTAATTCTATCTTGTGCAGTTAATGCAAAACGGAACAAATATCCCCAGCATAATGGTATTTATAAATGATTCAAACTGTACTGAATATTACACGACCGATTTTCTATAAATATAGCCAATTTTCTGTATTTTATATATATTACATAATACATATATAATTTAAAATACTGCATAAAATACTATACTATCAACGCAAAAAAAAAAAACACTTGTAGTACTATACAATAAAACTCAGTCACAATGCTGTGAGTGAATAAAGTTTAAAAAATTTCAATGTTTACAAAACATTACGGTACCTTGAAAACTGATTAATTTCACCTAAGGACTGTGGTCGAGGTACAGGAGCAATACATCTTGGCATGTCAGTCATTCTCCATCTTGAAGCGACAACTATCTCGTACTGCCTCCATTATCACAGAAAGAATTTTGTTTCTCCAATCATGTGTTCATGTGTTTTTTGCATTGTAAGTGTTTACACCAGGCCATTTCTTTAATGGTTTAGAATATTTGAGTTTCTGTCCAGCATGGGTTTTTTCTAACTTAGAATTGAAATCCAGTATGGATAATACTGAACGTGCAATCATTCCATCGTAATTGAAGTAATTTCTTTTAGGCTTATATTTTAGCATAACACTGGTGTGCTAATAATTTTTTGTGTGCTGTACATCTTCTAATAATTTGTCATCACAAATAATTTTGGAAATAACATGTAAATCTTCTTTAGACTTTCTAAACCATTTCTTTTCTGTCACTATCACCGAGTTCTTCATGTATGCATATATTTACCGCTGGTCCAAGTATAGGTGTCAGTGATATGCTTTAAAGTGGAGGTGAATTTTTCAATGAGAAACACATCGTTTCCCTGCATGTTTCTGAAGACCACCATTTGTGATTTATAATACTCAAGGTACAGTATTTTATAAGTTCAAACTCCCTTCCTGCTGCTTTAAGCTTTTTTGTTAAAGATTTGGAGACATGCCATAAGTCAAATTCATTGATTATTGTACTGAACTTAGTATGTCTCATTTTTCAAATGCCACGATGCCAATCAGTCACAAAAAGTGTAATTGTGCACTTTTTTTTTAATAACCTGCCTATAAAATTCACATGTCGTTTTGTCCAGCTCACCTGAGACTTGCCCCTCTGTAATACCACAAAGTCTAAGATTATCCCACTGTCAATGTCCATTGAAGTAAAAGTCACATATTTTGTACATAAACCAGGACTGTCGAACTGTCCGTCACTTGCTAGTCTCACTTCATTTGAGTTTTCAAAATATGAACTTTGTTCGTTGAATCTAAATATTTTTATTGCAGGGACTATATATATATATATCGCTTAATATTATAGAAACAGTTATTGGAAATACTTTCGAGGCCTAAATTATCTGAAAAGTTTTTTAAGGGTGTATGGCCCAAAATTAATAATACAATAATTATATACATATATATATTTTATTAGGTTTTCTTAAACCAAACTTGGATCAGTGTATCAAATATAAATTAAATGCATATTTTAAGCACAGTGTTTACTCAAAGTTTGAAATTTTGGCATCTAATGCAACAATTTTTAGAAAAACCAAATGATGGAAAGATTTTATATTTGGAATTCTAGAAGTATTTGAGGAGGTTTATTAATTGGAATAAATATTATTTCAATGAACCTTCAATTAATAGCGTAAAAAATTGCCAAATAAATGCAATATTCAATTAATTATTTTGTATACTTAAACATGTGTAATAAATGAGGGAAGTAAATCAATTAATGCCGACTTCTTTTAACTTTATAATGGTACTTCATCCACATTCATATTCAATCTGAAACTCATGATAATGATACAAGCTGAGGCGCTTCATATTTTGCCCCAGGATTTTGAAAATATATCTGATACAACTCCGCAATACCCGAAACAAAACGGCCTGGTCAGAGTAGAGCAGACAACTCATCCCTTCTCACTCCAAGTCACTAGCGGCCTGTCCTTGAAACCATCAATATGTCTGTCGCCAGTGGTTTTGGCTTGTTTGTAAAGCTTATCGACCTGACCCATCACCATCTCTCTTTAGGGATTCTCACCTGGTTCCCCACCGTTTTCAAGTCAGTGTAGCTACTATTGATGAGATTTTTTTTTTCAGTGTGGCTGAGTGTAATTGCATTTAATGTCTTTAGGGATGTGTGAAGTGTATTAATTGTGGGAAAAAAAAAGTTTATTATTTTAAAAAATGGCCCCACAAAAGTTTAAAGATGGCAGAAGGTATGTAAAAGGCAAAAGCAATAAGCATTCCTTTATGATGAAATTCGGAGCCTGAACTGCTAATAATGAGGTAAAATGACTTCAAACATACATAATGTTATTGAAGTTAAATAATTAATTTTTTTTGACAATTCTTTTGAAATCCGGAACCAAATTGGGAACCTCCAATTTAGCACGTCAATATCTTAACACTGAGCTATCTAGGGTTAATCCAGTGTTAGGGTCATTTATCGCTCATATTTTAAGGGTTAGTCAGTTATAAATATGTAAAATCGTCGGTCATTTAATAACAGTCGAAAACACACTCCATCGTTGATCCAGGGTAGCCTTATGCTACCGTTTGAACAATTATTATTAATTTTAAATGTTTTCTTGGATATAATTTATATTAAATGATTATGATTTATAATATAATATTATAGCTATTAACAAGCCAAATACTGCAACACGTTTTTCACCAACTCTGTTTTAAAGTATGACTATAAAGTACTTCTTAGCATTGTACAAATACTGAGTAGGTAGCTCAACTGTGAAGCTTTGGTACGCCAAACACAAGGGTCCGGTTCGATTACCATGTACACTACAATAATTATTTTTGTACTATATTTGTGAAAAAATAAAGTGCACCCTTATGAAGGGGATTTATATGTCCCAAAATTTTAATCTTTTAAACTGATATAAAACTATTTAGGCCTTTATAATTAAAACTCCATTAATGCAGAATTATCTCATCTCTTAATGGTTCTATTCTCCATAATATATTTTATGCTCCCAGATTTCAATTTTAAAGTTAAGATCATATTTAACTTAGAATTAACAGAATATGTTTTAAATAAATTAATATTCTTAATATTCTACTATTTATTCATTTATTTAATTTATTTATGTAGTGATAATGGCAAAGTGGACTGTATTTAATCTTGTACCATGTTCCCAAAAACTAAAGACTTGACTTTCAAACCAATAAATCTGAGTAAGTGGATGATTACTAAATTTTTAGTGGGAAATGTGTTTTAAGTTCCTTTAAAATGACGCGTAGGTGTGTACAAATCGACACTATTAATGAATTCAGAACAAAATTAGATGGCAATGTCACGGTCTTGATTTGATAGATTTAATCCAAACTTGAGGGTTAAAAAAAACTAAGTAGTTAGGGTGTTTGAAAAATTACATTTACATTTTAACTCCACTTTCATAAATAGGTACTTAACTTAAAGTGTGAAAGTAATGATCCTAAAAGCAAATTGGGTATGAAAGTAATGATACAAATAGCAACTTTTGGTGTAAAAGTAATTATATTATTATTATTAGCACCGCGTCTTACTACCTGTTCGGGTTATACACACTTACGCTAATGGGTAATGGTAGGGTGATTGTGAGATTAAATGGAGGACCTACAGTTTAACGTGGAATCCAAACCACGGTAGAGGCCTGGCATTCCCCACATTCACAAGATGTCTTGTCAGAGGTGAAGGAAGGGTTTGGTAATCAGATAAATCTGTGCCGAGACCGAGGATTGAACCCTGAGCCCCAGCACAGAAGTCCGACACCTTACCATAGACCACCAGGTCACCCAAAAGTGATTATAACAATAGTAATTTATGGTGTGAAAGTAATTATAACAATAGTTACATTATTTACATATAAAATAACTGATCAATAGCCAGGACATATTCGGGGTCATATTTGTTTTTAAAAGATAGCATTTTAAGTTTTTTTATGATTATTAAAAATGAACTAGAAAGATAAAACCACTTTAATTGAAATGTGTATTTATATTAAAATGTCTAGTTTTTTAAAATAATATAACTAGTTTTAGTGTTTGGAAAAGGTTTGTGTCACATATGTAAAATTATTAAAAAAGTAACGGTTTATGTTTTTACCGTAAAGTAAACATATTTATAGATAGCTTCCAAATAAGCATGCTGTTTAGAATGTGAGTTAAGCACTTCTTTTCATTTCCAAATATTTTGAGTGCTCGGTTGGTGGTGATGTTTGCCTGTGAGCGCTGAAGCACATTTTATTTGATACTACATATTTTCATGCACATGACAGCAACGTGTGATATTAAATTATTTGATTGTGGTAATAAACTAACTTACTACTCATATGTGAGGAGTGCACTGTAGCCTCTATATTATAATTTTTTTAGTGTAGCTAGAAAGAAATTCACAACCTATACACATGGATGGGACTCAACCCCTGATCTCTTCCTCCCCCTTTTCCCCCTCCACAATCATAACATACACATAGGCCTACATTTTAAATCACTATTTTTTATGTCCTTTCTCGTCAAATTTTTTTCTAATGTATTTTCTCCCCTTTGTTTAGACGTAACGAATTAGTTTTATAACAACTATAAAAACATAGTCTGTAGGTCCCAAGTTCAATTCCCGCATCAAGATGTCATTATTTAATTTAAATAATATGTAGATGAGGCTAAAGCCGTAATTAACAATTGCTTATATTCGACATCATATAGATGTAAAGCTTTAAATACTTAATATACCCCCCCTCCCCCCAAGCCCCTACTCTATTAGTTCAGCATATCTGTATAAAGCACACTTAGTGAGTTTAATTAATATTAATATTTTTATCAAGTTAAGGTTAACTAACTTTATAAATGATTCATGGTTTAGTTAGTCCCCTGGGTGACCTGGCGGTTTAGGGGTAAGGTGTCAAACTTCTGTATTGGGGGTTTGGGATTTAATCTTCGGTCCTGGCACATATTTATCTGGCTGCCAAACCCTTCCTTCACCTATGACAAGACGTGTATTAATCACAACTTGTGAATGTGGGGCCCTCCACTGTGGTTCGGATCCCACGTTAAACTGTAGGTCCTCCATTTCATCTCACAATCACCCTACCATTACACATTAGCGTAAGTGCGAATAACCCGAACGGTTAGTAACACGCGATGATGATGATACTAATAATATTTAATAATAATAATAATATTAGTTCGGTCTTTGACTTACAGTTTTCATTCATACTAGCCAGAGAAGACTGTCGACCTGCTAACCACCCTCCCCCCCTCTCTCTAACCTACCGAAATAGGTTTTTTGGTTCTCAACGAGACAGACCGTTAGCATCCAATTTCACCTTTTCATCAGCGACATAAACACTATCTTACAGATTTTTCTCAACATTAGCTATGTTCAAACAACGTTAAATAAAGAATAACTCATACCACACAAATTCAGTGACGTTGCTTGTCATATGTTTAGTGAAGAGCGCCTATTACCATTAGAATGTGAATTCCATACACAAATATTACCTTCTGTATATTTTGTATATACTACAAGTGAAGCTTCTTTTACACATGACTGTACGTCACATACAGCACTGCCCCATTGAAAGCAAAATTTGAATAGTTGAGGAAGGCAATCAAACACACTATAAAAAGCTGTGCACCAAAACTTTTTGTTTCTTTGCTTGCCTTTCAGCGGCTTATTGTATTGTGTTTCTTGATTCTTATCACCCAAACTTATGTTCTCGTCACTTAAAGCGTATTTGTCATCACTATCATTATTGTCTTTCTCACTATTGTTTTCGGTTGTAGGAAAAATATTCCTGTTAACACTTTGTCCCAATCTCACTTTGAATTTTTTCACTGTGGCTGTGCTTACATGATTAACTAGTTTCGTAACATTATCATTTCTGGACACATTAAATTCAACAGCTACCACATAGCAAATATCTAATGCACTCGAACACGCATTGTCGTGAAGTGCTTCTTCAATAATCTTCATCCTATGGTAAGTAGAGATCGCTTTCTTCCTAGGCGATCCTCCTCCTTTGAGCTTTATTGTAGGAACCGCACTTTAAAAAAAAACTGATTTGGAGTATTGATTTTTAAAGTTTAGTTTTGTACACAAGGAAATTTCAAGGTCATCATTTGTAAAATGTGAGCACACTTTGGCAGTTTTCTCTGGAAGAAATGTTTTGCAATTAATTTTATTCAACCATGATTTATATCTGCATGGCGACCTTTCCTTGTTAGGCAAATTGTGAAATCTTATGTCTCTATTTTCATCAGCACTATCCGAACACATAAACAACACAATATTGGGACGGAATGATATTAAACACTAATTTTCTACTTCAATCTCCAGTGACACGACACACAAATGGCTCAGAGCATAACTTTACTGCAGGTGAACGGAGAGCGTGTGATAGCCTACCGTGACATCGTAACTGCCTGCCTGTTTGTACAGTAGTGAGGATCTGCCTGCCTGTTTGTACATTAGTAAGGATATCTCGAGAACCAGGCGTTTCATTATTCTCCAGTTTTCAGCGTTGCCATTTGCTTTCTATAATCTCTTCACTCACCACAATGTGTTATATGACCTCACAGGGCCTTTAAATAAGTAAGCTTTGTTATATGTTAACTATTTTTATAAATAGTTTATCTCGATATATTTTCTTGCTATAATCATTTTAAGGCTGTGCTTAAGTATATACACACAATATGATAGACTTTAGGCTTCTATGAAACAATTAGGAAAAAAATACTGAGCGATGTTAACTGGTACATGCATTTCCAACGATTGGCAGAAACATTGTTTATTTAAAAACAATAAACGTATTACTGAGTTGGTAATTTAATGGTTTTAGAAATGATTATTTAAGTTTATTCTAAAATTATTTCTATCTAAGCCATCAATAATAGCCATCATAATAGCTTTAAAATAAATTCCGAGCCAAAGTTTGAGGTTTCATTTTTTGTATTTTTTTTAAAATCTCAAATTATATATTTTTTGAATACTCAAATCTTGAATATGTTTCAGAATAAGAGTATTCAATGAACCCATTCTTGCCCTATTGCTAACCCCTAAAACCGGGTATAAAAGTGGTTTTAGTTGGGAGACACCAGGATTGGATCATAAATGAGGAGAATTGGCAGATATGAGTACGGAATGAGAAAGTGATGGGACTTACTTTCGCAGCAGGGGTCCAAGCAGGGTCAGAGTCAGAATCCACTAGTTCAGGCTCATCAACATCCTCATCCATGGACTCCTGGCGGTCCAGAAACTGCTTAATAGTGGTTTTTTCTTTGGCCTTACGTCGAGACACCTCCCTTCGGGGTGGTAGCAGAAGAGGATCCACTAAACCATTAAACACAAATGAATGGTAAGCCCTTGACAAAATGCAAAGTTCAAAGTTATAATTGTTTAAAACACCATGGTGATTTTTTTAAATTTGAGGTATTTAACATAACTTTCTGAATTGATTGATTATATCAGCATACAACTTATAAATAACTTAAATTTGGAAGGTCACAACACTCAACCCCAAGCCGGTTATTCATCACTGTGATAGGGGAAGCCTAAATATCACCAATGATAATTTTTTTGGCTATGCTAGGGATCCTTAGCGTAGCACACATAGAAGTCACTGAGTGAACTAAGGCATTGAACAGGCTTTAATTACTCTCAGTACAATAAAAAAAAAACTTTTAACATTCAGATAATAACTAGACATTTTTCTTTTGTATCGAGTCTTACTATATGCCTAGCTATTCTCATATTTAAAATAAAAAGGTAGGAATGGATAAGGGACACTTTCAAGAAAATATATTCATATTTGAGTAAAGGGAGAGTGGTTAACAATTTAGGAAAAAACCCACTCAGTAAGCCCTACCAAGATTAGAACATACACCTCCTTGTCACCAAATATTGTATATTTTAAGAATGATGCCTTAAAACAGGGGTTCCTCGTGGGCCAGATCCAGTCAGCAAATGCTTTGACAAAAATTGAAATCAATAAAAAGAAATAATAATTTCAATGAAGAATACCATATGATGGTGTTCCTGTATGGAGTAAAAAAAAAATCTACATACATACTATCACGTGTGGCTGACGGGAGTATTGGAAACACTTAATCAAAACAGCCATACTGTGGTGTACAATTTATCACCACTTGCTAACCGCATTTCATAAAGTGTCTGTTGAGTGGAGGTGCTGAGAAACATTTTCGATTTGGGGTGGGAAGGGGTATTTACATGGGTTGCACAAGTTAACTTTAAAAAGAAAACACTGTCTATGGTGTATATAAATGATTGTCAATGAACACCAAGAGAGATCTCTGCTCCCACAAGCCACCCTTTGATTTGGTCGCTTATGTGCACTGCACAATAATAACGAACCCTGAATACTAGGCAGTCCACGCCAGCAGGCACTTTGTGAACACTATGACCCTAGTCGAGTACCCTAAGAGTCTGACGTCAGAATTAAATATGAAAGATGAATATCTAGAGAAAGAAACAAGTTGGTAGTATTATTGCAACAGAGGCAGAAAGATCTGATCCTGACCATTGTGCCGCATACACGCAGAGCACAGTAGACAGTGCCATCAGTGATCCATCAATGTTCGACACAACATTTCACTGTGGTTTATTTTTTATATTTTATTCATTGTCCATAGGTGTGTCAGGGTTCTTGCTTTTATAGCAAAACTTACACCTGGTATCCATATTTACTAAAGATGTATTGTAAAAAAAATGGAGAAAATTAGATAGACAATGCCGTACCTTGAATGGACAATTGATAAAGGATTATTTATTTGTGAAATGCAAAGAAAAATGTTTGTGTCTCATTTGTAATAATTACGTACAGCAGTTTTCAAGAAGTACAATTTAAAAATACATTATATTCCCAAACACAGTGAGATGTTCAACAGGCTTTAAAGAGAACCACATGAGAAATCACAACACGATCTCCAAGAGAGTTTGTTAAACCAATAAAATAATTTTAAAAGGTCCTACAGTTAAAGCCAGTTATTGTGTTGCTAGAAGAATTGCCAAAGAAGGTATACCATTAAAACCAATCATGGAACAAACATATGTATTGAATGTTTGTTACATGATATCGTAAGTACCCTGTAGTCACGTGTAAAACATCCCAATATTCACAAATAAAAAACAAAATTAATATAGTCAAGTGCCAATTTTGGCTGCTGGAATGCAAATATCGGGACTTTTTGTTATTTTTAACTAGTTTATAATATCTTTTATACCCTTTAAAATGTCCCTTTAGTCATGGATCAATTATAGGGCATAAGTATTTGACCTAAAGTGTCAAACAAGCCTGGATTGAACTGGGTATTGACCAAATCTTTTGTGCAAGTGATAGTAAAATCATAATATGGAAATCAGAATTTTAGCAGAGTAATTATTATTAACCTCAAACTAGATTCTTTGGTATTAAAATTAGGGAAAATTCTTGTGTGGGACCACACTATTTTCAACTAAAACATTACTTTGCAACACCATTAGTGATAAAAGGGACAAACACAATATGGCTTTTACAATGAAAAGAAGAACACAGTTCACACTTTACATTGCTGCCATTGGACAAGGAGGTAATGGCTGCCTCTTAAAGAAAATTGAGCGTCCCGCCCAATCCCCCAACCTAGTTTTCATTCTATCGAAACTCTTCAGGGAGGAGTGTGAAACGCGCAACGCAACTTCCTAAAAGAGGGGGAAAAAAAGGGGAGAAAATGGAAGATTGTAAAAAAGTTTATACCTTTTACATGTTCCTATTTATGTGTCTTATCATTCTTTACAATTTTCCATTTTTTTCCTTTTGTGTTTGTTTTGGTTTCCTCTTTTAGGAAGTTGCATTGCACGTTTCTCACTCCTCTCTGAAGAGTACCGATAGAATGAAAACTAGGTTAGGGGATTAGGCAAGGACGCTCGATTTTCTTTAAGAGGCAGCCATTACCTCTTTGTCCAATGGCAGCAATGTAAAGTATGAACTGTTTTCTTCCCTTTTATATGTTTCTATCCACCTTCTACCTTCTTCCAAATATAATGCAATTACCTCATAAGGTGAAAAGAGGTTTTCCTTGAAATATGATAAATCATTAAAGAATAAACAATGTCTTATTTGAAAAACAACAGAAGAAATTTTGTTCTCTAATGATAATGTATTGATATGATCTAGTAATGTTACCTTCCTCTTGTTCCTGCTTCTTCTTGCTAGGGGCTTTGCTCCCACCACGCCTCCTACTACCAGCAGAATTCTTGTTCAAGGTTAGGCCAACCTTTGATACCACCTGTGCCGCAGCTGGAAATACACACATCCTCTGTTAGGAGTCTCACATTAAATAAGTATCAGTCAATGATTTATTTCAGAAAGCAAGATTATAAAGTTCAATGAAGTTGACCCCTGAACTTGAACTGTCAAAAATGTGCATTTTTAATATAAAAAAAGAAAGGATACTTAATTAAATAATCCAAAGAACTTAAATTCCCTAATATGACTATGAATGCATACATGTATTTTAGACATATATATTTTTATAGCACATCATCTTACTACCCATTTGGGTTATACGTGTATTTTACTAATTACACTAATGGGTTGGGGATGAAGAAGGTCAAACTTAGAAGAAGTGTACTCACATTTGCATAGAGAACAGAGCAAGAAACCATTTAGAAAAAAAGCACCCTCAGTACACTCTACCGAGATCGAACCACAATCTTCCCGTTATCAGCAGCCTAGTCTAATGTAAGAGTAGCGTCTTAGACCACTTGGCCATTAAGCAAGTTTTTGTATACATTAAAAACAAGTTAGTATGATAACAATTCTATGAAACATTTGTTAGGGAGGAAATAAAAATAAATAGCAGTTCAATGTGAATGAGTCTAGATAGTTTTAAGATATGTGTGATAATATATATGATAAAATGTATTCATCTTAGCATTTCAAGTAATATGAAAAAAAATTACTAAAAATACCAATTAATTTTTATCAAAAACACATATCGGCTATTCAGGGATATAGAGAATTATAAATCTTGTTAGAACGTAATTATAATTAGGGCCTTATACACACACTGCATGCACACACAACACACCATTCATGTTTGAGCTACATCACTCATAGCTCATTTTGTGGGAAGATAACTGGTACTTAAGTAGCGTTGCCCAGGGGACGCCCGAATGTACTAATCATTTATTCTTTCATTGGAGTCTCTTTCCATGTACTGATGAAACGAGGTGATGAGTTAATATAAGGGTGTGGAACCAGTTGAAACACTTAAACCTAACTTAAGCTTAATCAACCAAACCATGGTGACCATTGAGGTAATTCCCTTTTCTGTAAAGTTACCCATGTTACCAGCCGGGAATTGAAATTAGGAGCAGGTGCACTGACCACTATACCACGAGGCTGGTTATTAGGGCCTATCAAAAAAGTTAATTATATTTATTGAAACTTAAAATTAAATAAGTCGCTATAGACCTAGGTGTTTGATAAATATGAATGTATCATTATATCATCCAAGAGCAATGCTCCGAATTTCAAGTTGAGACTAACCTTGCGTTGGGAGTTATAAACTGTAATGTGTAGTGGTGTGAGGTTATTTAGGCAAATTAGCTGAATTAAGTCTAACCATATTTGAACTTGAATTTACATGCACTTCCTTATTTATAAGAGTAGTATTGCTTCATCCTCTGTACAAGCTACTTGCACTGAGTTCGGTTAAAACAAGTGCCAACAGTTTAGCGAGGGAACTATCAGAGCATTTGCCCTTACATCTAGACCATATTATTTTAAAAGAAAACTTAAAACATATGCAGTGGAACCATAATATAGATCGTTGAAGAAGTGTTGAGTATGTAGGCTGAATTTTAGGACCAGACATAAATGTTATTTGTGTATACTGTTAAATACCCTAAAAATGATCCTAAGATAATAAAAGTCAATCGGAAAAGAGTACAGAAATGAAAGCTTTGATACAGTGTAGCTCCCTCCCTCAACCTCCTCTACCCCATTTTACAAGTAAATGTCAGGGTCTGCCACTGATAAACCCGCCTCGGTGGCGTAGTTGGCTAACACACTTGTCATGTTGAGCTGACTGTTGAGGACGGGGAGATCGAGGTTCGAATCTCGGCCGGGTGAACTGGGGGTGGTTTTTCCTAAATATTTTTCCACTCTCCCTCCACGCAAATGCGGGTTCACTTCCTCTAATTCAACCTTACCAATGTATATTCCATTAGCGTACTTAAGGCGTATAACCCGAACCGGTAGTAGGACGTTGTGCTGCTACTGATTATTGCTATATAACTATTCAGTGAACTCTTAATTATTTGAAGTAAATAAAGAGTCCTGATTGTTATTTTATATGTTGTACTGATTAAGAATAAGTTGAGGTATATCACATTCCAGAGAAATTTGAGGCCCCCCAAATATCCTAGTGAATGATTAAGTGTTTTTCCTCACTTGACAAGCAATAAAAAATTATTAAACAAATGCATTAAAAATAAGTTGAAGTCCATTATTTATTAATAGAACTATAGACTTATAAAGAAGTTCTGCAAAACCCTGGTTAAAAGTGAAACGTCTAGGATAGATAATTAAATTGACAGTTTTTTTTATAGATGCATTTGACGAAAAAATAACACTTTGACAAACCCAACTCATAAATCATAAATATTAAGAGTAAAAAGAAAAGTTTCTTAAAACTAAAATAGAAAGTGGGTCAATGTTGTAACTTTATACCAAAAAATTGGTATGCAATGAAAGAAAGGAATGGTATGGTGCACCTCAAAGACTATCTTGGTCCTTTTCTTAAAAATGAGGCTATTTACTCAAAACTCATAAAATAAGTGAAATGAAATAATATATGCATTGTCACAGAAATGTTGAGGGGAAAAAAAAAAGCTTTCTCTTCACTAAAGAGCACAGTAGGGGCCTACTCAACTTCCCAGAACCAAATTTAAAGAAACAATATTTGTCAATAACTCAAAAACTATTGGTTTAATAAAAGTATATTTCAAATAAAGGAGTGTTATGTTTAATATTACTACAACTTTGCAATGATAAGTTATTGTTAATCTCAAAAAATTGATATATTATCAAAATTGGAAATCTCTGTTCAAGTAAAGTACTCTCAAAGTCATATTCGTTAGAAATCAAGAGTTGCCATTTTGTTTGTAATGTCAAACAACACCTGTATACAAAATTTAATCAAAATAGTTTGAGTAAATTTTGAGAATATTAGTTTTTTTCTATATTCAGCCTTAATTTTAGGGTTGGATAAATAGATGATTAAAAAAACCCTCTGAGGAACTTAATAACAATCCCAAAAAGCCTACCAAGTTTTAGCCTGATTCTAATCCAAGCAACAGAGAGAGAGAGAGAGAGAGCATTGCAAAAATAATGTGCAAGGTTCAGGAGGTCAGGAAATGTCGACATACATCAATATCTCGAGTTGAGTATTTTTGATGACCACAATAATTTTTCTACCCAAGAGGAGCGAGATAGTAAATTGAATGTCTAAATTTTAGTTTTATTATTATGAATGCTAAAAACACTTACAAAACAAAACAGTATTTTGTGTACATTACATCACTTGGATTGGTCGACATGCAGATCAAATATAAAGTAGTCTGGTTTGACCATGTCGAGGAGGTTGGGGTTTGAATATTGACCAGGTCTACAGTGAGTGGGTTTCATTTAAATATAACATTGACCCACAAACCTCTTCGTTACCAACAAACCAGAAAAGACCAACTATTGACATTTGGTCCGCTTGCCCACCAGTATGGATTATTTATTTATATTTAACATCAATTTATTGATTATAAAATACCCTAGCCACAAAGACAATGTTCAGTATTCATGTTACAAAAATAAATAAATAAATCTACCTTCTCTTGAGTTGAATGCTGGTGTATTTTCTTAAACAATACAGTAATTCCCACCATAATGTTGCCCATTACAACGTTGTTAGTGGAAAAGTCGATTCGTCAATAGAGTGGTGTGTGACAAATAGCAAAAACTACCATGTACCTATCGATCAAACCATAAAATCTAGCACATAGAGTTGAGTTGTCACGTTTGACAGTTTAAACTTTCACAAAATTTTTAATTCGGTTTTTCTTTTAGCCGTTTTTACATTATTGAAACACCAACTTATGATGAAAATAACCATTTGATGTTCCTTTTTTTTATGGAAGTGGTGTCTGTGGTTCCCTTTAAAAATGTTTTACAAATGAAAGCTTCTAAAAGGGTGTGTACTATTCACGAATTAAAATGGCAAACCAGTCAAAATGAAAGTCGTCATAAAAAGGATTTTGGTTGTGTTTACAAAATAAAAATGTTTTATTTTGAAACTAGTATTTTGTACGGTTCGTTCTCTATCTTATATAAACACTTTTTATTTCGGTGGCCAGGTATAAGAAGCATTAGCGACTTTCAACCAATGTTTGCAATAAAAATCTTCTGCTGTCAGTCAGCTGTTGAAATGTCTGAAGATACTCAAGTCAAAATGTTGTTAAAAAATTAAAATTAACAAGCAATTTGCTTTGCAAGTAAATGAAAGCACAGGTAAAGAAACACTTATTGTCAATATCATCTTTGAATTAATCTTTTTAATCTTTAAATTAAATAGAAAAATGTATTACACTAGTTTTTATACAAATATGCAGTGAAAATATTTTCTTCAAATAAGTGTGCCCTGAAGTGAAAAAGGTTGAAAATCCCTGGTGTAGACACTGCTGCAGTTTTGGTCCTACCTCGATTGCGTGTGTATCCCATAAGAAAATGTCTCGTTTATTAATACAACTATCTCTGAAGTTTTCCTCTACAAAGCATGTTTTCCGATATATAGGCTACCTAGTACATTTGTACATATTTTGGGGGACCTTGGAACCTAACTCCTAGACTTAGCATTAGATTCTTATGGAAAACTTAATTTTTATAATGTTGCATATATCAGGAACGTAACACACAATTATAGCAGGTATTACTGAAATTTCATTTTACCAGTTTTAGTTAGGGTTAGGGAAGAGTCAAAGTCTCACAATAAACTGAAATGCCGATAATAGAGAGATTGGGGTTCCGATCCTGGTCAGGTGTATTGAGGATAATTTTTACTAAGTGGTTTCCAACTCTTCCTACTGAATTTTTCTTTAAAATTACATCTTTATAAACCATAATACTCCATTAGTGAAAATTAATATATATATATATAACCTTAACCTGGTGGCAAACAGTAGAAAAAAAACCAAGTATATTAATTTTGTCTCTTAGATTGAATGTATTTCATCACCAGGCAATGGGTTGCATAAAATCAAAAATACAAACTTTAAAAGTATAATCCAATAGTTTAGTCTACCTTGGGATGGCAGGTTCAATCCTCAGTGAGGGCCAAATTGAGATTGTTCCCTTTCTTTGAGTGGTAAATTATTGGCCTAGAATTTGATTGTTGTATTGAACTATCAGAAAGGATCCATGTAGCCTATACAATGTAAGGACATTTGGTCTAAATATGTAAAAATGGAATGTAAAAAAAAATAATATATATATATATATCTGCTTAGCAAATATAAAGTAAGTTTTCAATTGTTTGTGTACATATTATCCAGTTTGAGGCTTAGGCTAGGTGTGTATTTTATCATGGATATTTAAAAAACAAAAACTGTTAACTGGTTAATGTGAATTAGGCTTTTGATAAAATTGTGGCATTCCAAAAAATAATGGTTGACCTTGTAGCCTGACAAACATAAAACTATTTTTCTATAAAACCTGCACGATAAGAAAGTGTTAGTTTGTGATGTGTTGAGAAATTAAATTTATTTTAAATAAAATTATATATTTATTTTTCTAATACTTGAGCCAGTTATCACCTTCATTAGACTGGACCATCATTGTGATTTTTAATGTGAATTGTGTTAATTTAAAATGTTTATTAAAATCACAAAAATTAATATCCTGTTGTAGAAAGGGTGAATATTAATAGCTGGTAGCCCTACATCCAATTTTAAATTAAAAATAATGTACAAACTTCTTCACATTTCATGTATACCTGTGTATAAATGGTATTTATGAAAATATATTAAATAGATAAATGTTTAGTGCTAAATTGGTATAAACTAAAAGATATAATACAAACTATAGAGTGAGATGGTTTTAACTAGGAACTAATCCAGGCATACCTGTGGCAGAGTCCAATTTCTTGGGACCTGTCACCTCCAACTTCTTGCTTCCTGCATCGCCTTTCTTCAAACTCTGATCAGTTTTCTTTGTAGATTGGTCCTTTTTTGCAGTGCCATCCTTTTTAGTTAGACCATCCTTCTTTTTGGATGCGCTGCTCTCGCTTTCCTTGCAAGCGCTTCTGCTTTTTTGAGGGCATTCTTCTGTGCGATGGCGGCTTTCCTAGCATCCTCCGCTTCCTTATCCTTAGCCGCCTTCTCCTTTAAAAGCCGTTGTTTCTCTTTCTCTTTAAGAAGCTCAGAGTCAGAATCATCAGAATCACTAAAACTTCTCCTGGATGCATCATTTTTGGGCAGAGGGAAGTATCGAGGGTCATCTTGGGGGTCATATGTCCTCACTGGAGGTGGTTCAGTTTTTTTGGGTGTAACTTCTGTTGTGGCCTTTATTGCAGAAGTGGTTGACGCAGTGGTAGAAGAAGTTGTATTTGTGTTTGTAGTGGTGGTGATAGTGGTGGTTGTCGCTGTGGTGGTAGTACTAGCATCCGGTGGAGGTCTAGGAGGCTCAGGTTGGTATATTTTGGTTCTTGCCCAAGTGGTTTTCCTTCCCCCCCTATTCTGTGGCGGGGGCGACGAGTCCCTCTCCCCTTGAAGGAATTTCATATAGCTTGCCATAAAGCCTGTTGAAGGGTTGGCAGGTGTTATTGGTGGTGCTAGAGGTTTCTTAACTTCCAAACTAGAGACAGCTGGCGTACCTGTAGTCACTGTGCTATTTTCTGAAAGAAACCCAAGTTCTTCCTCAATATTAGGGACTATGACCTTGGGTTGGTCTTCTTGCGGAGGTTCCTGTGGGGGATAGCTTCCATTTCCTGGTGATTGTGATGAATCATATGTCATGGGCCCCCTGAAACTGCTTCCTGTGGAGGGAAATCAGGAGGATGGTGTGCTGGGTGGTGCAGGGGGAAGGCTGGGAAATAGGGCAGAGGTGGGGGTGGATGATGGTGAGGATGAGGGACCATCAGGGACTGATGCTGAGTAGTCACATGATGAATGGGCGTCCCTCCATGTGGTGTCCCTGCCCCAAACATTTTTGGAGGTGGAGGAGGCAAGTTCCAACGCTCAAAGTCAAAGTAGCCACCATTCTGTTGTGCCTGCTGGTTAGTATTGAGGTGTGCTGGTGGTGGAACTCTGTTAGTAAAGTATTCAGACATAGCTTCGGAAGTATTTAATCCTGCTGCAGCTGTATGAGTTTTGTCAGAGCTCTTCCTGCGCTTGCTACCGCCACTGCTTTTGGTAACCGGTGGTCTAGGACTCTCTTCCACCTGTTTAGGGGGTTCTACTACTTGCAGTTGGCAGGACTGCTGCTGTAAGGTCTGCAGATTTTTAACAATACTCATTGGGTCCCCTCGGCAGCTTGAAAGGTCTTGAAGAGTCACTTGATGACCAGGGGTTGAGTCAAAGTATGCTTGTTGCCTTTCAGATATTCCAAGCGCTACCCTCTGTTGTTGCTGAGGTACCGCTTGTTGAGGCAGATCCATTGTAGCTCCTCCAGCACTACCATATCCTACTGGATAGCTCTTGCGAACATGGTGTGAAGTTGCTTGGGCCTGAACCCTTTCTCCTGTTTCTGGCCAACAACCTCCTTGTTGCTTTTGCCCAGAGAATTCTCCTCCTTGCCTGTTATCAGTGGTTGTGAGTGCTCGCGTGATGACAGACGAGTAAGCTACTCCTTGCTGGCTTCCCTGAGAGGAAGGTCGCTGAACTGTGACATCTAAAGGAGAAGGAGGCGCTGGATTACTATGGCGTGAAGGTCCACCACTTGCTCCTCCATTAGGTGGACACTGTCCCCCAGGGTCAGAATGTTGTTGTAGAGGAGAGGGCGATGACATTGATGTCATGGGACTATTATAGAGAGGATATGCAGGGCTGGGCACATGTCCCAATGGGCTAGCTTGAGAGTGAGCTTGTAAAGGGCTAGGTCTTCTTGGCACCACAACTCCACAATCTGTTGGTCCATTCTGAGGCTGAGAGCCAGAAGATGTAGTTGAGTATGTAGAAGATTCTGTTGCTGTAGGAGTTTTGTTTCGATTTCCAGTTGCATGGTGGTAGTCCGATTCATAATGCCGAGCCTGATAATTTGACTGTTGTTGATTTAATACATGCTGCTGCTGTTGAAACTGATGTTGTTGCTGTTGTTGCTGCTGTTGAGTGCTGCGTTGTGTAGAGTTGGATGCCATCTTTGAAGAATTACCAGAGCTACCGTTTCCTCCAGAGTAGTTAACTTGACGTTGAGAGGCAGCATCCATCATGGCAAAACTTATTGGGGAACTTTGGCTAGACTCTAAAGACGTATTCTCACCACGCCTTTCAGAAGAACTTCCAAGTTCAGGATATATTTTTGATTGTGCTTTTGTCTGAATGCTATGGTGAGTTGGTGCAGAGGATTTACTAGTTGGTGGGACGAAGTTTTGTTGTTGTTGAGCACTTCGAGACTGTTTCTCTGAAGATTGTGATGATGTACCTCGTGCAGTGGGTTGTGCAGCATTCAGAAATATGGAAGTTGTGCTGGAACGAGATGGGGGCTGAGGGATTCGGTAATCCTTAGATGTAGGTGTCGATGAGGCAGTAGAAACTATACAAGACTGTTGCTGTTGTTGATGGTGTACTGAGCTACCAGTTGAGGAACTGCCACTGAAAGACTTGGTACCAGCATTGGCAAAATCTGTCGCAGAAGAAATTTGTTGCGACTTATTTCCAGGAAAGTTACCACCAACAGAGAGGGAAGAGCAATCCCCACGTGTATCAGGAGCAAATGATACACTGCCAGTCGCTGACTGGTGAAAAAAATTTCCACTAGAGTTCCCAGCAGACACATTTGAAGCCGAGGACGAAATTGGTTTGGCTGGTGACTGTGAGCGACTTGCTTTTTTCTCAAGATAATTGCTGGCAGCATTTTTGTATTCAGCAACTGCATTGAGTTGAGAGTTTAAGTGTGCAGCTGCAAAATGGGCATTGAAGGTATCATAAGAGCTTGCTTTAGTGACAGGACCTGGCGAAGATGTTACAACAGTTTCATGCGGCAAAATGCCAAAGGGGCTCGGCAATTGGGCATTGTTCTGGTGAGACCAAGCAAGTGTCGCCGAGGGAGAAGATGATGAAGCTTGATGATCAAAAAATGAGCCCCCAGAAGCTAGTGTTTGGTGATGTGCAGAGCTATAGTTCTCCCTGAGAGATGAGAGTTCTGACTCTACTGAGGCTTGTTTGTTTGCGGCCGCTACTGCTTGTGCTTGTGCCTGTGCAAGAGCTTGGCGGTTCAAGGAGGAGCCATAGTGTGCAGGCTTGGGACTGGCATGGTGGAACAAAGGTGAAAACACTGCATCATAGCCCACTGGGGGAGGAGACAAAAACCCTCCTGGATTGAAAGGAGATGGGGTGGTACCAGGACCTAGCTGCCCACTGGAATGGGCAGCTTGTAGTAGCAGTTGGGATGTGGTGGAGGGGACCCCAGCCCCTTGGTGTGAGCCTAGCCCGGAGTTTCCCGTGGTGAGTGGATGATGGGGAGAGACAAACTCTCCAGCCCCGCCCGCACCGCCTGCTGCCTGAAAACCCGCTGAGCCTGCCAGCCGGTTATAAGAGGCAGCGTAGGCTGACCATGGGCCCACGGGATCCATCACCCAAGCTTGCCAGTCTTTACACACGTAGGCCTTGATGCCTTAGCACAACACCAAGATATTAATTAAATTATTTAGCTTTGTGTAATTATTTCACATAACTTGTGTCTTAAAGTCACAAATTTACAGTTTTTTTTAAGATACTCGGATGTTTATGAAAAATTGTATAGCTTAGTTGTTATGACAAATTAGAAAACTCAGCATGTAAAAACTTGTTAAAAATATATATTATAGAGTGGCAAATAATGATCCCTCTTCTATCAAAATAATACTTTATAGTGGATGAAACAAGTATAGCACCCTATTTGAAACATTATTCAACACAGTATTTCTTCAGGCAAAACGGTTATGTTATGTTCTGAACATTTGCCGATTGTTCCAGTAAACTTAAAAAACTTATCGTTCATTGTCAGGCTATTTTCACTATGAAAGCCTCAACATGTAACTTAAATCACTGCTTTTGGCTTTCCAAAGGACATCTTCACAATGTTTGCCAATCCATAATTCTTTTGTAACATTCATTTAAGCTCTGCTTAATTAGTCACTTAGTCTATGGCAGCATGTGAAGTAGATTAACATAGCACAATATAAATTCCATTTTGGTATGCACATTTTAGATGTTATGTTGCTTGAAATCTATGGCATAAATGATTATTGTCCAATATCATCTCCACCTGAAACCAAGAAATGGAGTTTCAGCTTTGACATTTTAAGATTGAGGTTATAAAATTGTATATAGACCTAAAACATGAAAAAGATTTTTTTTAATTGGAAGAAACGATCAAATGCTTTCGCACTTTTATCAAAAACCTGTGATCCTTGAAACCAATTATAAGTAAATTTTTTACTGTCTACCAAAACTGTAATGGTCTAAGAAGAGTTCTGTACACATTCACAAGCTAGGGATCTAAAGTGGTCAAATTTAGACATAGACCCACTCTGAATCAACATCTTTATTTTGGTATGTATGGTCGTAGCATAATTTCTCTAGCCGCATATAAAATGATATGGTAGAAAGAAATATATAATTTAGAGAAAAATTAGTTCCAAGAAGGTGGTTGAATGCTAAGGAAAAATATTGTTTTTATAGAATAGTAGGCCTAGGCTTACTATTAAAGTGCTAATGTGATCGAATAAAATCACATCTGGCAAAATAAATACAAACAAATAATAGATAACAATACAATGCATGAATTATCTAATAAAAGTTTAGAAAAGAACCGACAAGACTAGACCATGAATATCAGCTACGGCCCAATCCATACGCGGTCTTAAGGCAGCCTTTTGCCCTGCAGCTATTAGCCTAGCTATAGAGCGAGTATAAACTCGACGAATCCAAGAAAAGTAGATTTCCTGATGTAAAGTGACACAATACAACATTAATGCGAATATTATGATACCTTATGAAAAGTAAAATTTTTGTTTATTATGCTTGTTCCAAAGATAAAATCGTAAATATGGCTTCAACACATCTGAGCTACTTCTTCAAAGACAGTTCTTATATCTAGTAAAGAAATGCTAGATTACTCACGATGTGGTGATGCTGAACTTTATAAAACACACTTTTATTAAAAACAATAAAATAATTTGCATGCAAAAAGGAAATATGGCTATTATTATGATTTATACACATGTAGTTTTTAGAAGTTTCTTCCCTTCAAATACTTGACGCCATCTTGATTAGGAGTCAACAACTGAAAGCGCCATCTATCGATTTGCGAAGGTACTGGCGGGATTTTTCAAACAATAAGGATTTTTATTCTCTTTTACATGTTGATCAAGGACACAATTTTATGAACGCACAATACCTCATTTTCATAATTATATCGCTCTTAAAAATTATGTATACATTTTAAATACCGCTTCAATGTGTAGTTAGCGACCAAATTGTTCACAACTTGTAACATGTTGTATCTTCTTACCACTTAACACTTATCCCCTGCCCCTCCCATGTTTCACCGAAAGCGTATAGATCTGTAGGACGTTGAAAGTAGTAACAACCAAGGAAGATAGTCATTCGACACGAAAGACATTTACCTTTGAAAGCTTGCACCACTGCAACTTTTAGTGATTGAAAGATTGAGTTATAATAATCTCACTATGGCATTATTTACTATACTTTCATTATAAGCTAGTATTTCGGTTATAGCTTACTACTAAGACCGCATTTCTTTGAGATTGACGCGTGTTTGGCATTACAACTATTATGCCAAAATACTACAAGAGTAAAAGCCTTAGGCCGGGGTCACATGCACGTTATAACAACGGACGTTATTGTATAACCACAGTGGGTAATATTGAAATTAACGCGACCACTCACATGAAAAACGCCTGCACCTTTTGACGGACGAGACATGCTGAAAAGTGTGGTCCCGGCCGACGGGTGAGCGGTGTTTCGGGATGTTTTATGTAGCATGTTATGTGACAGTAGTGCATACTACACAAATTATTGGCAATTTGATGTCGTTTACTAATTATTTGAGATAATTTGTATAGATTATTATTATTACTATTAGGTTGTTTACTTGGAATTAATTTTTTTTTTTTTTTATATAGAATGTACCTATCCTACAAGAATTATAAATCCTGAAAAAAAAAAGTTTGTCGAAAGTTGTTGAAGCAGTAGAAACGATAACTATAGCATCCACCACATCCATTTTTATTTTGTCAACCTTTTACTGTACACCTTTTAGCTTTCTGTGTGACCAATATAGTAATCACAGTAAAAAATAACATCCGTCCTTAACAAAATTAGTTATATCATTAATGTGACCTCAGCCGTAGTCTACAGCCATTATAACTTGGTCACCGCGACCAGGACACCAGTGTGCAGTGTATTGTTATATGTGGGGTAACCATATTATACAACTACAGTCTAGCGATAACGACTTGGTCTCAAACGTGAGCAACTTTGGGTCTCCCTTATAAATAACATTACTTAGTGTTCTGGTGACGAGGTCGTAAGTATGGCTGTGCCCTTGCATCTCACTCTCCAGGCTTTGCGTTAAAACTTTTCATCATTCTACTAAACTGCAGAGTAGTTCCTTAAAATATTGGATGCATTTTTTTTTTTTTTTTATAAAACGTTTACATCAGATTTTAGAAACTAATTTTCTTTGTAGCATAACACTACCTAAATGCTTTATTGTCCACAACTCATACATAAAGAATTGGGACATACCAATATTTAGATTAATTGTTTGTATGCATTAGAGAGTTAGACAGTTAATAATGTATTCATGTGACAGAGTAATGTAGCATATTATTTTTTAACATTATTTGAACGCCTCTTAGAGGACAACTTGAAATACAAAATTCCAGAGATCATTTTTGTCCTACATTTCCTACTTTTGAGGAAAAACTCCTACTTTTTGACCCCCAAAAGGAAGAAACCGTTTGGTTTTTAGAGGTTGAAGTGTGGATCTTCCTTTTTGCTAATAAGTTAGCAAAACAAAATTTTGCATCATAATGTTTCACGCAATTTGAATAAATTTGAATTGTAGTCCCGAAAACTTGTACACTGTATTTGAAATTCAATGGTTATAAAATTGTTTTTGGCGGTAGTGTTATAATGAACTATTTCCAACTAGAAAAGGCTAAATTAAAAGGCTTGTCAAAGCTATCCTTGTGTTACCCCATGAAAATACTGATGTTGAGCGAGGATTCTCACTAACATCAAACTATCTTACTGACACAAGGACCTGTTTCTCTGAGGCATCCATCAGGGCATGCAGGCTACCAAAGATGATCTTATACGTTACAACTATCAGTGCAACACAGTATCATTCACAAAGAATTTCGTCAAGAAAGGATGTTTGCCCATAAGTTGTACTTGGCTGACCTTGGAGAAGAGAGGAGAATTGAGGCTGAATGGAAGAAACAAGAGCAAGAATATAAAGAGAACATAAAAAATTAAAGTTAAGAGTATCAAGCATATAGGAAAGTTTTGGAAAAGAAATTGTAGGGAGCTAAAGAAGAAGTTCAATCTTATAAGTCATTAGTGGCAGAAGCGAATGAAAGGATTAATAATGCAATGAAAATCAATGATCAGAAAGGTTTTCAAATATCTCAAACTACACTAGAAGCTCCGGGCAAAAAATTGGAAGAAAGTGAGTGCTTTTGAGAAAATAAGAAACAAACAAAATCATATTAAAAAGAGAAAGACAACAATGTTGGACTACTCTTTTGTGCAAGTCAATATGAATCAAAGAAACCCAAAAACAACTGAATGAGTGATTCATTTTTTGCATATAACCCAAATGGTTAGTAAGATATGGGGGGTAAATTTTTTTTTTTTTAATATGATGTTTCACTGATTATTTTAAAAAAAATTTTATTTTTAGGTGGAAGACAGTTTATTTTAACCTATGTCAGCTTTTGATGAAAATTAAAATCATTATTTCAAAATTTGGATTTGTAATGAAATGACAAAGTAAAATAAATACTGTGCTAAAGAAAGAATAAACTAAATTGGGAAGGGGTGGAGCTGTGGAGGGGGGGGGGGATTGCAAGGGGTTGATGATGACTGAGCATTTCTCTTTTCTTCTTTTGTAAAATACTTTTTCCTACTTTTACTACAGGCCCAATAACATAAAAACATTGTTTTTAATAATTTATTGGTGACCTGGCGGTCTAGGGGTAAGGTATCAGACTTCTGTGCTGGGGGTCTGGGGTTCAATCCTTGGTCCCGGCACACATTTATCTGATTGTCAAACCCTTCCTTCACCTCTGACAGGACGTGTATTAATCACAACTTGTGAATATGTGGAATGCCAGGCTTCCACAGTATTTTGGTTTCCACGTTAAACTGTAGGTCCTCCATTTCATCTCACAATCACCCTACCATTACACATTAGCGTAAGTGCGTATAGCCCGAATGGGTAGGAAGATTAATAATAATAATAATAATAAAATTTATTTTGGCACTACAAGGTGAATATAGTGTGATTAACATGTCCTACTTTTCCTACTTTTTGACACCCAAAATATGCTATGAGGCCTGAAATTCACTAAGACATGTGTTTTACTAATTATTTAAAAATAGTATAACTATCCCAACACAAAAACAACTCTTAATTCGTGAACAAATAAAATGTTAAGAAATAATGAATAGCATAATATTGTTAAAATATAGGCTACTAAAGAAAATCCGATGGTAGATAATAGAATAGGAGTGGACTAGAACCAAGATGGTGTCAAGACAAAGACAGTATCTTAGTACACGCTAGTTACCTAATCATTAATCAGTGAAAAAAAATCTAAATATTGAGATTTTGATTTTGATTAGTAATACATTTTGGTAATGTTATTTTACAAAGAAAACATTGTTGACATTCATTATTAAGTGTTCTTTAACAATTTCATAATATGATTTTGGAGGAAAAAAACACCTTACAATCCCAATAATAGCTTAACTGTTGGGAACTGTTCATTGAAGTAAAGTAGATAAGTATAGCTTGAAAAGTAATTATGCCTATATTATATTATGTTGGGGTGACCTGGTGGTCTAGGGGTAAGGTGTCAGACTTCTGTGCTGGCGGCCGGGGTTCAATCCTCGGTCCCGGCACAGATTTATCTGATTTCCAAACCCTTCCTTCACCTTTGACAAGACATCTTGTGAATGTGGGGAATGCCAGGCCTCCACCGTGGTTCGGATTCCACGTTAAACTGTAGGTCCTTCATTTCATCTCACAATCACCTTACCATTACACATTAGCGTAAGTGCATATAACCTGAACGGGTAGTAAGACGTGGTGCTAATAATAATAATATTATGTTGGCCTGTATACATTAAACAAATGATGAATTTATAAAATCTAGTATATAGCTAAATAATTTCATTAGGTATAGTTTTTTTTATAAATTTAAATTTTGGAAGCATTTATAAATTTTGTGAACCCAGCAGTCAATCCTATAAAGTATATAATAGGTACATATTAATAGCACTGTGAAATGCATGGTTTATACATAAACTGTCAATTCATGGTTTCAAATGTCTCAATTATTATTAAAGATAGGGTAGGGGTAATGTATGAGATAGCAAGATTGCAATAACACAAAAATAAACAATTCCAAGAAATGATTTAGAGGGATGTATAGTATACATAGAACTCTGTAGTCTTCCATATAGCGATTACACTTATCTGTTCGAACAAGGCTTTGAGATTTTTGTGGCTACCCTTAGGTCGATCACATACACCCCAAGCTCCTAAATGAAAGGATTGACTAAATTTATTACCATATAAGATTGAGATACAGCACCTGAAGTGATCCTATATACCTAATGTAATGCAGGCCCGCCAAGTGCTCAAACCGGGTCCAATACCAGGCACAAAGCCCACTTCCACTCCTCCCTTCTTTAAGACCAACCTAATTAAATTTTGGATTAAATAAATTGAGACTTAAATACTTATCAGCTTTCTGAATTAGTCATAAAAATAAAAAACTTACTTTAAACATAATTTAGCTTTTCTTGCTGTCTACATTGCAAACTCATGAATAATTGTCTTGTAGTTCAGTGAAGATGCGTGCGAATGAGTCGAGGCTAAGTGAAGGGTAGCTGTAATGATAACAATGACATAATTTCCAATAATTACTAGGTCTCTATAGCTCAAGTGTTATATTCACTGGGCTAGCAAATGACTAAATTTCTCCAGGCAGCCAGCAACAGCATATCTTTGGGGGGAGGGGTTTAGAGAGGCCTCCAGTCCCCCACCCCCCGCTGCTTTATTTTAGAGATGCACCAATAATAAATATTTCCTAGCTAGCTCTTATAAAAACAAGGCTGCCAACAGTAATAACATTCTCAAGAAAAGAATCGCTTCTCCCTTTTATAGAAAAAAGACGTGTTGAAGCTCAAAGATGAAGATTTAGTATTGATATTTTCAACTATATGTGACCATTGTCTAGAGCAGTGATTATGGCACACGTGCCACTGGGAAAAAATAAACCTTTCCCAACATGGTGTAATTTGTTGAAGTCAATCAATGTCATCTCATAATAAACTTTGTGAATCAATGGCTATAAATTATCTTGGCTCGCACTTAAGTGTATCTTGTGTTCTGTTGAAGACAAGTTATGAACTGAACAAATATATTGGCTAGCAAAATACCACATATTTTAAACTAATATGGAAAATATAAGTTAAGACTTAGATATTGTTATTTAAAGAATTCAGAAAAATATTATTTATAATTTAAGATTTTATCAATATGAATACTAATGAAAAATTCTATACAACTGAAAGACCCTGGACAAGTTATTAAAATCTTGGAATATCAACTATAACAAAATTTCATATTTAAAATATTGCATTGACTCAATAATTAGTGCATTTAAAAGAGTTAACTGGTAAAATTATCATTAATAACATATATTAACTAGAAGGAAATGTTAGTTTGACTATTGTAAATATAAGTAGCATATTTTTTTTAAATAAATTTGTAAACATTTATTAAATACCCTGGTTTTCCAGGTTGCTGGACACCCTGTAATATAACACATTGTTAAAACTAATATTATTCACCAAGCTTCATTAGGTAGAGAGAGTATCAACATAGAAGTCAACTGTCTCATTAATTAATGTTATTGGTTGTGCTGTAGGTAACCTAGGACTAATAAACAATGTTAAGATAAGTTTTATGTATTTATTTCATTCTAATAGTTTTGTATATAAATTTGTTTTGTCAATAACTAAATAGATACAATCATTGCTTAACCTCTTGAATCATTTTGTGTAGTTTACTGACTCGGTATATAAACTAATAGATATCCCAAAAATAACAAAACATTCACTAGTCACATATCATAATATTTTGAAAACATAAATAATATATTCAATGCGATGTTTTAAAGAAAGATATGTACAATCCATTTACTCTGAAAGGTAACCAACTATCTTACTTGAACAATTAGTGTGGATGCTTTGTATAAGCCAGACCATAGTGTAATTCAACAAGCCAACTTTTTTACAATTCCAATAAATTCTGCAATGCGTCATGAAACTCTTGTTTACTTTCTCTTTTAATTCTAAGCTTAAATGAACAAATCATTGTTAGACATCTCTTAGATTAAAGAGAGCTGCCAATTCTCAAAATGCCTTTTATTTCAAGAGCTAATGGCATTATAAACTGATCCCATTTCGTCGGCTTAGAGGTGAAACTCATTAAGTGCTATTTTGCTTGAAATGAGTTTATATGTGTGTATATGATTGTACCCCTTTTGTATTACACCACTGGATACATTTCCCCGATACCCCAAATTACCAATGCGTCAGTGCTGAAAACGTTCCTTTCCCTATATTTTTTATCATGCGGAAACGTCTCACTCGTTAATCAGACAAAGACAAACAACACCATTCTGTTTCACAGTTACTTTATTTCTCCTCTCTCGAGGTCAGACACACACGGTTCCACTTAACAGATACCTCCATCTAACAACCTATCTCGAACAGTCTTTTGCTTCACATTTTCACATTTGTTACATCCCTCAACCTCGGCTTCAGTGCCTTATCCTCTCCTGAGAGTGAGTGCTGTGCCGTCTAGCGGCACACCTTCCAAACAAACCTAACGGTGTGACACAGACGGTACATGATAAAATTTCAAGATCTATAAGAAGAGAAAGTCATTAAGTGTATAAACTTATATATCTCTATTTTTTTATTAAAATAAATCATCAAATACAACATTGAAAGATTCTCTGCCAGGTAAAAGTCATCATTCACTTAGCATATCTCCAAACATTGAAAATGCTACTTAGTGAGTTTTACCTCTAAACCAACTATTTATTCCTATAGTAATAAGTTTTCAATAACTAGGGATGTGTGCTCAAATTTTTTAGCCCAGCTTTTAATAGATATTTGTCAAATTTGAATTTCTTGTATAAGGATATCTCTGTGCTCCACAGTGGCACATGATTGGTGACGTGGGCGCCCTCAGAGGGATCCCCCCCCTCCCCCCCCGAGATTGTATAATGTATTAATAGTTTTAAACATGTTCCTTATGTTGTATCTAATTTTCAGAAGACAATGGTCTTAAAAAAAGAGTCTTTTGAAGCTTAAATTTAATACATTTTTTGGGGGGTTATTCTATATCCCCGTTTGCCGCCCCTCCCCTCCTCCAGATAAAAATCCTGTGGGCGCCCTTGATTGGTGACTCACGGTTTACAATCCTTTTTACTAGCATGAATGTAGTTTGTAAAATTTGCATTTAGGGGAAGGGAGAACTCGGACAAATAAAGTAGCGTATAGACATTTAGCCTTTTAAGTATTGAGCTAGGTGAGTGAACAAACAGGTTGTTAAATGGACAAAAGGCTGGCATAACAAACAGCTTAGTAAAAAACTTTTGTCAAGAACTTGATACGTGTAATCTCTACATTTTAAAAACACTTCTTTCTTGACTAGTATGGATAATTTTTAGCTACTATTATCACATGTTTAAAAATCATTATTTACTGTAACTTAAATTATTTGATTTAGAAAAGTCACAAACTTGACTATTCAATCTTAAATTCGAGAACTTGGTGGTAGAGTTATATTAGAAAAATAAAACATGGGCTCTCAGACCTTTTATCACTAAATCAATTAACTTAGACAAACCAGTAGCAAACCAATTATATTTTCACTCATTATAGCACAAGCCTTCTCCAAATACAGTTGCAATGCCTCACAGGGAGCTTAATCGCCAATAAATAACTAATCTAACCTGAGCTAAACATCCTTTGCTCCCAAGCAGGCCTACTCCAAGTAATTTCTATGCATAAAAAAATAAAATAGACACCTTTGAACAAAAGGCAATTGTAGAATCCAAGCAGCAATGATCCATCTCTAGCCTTAATCCAGTCAGTGGTTTACATTCTTCTGCTGAAGAAGGGAACCGATGTGACCCTGACACTTATTGTAAGCTTTGAGGCCTACATTTTTATGATAAGTGTGCATATATCATATCCTTCTTTCAAACTTTTTTTTTGTCAACTTAAGTGATAGATTAAAAAAAAAAGACCAGTATAAATTATGTGTAGGGAACGAAGAGGGGAGGGGGCAATAGGGGTTAAACCATTTGTTACTAATAAATTTGTAAATGGTTTAAAGACTTTGGAAAATATACATATCGAATAATTCTTATTAAATAGTGCGTACAAACATTTGAAACAACTATTTTAATTCGAATTATAAAAATCATGTGTGTATAAACAAACATAAATCAAGTATTTAATATAAACATCTGAAGCTTATTTTTCAATCAGAGAAAGTGTGAAAGAAATCAACATAAAATATCCACAAGCTTGAATGCAAAATATTCTCAAACATTTTTGCATTTAATTTAACAAAGTAATACAACACCTTAGCTCAGTCGATAGCATGTGTCTATTGAGCCAGAAGTCTCTGGTTTGATTCCCGGCATGGCCGAAAAATTTATCATCTGAAATGTGGATTTACCCTTTCTAAGTGATGAATTAACAGCAGGGGACTGGATGTTGTGCTTATAAGGCATATGAAGCTACGAAAGGCCTAGCCAACTGGTGGAAAAATACACGACTTGAATAGAAAACGGAACCAAACCACAGGCTGGAAACAGTAATGGATGTATAGTAAAGCAGTAGCCAACTTATGTCACTGACGAATAAAGAACAAAGTGGTGTAAGTTTCATATTGGAAATTATTGTAAACCTGTGAGTAGTTAGATTCAGTCTGTATCTAAATGGCTTATCTTCAAACTGAGTTTTAGCAGGTAAAAAAACACCGTTAAAAATATTCCAATTACTTTCAAATACAGTAGCCCTGTGGCTTCTTTGGTGCTGACTGACAGCTCACAGCTAACGCCTTTGAAAAGTTACCAGACCAAATTATGTATCCCTACGTCGAACCATATAATCTGCAAAAACATGTGTTAAGTAGCTGTCAGCACCAAAGAAGCCATGGGGCTATTTACTGTTTTCATACATAATCATGTAATTTGCAATTGTTGCTTATCATAGATAGTATCAATATGTATAGACTAATAATATAGTAAAATGTTAGCATTGTTGGACACAAAAAAAAACCTATTTTATTAGGTTTGTTAAATAAGGCGTTTTTCACTTAATAGTTTGAAGGGAAAATTAAATTTTGAGTTAAGTTGGTACTAGAAATACTTTAAGTGGACTTGTTGTAATGATTATGATATGGTTATTTATCATGATATTTGACCCGCGATACAGTACCAATCATGATACGAGGTTATATAATTATATTGCTCTTTGGTTGAGCACTATTTATAATGATATCTGGGTTTTATGAGAATAATTCGTGCATGCTTGACTGCGCACTTGTACAAGTTGATGTGATCTGATTGTATATGATACTTGTTCTTATGAAATGATCAAGACTTTATGTTGCACACAATTTATTAAGCTGATTACACCTTCAGTGCTGTAGATATGATATAAAATGACACAGTTTTTTAAATTACAGATTGTTATTCTGTGATATTACACATTCCTCGTTCTGAGTACTGTGTGGAATTGTGTTACTGTTTCACTGATGTATTACCGGCACTGTATTAACAAGCCATGTGATGAATCAAACTGTTTTTCTGTGTACCATAATATTACCAGCACTGTTTTAACGAGCCGAGTGATGGATCGAACTGTATTTTTCTGTTTATCACTATACCTGATATATATTACTGGCACTGTTAAATATGGTCTTACTGTTATATTGGCGGCACTGTTTTAACGAGCCTCTTGATGAATAAAAACGTTTTTCTGTGTATCACTAATAATTTACCAGCACTTTATTAATGAGACGCGTGATGAATCAAACCGTTTTTCTGTGTATCACTAATAATTTACCGGCACTGTATTAATGAGACGTATGATGAACCAAACTGTTTTTTCTGTGTATCACTATATGGATTCATATGCACAAGCAACTTATATATGACTTACCCCTTGCCTATTGGACCCCTAGTCACAAGTTTCAAAATAAACCAATAGAAAAACTCCTGGCAACCTTATGTTGTGAAGGCTGGCTTCCTAATAGGCAGAGGCAACATGCTTTTTTCTAAATAGAACATAGTTGATCTATACTAAAAAAATAAATATGTTATGATGCAATATATTGAAATTACTTCTGAATTACTTCTGGGCTCCTTCCCGCTGTCAGACCGAGTCCTGAGCGGAGATCTCCCCTCGCTTTTATACCTTTCCGCCAAGATGGCGGCGATTGGTAAAAGAGAGGGAAGGTCCCGGAAGGACTCGCCGAAAAGCGAGAAGGAGATCCCGGACTTCTTTAAGGGCCCATTATTTATTTGAGAAATTCAACAGGTTACTCTTAGGGGCCTGGGAGCCGGTCGATCCAGGTAGATGACTTGGGGTGGTGGCATCGGCTGGTATCCCGGTGGGTAGATCAGCGCCGATGCTCAGTCCCCCGCCATGTTGACCGCTTCTGCCCATGATTTGGTGATGGCTGCGAAGATCATATTGAGTCTATGTAGAATCTTCTGTTTGGTGGATGCTGGTAGTTGTTCGTATTCGGCTATTATTCCGAGTAGAAACCGGAGCTCGTGGACGTCTCTTCCTGGGGGCAGTTCCAGAGACTTGGCCTTGGCGGCCAAGGCCAGCCGTAGCGCCTGTTCTTTAGTAGCGGCAAGTCTCGGAGTGTTGAGTGGTTCCAGGAAGGCCCATGCGTTCCCCCGCGATGTAGCATCCCACGTCGCTAGGG